>OY804582.1:93943424-94582800 GCA_963680875.1 Bathymodiolus brooksi | reverse complement strand
ATTTTGTATAAGGCACTGGCTATGATTACCTGGATTAGGTAATAATAACGAAAAATTAGGGTTACCTGAGAGACTAATGGCCACTTGCGTACGTCCAGCTCAGGTAACTCCGATTTACCTGTTGATCAGGTAACCCCGACTTAACCCTAGGTTAAGCTGTACTCAGGTGAGTTGTTGTTGGCTTGCTAACGTGTCACTCAACAATTTCTTACGTGAATACAGCTTATGCCTGGATTTAAGTTTTAATGATAAATTGGATCAGTAATGGCTAGCAAGAAATCTCCGTATTTTACTGAATTAGAAAAGACAGTATTAATTGAGTTGGTTGACATTAGAAAAGGAATAATTGAAAGTAAACAAAACGACGATTCTGCCGTATCCCCTCCTGGTGATTGGATAGGAATATATGTACATTCTATAGCACCTACGATACCAAGAATTCTGCTTTGCTGCATAAACTGCTTTTGAATTTCTTGAACTTTATTTCCGGATGTAAACTTAACATATTGTTTGTACAGTGAAGCAAGTGATATGGATACCAGCTTAATTATACGTGAAACCGTGCTTTCATGAACACCGAACAAATCTCCTGATACTTTCAAAAACTCCCAGTTCCGTAAAATCGTAATGCAATTAAAAACTGATTAAGAGGCGAAATTGATAAATTTTTCTGTTTTGGTTCCAAACTGTCTCTTATTTCAGCTAATATTGTCAATACACACTCTTTATTCAGCCTATATCTATCAATAAATTCATCCTCAGAATAGTTTACAAAAGGGTTTTGTCGGTCCCTAATCACGTGTTCCCGTCTTATCAACCTTTCCACAACATTTATCCTATCTATGTCATCAATATAATCGTCCATGTTTATTTGATCATCTATTTAAACCTGCCCTATACCTGGTTCAGAGTTGAACTCAATACCTGAACCGTACTCATTTATAAAGCGAAGGTGCGCAAGTGAACTTAACAAAATAAGCTAGACTTAAGCTTGGATCACATTGATCCGGGATTAATCCCGACGTACGCAAGTGGCCATAAGTGCCGGAATACAATTCCGGTTCAGGAACCTATTTCACGGGAAAATATCGGGTAATCGTAATTTCATTTGTTAGAGTTACCTGGTCTTATTATTACCAGGAATTTCTAGGGATTTCATTATTGGACATAAAGAATTGAAAGAATTATTATTATTATATATCAATTTGTAATTGATAATACATTTTAAATCAATATATCAAAAATATATGAAATATACTTCGTAAATATATTTTCAAAGATGGAATTACATAAGAAATTATCAAGTTACTTTCCTTTGATATAGCACTGTCTGCATAGCCAGTTCGTGGATTTTAAAAAATTGATGGCGCTTTGTGGCCAACACATTTAAGATGGTTCCACTCTAAACATCCATGCAAACTATGGATGCATAAAGATGAACATCAATTTTACAGACTGAACAGTTCCATTCGACTGTTTCTTTTGTTTTACTAATTGTTTTTTTTTAGACATTTCCATCCATCAATCGTGAATTTGTTTTTAATTCTGTTTAAGTTAATGTTTTCATCTAAAATCTTTGTTGGCAAGTCTACAACCAGATCATTGTTTGTAATTGTTTGCTTTGACTTCGTTGACTCAATTTTGCAACTACTCCTGTATATTTGTATAAATTTTGCATCTTGGTAATTTTTAAGTTGACTCTCAAATTCCTTAAATGACTTAAACTTTTGTCCAACTTCAAAATTGAAGGACTGGACTCCCTCATTCGCGTCCATTTTAAGATTCCCAAATGAACTACATGTCTTGATAACATACACGGTGAGCTCTTTTCAGCGCTTTTGGCCATATTTTTACGCAAACAAATATAGACAAATTAAATTCAGAATGAAAGTTTATAATAAAATTGGTACCTATAAAAATAAATCAATAACAACAATAAATAAGATTTAATATTTTATTTACATACAACTATTCCGGGTAATAATAAGACCAGGTAATTCTAACAAATAAAATTACGATTACCCGATTTTTTCCCGTGAAATAGGTTCAATTCCGGTACTTAGTCTTTCAGGTAATCCTCATTTTTCGTTATTATTACCCAATCCAGGTAATCGTAGCCAGTACCTTTTTATAATGCTAACTCACTTAAACAACAGTCCGCGGATAGATATATCGGCACACTCGGATATATTATCCTGATTCCAAGCCAACCATGCAGTCTTTGATCTTTCTCCTTAATGCTGCGTGTTTAGCGGAGAAGCAAAACATTCCAATTGGCTTTGCATAGTCTTCGGTTTGATCCGATCGACCAGATCCACACTAGAAGGCGAGCACGCTAACCATTACACCACCGATGCGGTTAAAAACGCCTTTTGAAGCTTCAAAACCTATACTCTTGTGCATAAAAATAAATAATTAATAGGTTGATCCTTGAAAGCAAAAACCCGATTTAATTTCCCTGGTTGAAATTAAATATAAAGTAAATTTTAATTAGAGGATGAATACCAATTTAAAACTTTCTTTTTGTGTTTTATTTAAATAATTCTAACACGAGAAGTGCATTTCACACTACAAAGGTTGATCAAAATTAACCCAAATAGTTCAGCGTCATCTATCGGCATAATGTCCTTACGAGGATGAAGTGACCGTAAAGAATGTAATTTAACGCCAAAGGTGATTATTCGGGTTAGATAAAAATGAGCATTTATTTTAGATTTTTAATCAACCCATCAAAACTAAAATTGTTTCAGTAGTAGAGAAAATGTCTTCAATGGTCTTTATACTGTAAAGTGTGTTTTTATTTAGTGTATCATATTTTAAATAAAAATTCAGTCAATCTGAACAATTCTTTCCGTTCCATTTTCCGATTCCGTCTTTTAGTAACACCCCAAATGTAATGTATACATGTATTATGACACACATGACCGTTACGTGACCTAGCTTTTACATCAACACTTCGTTGTTTGTACACACCTTTTTCATCTCTTATTCACCAAAAACTCCAATTTATATTAATAAAATAACAATAAAGACGTAATAAATTTGCAAATCACAGCTTATTATGTACATTAAATATGTTAAAACATGCTTTAAATTTTCTACTTTCGTTTTCCATTATAAATTAAGTAGAGATTTGATCATGAACTTTCGATCTTATTCAGTACACGTAAATCATGTCTTACATAGACATATGCAACTATGTGTGACACTGAACACAAAATGATTACACTTTTAAAGTTTTGATCTGTACTTACATAAAATCATCAGATTATTTCTTGAAATTGATCCGTCACCTTATTTACAAATAAGACAGTGGTAACCGGTGTCGTAAAATTGTTAGCTACCCATGAAAATTAGCTACCTCCAACTTCCGGTAGCTAATTTTCATACGGAGCTATTAAAATTAGCTACCTATATGAAAATTAGTTACTTGTAGCATAAACTTATAGGATTTGTCTCCCTAATTATCTTTTTTCAATTTACCATCGGGATGTATCATTTTTACAGCTATTACAAAATAGATTGGTGGACTATTTATCGGGTAGAATTTAATATTTATTTGATGTTAAAATCACAGACGCTCGTGGCACGGACTTACCAGCCCCCTTTTTCTAACTTTCTGTTTACACATTTATTTTCAATAAAATTTCCTTATGTCTCTATTATTTCATCTCTTTTTCCTTATTTTAACTTGTTCGTGTCAATATTCATACAATCTTTAATAATGTTAACATTAAATTGCATGTGTCGACCCTATATAATCCACAAGGTGGGAACCAGTACATAGTCATATTGACTGACAGGGACCAGATTTAAATTTGAATCGTCATCGTCACCTTATTTACCAATTAGACAAGAACCAGTACATGTTGACTGACAATAAAAAAGAATATGGAACGTCCAAAATCCTATGACATATTAGAGGCGGATCCAGACATTTCCATAAAAGGGGGAGGTGGTGTATAAAAAAGGATTGCAACACAATTTGTGCTAACAAAAATCAAAAGATACCGACAGTGCCGGATTTAGGACAAATGAGATCCTGTGCTAGTTAAGATATGAAGCACATTATTTGGGTCCTGAAGGAGGTAGACATGGCAGGCATACACTGGCAGTGATGCATCATGTGACGTACTCAGGAAATTTAGGAATAGTTAAAATTTTACAATTGCACCACATATGCAAAAACCCATCGGTTTTTTTTGGCAGGAAGATGGGTCCCTCTTGGCCAACGGGGTCCTGTGCTTAAGCACAATGGTAAATCCGGCGCTGGATACCGAGGCGTAATTCGAAGCGAAAATGACAAAACATGATAAAAAGAAACATTACAAAGACTAAATTGGAAGTATTCTGTTAAAAATTATTTTACCAGTCTATAGCTTAGTTCAAATAGGGGGAAGGTCTCCTTGGCTCCCTCTTGATCCGCATATGTATATTCAACCGTTTGTATGTAAGAAGAACGACAAACATCAGGGGCGTAGCTGGAAGTGAAACTATGTGCAATCAAAGAGCTTCAGTGAGGGGTATGGGGGCCGCCCAGCGTTTCTATCAATCAGAGAGGGTAATTCCTGTTCTTAAATTGCTCCTTTTTTAACCATCACGTTTCATACAGAAAACATGCATCGGTTGGCAGAACATTTCAGGAAGTTAATATATATGAACAAAGGAAATTGAGGTACAACACCTGTTAAAAAAGAAATGCCTTGATTCAGTTTTATATATACCGTCCGCCTTGCCCTTGGTTATTACAATTTTATTTTTTTAGAAAGCTAGCAAATCATCACTGTTTGTTCTGATATATTTGCTTTTTAAAAAGCTTTGCTGATTAACGGAGATGTTACAAAGTACAACTGAAAAAATATTTAAACAAAAATAAGAACACGTTATTGCGTGCACCTTTTGATTCGCAGTCTGTTCATATTGCCATATTGTCCACTTGTTTTAAGTGTTATTTTGTATATTTGTAATAAAAATTTGGCAATACAAAATAATTCAAAATGATGAAAGTAATGAATTCCTGTTGTAAAAATCAAAACACATAGTAGTTTGCGTTATTTATTTTATATTTGAATTTAATGTCCGTAGCCAAAGTCAATATGACGAGATTTTCCTAAAGTAAATGAGCGCATGACTGTCGATGTCAATGTCAAGAGCAGAGAATGATCTCTCCGTCGTAGCTGTGCTGGCAGGCATGGTGTAAAGTATCAACACAACGGTGCTGATCGAAGGATAGAGCTCTTCGTTTGTGACGTTAAGGTTGTCCTTCAGATTCGATGGTTTAGCTGTTGTCAATGTTGCCCAACGGGCTTTCCACCTTTTGATTTCGGCTTTACACATCACTATGTCGCAACGTAAATCGGTTTTGAATGTGTCAATTATAACGTCTACGGTTTCTGGTGTTAGTCTAGGCAAGTTCATTGATATCAAGTATTGTGCCTGGTATCTGCCGCCATTTTTAAGTAATCTCGCGGTAAGCTCTGTTATGTAATAGTCCAGAAACGGGTAGTACATAGACCGCTGCCAATACTGGCTAGGGTTATCAGCGGGATGATCAGCTCGAGATCGGTTGATCTGTCGGCCCGTTCTCCTTGGAATAGTCGGTAGAATTTCAAACTGATTGGCAATAGAAACGGCCATATCAAATAACGAGTCCCACACAGTTTGGTCATTTCATTCCAAAGTTAGCTGATTAATAACAAATTCACTCTCTTTGACCGCTTCTACCAGATCGCATTTTTCTCCTTGCAAAAATGTCGATAAATGGACGAATGATTTTAAAATGTGTTCCGCTGATACAAGCGCGATAATAAATTCGAATCTTAAAATAGAGGCAAGGTACTGTCCGGCTTTTTCGTCTTCATCTTGTCGTAGTTGTTCTAAAGCGTGTACAACAACAGGAAATGACACACGAAAAGTGTACAAGGAGTCTGCATGTTATAATGATTATTAATTATACTGAAAAAGTGGGATTCTTCCCATGTCTAATAATATTTTTTAGTGCAAGCAAAAAAATTTTTGGCCGAAATGATGTGCAAGCAATTGATTTTTTGCGTAAGGGCAGCTACGCGCCTGAACATGTAAAATGCTATAGAAAATCTTCCTAATTGGCACTTAGTATGAAACGATGGTTAAATAAAAAAAACTCCACTACTTAAAATTCCTATCAAATAGTTTACTATTATGTTAATAATACTACAAATCAATCGAACAAAAAATAGACGCTAGATGTCTTAAGGTTACATATCCACTATATGAAGGGAAATCTGGGTAGTTTCGTCCTCGAAAATCGTTCGTCTGCTGCATCATTCCGCGCTTATTGTCTTTCGCACCGGATCATTTCGCTCGGTTGTGTTTTACAGTAAATGTGATTATATTGTAAACAAATGACTTTTCGGTCTTATTTATTTTAATACACAATTCTACATGCAGATATCCGACCGCGAAAGGGTGTATTCCTTTTATGGTTCTATGAAGACGTTTTTACCAAAGATAACAAGTTAAGATCTGAAACATCTCTTTAAGGCAGGGTTTCTTTGTTAGATATATAGCCAATCTGATGGTAGAATTAGCAGGTACAACACGTGGATGGGGGTGGGGCTAGTACTTAAGGTCAAATTAGGTACGGTGATGCCTCTTGAGTTTTAATAACACCGCCATCCATATATTATTCAGTTATTGGTGAGTCGTGACCCATTTATGTTTTATGCTAAAATCACAACATAAACAAATACAAAAATGTACTTATATACAAGTAGATAAATTTTGCACCTGATCACGCTAGATTATAAAATCATTATAGAAGATTTTCTCTTTGCTATAAAGAAGCCGTAAGAGTTTGTAGAAATGTGACATATTGATATATCATAGCTTAAATCTCCATTCTTTTAAAAATATTAGAGAATGAAGTTGTTTTCAGATTTGTAGTGTTCTCCAATGGCATGCAAAGTTGTATTCGCATGACCTCTGGAGTGAACCCATTCGGTGATATAACTACACATGCACCATTCCAGCTGATGAAAAAAAAAACATTTCATCAATTGTTAGTGAAAGGAACAGAAAATAATTAACTGAATATGAAACGAAAACATCCATTGTTCATAATTATTAGAATGTATCCTACCTCACCATCCATAATAATGACTCATGGTTGTCAGTTTTATTGGTGGTGGAAACCAGAGTACCCAGAGAAAACCACCAGCCTTTATCACATAATGGTGCATCAAGTACACCTCACCTGAGTGGGATTCGAACTCACAACGTTAGTGATAATATGTACTGATGGCATAGGAAGTTGTAATTCCAACTACCATACGATCACGACCACGACGGCCTCCTATAGCAGTAGAATTAGACTAGTGGTCAGTAGTATTAGACTAGTGGTCAGTAGTATTAGACTAGTGATCAGAAGTATCAGACTAGTGGTCAGTAGTATTAGACTAGTGGTCAGTAGTATTAGATTAGTGGTCAGTAGTATTAGACTAGTGGTCAGTAGTATTAGACTAGTGGTCAGTAGTATTAGACTAGTGGTCAGTAGTATTAGACTAGTGGTCAGTAGTGTCAGACTAGTGGTTAGTAGTATTAGACTAGTGGTCAGTAGTATTAGATTAGTGGTCAGTAGTCACAGAACAACTTTAACTACTTGGCCACCAGTAACAACTACTTGTTTGGTATATTATATTTTTTATGGGGATTAAATTTATGGATAATCAAGATCATTTCAATGGAGGTCATCTTTATCTGTGGAAGAAACCTAGATTACTACAGAAGAAACAGATCTTTCAAACATCACTGACGAAACTTAATTAGTAGTAAGACGGGACATGGATGCACATGAAAGACTATCCCACATTATACTTAAGACACAAATTAAAATATGAGAACAGTTCTTTTATTGCTGTTCTGCATTTCAGTCACAGTAGGGTCTTCAACAATGATCAAAACCTGTACCCTAAGATGAGTGTGAAACATCTCCTAGCATGTAGTATTGAGTAAACCATCACATAAGCATGGGTCAAAACCTAGCCTGTAGTATTGAGTAAACCATCATATCAGCATGAATCAACAGGACATATCTTAGAATGATGATAATAGAAGTATGGTTATCTTAGTATACTATTGTGGACAAATGAGCCCCCCTCCCTTTCACCACTCACATTATATGTATTGTCTTTTATATTAAAAAAATAAAAATCATACAAGTTTATATATTTTAATTTGAAACTTTTTTCTTAACAGCTTTAATTAAGAACATCTTAATAACAATAATAATTAGAACCATGGAAACGTAGGTCTGAGGTAAATGAAAAGTGATGTACATTTCTTAACAGAAATATACATGAATATCAATGAAAAGATCCAATACACAATATAGATATAGTATACAGTATATTTACATTTAAGCATACAGTAATAGGTCAAAAGTCTTTCAGCACTAAAATACTTCCCTATATATTTCATACAAAATTATACATTTTTTTTAAATCATTGTCATTTCTTATTGAATTTTCACGAAAAATTGTATGCATTAAAATCAGAATTAAATATAGAGACCCCGCACTGGAGTAATATATTCTCTGCTGTGCAAGTATACACACACTGCAGATTATACAGAGAACAGTATTGGGCCTTGCACCTCCCAAGGCCGGTCATGGATGTCAGCGCTATTTTGGAAAGGTAATAAAGCAAACAATGTTGTGACTTAAACATATTGCGTTCGGGTTCTGGGTTTTTAACGCCACTTTCAACAATATTTCAGTTATATCGTGGCGGTCAGTTTTATTTGTGGAGGAAATCGGAGTACCGAAGGGGAACCACCGACCTGCCGCTGGTCACTAACAAATTTTATCACATAATGTTGTATCGAGTACACCTCGCCATGAACGGGTTTTGAACTCACAACTTTAGTGGTGATAGGCACTGATTGTACTGCTAGTTGTAAATCCAACTACCATACGATCAAAACCACGATGGACCTTGTTGATATAGACAATGGTTTGTATAGTCAATGGTTGTTATAGAGAATGATTTGTATAGTCAATGGCTGTCATAGTCAATGGTTTGTATAGACAATGGTTGCTATAGACAATGGTTTGTATAGTCAATGGTTGTTATAGACAATGGTTGTTATAGACAATGGTTTGTATGGTCAATGGTTGTTATAGAGAATAATTTGTATAGTCAATGGCTGTCATAGTCAATGGTTTGTATAGACAATGGTTGTTATAGACAATGGTTGCTATAGACAATGGTTGTTATAGACAATGGTTGTTATAGTCAATGGTTGTTATAGACAATGGTTTGTATAGTCAATGGTTGTTATAGAGAATGATTTGTATAGTCAATGGCTGTCATAGTCAATGGTTTGTATAGACAATGGTTGTTATAGACAATGGTTTGTATAGTCAATGGTTGTTATAGACAATGGTTGTTATAGACAATGGTTTGTATGGTCAATGGTTGTTATAGAGAATGATTTGTATAGTCAATGGCTGTCATAGACAATGGTTTGTATAGACAATGGTTGCTATAGACAATGGTTTGTATAGTCAATGGTTGTTATAAACAATGGTTTGTATAGTCAATGGCTGTTATAGTCATTGGTTGTTATATACAATGGTTGTTATAATCAATGGCTGTCATAGTCATTGGTTGTTATAGACAATGGTTGTTATAGTCAATGGTTGTTATAGAGAATGGTTTGTATAGTCAATGGTTGTTATAGTCAATGGGTTGTTATAGTCAATGGTTGTTATAGACAATGGTTTGTATAGTCAATGGTTGTTATAGACAATGGTAGTTATAGACAATGGTTTGTATGGTCAATGGTTGTTATAGAGAATGATTTGTATAGTCAATGGCTGTCATAGACAATGGTTTGTATAGACAATGGTTGCTATAGACAATGGTTTGTATAGTCAATGGTTGTTATAAACAATGGTTTGCATAGTCAATGGCTGTTATAGTCATTGGTTGTTATATACAATGGTTGTTATAGTCAATGGCTGTCATAGTCATTGGTTGTTATAGACAATGGTTGTTATAGTCAATGGTTGTTATAGAGAATGGTTTGTATAGTCAATGGTTGTTATAGTCAATGGGTTGTTATAGTCAATGGTTGTTATAGACAATGGTTTGTATAGTCAATGGTTGTTATAGACAATGGTAGTTATAGACAATGGGTTGTATAGACAATGGTTTGTATAGTCAATGGTTGTCATAGACAATGGGTTGTATAGACAATGGTTGTTATAGACATTGGTTTGTATAGTCAATGGTTGTTATCGACAATGGGTTGTATAGACAATGTTTGTCATAGTCAATGGTTGTTATAGACAATGGTTGTCATAGACAATGGTTGTAATAGACAGTGGTTGTTATAGACAATGGTTGCTATAGACAATGGTTTGTATAGTCAATGGTTGTTATAGTCAATGGGTTGTTATAGTCAATGTTTGTTATAGACAATGGTTGTTATAGACAATGGTTGTTATAGACAATGGTTGTTATAGTCAATGGTTGTTATAGACAATGGTTTGTATGGTCAATGGTTGTTATAGACAATGGTTTGTATAGTCAATGGCTGTTATATACAATGGTTGTTATAGTCAATGGCTGTCATAGTCATTGGTTGTTATATACAATGGTTGTTATAGTCAATGGCTGTCATAGTCATTGGTTGTTATAGACAATGGTTGTTATAGTCAATGGTTGCTATAGAGAATGGTTTGTATAGTCATTGGTTGTTATAGACAATGGTTGTTATAGTCAATGGTTGTTATAGTCAATAGTTGTTATAGACAATGGTTTGTATAGACAATGGTTGTTATAGTCAATGGTTGTTATAGTCAATGGTTGTTATAGACAATGGTTTGTATAGTCAATGGTTGTTATAGACAATGGTTTGTATAATCAATGGTTGTTATATACAATGGTTGTTATAGTCAATGGCTGTCATAGTCATTGGTTGTTATAGACAATGGTTGTTATAGTCAATGGTTGTTATAGTCAATGGTTGTTATAGACAATGGTTTGTATAGTCAATGGTTTCTATAGTCAATGGTTGTTATAAGCAATGGCTGTCATAGACAAGGGTAGTTATAGACAATGGTTGTTATAGACAATGGTTTGTATAGACAATGGTTGTTATCGACAATGGGTTGTATAGACAATGGTTGTCATAGTCAATGGTTGTTATAGACAATGGTTGTCATAGACAATGGTTGTAATAGACAGTGGTTGTTATAGACAATGGTTTGCATAGTCAATGGTTGTTATAGACAATGGTTTGCATAGTCAATGGTTGTCATAGACAATGGGTTGTATAGACAATGGTTGTTATAGACAATGGGATGTATAGACAATGGTTGTTATAGACAATGGGCTGTATAGACAATGGTTGTCATAGACAATGGTTGGTGTAGTCAATGGTTGCTATAGACAATGGTTGTTATAGACAATGGTTGTTATAGACAATGGGTTATCTAGAAAATGGTTGTCATAGACAATGGTTGTTATAGACAATGGTTTGTATAGTCAATAGTTGTTATAGACAATGGTTGTTATAGACAATGGTTGTTAAAGACAATGGTTGTTATAGACAATGGTTTGTATAGTCAATGGTTGTTATAGACAATGGGTTGTATAGACAATGGTTGCCATAGTCAATGGTTGTTATAGACAATGGTTGTCATAGACAATGGTTGTTATAGACAATGGTTGTTATAGACAATGGTTGTTATAGACAATGGGTTGTATAGACAATGGTTGTTATAGACAATGATTGCTATAGACAATGGTTTGCATAGTCAATGGTTGTTATAGACAATGGGTTGTATAGACAATGGTTGTTATAGACAATGGGTTGTATAGACAATGGTTGTTATAGACAATGGGTTGTATAGACAATGGTTGTTATAGACAATGGTTGTTTTAGTCAATGGTTGCTATTGACAATGGTTTGCATAGTCAATGGTTGTTATAGACAATGGTTTGCATAGTCAATGGTTGCTATATACAATGGTTTGTATAGTCAATGGTTGTCATAGACAATGGGTTGTATAGACAATGGTTGTTATAGACAATGGGTTGTATAGACAATGGTTGTTATAGACAATGGGTTGTATAGACAATGGTTGTTATAGACAATGGTTGTTATAGTCAATGGTTGCTATAGACAATGGTTGTTATAGACAATGGTTGCTATAGACAATGGGTTGTATAGACAATGGTTGTCATAGACAATGGATGTTATAGACAATGGGTTGTATAGACAATGGTTTTTATAGACAATGGTTGCTATTAACAATGGGTTGTATAGACAATGGGTTGTATAATCAATGGGTTGTATAGACAATGGTTGTTATAGATAATGGTTGCTATAGACAATGGTTTGTATAGTCGATGGTTGTTATAGACAATGGGTTGTATAGACAATAATTGTTTGATTGTAACCTTTAAAATGTGGAATCATTTATTTGGGAGAAAATACCTTGAAATCTGATTGACCAAAATACATCCGATTGAAATAAAAATGAAACAATGCAAAAATTAATGTTAGCTACTGAGGCAGGACCTGCTTACCTTTCCTGGGCACCTGGGTTCACTTCCGGTTTTAGTAGGGTTCGTGTTACTCGATCTTTAGTTTTATGTGTATGTTTTGTAGATCGTTGTTTGTCCTTTTGTTATTTTCTTTTGACAATTGTGTTATCTGTCCTTCTTACATTTATAAATTATGATTACCCCTTTGGTATCTTCAAACTCTTCAAGATACAAATATGGCTGAACATTGCAGTAAAAACTTTGAACCTAGGCAAAATATTGATGTCACATTACTGATTTTTTTTTTATCTTTACAGACTAACCACCAGATTTTTAACAAGCGTAATACTAGGTGGGCTACTAGCAAGATCTGTGTACCCATTCAGATCATTATATTTCACGCCGCGTTTTAACTTTTTTTATTTTTATTTTTGTTGCTGTATTCCTCTTGCTAAATCTTCAGTTTTCTCTGTAGTGTTGTTTAAATCATTATCTGTGGGTTTTTTTGTTTTCTTTGGGTTTTTTTGTCCTCGATGTTTAGTGGTATTAATTCAATTGGAACTAATAGTTAGCAAATACAAATTTATTGCAATATATACAAAATTAAGCAGAAATTCCTCATTACCATTTTAGTATGATTGAAAATTACGGTTACAAATATTGGCATCGTTCATTATAAAATATATGTCTATAGAGTTTACAATTGACTATAAATAATATACACTGAAGATAAGATGATAAAATACAAGACATGTTAAAAGTAAAATGTATTCAGATATTATACCCATTTTAGGTAAAAACATTATATTCTCCTCATTTTGTTTATCAGATGTTTTATTCTTCCTGAAGAATAGAGCTGAACAATTGGATTCCACCTGTATGACAATTATTATTAATATATATTAAGGTGTTTCGGGGATTTTGTTTAGTTCAACATGATAATAGACAACGTTTTCTGATAATCCAGAAAGAAGAAGAGTTTGAAGATACCAAAGGGGCAATCAGAATCCGTATATCGAAGAAGAACAGACAACACAATGGCCAAAAGTACAAAAGGACAAACAACGATCTACAAAACATACATATAAAACTAAAGATCGAGTAACACGAACCCCACTAAAAACCGGGGGTACCTTTTTTACATCTCTGTAAATTGGGTCATATCTATATATAACTACATTGGATAAACTTTGTACCATTACTATATGTACATTGGTCATAAAAGAAGAAACTGCTCTTGAACAATTAAAGATGTTGATGACAGTTCACAAATAGTAGGAGACGTCCACTTTATTGATGTTTGTAAGGATATAGTACGGAAAGCCTGTTCGAGGACAATATTTGGTAATATGCTTGGCGAGTGCTCGCCCCTCACGTTAAAGACTTCTTTTGTATATTTTGAAAACTATTAGGTGCATTGTAGCTGCTACAAAAGTCTAAAAGTTCAATACTTTTCTACCTCGCGATTCTTTTTCAGTGCAGTAAAAAGTTACTTTTCCTATTTTCCCATCCCTATCTGTTTTTTATTTAGTGTTAAACTTGTCCTCGTCTTGAACATACATGGAGTATTTGACCTTTTACGGGAAGAAATCAATCAACAATTCATTAAAAATACTATCGCAAAGACAACTAGCCATTTCAATAGTACGAATGCTTTGCTATATTTGGTTACGATTAGCAACCCAGGATCACTCTCTAATATTATGTTAATCACACGGAAATATCAAATTTAGTGCGCACGACACATGTGTATGCTATAAAATCATGCTACAATCATTATCTTACATATGATATATAAATATGACCCAATACAATAAGTACTCCAAATTAATGACTGTTATTTACAAAACAATTGATTTAAAACATTAGTTTCACCAAAAAAATGATTTGCACACATTAACATTGTCACAATTATTACTGTATTTCCATATTATTTGTCACATGATGAATCAATCTTATAATTATCTGTCTACTATGGTCTGTCATAAGCAAGAGTATATTTTCAAATTAGATTTATCATTTGTATATACCCAATATACATTTAAGGATTCATGAAAATATAAAGTGCGATTGTTCATTTGGAATACTTTGATTGAAAATGAAGAAAATTTGTTCTTTGGCACATTTCCTGTAATTGAACTGTTTAGTATATATCTGTAATAACTAAAAAATCGGAAGAACTAAGCAAATACACATTTAACTTCTTAAAGGGAGTATTGTTTTTCACATTCTTGTCACCATATTTATAGGGGAAAAAATGTTCTAAAAATGTATAGTCTTGTTGGCATATTGTATTTGTTTCTTTTTTAAACAGCTTGTTTCAATTCCATGTAAGTTAAATGGTATTCAAAAATGCAACTTTGCTAATGGCATGTGCATACCAGTAAGAGTAATATAACCTAGATAGGTTTTTGGTTATTAAGTTCATGAAAATGAATCCACAGGTATACCATACATGTACGAGCATGTTATTGACCATAAAACGTTTGTCATAAAAATACCAAAAACTCAAAATCTGATTTTTTCCCCTCATCTCAGTCCCTTTTCTGAGCCATGGTCACATATGGCGAAATTAGTATATTAAATCTTTAAACAAATTCTTGAAATTCAAGTATTTAAGGAAGGATCTAGAATAAATTTTAAATGAATGAACCAATACGTGGATGCTAGGATTTTTTCCCATCTTAGAAGCACAATTGGTGTATTAACATAACATAGGAAAATTTGATGTATCGGAAAACCACATACTAAAAAACTTTATCTATATTTTCTTAAATAAATAAATAAAATAGAAATACATATGTTAATATACTACTGAACATCATTCGTAATTTTCTATAGTTAAAAACTCTTTAAAGTAAAGGTTATATAGTATTGTTCACATATTGTATTTTGTTTGTGTTTTGTTTTATAGACAGCGTCTGTTAATTTCAGGCAAGTTAAATGTCAGGTAAAAAGATAACATTACCATGTACTTTTCAGTAAGGGTAATATAAACTAGTTAAGATCTAGGCTATCCACGTCATGAACGTGCATACACATGTACAACACATGAACCCATATTAGCCATATAAAGTTTGTCACAACTTTTGTTGAAACAGATAGAAAAAGGTTGGTCGACTCCATCATCCTTGGTCAATACAACACAATCCACTGTACCATCTGAATGTAGTCGTAGTATGGTGTTTGTATCGGATCCAACAACATAAACGTTTCCATTACGGTCGATTGCTATTTTCCTGTGATCGTTTTCATTTGGTATTTTATACGAAAATACTTCCGTTCCATCCCACTTTACACAGTTGATTGAACTCCAGGTAGAATAATATATCTGGTTATTGTGACCTATACTGAGGTGTCGTGTATCAGATCCTGTTGATAATGTTATTGTCCTTAGATATGTTCCCTCTGTATCTAAACAATGAATCCTCCGATTGTCACCAACAATGATGTTGTCACTGGTAGCTGTTATACCATATATAATATTAGAATTCGGTATAGTTATTAGATTATCATCTTGTGTAAATGTTTGTAGGTTGATGAACTGTATCTTTTTGTTTCCAAACGTCACGACGGCTCTGTGTGTTCTGGGTATTATAGCTATATCCCATGGTTGATTATTCACGTCAATTGTCTTCATGTACTTGCCACTAGGGTTATATACAGTCAGTAATTTACTCTTCACAATATTGTAATCACATAGAAATAAATGATCATCATCTGTAACAACCATACCTGTAATAACTCCTCCTGTATCCTCTATGCGATTCTGAATTTTAAATGGTGGTATTGTGATAGTTTTATCTGATACAAACTGGGCTTGTTGGTCTTTTAGTGTCTTGTAGGTTATGGTGTGGTCAATTATCTTGTTAACTGTGACGTCTCCAAATGTTTTAATGGACGACAATAAATCAATTGATTCATCGAAGGAGAGGGTAACTCGTTTCAGCTGTGATGTCGTTGTTTGTAAGTCATTATCTGCTTGATGTAGATATTTATCTATTTTTCGGCATAGAAGGAAGGCTTGTTTATCTGATCCATGTTCAACGCTAAACAACATTCCTTTGTGGTATAATTCAACCTCTTCTGTGACCTCTAACACTTTGGAAATTTCATCTTCTACAAACTTTGTGTTTTCTTGAACTAGTATATCTAACTTATTGGTCAGCTCCTTTTCTATTTGGTTAATTCTTTGGATGAGCTTGTCTTTAAGTTTCTTCATGTTTTCTTTTATTTTTTCTTTGTCATCTTTTATACCATTCACATTCTCTTCTCTATGTTTCAATATACTCTTGTACGTTTGATTAATACTAGTAAAATGTTCTTGGCAATCATAAAATAGTTGAGATTGTTTGGCACCCTTTGACTCCGAATCAACAGACGTGGTATTGACACATGATTTGTGTGTTTTAGCCAGACATTCCCGACAGCATAGTTCATCATGGTCAAGACAGAAGTACTCTACATCACAATCTTTATGTTGTTCGCAAACGGTAGACTTTTTCAACAGTTCTAAATATGATGTTTTTAGTTTTAAATCAACAACGTGGTGATTTCTGGCCATTTTTTGCTTCGTGTGGTATTCTGCGCATTCAAAGCATAATTCTTCCTCGCATTCCATGCACCAACTCACAGATGTGTTTACTACATTACTACTATGGCAAGGGTCGCAAACCGTAGCTGTTGCCATGGTAAATTCTATAATTATAAAATAAAAGGTAACAAGGCCACAAGTTACATACCATTTTTAGGACAAATTCAGAAAATGCTTAATTAATATCGAAGTCTAATAACGAAATTTGTTTCTGGGTTAAAAAAATGGACTCTGTAGGCTCTGTAGGCACTCAGCTATTGCCAAAACAAACTTTTGCATTTTGCTACATGTTTAAAGCTATTATTACAAATCTAAATAGCAGCAATAACCAACTGGACTTAAGATAACAAACAGGAAACAACAATTGTAAACACAGATTGCTGCCTCGTCTGTACCTACACATTTCATGTGAAATATTGTCTAAAATAAATTAAATCAAAGTCCTGAAATAAAGCTAAGGTGATATATGTTTTAATATACTCATAAATCCTCCAGCATCAATGTGTTGACCATACGTGATATTCCTATACTGTATGGTAATTGGAGAAACTTATCAAATTACCAAAATCTGACACCCCGACATACATTTAACAAAGCCAGTAGACCATAATAACGAGGTCATGGCCATGTGAAAAGTGTCTGGGTGACATATATCATTACACTGTCAGATTCAATGTATGAACCAAGTATGATGAGCCTAGATTGTATAGTAATAGAGAAACTGATCTAATGAAAACTTGGTTTAAGCTTAACACTTAGTAGACAATGAAAACGTTCAGGTAACACAAAGCTAGCTGACAGGTACATGATGAATGTGTGGATCATGCATGGTAAATCTACGTGGAATATTATGAAGAATCTAATCTAGTCACAACAATCTGGTTTTGTTAGCGCATAACTGTGGAACGATAAAAGTATTAAAACTATTTCCAAATTCCACCCAATAAGAAGCCATGATAACCATCTTGGATGTACGAAATTGTCACCGGACTTAATCTGGAATAGGACCATACAAGGAGTATCACATATAAGTTTGGTCCATTGGGCGCATTGGTTCCTGAGAAGATAAAATTGTGATAATTTGTTATCGGATGACGGAAGACGAATACCGGAGCTCAAGTGATGGGAAAATTTCACATGAGCCTTTGGCTACGATGAGCTAAAAATCATAGATAACATAGATGCATAAACCGAATTCCAATTGTTTTGTGTCACAGCTAATGTTCTTCTAGTCCAAGAAATCTAGAGTTAGGGTTCTAAACTTATGAGTTTTTAATACCACTCTATAATATATTTCAGTTAATATCATGAGTGTCATGTTTATTGGAGGAACAAACTACTGACTTGCTGTAAGTCACTAATAAACTTGATCACTTTATATGATATTCCAGTTATATCAGGAGTGTCAGGTTTATTGTAGAAAAAACACTATTGACCTTTGTAGGTCACTGATAAAAATGTATGATTTAAATTAACATTGTAAATCATGTAAATTAATCTGTATATATCCAATATAAATATAAAAGTCTTCTAATATGTAAAGCTCTCTTTACAATAAACAGAGATATATGCATTGTCTACACAGATAGCTGTATTTTAAATATAGAGATATATCTATTTATTTAAAAAAGAAAAAAAAATATCTAAATTATAAATATCCATATTTGAAATGCATACCATTATAATTATTCATGAATCTTTATTTTTATGTAGATATTTCTAATTATATTCAGATATCTGTATTTAACTAGAAATATCTATGTTTTCTATATATCTAGATTTATGTTTCAATAATCTAGCAGAGATATTTTGTATCTAACAGTGATATCTTTATTAATATCTCCAAAGGCTTCCCATAGACTTTGAGAACATTGCTGTCTTATTTATTTGTAATAAATTCGTTAAAACAGATCATAGCGGAAAGACTGATTGTTTTTTTTTAAATAAGTTTACATTGACAGTAAAACATTAAATGTATCTATAGCTCTCTTCTCATATAGCACAGGCTAAAAAAAAATACAAAAGACATCTAACGTAATGGATGTTACTAAAAGACGGAAACGGAAAACGGAACGGAATCTAATGTTCAAATGGACGGAGTGAGTGAGTGATTGTTGCTTAACGCCAACTCAACAATTGTTCAGCTATATCAGGGCGAGAACAAGTTAATTTCAATGAAATGATGATAAGGTCCGCTTTGTACTAGACCAACACGCTTAGTTGTATTTTGTATAAGGCACTGGCTACGATTACCTGGATTAGGTAATAATAACGAAAAATTAGGGTTACCTGAGAGACTAAGTGCCGGAATACAATTCCGGTTCAAGAACCTATTTCACGGATAAAAATATCGGGTAATCGTAATTTCATTTGTTAGAGTTACCTGGTCTTATTATTACCAGGAAGTTCTAGGGATTTCATTATTGGACATAAAGAATTGAAAGAATTATTATTATTATATGTCAATTTGTAATTGATCATACATTTTAAATCAATACATCAAAAATATATGAAATATACTTCGTAAATATATTTTCAAAGATGGAATTACATAAGAAATTATCAAGTTACTTTCCTTTGATATAGCACTCTCTGCATAGCCAGTTCGTGGATTTTGATGGCGCTTTGTGGCCAACACATTTAAGATGGTTCCACTCTAAACATCCATCGCAAACTATGGATGCATTAAGATGAACATCAATTTTACAGACTGAACAGTTCCATTCGGCTGTTTCTTTTGTTTTACTAATTGTTTTTTTTTCAGACATTTCCATCCATCAATCGTGAATTTTTTTTTAATTCTGTTTAAGTTAATGTTTTCATCTAAAATCTTTGTTGGCAAGTCTACAACCAGATCATTGTTTGCTTTGACTTCTTTGACTCAATTTTGCAACTACTCCTGTATATTTGTATAAATTTTGCATCTTGGTAATGTTTAAGTTGACTCTCAAATTCCATATATGACTTAAACTTTTGTCCAACTTCAAAATTGAAGGACTGGACTCCCTCATTCGCGTCCATTTTAAGATTCCCAAATGAACTACATGTCTTGATAACATACACGGTGAGCTCTTTTCAGCGCTTTTGGCCATATTTTTACACAAACAAATATAGACAAATTAAATTCAGAATGAAAGTTTATAATAAAATTGGTACCTATAAAAATAAATCAATAACAACAATAAATAAGATTTAATAATTTATTTACATACAACTATTCCAGGTAATAATAAGACCAGGTAATTCTAACAAATACAATTACGATTACCCGATTTTTTCCCGTGAAATAGGTTCCTGAACCGGAATTGTATTCCGGTACTTAGTCTTTCAGGTAATCCTAATTTTTCGTTATTACTACCCAATCAGGTAATCGTAGCCAGTGCCTTTTTATAATGTTAACTCACTGAAACAACAGTCCGCGGATAGATATATCGGCACACTCGGATATATTATCCTGATTCCGAGCCAACCATGCAGTCTTTGATTTTTCTCCTTAATGCTGCGTGCTTAGCGGAGAAGTAAAACATTCCAATTGGCTTTGCATAGTCTCCAGTTTGATCCGATCGATCCGATCCACACTAGAAGGCGAGCACGCTAACCAATACACCACCGATGCGGTTAAAAACGCCTTTGAAGCTTCAAAACCTATACTCTTGTGCATAAAAATAAATAATTAATAGGTTGATCCTTGAAAGCAAAAACTTGATTTAATTTCCCTGGATGATATTAAATATCAATTAGATTTTAATTAGGGGATGAATGCCAATATAAAACTTTCTTTTTGTGTTTTATTTAAATAATTCTAACACGAAAAGTGCATTTCACACTACAAAGTTGGATCAAAATTAACCCAAATAGTTCAGCGTCATCTATCGGCATAATGTTCTTACGAGGATGAAGTGACCGTAAAGAATGTAATTTAACGCCAAAGGTGATTATTCGGATTAGATAAAAATGAGCATTTATTTCAGATTTTTAATCAACCCATCAAAACTAAAATTGTTTCAGTAGTAGAGAAAATGTCTTCAATGGTCTTTATACTGTAAAGTGTGTTTTTATTTATTAGTGTATCATATTTTAAATAAAAATTCAGTCAATCTGAACAATTCTTTCCGTTCCGGTTTCCGATTCTGTCTTTTAGTAACACCCCTATGACATCTCCTGGTAATGTATACATGTATTATGACACACATTACGTGACCTAGCTTTTACATCAACACTTCGTTGTTTGTACACACCTTTTTCATCTCTTACTCACCAAAAACTCCAATTTATATTAATAAAATAACAATAAAGATGTAACAATTTTGCAAATCACAGCTTAATATGTACATTAAATATGTTAAAACATGCTTTAAATTTTCTACTTTCGTTTTTCATTATAAATTAAGTAGAGATTTGACAATGAACTTTCGATCTTATTCAGTACATGTAAATCATGTTTTACATAGACATATGTAACTATGTGTGACGCGGAAAACAAAGTGATTACACTTTTAAAGTTTTGATCTGTACTTACATAATTATCAGATTATTTCTTGAAATTGGTCCGTCACATTTACGAATAAGACAGCATTCTCTATCCAGAGTTGTCGTTCCTGCTACTCTAGAGTCTAGCGCAATCGTAACTACTCGGTCTTTCTCGCTACCCTGCAAATAACCTCGTATGCAATAGGCGTATAAATCGCACTATTTTTCACATGTCAATTACATGAAAGTTTGATAAAGTTATATTTTAAGCAATTTTCTATATTTCAATTAAAGTTTCAATTAGTTTTGCATGATTAGATTTTACTTAGTATGTCTTCCATATTGGATTTTCGTGGACTATATTTTTGTGCGGCTTAACTTAACTTAACTTCCTGCAAACAATTTAAGAAGAATTTCTACTATGTACGGTACGAGGTTATTTGCAGGGTAGCGAGAATGGCCGAGTAGTTACGATTTGAGTCTAGCGTAGCAGGAACGACAACTCTGGATAGAGAATGATAGACAGTGGTAACCCGTGTCGTAATTTTTTTAGCTACCCATGAAAATTAGCTACCTCCAACATCCGGTAGCTAATTTTCATACGAAGCCATCAAAATTAGCTACCTATATGAAAATTAGTTACTTATAGCATAAACTTATAGGATTTGTCTCCCTAATTATCTTGTTAAATTTACCATCGCGATGTATCATTTTTACAGCTATTACAAAATAGATTGGTGGACTATTTATCGGGTAGAATTTAATATTTATTTGATGTTCAAACCACAGATGCTCGTGGCACGGACTTACCAACCCCCCCCCCCCCCTTTTTCTAACTGTCTGTTTACAAATTTATTTTCAATAAAATTTCCTTATGTCTTTATTATTTCATCTCTTTTTCCTTATTTGAACTTGTTCGTGTCAATATTCATGCAATCTTTAATAATGTTAACATTAAATTGCATGTGTCGACCCTATATAGATACTAATAATCCACAAGGTGGGAACCAGTACAGTCGTATCGACTGACCAATCGACAAACCTCGGGTGAGTTCGCTTCTCTCCCTCAATACCTCGGCTGTAATACGGTATTTGATATGCGTCTACGCGTCACATTTCTTCGCCGGAAATCCGTATCACTTCATTCAAACATTGCGCACCGCGAATAAGTTCTAAAATGGCGACAATAGATGAGTTTGTTTTGAAAAAATATTGGTCTTTGATGAAGGTACGGAATCAGTCGACATTGCGAC
Organism: Bathymodiolus brooksi; assembly: GCA_963680875.1. Lineage (NCBI taxonomy): Eukaryota > Metazoa > Mollusca > Bivalvia > Mytilida > Modiolidae > Bathymodiolus > Bathymodiolus brooksi. The sequence goes on along the minus strand of OY804582.1, from coordinate 94,559,946 downwards.
GAATGAAAATATATTATTATTGGACGAATATTCGAAAGTGAAATTATTTTAATACTTTCTTCATTGAAGATTTCCGAAAATAGTTCCAATATCGTAATACGGACGAGGTATGATGAAGGTACGTAATCAGCCGAAGTTCCGACGAGTGATTGACTGACAGGGACCAGATTTAAATCTGAATCGTCATCGTCACCTTATTTACGAATTAGACAAGAACCAGTACATGTTGACTGACAATAAAAAGGAATATGGAACGTCCCAAATCCTATGACATATTAGAGGCGGATCCAGACATTTCCATAAAAGGGGGGTGGTGGTGTAGAAAAAAAAAGGATTGCAACACAATTTGTGCTAAGAAAAATCAAAAGATACCGACAGTGCCGGATTTAGGACAAATGAGGCCATGTGCTAGTTAAGATATGAAGCACATTATTTGGGTCCTAAAGGAAGTAGATCTGGCAGGCCTGCACAGGCAGTCATGCATCATGTGACGTACTCAGGAAATTTAGCAATAGTTAAAATTTTAGAATTGCACCACATAAGCAAAAACCCATCGTTTTTTTTTGGCAGGAAGATGGGTCTCTCTTGGCCAATGGGGCCCTGTGCGTAAGTGAGCGAAACATTTCCTAGCCTGTAGTATTGAGTACACCATCACATAAGCATGAATCAAAACCTAGCCTGTAGTATTGAGTAAACCATCATATAAACACCTCCTAGCCTGTAGTATTGAGTAAGCCATCATATAAACATCTCCTAGCCTGTAGTATTGAGTAAGCCATCATATAAACATCTCCTAGCCTGTAGTATTGAGTAAGCCATCATATAAACATCTCCTAGCCTGTAGTATTGAGTAAACCATCATATAAACATGAGTCAAAACCTAGCCTGTAGTATTGAGTAAACCATCATATAAGCATGAGTCAAAAGGACATATCTTAGTGATGATCATAGAAGTATAGCTAACTTAGTATACCATTGTGGACAAATGAGGTCCCCCTTTCACCCCTCACATTATATTGTCTTTCATATATATAAAAAAAAATCATGCAAGTTTATTATTTACTTTATATATTTTAATTTGACATCTTTTTCTTAACACCTTTTCAATAACAATAATAATTAGAACCATGGAAACATAGGTCTGAGGTAAATGAAAAGTGATGTACATTTCTTAACAAAAATATACATGAATATCAATGAAAAGATCCAATACACAGCATAGATACAGTATACAGTATATTTATATCTAAACATACATTAACAAGTCGAAAATCTTTCTGCACTAAAATATTTCCCTATTATTTCATACAAATTATAATTGTTTGAAACATTCTTGTCATGTCATTTCTTATTGAATTTTCACGGAAAGATTTATGCATTAAAATCAGAATTAAATATAGAGACCCCGCACTGGAGTAATATACTCTTGGCTGTTCAAGTATACACACACTGCAGATTATACAGAGAACAGTATTGGGCCTCACACCTCCTGAAGCCGGTCATGGATGTCAGCGCTATTTTGAAAAGGTTATAAAGCAAACAATGTGATATTGTTGTGACTTAGACATATTGTGTTAGGGTTATGTGTTTTTAACGCCACTTTCAACAATATTTCAGTTATATCATGGCAGTAAGTTTTATTTCTGGAGGAAACCGGAGTACCCGAGGGAAACCACCGACCTGCCGCTGGTCACTAACGTGAAACTTGATCACATAATGTTGAATCGAGTACACCTCGAAATGAGCGGGATTCAAACTCACAACTTTGGTGGTGATAGGCACTTATTGCACAGGCTCTTGCATCATATTTATGTCAGCGCCATTTTTTGAAAGGTGATAAAGCAAACAATATACCAGAATCCATAATGTGGATAATATGCTGTTGCTTCCACCTATTGAAAGCATTATGGACATCGTTAATTACGTGGTTGTAAATCCCTTGGGAATCCACACATTAAAACTCAATATGATGTTGTTTTGTGTGTCACATATAGTTTGATTTTATTTATTGTTTCTTGCTAAATGTCTAGGTCCAAATATGTCATACATACTCAGAACGAAAACGAATTCAACAATATATACACAGACATGAGGAAGTAATAACCGGACCAATGACTTGAAAAACATGTGAAAAGTGCGCAGAGTCTAGGAAAACAAATTAGTCTTTTGCAGCAACTGCAAGGCGCCTATCTTTTTATCGAAATCTACAAAAGATCGCCAACGTTAAAGGATTGGGATACTTTCAAATCACGAATCCTTCTATGATCCACCAGTTTTCCGATTTATGACCCGACACCCCTCCAAATCACCAGTACAGTTACAAAGAATACCACTAGGATATCGTTTTTAGTCTGAAATCATATAGCGGATATCACAACACAGATATAAAAACGTGAAGACACCTATTATTTGTTTTTGTCTTAAGCTACATTTAGGAGGCTTATAGCTGACAAATCAAAATTTACAATGTACAAAATATAAACTTTTTGGTATAATTTCCTATATTCTAGATTATCCTTATCGATTTTATTCCAAATCTGAAAATTAAATTCAGCACTTTGTAAGATTGGGATTAACACCAGGTTATTCCATATCACATACAATGTAGTTCTAAAACAAGCATGGAATTGACTACACCACCTTTTTAGCTCCGGACTCAAAGAGTAATGTGATCACTTGGGGACCATCATTGTCTGCACACTTTTACATTTCAATCTTCTACTCTTGAAACAATTGGGTCGATTGGAACCAGACTTAGTAAGAATGTTTACTGGATGGTCCTCTAAATTTTTTTAATTTTTTGTTGATGGAAGGTCACAAATGAAACAAGAGGCACAAAGGTGTAAAAAAAGGGTGTTGTCAGTTTTGACTCTTCTTCTCTGAAACCACTGGGACAATTGCAACCACACTTGGTAGGAATGTTCATTGGATGGTCCTCTAAAAGTTTCCATCTGCATTTTTCCCAAACCAGATTTGACCTAGCTCTTGTGGTTTCCAAGATAAAAGTGGTTGAAGGTACCAAAAAGGGTTCAACAAAATGATATTTTTTTTAAGTCAAATTGCAATGCAGCTTTTTTTAAAATCCTTAGAAAAATTCCTGTCTGGAGTATGGCAACATGTATCTTTTACCATTACAAGATATGAGAGGACCAAAAATCCTATCTTAATGGATTAATGTTTGTATGTTTGTTTGATGGTGTTTAATGGATTACAGATCAACATCAGACCATATGTGAATTGAATAATATATTTTTTATGAATATCTAGACCTGATTTAATATAAATTGTATGAATGAACATGTGAGTGATACAGGCTCAGATGAGCCTATATTCCCATGCGTCTTATATTGCACTTATATATATAAATTATCAGGAAGATTGCAAGATATGCCATTCCATACTGCAGTGCCTTAAATGAAACAAACAAAATGTACCTCAACATTAAAATTCATATTGGTAATGTTTAATGTCAGAATGATACCACAGTACAGAAACAACCACACAATGAGAATGTAGGGGGTAGGGGTTATGGTGTTTAACACCACTTTCAACAATATTTCAGTAATATCATGGCTGTCCGTTTTATTGGTGGAGGAAACTGGAGTACCCGGAGGAAACCACTGAGCGTCTGAAAAACTTTAACATATAATGTTGTATTGAGTACACCTCGCCTGAGCGGGATTTGAACTCAACGCTAGTGGCAATAGGCTATGATGGCATAGAGTTGTAAATTCAACTACCATACAATCACGACCACGACAGCCTCTGAGGCGGCTGACATTTTAAGTAAAACAACCAAGTATATACATAATATAAAACATTTATTAAGAATTTTAAAGTAAATAACAAAATTCATATCACATTTTCTGTTTGTATATAAATAAAAATAATTGTAAATAGTCAATAAAGGACGGAATGCAATATTAAAATTCAAATAATCGTTTGTTGAACATTGCAGAATAAATTAGTACACCTTCTAATGAGATGGAAAGAATGGTGATCATCCATATAAAGTTTCAACTTTTTCACGGTCAAATAAATTTCTAAATATTGATTAGGAATGTTTGCATGTTCCACTGATCTTTCCTGAAACATGATAGTTTTTTCACTGTTCACATATTCCACTGATCCTTTCTGAAACTTTTTCATTCTTGTTTACAGCTATAGTTTTTGGTATTTAACTGCATCTGGAGAATCTGCCCTCAGTAGTTTACCAGGCTCGTGTACTAAATCGACCACAAATGTCCTCGGTGGAAACTTTGGTGCTCCAGGCTACAAATAGAAAAAAAAATAGAAAAGCATCCATCAAATTAATTTTGTTGTCAATATAACTGAAATGTTCTGTAGCTTTTATTTAACATAAAGCTAAATACCAATGTGGTGGAGGAGAATAAAAAAAATCACATTTCAGATGGGTAAGGAAAACAACACCAACCAAGCATATATTAAAAGAAGATTCAATTGATACCAGGTATTGTGCACAAGTGTAGGCAGGTCTAAAAAACCATGAAGGACTATTAAAGTCGATATTTTGGTTGAACAGTCCAGACTTTGAGTCTATCAAACCCCACTCCTTTGTAGGTCTGTTACGATCACGAGGTTTTTTAAGTACATGTTTCGTGCTCATACTTCAAAAACAACCAATCAGAAAACTCTATCATATGATGTTGGAGTACGAAACAGAAACATGTATTTGAAAGTCCCAATACCATAAAGTCATGTGGTCTGAGAAGGTGAGAGTTACCTGTTCCATGAAAGGTTCTTGTGCAACATATTTAACCCTATTTGCTTTCATAAAGTCAGGTGGTTTGAGAAGGTGCAGGCTAGTTACTCCATTAATGGTTCTTGTGTAACACATTTAAACCTATCAGTTTTTGTTAATGCTCATCACCAGTATATTTTACAAATTCAACACCCCCCCCCCCTTTTTTTTATAGTATACAGAGAAATAGACATGGTAATACAATAAAAATGTTTACTTACAAGTCTTTTAACTAACTGTGAAAGAAATTGGATATCATTTTTATTTTGTATATTAGCAGTTAACCTATTTGAGGGTTCTAAAATTTGGTGATGTCAAGGTATTCCCCAATATCTCATTTGGATATTTTCATTTCGTTTTCTTTATTAGAGATTGAATAAGTAACTCAAAATCCACTAAAATAAACACATCAAGAATTAAGCAAAACTTTACAGTTGGAAGGTAAGAGAAGACCAAAATAATCACCAAAATTAAACTACAGTAGAATCTTGTAATGTAAAAGTTAATTGGACCAAGATTTTCACTTCGAAATATTAGAGCATTCATTACATGTTTTAGTTAATTTAAGTCATTAAATAATAATTTATTTATATTCGGACGAATATAAGCTATAAATATTTACAATGTACTCCTATATTATTTACCATCTTCCATGACATACCCATATCTATTTATAGCCTACCTTGATGTATAACTAATCCTCATTGTGACAGTAAGTGAGTGATTGTTGTTTAATATCAAATGAGCAATTTGTCAGCTATATCATGGCAAGATCAATCGATATGATTATGATGTCCACTTTGTACTAAACCAACATGGATTTGTAGTGTTAGCTCACTGAACCAACAACATTCCTGATTCCTAACAACCACTCTTACTCCTTAATAGGTGTGTGCTTGCTTCTCAGAGAAGCAGCAAATACATATTTTATGGTCTTTGATTTGAGCTGACTGGGACTTGCAACCATGATCTACCGACGACTCAGGGCAAGCATGCTAACCAATACACCACAGATGTGGTCCTCATTGTAACACAAATAACTAGTATTACTGTGAGCACGGCTCACTAAGATATACCCCCCACTCCCCACATCTGTCCAACCTATTTCCATAACCAAAACATTACTGATTGTTCCGACCAAAAATGAAAGGGACCCTCCTCTCTTCACCGGTAAGCTGCTGATAAAATTTCAAAACATTCTGAGAAACACTACTCAAGTTATCATACGACAAAGGTAAAAATCCTATTTTCCGTCATATCAAGTCCAATAACTCTGGAACGGCAAAAATGAAAATCGTAAAATATGAAAGGGATCCTCCTCTCTTCACCAGTAAGCTACTGATAAAATTTCAAAACATTTTAAGAAACACTACTCAAGTTATCATACGACAAAGGATAAAAATCCTATTTTCCGTCATATCAAGTCCAATAACTCTGGAACGGCAAAAGTGAAAATCGTCAAAAATGAAAGGGATCTTCCTCTCTTCACCAGTAAACTGCTGATAAAATTTAAAAACATTCTAAGAAACACTACTCAAGTTATCATACAACATAGGGTAAAAATCCTATTTTCCGTCATATCAAGTCCAATAACTCTGGAACAGCAAAAGTGAAAATCGTCAAAAATGAAAGGGATCCTCCTCTCTTCACCGGTAACCTGCTGATAAAATTTCAAAACATTCTGAGAAACACTACTCAAGTTATCATACGACATATGGTAAAAATCCTATTTTCTGTCATATCAAGTCCAATAACTCTGGAACGGCAAAAGTGAAAATCATCAAAAATGAAAGTGATCCTCCTCTCTTCACCGGTAAGCTGCTGATAAAATTTCAAAACATTCTGAGAAACACTACTCAAGTTATCATACGACATATGATAAAAATCCTATTTTCCGTCATATCAAGTTCAATAACTCTGGAACGGCAAAAGTGAAAATCGTCAAAAAAAAAGAGATCCTCCTCTCTTCACCAGTAAACAGCTGATAAAATTTTAAAAGATTCTAAGAAACACAACTCAAGTTATCGTACGACATAGGATTTGTCTACAGACGGACGGACATGGTGAAACCAGTATACCCCCCTACAACTTTGCTGTGGGGGGTATAATAATCCATTGAACAAATGGAGGATTTTATCAAGACAAACTGTTTACTCTCAGTATATGTAGAAGAATTAAAACAAAGTCTCCTATAGTAATTAGAATACAGTCAAACCTGTGTTAAAAGGTCATCTCTCTATAACAAATCACTGTCTATATAGAGCAGCCTCATATTTCTCATTAATGAATAGTGCATATAACTTTAACCTGCATATAAAGGACAACTGCTCATAAAAGGAATATTTTCAGGGTCCATTAAGTGCTCTTTATATAGGAGTGTTCGCCGATCTCATTAGTGATGTCATATTCACTAATTTGCATGACAATAAACAAATACTTGGTTGGCAATAAAACAATAAAGTAATTGACAGGAAAATAACAATTTTTTTTAACTTTTATAACTTTTCTATTTCCAAACCAATTTTGGTTCTGTTAATTGTTCTAAGACTTAAGAAAATTCATATTTTTCCTGTCAGTTTACATTTTTTAATTTTGATATGATAAATTCATAATTCTAATATGAAATAATGCATTTTTACACTTCAAAACTAAATAAAACAAGATTGTATTTCCAATCCTTTTATCCTGGATATTTTTATCAAACCTTCATTGTGAATTAGTTATTTCTATATAATTTTCACTTCTGAAAGAATTATTGAATTATCTTAAATAACAAAAAAATAATGACAATTTAAAGTTGAGTCTTCAATGAAAGACAATGGAAATTTTCCATTTCTTGCCAACCAGACAGGTAAATTCTCATGCCTATGACATCACGGCAAACACTCCTATAGAGGCTTGACTGTATGTTCCTCCTATATTAAAAACTAATTATAACAACAACAAAAAACGTTCCACAGCATAAAGGTAATAACAAAATTACCGAACTCCGAACAATCTTACAAAGGGAAAGTCAAAACTCATAATTATATAAACAGACAAAATCGGTCAACAACCGGAAAACTGTGAAAACCGTAATGACCCTGACTTGGTACAGTTCATGCCTAAATATAATGTCTGTTTAACTATAAAAATATGATGTAGAATGTAACTTACAGTATCATCAGAATCTGGTAACATGACTTCATTCCAAGCTAAGTTATACTCTCCACGGTTCAGTGTACATCCTACTGCTATCCTGTCTGCAAGCACCTGGAATCAAAAGATAATTTATCATTTTTTTACTGGGAAGCAAATAGGACTATTTTGATATTGCCAATTTCTGCACAAAATATTAAAATGGGTGATCAAGATACAAAAACAGCCAATGGCACAAAAGTAAAAAAAAAATAAAAAATCAGACAACATGTGCTACAAAAGCTAGGTATGAGATCAGAGGTTCCAAACATGTTAGCATTCCTTGTCCCATTAATGGCACCCAGTCTTAATTCCTAAAACCAGTTAAGAAAACTCAAATTCTCAAGTACATACTGGAAAAATATTTGGATTTAATTGAGACATTGTATATTCAATATAAACCAAATTGTTATGTCAATATCAGGATTAATAAGTCTCAGGCTAATATCTACACTTTTGTGTCAAGTCATTATTTAGACATTATTTTACATTGACATGCCTTTTGGAGCAATGTATTTTCCAGTGGCCATTTTATCACTGTTTGTCAAATCAGGTTTGGATTTTCAAAACAAACTTAACTCAAAATTATAACTTAAAGCTGAATTTTACTAAAATTGAAGTTGCTTTTACTCGGTAAATTATAGGCGGTTTGAAATTTCTTTCTAGAAATTGTCACAATAAAATCATGCACAATAACATTTTGTCATACAAGTCAAATGATGCATACCTTAAACAATAAAGCTCTATGTATGTGAATTCCTGATTTAATTTTGCCTATAGGTACAACATTGGATTTCAACTCAAATCTAACTTGACTTATTGGAAGTTCCCAGCTAAAATTGGCTAACTGTCCTTTCTCTATAGGTCCTCCCATGTGTTCACTGACATATCTACAATATAAAAAATTAATAATTAAAAGATGAATTTAGTGATTAAATACAGTAATACTTGTCTTAATTCAACACTAATTGACCCATTTCTTTGTTTTGGCATCGACAGGTGGACCGAGAAGAGTTTGAAGATACCAAAGGGGGTAATCAGAATCCATAAATTGAAGAAGGACAGACAACACAATGGCCAAAAGAAAAAGTACAGAAGGACAAACAACGATCAACAAGGCATTACACATAAAACTAAAGATCAAGTAACACAAACACACTAAAACCGGGGATAAACTCAGGTGCCCCGGAAGGGCAAGCAGTTCCAATTAGAACAAGAGAAATAAGTAATGCTGGACAATGCATGTCCTATAAATTTCAATCTCTAACAACTTTCCTGTTACATGTGGCAACATGCAAAAATGTCAATAAAATGTCTCCAAAATGGCCACTGTTTTTTTTGAGTGCATCAGTTCATTAGTATATGCACCACTTCTCTACAAATGAATTAATGATCTTAAAACTGTTTCCTGTTATAGGTGGTAACATAAAATTAGACTGACAGACGGAGCCCAATCCTATACTATAATCTCTCTACCGGAACCATAAGGTGATTAAACAACATAAAATTAGACTGACAGACGGAGCACAATCCTATACTATAGTCTCTCTACCGGAACCATAAGGTGATTAAACACTGACAGACGGAGTGCAATCCTATACTATAATCTCTCTACCGGAACCATAAGGTGATTAAACAACATAAAATTAGACTGACAGATGGAGCACAATCCTATACTATAATCTCTCTACCGGAACCATAAGGTGATTAAACAACATAAAATCAGACTGACATACGGAGCACAATCCTATACTATAATCTCTCTACCGGAACCATAAGGTGATTAAACAACATAAAATTAGACTGACAGACGGAGCGCAATCCTATACTATAATCTCTCTATCGGAACCATAAGGTGATTAAACAACATAAAATTAGACTGACAGACGGAGCACAATCCTATACTATAATCTCTCTACCGGAACCATAAGGTGATTAAACAACATAAAATTAGACTGACAGACGGAGCGCAATCCTATACTATAATCTCTCTATCGGAACCATAAGGTGATTAAACAACATAAAATTAGACTGACAGACGGAGCGCAATCCTATACTATAATCTCTCTACCGGAACCATAAGGTGATTAAACAACATAAAATTAGACTGACAGACGGAGCGCAATCCTATACTATAATCTCTCTATCGGAACCATAAGGTGATTAAACAACATAAAATTAGACTGACAGACGGAGCGCAATCCTATACTATAATCTCTCTACCGGAACCATAAGGTGATTAAACAACATAAAATTAGACTGACAGACGGAGCGCAATCCTATACTATAATCTCTCTATCGGAACCATAAGGTGATTCAAAAATTTGCAAAGATTTAGACATTGAGGCAAAATTAAATATTTGATCTATTTGTTTCACCAATTATACTTAAGAAATAATTCATGGAAGCCATATGTATATATTGTTTTTACCACGGGTAGGCCTTTATGTCACGAAGTTTTACCCCGAGCGTTAACGAGGGGTAAAAAGCTGACATAAAGGCCTACGCGTGGTAAAAACAATATATACATATGGCTTCCATGAATTATTTTGATTCTAATATGTAAAAATTGGTAAAATATCGTTATAAATTGTCGATGACGTCATAAATTTAATCGGTCATAGATTATTATTATTTTTACCACGGGTTTGGACTCGAGCGTTTGAAGGACGTCATATTAGAATGGTTGATAAACACATACAAATTTGTGCTACACTTAATAACAAATTGTATGGTGTACTTGATACAACATTATGCGACTAATGTTAGTCAGTGACTTGTGACAGGTAGGTGGTTTTCACTGAGTACTCCTATTTCCTCTACCAATAAAACTGACTGCCACAATATAACTGAAATATTGTTGAAAGTGGTGTTAAACACCATAACCCCCCTCATTTGCATGAGATTGAAACAAAGGGTTTTAATTCGTCTGACATATAATATATACTATACTTACTGAGCTAAAGCCACCACTTGTTCTCTAGTGGTCGGTAATGGTTGAATTTTCTCTGTTATTTCTTCCAAATACTTGAACAAGTTGGAATCACATGGCATTTCAAATTGTTTGTTGTCAGTTGTTGGTTGAGTTTCTGCCTCTTTTTGAAGTTGTGCCTGTAGTTCTTCCTCCTTTTGTTTTTCTTCTTTTTCCTTTTGTGCCTTTGATTTCCTAATGTAAGAAAAGTACACAGTAAGATTATAGTGATGATAGCTTTAACTTATCCAGGATACAGAATCGTGCCAAAAGTAAAATAATGTAAAAATTGCTGGATGAAACTGTAGAACATTCTGCTTTAATGTCTTTTTTAAATTTTATTCATAGGTCAAGAAACAAACTCTTCAGAATATTTTTTAAAGAATGTGTTTTTTATATGAATATATAGAGTACTTTTGAAGAAATTGACATACTTTTGGCACAATACTGTAGGAAGTGAATTATCTTGAAGAACAAAATCGAAAACATGTTTCATAAAAAAGAATCCACAATTTTTTTCGGTTATTTTTTGGATAGTTTTTAATGCCATTTTTTTTATGTTGAATAATGTCAATTCATTTTTGGAATATATTCAAATAAAAGCTATGCTTCAAACAAGTTGTATTCTAAAATAAATAACCACTGAAAACAAATATTTCTCAACTTCAGATGCAGGGGACTCAAAACTACATATAAATCAACATTCAATAATAACAGATAATAGACAAACGACAGAAATAGCAATCAAGCAAAACAGAATCAGGATATTTAGGAGTTGTGAGAAATAAATGGACATTTTTATATTTCATAATTTCAATGTTAAAAGAACAGCCAATTATTGTGTGAACTTTATTCTAATGAACACAACACGATGTAAGACTGGCAACATCATCTGGTTTTACTCATGGCTGAAAACTTTACTAGCAACGATACAAATCAAGGATAAATAATATCCTCACACAACAATTATCTCCCTTGCCATAGTATATGGGTATTGTAAAAATATTACATTATTGGAATACAGTAACCCACCCCCTCTGATAAGGTCACTCCCACCAATAGGGCAGTAAAGATTTCAGATACATTTAGAAAGTAAAATATGTAAATGGTCCCTCAAGAGACAACTTTTTTTATTGCAGATGGGGGTGACCTTATGAGAAAGGAATTACTGCATATAAGGAATATCATGCCACTCTTTCTATGATTATTCTATAAGATTTTAGAAGCATTTTTCCAGTTTGTTTATTATATATGGTATAAATTCCTTGTTCAACACTTTTATATAATGTTCCATAGTTTATTTTTGTAATGATTTTATAGCCATACTAATAATAACTGCCAGAAACATCTGTGATATTAGCCGTAGAGAAATGGACTAAAAAATAATTTACCTTTCACGACAAAACATTTTTGTATATACCTTGTATATCTTTGTCTGAATTTGGAGCACACGTCTCACATTAATAAAGGGGAAAAAATATTACAAGTAAGGCATCACTTGATGTACTGTTCAGTCAAAGGGATGATCCTGGTTACAAAATAAAATTACTGAAATTAATGAAAAATAGCTGAAAGCATCTATACCCTTTTCAAAATGGTTATTTTTTACCAGCATCTTTTGGAGAAATAAAAATGAATTTTTTTTTAGCTGAAATCACCCAAATAACTGAAAAAAATCATCCCTGCAATCATAAGTGATGCTAATTTCATCCCAAGAAGGTTGAATGCAAAAACTTTCATCATCTTGATTTTAATATAGTATATACACTGCATAATGCCTAGAGAATATGCTACCATTTCCAGGTATATTATCCAATCAAAGGTGGTTTCACATTTACTTATTGTAACACTGGTGATATATTGTCTCAAGCAGGATATTACATTATGTAGGAATATGCAAGTACAATCTATATTAGGCATAGGTCAATAACTAGAGCATATCATTGGGAAAAGGTCAATATATAGAGCATATCATTGGGAAAAGGTAAATAAATAGAGCATGTCATTTATCACATTGCTCACCTGTCGCAGAGAAATCTGATCACAACCACTGGCACTATTACCAAATATTAGCTGATCAACAGAATATGAAGCATATTGGATCATTCTCTGGAACTCACCAACTCATTCACTAGGTTCATATTCTGTCTCTTGTCTGATATTTGATGATAGCTTACAGGTGCAAGACCAGTTACAGTCAAACTTCACTAGATTGAACTCGGATCAGAACCAAATTTGTTTCTCTCTGAATTTACGGAACCTCTGTGGCTCAAACTTCTGATATCTCGAACAAATTTTGACAGTCCCTTCGAGTTCGAACCAGTGAGGCTCCACTGTAATATATACTATCAGATCCTGAATCAACTCATATCAAGATTTTAGCCTTACATCATCCCAAGAGCATTAGATCGACGGTTAGTACATGATGTGTAGTAATTACAGAGGTATTTTGATTTTAAATAGATAATCGGTCACACTTATCATGTTTGTGTTGTCACATTTATCCAATATACAAAATACTTATATTTTACTAGTAAGTATATGAGAATAATTTGATAGACCTTCAACACATTCCTGATTTCATTCTTAAATTATACTGGTTTTTTTAAATATTTTTTTATAGGAGTTACTTCCCTTATAACAAACAAAATAGTACCCTTTCTAGTAAGAGCAATGGCAAAGGAAAAAGAATTTAAGTAATAATTTGTAAATATTTGAATCTCTTGCAAAAAATAATTTTATAGAAAATAGAATATTCACAAGTTGATACAATATAAAATGTTTGAAAAGATTGTTGGAAAAATAAATTTTATTTTCATATGAACTTTGAGTGAAAGGGGACCATTTTTCATGCATAAAGGGGAAATACCTCCTAGTAAAAACGTGTAAAACATATTATTTTAGAATTAAGTCAGAAATGTGGAAATGGTTTATCAAGTTCTAAGTAATATTGCAGTGTTACTAAACACACAATTACACACTGCATGTAAAAACAATACCACATTACACAACAACAACACTAACGGCTCAAATGATTATTTGCTGCAGATAAAACTGTTTTATTTCTAAATTGTACTTTTTGTGTCATAAGATGTTAATAATGTGAATTATTATGGAAAATCATAAGACATAGTAATAGTAATTATAATCTAAAAAAATTCAGTGGCAACAATTCTTATTGTTGGTTTTTTCTTTTCTCTCAATTGCAATGTCCTTGTAAATCATCCATAACAATAATTTATCCCAAATGTAAAAATGGTCATAATTCTTGGAGATACACAAACAAGACAACAAACAGCTACAACTAATATAAAATGAAGGCTTAGGGTAAGGGTTATGGTGTATAATGCCACTTTCAACAATATTTCAGTTACATCGTTGCGGTCAGTTTTATAGGTGGAGGAAACCGGAGAAAACTACCGACCTGTTGCATGTCACTGCAACAAGTCTGTGGTTTTCTCCGGCTACTGGAAATTTTAAACCAATATCGAATGATTTTGATTAGTGAAAATTAGCATATTGCTTAAAATTAAGTGTCTAGCCTATTTTTCCTATTTTATTCTCTATTCTTTACAGAAAACAGATAATTAAATAAGAAACTCAAGCTACTTTGTATTTCTCATCAGTTAGCCAAGGGAAATAAGTTATAAATGTTGCCCATTGATTAAATCCCTTTAATACCGTTTCTTTGTCATATTTCAAATACTAACGTAAACCGTCCCAATATCGTCACCAACCAAAAGTCGTCATCCTGAAACCTCGCATTATTTTCGCTTCCGTTCACGCTGCAAAAAGTGGACACACGGTTTATTTGGAAGAAGTAAGTATCTAATCTTATATTATCATGTCTTTATACTAGATTTTGAAAAGTAGCAAGCTTGAAGACAAGTTTTAAGGACCTCTGTAGAAATGGTAAACATGACATATCGGGTGATGGTTCCCCGTATTTTATACTTTTTAGGGCGATTGATACGTACAGCGCCATTTAGGAAAGTAACGTCAATCTGAGAGGCTAAGACAAACAAAAAATAGTTTTTTTTTCAAAAGACGGATTTTTATAATTGCAGACCTGTCGCAGGTGGTCATATTGTGTGTGCAAACTTGAGTGATGACCCTAAGGCAGTATATGACGACTTAAAATCATTAGATTTACAACTGTATTGGAGGGGGGGGGGGTACTAAAATTGATATGTAGCTTATTATTTAATGCAAAATCCGTAAAAGACAGAGCAAATCCGTTGACACATCACCGCAATCTCTTATCAGTTGGTGCTGTTTACCATTTGGAGCAAAAACCATTAAATACAAATGTAAATATGGAATGCAGTTGCAACTTACGATGGTTCTAGGAAAGTAGGAAATGCAAGGCTAGAAAATGCAGCTGATATTGCCACAGTTATTGAATTGAAAAGTGTTGGTAATTTGAGTTTGTATTTCACATTTTAAGGAAAATTTCAAAAATGTAATTTGTTATTTTGATTTTTTGCTAAAAAAAAGACAAAAAAATGATGACTTTAGCACGGGTAAAAATTGCTTGACGACCAAAAGACAAGGGGTGTGACGATTTAGAGACAGTGCTGTCTTTAAGTCATCTGATCAACCCTTGGTCTCAATAGGGAAAAATCTACCTTATTTACGATTGTTTGACGACCTCAGGAGCAAGTAAATCATCTTTCTGAATACTTTTTCTTGCCATCAAAGCCAATTTATCACGTCCTAAAGTCGTCAGATTATTACAGCATATTGATAAATGCATACCCCTGACGACTTAAAGACGGTTTACGTTAGAGTAATAAAGAAAAGTAAATTTGATTTTAATCTAACTTTTGTACAAAAATCCAGGATGTGGTATATTTATTGACCAAAGTTTGGACATTCTAGGCAAGCAAAGCACAAAAGTTGCCCAGAAGAAAATTTGACTTGTCTGAACTTGGATAAATAACATGGAACTAACTGGATGATAACTGACTGAACACAGTCTACTTGTGAAGGCAAACTTTAACATGAGAATATTGGATCAGTCAGTATGGGATTTCCATATCCCAGCATAGAAGTTGAATAAAAAGTCTATTTGTTAAGGGAAATTTGGGATAATCATGGGAATATGGGATCAGTCAGTATGGGATTTCCATATCCCAGCATAGAAATTGAATAAATGGTCTACTTGTTAAGGAAAATTTGGGATAAGCATTGGAATTTGGAATCAGTCAGAATGGGATTTCCATATTCCAGCATAGAAATTGAATAAAGTATACTTGTTAAGGCAAATTTGGGATAAGCATGGGAATATGGGATCATGTCAGTATGGGATTTCCATATTCCAGCATAGAAATTGAATAAAGTCTACTTGTTAAGGCATATTTGGGATAAACATGGGAATATGGGATCAATCAGTATGGGATTTCCATATTCCAGCATAGCAATTGAATAAAGTCTACTTGTTAAGGCAAATTTGGGATAATCATGGGAATATGGGATCAGTCAGTATGGGATTTCCATATTCCAGCATAGAAATTGAATAAAGTCTACTTATTAAGGCAAATTTGTGATAAGCATGGGAATATGGGATCAGTCAGCATGGGATTTCCATATCCCAGCATAGACATTAATAAAAATTCTACTTGTTAAGGCAAATTTGGGATAAGCATTCGAAATTGGGATTATTCAGTGTGGGATTCCAATGTCCCTATATAATCAGTATACAAGTTTTATAATGGTAAAAACAGGCCACGTACAATGTATTTCAAAACGAAAAATATCATTGATGAAAGTTTGAATTTCAAATTTCTAAAGATGAATTATTATATTCACTTGAGACTTATCAAACAGTTGTTCATGGTTCACTGTAAATAAATTACAATGAAAGCATATTATGCCATGCATACATTTTCCATCAGGTTGTGTGAGAATATTAAAATGCAGCAAAAAACTACTTACGGTGGAGAAGGACTGCAACAGGATATAACTTTACAATTAATAAAGGGAAACAACTCTCTAAGTAATGGAAAATATGTTAAAAAGTTGTGAAAGTTAGTACATGTACAGAGAAAGTGAATATCAAAAACATGTTCGCCAATTTCCTCTTACAATCGTAAAAAAAGCTTTTAATGAAGAACAACTCAATGATGAAACAGATTAATTTTTAATTCCCATTACCGTAATTAGCTGTGTATATTGTGCATTGTTGTTGTAATAAATGCACCCAGTTCTCCAATCACAGATTGTAATAGAGAAGATATAAATAAATTTTTGTGATATCTCATTGTCTTCTACTTACCCAGCCTGGTCCGTTGCTTTCCTGAGCAAAAAAGTTATTTAAATATACAACTGATTACAGATAGATATGATTATACTCTATAGGCTGTGGTTAAATCTCATCTAGCATAGCTTAAGTCAGTGAGAAAAAAAAAGAAACAAAATTGATATCTACAATTTTTCTCTATAGATAATATAAATGTCTTCTATTCCTAAGCATTTCAGTCATATTTTTGTTTAACTTCCTGCTAAATGTTAGTTACGTTACGGTACGGAGGAGAGTGGTGTTACTGAAATTTAATATTATTTATGTGTTATTTACATCTAAAGGCTAATTCTTAGTAATTGTACCTTTCACCCGATCCTTTCCTTCTAAATTAAAAAATGCATCACAAGTATAATTTCTCAACTTCAAATATTCTGATTTAGTACACAAAATTATGTCCCTTTGTAGTCAATGTTGAAGAGAACATGGCATATTTTGCACACTTTAAAAAAAATAAATAAATAGATAGATAATTAAACAAAAAATATGTGTAATAAACAAGTAAACTTGATAAAGACATGAAATTAATGAATTGGAACTGTAAAGACATGGATTAATTGCATAAAAAATAATAAAAATTTCATATAACTTTCATCAGCCTATTCAAAGTGATGTACTTTGGATAGGCTGATGAAAGTTATATATTGTTGTATCTGCTCAAACAAATTTCAAAATGATTGATTTCACCTATAGCTAGGCCAAGCAGTGCAAAAATATATAAACTTATATATATATAATATTATTAATATGTAGTTGTAAAATAGTCCTTAAATATGGTACTCTATTTAGGTGTTTTGTTCCGTGCAAGAATGATAAGTAGGGGGCAATATACATACGCTTTAGTATCCCTGCCAGTACGGGAAGACTTTCCTTTCCTACAGGACTGAAACATTAAATACATCATTTGATCAAACAACAGCTTTGAAACATATCTGGTGTTGCACTACAATAGAAATATTTTCATGTTAAAATCATATTCAATATGGAAAACCATATTTGAAGTTTTAACATGACAATTTATCATGCTTGTCAGCTAGATTTCCAAAATCTTATTCTTCCAACAATACTAGTGTATGGTAATCGGTAAAAAATCAAAATCGATAATCGCTTTATAACTAGAAATGCTTAACTGATCAACTATTGATTACATAATCGATTTCTTAAAAACTGAAAATTTACCAAATTTATTTTCACTAACCATTTAATTTATATGTTGTGCTCATTAAAAATGGTAATTGAATACAAAGAGTTTGAAAATTATAACAAATAGAAAAAAATCTCTTTAAAATGGATAGAATTTTTTTTTTTCTTTTTTCCCCAATACTCATTGTTGGACCTTTACTATTGATTATCAAAACCAGTTAATACCCTCAATTGATAAACTTTGGCTATAAATAATAAATCATCAATCCCACACTATACACACAATTTTTTTGCTTTAACTAGTTTCATGTGTTGTATACTACAATTCTGAAAGGCTCTAGGCCAAATTTAATAGACACTGGGGTTGTTATTTTCAGGAGGTTAGGGTTATGGTGTTTAACGCCACTTTCAACAGTATTTCAGTTATATCGTGGCGGTCAGTTTTATTGGAGGAGGAAACAGGAGTAACTGGAGAAAACCACCGACCTGTCACAAGTCTCTGACAAACTGTATCACATAATGTTGTATCGAGTAAATCCCGCCATGAGGGATTCGAACTCAACATTAGTGGTGATAGGCACTGATTGCACAGATAGTTGTAAATCCAATAATCATACGATCCTGACAACCCCTTTTGTTATTTTCACCCTGGCACATCATACACGAGGGTTTATTCATTACATGATACATTATTTCCCCTCTTATAAGACCACTCCCACTAAACACCACCCCTCTTCTCAGACAAGATTTCAGATGCACTGAGATAGTGGAATACAATCAAAGCTGCTTCAGTGACCACCTCTATTAAGTTACAGTAAAACCTGCTTTAGTGACCATTTCTATTAAGCTACAGTAAAACCTGCTTTAGTGACCACCTCTATTAAGCTACAGTCAAACCTGCTTTAATGACCACCTCTATTAAGTTACAGTCAAACCTGCTTTAGTGACCACCTCTATTAAGTTACAATAAAACCTGCTTTAGTGACCACTTCTATTAAGTTACAGTAAAACTTGCTTTAGTGATCACCTCTATTAAGCTAGTCAAACCTGCTTTAGTGACCACCTCTATTAAGTTAGTCAAACCTGCTTTAATGACCACCTCTATTAAGTTACAGTCAAACCTGCTTTAGTGACTACCTCTTAAGTTACGGTCAAACCTGCTTTAGTGACCACCTCTATTAAGTTACTGTCAAACCTGCTTTAGTGACCTCTATTAAGTTAGTCAAACCTGCTTTAGTGACCACCTCTACTAAGTTAGTTAAACCTGCTTTAGTGACCACCTCTACTAAGCTACAGTCAAACCTGCTTTAGTGACCACCTCTGTTAAGTTACAGTCAAACCTGCTTTAGTGACCACCTCTTTTAAGTTAGTCAAACCTGCTTTAGTGACCACCTCTATTAAGTTAGTCAAACCTTCTTTAGTGACCACATCTATTAATTTACAGTCAAACATGCTTTGGTGACCACTTCAATTAAGTTAGTCAAACCTGCTTTAGTAACCACCTCTATTAAGTTACAGTCAAACCTGCTTTAGTGACCACCTCTATTAAGTTAAAGTCAAACCTGCTTTAATGGCCACCTCTATCAAGCTACAGTCAAACCTGCTTTAGTGACCACCTCTATTAAGTTAGTCAAACCTGCTTTAGTGACAACCTCTATTAAGTTACAGTCAAACCTGCTTTAGTGACCTCTATTAAGTTAGTCAAACCTGCTTTAGTGACCACCTCTACTAAGCTACAGTCAAACCTGCTTTAGTGACCACCTCTGTTAAGTTACAGTCAAACCTGCTTTAGTGACCACCTCTTTTAAGTTAGTCAAACCTGCTTTAGTGACCACCTCTATTAAGTTAGTCAAACCTTCTTTAGTGACCACATCTATTAATTTACAGTCAAACATGCTTTGGTGACCACTTCAATTAAGTTAGTCAAACCTGCTTTAGTAACCACCTCTATTAAGTTACAGTCAAACCTGCTTTAGTGACCACCTCTATTAAGTTAAAGTCAAACCTGCTTTAATGGCCACCTCTATCAAGCTACAGTCAAACCTGCTTTAGTGACCACCTCTATTAAGTTAGTCAAACCTGCTTTAGTGACAACCTCTATTAAGTTACAGTCAAACCTGCTTTAGTGACCTCTATTAAGTTAGTCAAACCTGCTTTAGTGACCACCTCTATTAAAGGGATATTGTCTACCACAATCATAATTTTTTCATACCCAAAATTATTGTCGTTTTCCGTACTGACCTTCATAAAATGAAGATTAAACACCGAATTATTGGCGAATACGCTACGAAACGTTTTTTCGATATAAAAAAGCTGACCATCGTTACTGGAAGCTAATTAATTATTCACTGACCTGAGCGAGGCCAAATCTATTTTTATCTATTTTTATGCCAGTAGCCCGGATGCTGCAGCATGGATGTTAAAATTTGTGTTTGTTTACCTCGCAAATACGGCCGTTTTATGCTATTCATTGACAATAATTTGCTGTTGCCAGATGCAAGATTACATATATTGAATAATATCTACCGAAAATGATCATAGGCATCATCATAAATTCATAAAATATGAAAAACGATTGAGAAAAGAAGGAAAAAACATGTTCGGCTTACCTATCAAACAAAATATTTGCAAATTCAGTGCAAGTTTGGACGCGTAGCACTTCCTTGAGTTCGTTCCAACGGTCCAACTGATCCCCTACATATATCCTGCATTTGTTCCATTTGGAAGATACTTCACTTCTATTCACCTTTCTCTCTGAATCCGTCAAAGTCCGCTTTCTTGCACGCGTTGACACTTTCTCTTTTGCCCAAGAACCACATGTTGTTTATTGTTTCTAAACAGTGTGCATGCTCAAGACGGGATTACACAGAAGGCCATATGAATAGATTTGAATATTGTCATCCAGGACAATAATTCTGATAACGATAGTTTTGGGTCTTTTTTGTCAAAAAATCATATCTTTTGCAGCATAACTCCCGTGTTAATCTTCATTTTATAAAGGTCAGTATGGAAAACGACAATAATTTTGGGTATGAAAAAATTACGATTTTAGTAGACAATATCCCTTTAAGTACAGCAAAACCTGCTTTAGTGACCACTTCTATTAAGCTAGTCAAACCTGCTTTAGTGACCACCTCTATTAAGTTACAGTCAAACCTGCTTTAGTGACCACCTCTATTAAGTTACAGTCAAACCTGCTTTAGTGACCACCTCTATTAAGTTACAGTCAAACCTGCTTTAGTGACCACTTCTATTAAGTTACAGTCAAACCTGCTTTAGTGACCACTTCTATTAAGTTACAATCAAACCTGCATTAGTGACCACCTCTATTAAGTTACAGACAAACCTGCTTTAGTGACCACCTCTATTAAGTTACAGTCAAACCTGCTTTAGTGACCACCTCTATTAAGTTAGTCAAACCTGTTTTAGTGACCACTTCTATTAAGCTACAGTCAAACCTGCTTTAGTGACCACCTCTATTAAGTTAGTCAAACCTGCTTTAGTGACCACCTCTATTAAGCACAGCAAAACCTGCTTTAGTGACCACTTCTATTAAGTTAAGTCAAACCTGCTTTAATGACCACCTCTATTGAGTTACAGTCAAATCTGCTTTAGTGACCACCTCTATTAAGCTACAGTCAAACCTGCTTTAGTGACCACCTCTATTAAGTTAGTCAAACCTGCTTTATTGACCACCTCTATTAAGTTACAGTCAAACCTGCTTTAGTGACCACTTCTACTAAGTTAGTCAAACCTGCTTTAGTGACCACCTCTACTAAGTTACAGTCAAACCTGCTTTAGTGACCACCTCTATTAAGTTACAGTCAAACCTGCTTTAGTGACCACTTCTATTAAGCTACAGTCAAACCTGATTTAGTGACCAGCTCTATTAAGTTCCAGTCAAATCTGCTTTAGTGACCACCTCTATTAAGTTCTAGTCAAACCTGCTTTAGTGACCACCTGTATTAAGTTAGTCAAACCTGTTTTAGTGACCACCTCTATTAAGCTAGTCAAATCTGCTTTAGTGACCACCTCTATTAAGCTACAGTCAAACCTGCTTTATTGACCACCTCTATTAAGCTACAGTCAAACCTGCTTTAGTGACCACCTCTATTAAGTTACTGTCAAACCTGCTTTAGTAACCACCTCTATTAAGCTAGTCAAACCTGCTTTAGTGACCACCTCTATTAAGTTAGTCAACCCTGCTTTAGTGACCTCTATTAAATACAGTAAAACCTGCTTTAGTGACCAATTAAGTTACAGTCAAACCTGCTTTAGTGACCACCTCTATTAAGTTAGTCAAACCTGCTTTATTGACCACCTCTATTAAGTTACAGTCAAACCTGCTTTAGTGACCACTTCTATTAAGTTACAGTCTAACCTGCTTTAGTGACCACCTCTATTAAGTTAGTCAAACCTGCTTTAGTGACCACCTCTATTAAGCTACAGTCAAACCTGCTTTAGTGACCACCTCTATTAAGCTAGTCAAACCTGCTTTAGAGACCATCTCTATTAAATACAGTAAAACCTGCTTTAGTGACCACTTTTATTAAGTTACAGTCAAACCTGCTTTAGTGACCACCTCTATTAAGTTAGTCAAACATGCTTTAGTGACCACTTCTATTAAGTTAGTCAAACCTGCTTTAATGACCACCTCTATTAAGTTAGTCAAACCTGCTTTAGTGACCACCTCTGTTAAGTTACAGTCAAACCTGCTTTGGTGACCACCTCTATTAAGTTAGTCAAACCTGCTTTAGTGACCACCTCTATTAAGTACAGCAAAACCTGCTTTAGTGACCACCTCTATTAAGTTACAGTCAACCCTCCTTTAGTGACCACCTCTATTAAGTTAGTCAAACCTGCTTTAGTGACCACCTCTATTAAGCTAGTCAAACCTGCTTTAGTGACCACTTCTATTAAGTTATAGTCAAACCTGCTTTAGTGACCACCTCTATTAAGCAATAACTTGTATAATAGGACATTAATTTTCATTTCCCTTCACAATGCATTTCATATAATTAAACCTGTATTAAGCGACCACCTGTCTTATAAGACCATATTTCACTGTTTCCTTGGAAGATCACATAAGACAGGTTTGACTGCACTACTAAATTGTCTGGCTCAAGTAAGGTCACCTCTCTTATGATGCCACTTCTTCATTGGAGAAAGGGTGGCCTTATAAGAGGGGGTACTGTATTTAATACTTACTCTGGCTTGGCATTAACAAACAACACTGGTCTTTTGTCATGAAGTTCTTGTTTACAGTAATCTTCTAATGATAAAAATTGACTTCCTGGTCTCATTTGTCCAGCATCATAGAAGCCATCTTGGATTAGATTGGTTGAACCTGTAAACATTTCATTATTATTGTTAGTAGATATATTTTAAGTGCTTTAAATTTCAACCAGAGTGCTAGAACCAAATATAACAAAATATAACAGTCAGACCTTCTTGAGTGTGGTAGATTGTGGGTTCGAGTTGTGGTTGGGTCACACCAAAGACTAAAAACTGGTATGTGTTGCTTCTCCGCTTAGCAAGCAGCGTTAAGGAGAAAGACCAAAGACAGGTTGGCTTAGAATCAGGATAATGTGTCCGAGTGGGGGACATGTCTATCCGTAAACTGTTTCAATGAGCTAGCATTATAGAAATCTAACTAAGTGTGTTGGTCTAGTACTCATCTCATAAAACTAGCTATATAAACTGCTGAACGGCCATAAAACTACCTGCAGAAAATAACTAGTTGCACAGACTTTAACAAATTTAACCATAAAAATTCTAATAAATTGTGGTATTAACTTACTCAGGTGTCCAGTAAGAGAATATTTAGCTGATAAATTACTATTAACTTACTCAGGTGTCCAGTAAGATAATATTAAGCTGACAAATTATTATTAACTTACTCAGGTGTCCACTAAGATAATATTAAGCTGACAAATTACTATTAACTTACTCAGGTGTCCTGTCAGAGAATATTTAGCTGACAAATTACTATTCAGTAGATTGTGTAAAGCGACATCAGCAAATGGATTTCTTCTAGTTCCTGATACTTGTATTTCTTGTAATATTGACATGCCACTGAAATAAAATACACAAAATAACATTAACAAGTACAAACATCACAGTTATCCTCATATCAATATAGAATAGAATCGAGATCCTTTCTGTGTGGTTCAGACATTGTTGAATGGCACCTTTTCATTTCCTTTATTTTTCATTTTCAACTCAATTTAACAAAAAAGATTTCTTCAAAATGGTACACAATTGTTTATTATGAAAGAATGTTTGATGCTCCATGCAAATATGTCATATTTCTATGGGTATTGTTATTTAGAAAATGAAGTTACAAAATTTATTCACGCCACAATATAGCTGAAATACTGCTTAAGCTGGCGTTAAAACACCAATCAATCAATCAAATGATTCTCCATGCATAGCTGTCTTTTGAACAATCAATATGACTTGTTATTTTAAACATGTTATAATTGTAAAGTTAAGATCAGCTATCGGTGTATACCGACTATCACTATTACATTTATCACAGAAGGCATTATATTGCTGTAACTTAATTTTCATTGGATGTTTGTATGACTGTTGTTTAACACAGGCACGATCCTGGTTAGAAAATAAAATAACTGAAATCAATGAAAAATAGCTGAAACCATCTTCATCCCCTTTCAAAATGGTCATTTTTGTTTGACCTGTTCTGACCGTGTCCAGCAACTTTCGGAAAACAATTTCCAATATAGTTGTCAGTTCAATTCCAGTTCATCGCGAGATGTACTGGATACAACATTATGTCATAAAATTTGTCAGAGACTTGTGGCATATTCGTCATTTTCACTACCGTCTACTCATTTGTCTTCCACTAATAAAACAGACTACCAAGATATACTGGTGAAAATGGTATCAAAGACCAATAACTCTAACACACTATCAATTGAATTACACAATGAAGATCACACAGCGAGAATAAATATATCCTTCACAAGGTTTTTTTCTTCTTCTAATTTCTGCATCACTGAAGGATAACAGAGCTGTCGAAAATCGTCGGACCTATCAGACCGTCGGACAAAATATTGACTAGGTCCGATTTAAACTACTTCACGTCAGACCCGATGTCCGGAGCAATTTTCAGTAATTTGGGACCGACAAAACGCTTGAAGATGACCAGCATCATTACTTACTTTCGCTTCTCAAACTTGTCGTTGTTTGCAATCTCTGATTTTTGTTTATTTTTGTCTATATAATCAAATTTTGACTTCACATTGAAGAGTTTGACTACTAAATGTGTAACCGATTCCGGACGGACGCGCATCGATTTTCCAGAATTTACGATTTTATTTAAAAAAAATAATTTTGGCAATCATTTTTTTGGACTCTGCGGCTTTTTTAAGGTTCGGTCGGTGAAAGGGGAAACAAACTAATTTTATTTTAGGCCTAGGTTGTCAGTCATCCAATTGATTCAGTCCAGACCTAATGCTACTTATAAGAGGCAACACCTTGAAACATGTGCATAGCTAGCTTTATGCAAACTTGGTATCTTTGTTTATTTCATACACAAGTCTATTGTATTGTATGTATATTTCCACATGTCACACAAAAATGTGTTCTACTAACTTTGAGTATTCCAAGGTATCACTTGAAGCTGTAAACAAACCATTTTATGGATTTAGCCAGTATATGTGTAATTCAGTTGAAGTTGTGAAAAAAATGTAGGTCCGGTAAATGTTTAATAGGTCTGACACATTGTCCACATCTGGCAGACCTATTGTCTGACAGACAGGAAAGAGATTTCGACAGCTCTGGGATAATCAAGCTTACCCTAATCTACAAACTTCTGAAGCAGTCTGTTCATCTACTGCACACACAGCTACAGCCCATGATGAATTCCTTCTTACTTCATCAGTACCAGAGTGTAGTAAGGCTATCAAATGTTCTATACCTCCAGCATTTCTGAACTGTAAACATTAAATGGTATACATAAATATGATGGTACATTGAAACCTGTTTAAACTGAACCCCCTTGGGGACAGCTTTTGTGCTTAAAATAGACATGTGTTCAGCTTAGACAGGTTCAAGTAAAAAAGACTGCCTACAAGGAGACTTCTTTTTTTCACAAGATTCCTATTTATTCAAGGTTTGGTTTACACAGATTTACAAAAGTAGGATGAATCTTAAAAGAAAAGTGTAACTGCATAAGTGGTGAAATGGCTACCAAGTTCGGCTCGAGTGTGGTAAGAACGTGGGATTGAGCCTGGTCAGGTAAAATCAAAGACTATAAAATTGGTATTTGTTACTTCTCTGTTGAGCATACAACATTAAGGTGTAAGAGCAAAGGCTTTTTGGCTCAAAATAAGGATAATATGTCAGCGTGGAGCGACTTTCTAACTGTGGACTTGTTCACTGAGCTATTGCAATAAAAATCCAACGAAGTGTGTTGATCTAGTACAAAGCAGACATACTTCATTATCATCTCATCAAATGTAACATGTTCTCACCATGAAATAGCTGACAAATTGCTTATTTTGCATTAAACAACAATCAATCACTCACTTAAAAGACAAATGAAGTGCTCCATGAAATGATTGTTATTAATACAAAAGTTTGGTTTGAATTAAACAGAGTTATCCTTCTTTGAATTGCTTATCTTAAGGTACATTGTTCTCAATAATTTTTGGTTGCAGAGAACACATCATCCTTAAGAGAATCAAACAGTAAATATGTGTTTTTCTAGTAAAAGGAAAAATCATCTTGATTTGCTGAAATGTCACCGGCAAGATTAAATTTATGTAGTATGCACACTAGAATAGTTTACTATATTATGAATGTAAAAATAATGTTTGTGCATATACAATGTAGATCAGTACATGCCATGTGTCAGTCACACATAGATGTACATGAATACAGTGAAACCTGCCATGCGTCACCTGTATGCAAATGTCATGTTTTCTAGTCCTATCATAGACAAATTCATATGAATTGAACCTCTTTTACGAGGTCACCTGTCTTATAAAGCCACTTTTTCTTTTTCTCAATGGTGTCCACTAAATACAGGTTTGACTGTATATGTATTTACAGCATTTAATGGAATTAACTGATGGTATTTTGTAATCAGTAGAACGTATTCCAACAATAATGGAATCCACTAACTTAACAAGAAAAAGTTAACAAACATTTCAAACAAAATACCACATTTAAAAAAAAAAAAATTTTAAGCAAAAAATTATTGTCAGTATTTCCATCGAATGATTTATCACTTGAAAGTAATATCTAGTTAAGACAATCAGATCTTGCACATCGTGATCTCTCGCTAGAGGTGGTTCCATGTAAACAGGTGTTATAACTGACATGTAATTGATACATATATATATATCAGCTCTTGAATCTGCATCACAAACAAAGGCTGCAACAGCTAGGGAACATTTAGATTTTACATTTGTACAAAAAAATATAAATAAAATAAAATAAAATAAAGTCTTTGTTCTGAGGTTTTATATTTATGGTTTATTCAGATTTTTATATTATTACCTTATTCACAGTTTTGGAAAATTTCATAAAATAGATGAATGTTGTATCAAGTATGTCACTCCACTAATAAGATTTGAACTCTGATACATAAATGTAACAATATATGATTATAATCTAATGATTATGAAGTCTCCCAAACCGGCCACAGACAACCGGTTTAAAAAATAAATTAAAAACTACCTTTGAAATCGAACAATGTTGAATTTTTGCGATATTGTGGTGGCCATTTTGAAAATGGAGACCGGTAAAAATTTCAACTTTCTCATAGGATTTTATAGTAACCCCCACCCCATTTGAACCCCTCATAATATGACTTTGACCCCCTTTACCACAAAGCTGAAAACTTTAGGATCAACTAGAAACATATATCTATAACTCCACCAAGTTTCATGAAATTCTGTCCAGTAGTTCCTGAGATCTGCCGTGGACAAGTTCATGGTCCGCCTAAAGAAAGGAGAAAGAGGAGAATAATAATAATAATAATAATAATAAGAAGAAACGGAGCAAAAACAATAAATCTCCCAAATTTTGTTTGGGAGACTTAATTACAGTCACTGAGGCTCCCTTTTAAAATAGATGAATCATTTCAATTACAAATGTTTTGTTGCATGTATTCATAGAACTCTGTAGCTTACTCATTACACCCATGAAAACTCACCCCATTCTCTAATTGAGTCTTTACTCATAAGGTTCTCCGACATTACTCCTAGGGCTTGAGCAGCAGCAATCTGTACTTCTGTTGACTCTTTGAGCTAATAATAGTATTAACATTTCCTCAGCCTCCTGCTCATGGAGAATTTTTCTGTTCTCAGCTAAAAAAACCAAGAAGGATTGATGTTATTTTTTCACCTCAGGGTTTACCTTGTCAAATCAATTTGTTATTGTGTAGAGAAAAAGTGGCCTTATAAGACAGGTGACCTCTTAAAAGAGGACCTCTTACATCGCTAAAAGCCGGCGGTTTTTGTCCTTTTCCTGTCGGCTATTGTGTCGCTCACCTTTCATTCTGCTTTGAGGAGCTTTAATACAGAACCCACCAAATTTCGGTTCATTTTGGCAAAGTAGTTTCAGAGAAGAAGATATTTAGAAATCGACCAATTTAAAACAAGAATTGCCTGTGGCAGCCATATTTGTAAATGGATCAAAACGAAATAAGCAACCTCTAATACAGTAAAGTCATCGAGTTCTTGTTTTAATTGTCAATATGACCAATAGTCATACAAACTAAATAAAAATTCAAATTTAATAAGCTAAGCAAAACTAAGCAAGCAAAAGAACAAAATGGAAAATGAAACGCAAAATGAACACAAGATGTAGCTCAAACTAATATATAAACAAGACAAACTAAATATAATACGAATAATTAAAAATTAAATAAATATAATCACAGTCTCTTATCACTAGATTATAAATATATAACTGACGGATATCACTTCCATAACTGACGAATATCACCTCCATGATTTCATTCTACTTTGGATATATAAATTTACTGGGTCCAGGACTGACTAAGTTGATCTTTTTGCACTAGTAATATTTCGGTCTACTCGACTTTTCATTTAACTCTGAATCACCAAATAATAACGCAAGCTTCATCTTAAACATATTTCACCATACACTTAGACAGATATACAGCTATTAATACTTCATCCAACCAAGTATTTAGTAATCTAAGCTATACCAACGAATATACAGGCATCACCGCCACGTCAACGGTACATAGCTATTACACAGGCACTCGAATTCCGGACCCCCTTTTTCCTCATTTGGTCCCTCCCGCGATTATGGTATGGATCTTTGTCTGGAAGTATATCTTTGAACCATTTATCCATATTTTACAACATTTCGTGTTACAACTCTCTCGTTCTACTAACTTTTGTTTCTAGGTCCAGCTGCCGTATTACTTATATATACATAAAGGTATGAAACAATCGTCAAAATACAAAGAGGGAATCCTCGCTTTGACTCGATATTTTACAATAACGCCCCAGTTTTAAAAAGGACCTTCGATTGTTTCATACCTTTATGTATATATAAGTAATACGGCAGCTGGACCTAGAAACAAAAGTTAGTAGAACGAGAGAGTTGTAACACGAAATGTTGTAAAATATGGATAAATGGTTCAAAGATATACTTCCAGACAAAGATCCATACCATAATCGTGGGAGGGACCAAATGAGGAAAAAAGGGGTCCGGAATTTGAGTGCCTGTGAGCTATTATCCTCATGAGCGGTACCATCGGTGACCGCTCGATAGTCCGAAGGTCCATTACTCCGAAGGTCCGTTAGTCCGAAGGTTCATTAGTCCGAACTTTTTAAGGTCCGTTAGGTCTTGTTTTTCGACCAAAGGATAGGTATCGAACAGTGTTGAATTGATTTAATATTCAGTCCTTTATCAAATTAAGTAAGAGAAGCAAGATACTCATAATCAAAACCTGACTAAGCAGTGGCCTATCCAGGTGGGTTGTAGGCTGTACGCCCTGCTTTTTCTAGCCAAAAAAATGTGCAATCGGCAAATATAGGTAGAACTTAAAGCATTTTGTAGAAAACACGCCAAAAATTGCACCAAACCCCTGTTTTGTAATTATGGATCTAAGCGTGCTAAGTCTAAAAAAAATAGAAAAAAAAAATGCGTCGTCTCTGAAATATATGGAAATCATTCCAATGAAGTAAACCCTCCACTAAAACTCTGATCTTAACCAAATATGTTTAAGCTTAAAACTTAAAAGATATCTAAATATTAGATTATTTTTAAGACCCGTTGTTGATCCAATTAACAACTAGGATTTTTTTGCTTAACAAACACTTCAGAATAATAATAACTGTATGCAATGCACAATTTTACCCCGAAGGGTTGAAGGCATATACAACTTTACAAGAATATACACAAATTAAACAACGTACACAAGCTAAATAAACAAAGACATAGTAACAACATACAAATAAAATGAAAACAAATTCAGATTTGTCATTTACTCTTTACGAAATACTGAAAGAGTTCCTTTTGGTACGACACAAAGGAGACGATCTCTGAGTAAGGGATTAGAAAACATAAAAGCACATCTGAAATTAAGTTTTGTGAGGGACAAGTACATTCCATTAAAAAGAGAATACATAAAATCATTAAACGGACGTTCTAATGTACAACTGATGGTCGCAAAATACGGAGTGTAACCTCAAATATATACCAATTATTATGGAATATTGAAAACTCCAATCAACTACCGCAACAACTTAAGCATATGTGTATCAAATTCTACATCTATGTAATTCCAGAATACCGTGTTCCATGGCTCGACATATACAAATACCCTTTACCAGATACGTGTACCAGATGGGGGGTCTCCTCAGATATTTTAACCAAGTGGCATACTGTAGAAGAATAAACAGTCTGTTGTTAGTGTAGAAATTCCAAAGATTGGTACTTACACAATGTAGGTATACACGCATCAGAAACAAAAAATATTATAATAAGTATCATAATAGATCATCTAACAAATGTTTTATGCATATTACATGTAGGAAAAAACGTACGGGTTAAACTAGGAAAAAAATCATTATTTCCTGCAAGTTCGATACTTTGTTGTTTTATACCTTAATTTCTTGCAACACTACTTTAAGATACATGTTTGCACAAGGACGGAAGGACGGACGGACGAACGCAGACCATTACTATGTCATTCCGTCGCTTGTGGCGGGGGACAAAAAGGGTATATGGGTAGTCCGAGATTCCTGTCGTTTAACAGCTTTTATAGAGTTGATGTAGCCGTTCAACATCAGAGGGCAATACATACAGAAAACAGCGGATTTGCTTCTCCAACTCTGGGTCAGCACATTTCCACGTTTCGTGGCTATCGGATTTTATTTTCTATCAGAAACCCTTATATAAATCGTTTCACCAATCATTTTTCTATTCATTCATAACCATCTTACCCTCAGAAAGTGGTGCTACACTCCATTACAGCACGATTTTGCCTTAGATCCTATGATTCTGCCATTTGTCTTCCATTTTTCAAACATTTGTCACGTGACTACGAGAAAACCACTATTACCGCAATGTATCATGGGAGATGATTTGCATATAAACAAACAAACAAATATTTGTATTGCCAATCATACACGCCTGTTAAGGCAGAACAATTAACATAAAATTTAATACAGTTGATTATATTGATTGGTAATGATTTTAACAGCAATAGTGAATTACAGATAACCATAAGAAAAAAAAAATGATGTAGTACCTTGTCCAAAAAAGGGGGACGTAACACATGCTCTTTCCAAAGCCCATTGGCAACACTCTGCCATTGAATCTTTCCTTTCCAACACATTCTGTATTATTTCCTTCTGCTCTGCATTTATATTTAGATGGAACTGTTTATCCTGCAGAATACGCTTCAATGTATCGTCTTCCATGTGATTTTTACTGTTTACGTATGTAAATAATGCTAAAATAATTTGGCACGCTGAATTAAGTAGCTACCATCATGCAATGCGTTACTGTTATCATTCAGTTAGTATCGCGAGATCACGTTTGTAGATTCGAAAATGGAAGTCAAATGGCGGAATAATAGGATCTAAGGCAAAATCGTGCTGTAATGGAGTGTAACACCACTTTCTGAGGGCAAGATGGTTTTGAATGAATAGAAAAATGATTGGTGAAGCGATTTATATAAGGGTTTCTGATAGAAAATAAAATCCGATAGCCACGAAACATGGAAATGTGCCGATCTTGAGCTGGTGAGGCAAATCCGCTGTTTTCCGTATATATTACCCTCTGACGTTGAACGGCTACAGCAACTTTATAAATGCCGTTAAACGACAGAGGAATCTCGGACTAGTATACGGGTTGTAGACAAACAAAAAGATTCTAATCAGTGATCGGTCATCTGGTCTACATCTACATCAATTTATTTCCCATGTTTCACTATATTGTGTTAAATATTATTTATATTTGTGTATGTGCTATTTTTGTTGACATTATTGTGTATTATTTGTAGGGAGAGGACAGTCCATAAGTTGTGATAACTTTTTGTCCAATCCCATTGTTGTTTTAATTGCAATAAAATAATATCAAACTAATACGGGTTGAATATATACGTTTATTCAAACCAGAAATAACAGAGTTCAAACGTATGGGTGGCCGACATTAGGACAAACGAACCTTCGGACTAACAGACCTTCGGACAAACGAACCTTCGGACTAATGGACCTTCGGACTAACGAACCTTCGGACTAATGGACCTTCGGACCAATGAACCTTCGGACTAACGCCACGGAACGGTACCATCAAACCCCTGAAAAACAAACAGAGAATCCCAAAATTACTGACTGTATCATGACATGGTAACACGTGTACTTTAAATGACTAATTCTGGACCGCGAGTATAAAATACATCCCGACAGCATAACTGACCAAAATATAGCAAAATAACTTACCCGAGTGTTGTTCATAAAGACTAGGAATACCCATGCCAATTATAATATGCCCAATTGCTTCCAAATAACACCAATATATATATTCTGCACAATAAACATGCTACCACCTCAAATACCATGTGCCGACTGACCATATATATCACCTGGGCAATTACACAGTGCGCGATCACGAGAATCATTAATTTACCTGTTGGGTCTGTTTTATTTGAAAACATCACTGGTGCATAGGAAAAATAAACATGCAAAAATAGACCGAAGTTCGTTACAGGATCTATTGACCTTTCAGGAACATCTGCGTTCACTAGTGACTACGGGTTTTATTTTGCTGGGTTCGTGTCGCTCAATCTTTATTTGTTTATGTAGTGATTTGAGATCATTGTTTGTCCTTTTTCCATTTGTCTTTGTCTCGTCTGTCTGTCTTTCCACCAAATACAGCTTTATGTTACCCTTATCGTATCTTCAAACTTTTTCTTTCTATTTTAAGATTGATAGTTTAATAAAAATGTAGGAATAACTTATTATAAAATAAATAGCAATAATTAGAAGGCATCTTTATTGTCATCTTTTTTATCTTAAAAAGTAAAAACATAATATTTCCGTATTCTATCAATCTAAAATAAAATAATCATTGTTTTCAATTCTATTCTAATTTACATAACAATGATTTACAAAGTATTTAGAGTTAGAATTATGAATACATGAATGCCTATTTCCACGTTCGATAATATTTCAGTTTTATGTTAGATGCCAGGTTTACTGCTGAAGAAAACTACTGACCAGCTGTAAGTCATTGCTACACTTATTACTTAAAGAGGCATTAGCTACGATTTTGACAAAAAAATTATATGTTTTGGAAATTGGTAAATAGCTTTAAAATGATGAAATAAAGGTAAATATTTCACATTAAACAACTTATCGTACCACTTTTCGCCTTTTGAGAACGAAAATTACCATCGATTTATTATTTCCTTGCAAGCAAATAATTTGACCTCGCTTTCTCCGTATGCAACTGACCTTACTAGTGACAGGTTAAAACGAATAATTTGTATTTTGTTGCTTATTAACTGCAAACTTGCATGGTTCTTTGTCCGTAATTAACGCCGACTAAAAGCAGATTCACAGAAAATAAGAAATAAGTGCATTGTTGTACTGATTTAATGACGATTCGGCAAACTCCGTAAACAATGCCGATAATTAATAAGATGGCGTCCATTTCTTGATCGATCTCAAAACACGTGCAGTTGCAACTTTTTTCCCCGGATGCGCGTACATTTCATAACATTTATAAGTTACAGAAACACGTTTTTATTAAGGCATCAATCATATCTGATAGTTTTTATGGGTAACAAAAATTTACGATTTTGGCAGATAATGCCCTTTTAAGTTAACCCTGCAACTATATAAATTAATCTGCTTTTTAAAAATATCATTATTTATGAGGAAAAAAATCACATAAATTGAAATAGCTTCATTTCAAATACAGACATCTTTATTTCAAATTTGTACAGCGTATATATTGACCCACAAGCAAAAAATATAATCAGTCATATGATATAAATATATGTCGGTGAAACGAAAGATAAACTACACAAACAGATATGAGGTCATAGATCAAACATTATTGATAATGTTAATAATATTGTCTACCAACATTTTAGGCAATCTAATAATTCCATTATTACAATGTGAGTTCATATCGTTGAAACGGTACACCATATCACTAACAATTCAAACGTAGCAACAACTCTCTGCATTTTTAATATATTTTTCATTCAAGGAACAAAAAGTAGTCTAAATAGAAATAGCTTCATATGAAATACAGACATATTTACTTCAAATACGTATATCTGGATTGTAAATGTCTAGTTTTATGGATAGACCTGAGTGAGTGAGTGAGTGAGTGAGCGAGCGAGTAAGTGAGTGTTGCTTAACGCCAACGTTACACTGTTAGCAGCTATATCATGGCGAGAAAAAGTTACGATTCGATGTGATGACAGCTTTGTTCTAGATCAACATTCTTAATTACACAGCCTGGCTTTGTGCATTTATACACAACTAAATTCGGTCGAAAGAAAACCTTTCGCAGAATAAACAGGTATGATTTTTTTCACAGATACACCTGGTTGTGGAAAATTATACCATCCTGGCCACCTATCATTGGAATAGTGATAGTTATAACACGCTAGTAATCAAAATTTAACTGTGTCAAGAGAGACTCGTGAAGAGTTTTTATATATTTATTGGGCGTCAGTCTTCTTAATAGAACACACAAAAACATGGGACAAAATACTGAAGATATTTCAAATGATCCAGTTATTTTATATAAATTTAGAAATTATTGTTCCAGAAAGATGTTCATAGGTAAATCATACTTGGCTTTGTGTAGGAATTAAGTCAAATCTCATTTTACAAAAGTTGTCATCGTTACATAATAAAATTTCAAAAAATAATAATAACAAGAAGAACATGCCGTACGTATAGTTCTGAAATTAATTAGGAAATCCGTAGAAAGCGTACAATTGTTACCCCTAAATGATCGCTCATTCTCTTGACTTAGTTTATACACTTCAATAACAATAAAAAGTGGCATGGCTATGATATATGTATATGGGACCAAACTTTCTTTAAGTGAAATCTTTAAAGATAAAAAAAAAAAAAAAAATTTAAGTGAAATCATTCGTTTTATTGATGTGTGTTCACATTTATCAACCCTATATGTAGTTTTATATGTGAGAAAAATAGCAACTCAAGCAAATAACTGGATATAAAGTGTTGTTGTATCATGATTTCCTTGATAGAGGGTTGCTGCCAACAAGAAATCTACTGAACAAAGGGCTCATATTGGCTAAGGTAAAGTCATCACGTCGAAAGTGTTACGGCCGCCATCATGACTTGGCGAATCGTAGCGGAATATCTGTGTCACAACTGACCATGGATATGTTCCACTTGTCGTAAGCACATCCTGATTTTTTTTCAGCTGGAGAAATGTAGCAGCGTACATATTTCATATTAAACAATCTTTATGCTCATTTTGACCTAAAGGTGCCAATTAATTGGCGTCCGTCCTCCATTGTACCTCATCTGTGGTTAATATTTCACATATTGATCCCCTTTGAAACGACTTGGTTAATTATAGTCAAACCTTGCAGGAATGTTGTATGAAAAAACTCTACAAATGTACTTTATTTTGTTCTGATTGGATGACAGCTATAGTTGTCATAGGCAGGGGTAAAATCGTGATTTTTCACACAAAATACCCCAAAAATGTTCGCGCCTCCCTCCGCTCGACGCATTTTTTTTTAGTGCGCCCCCTAACCTGAAATCCTGGATCCGCCCCTGCACGCGTTCGGTTTGTTTGTTGGTTGGTTGGTGTTTTGGTGTTTAACGCCACTTTCAGCAATATTTCAGCTATATCGTGGCGGTCAGTTTAATTGGTGGAGGAAACCGCTGAACCCCGAAAAAAACACCGACCTGTCGCAAGTCACTGATGAACTTTATCACATAATGTTGTACAACTCGCCTTGATCGAGATTCGAACTCACAACATCGTTGTTTGTCCTTTTGTTATTTTCTTTTGACAATTGTGTTTTTTGTCCTACTTACAAATTATGATTACCCCTTTAGTATCTTCAAACTCTTCAAGATACAAATATGGCTGAACATTGCAGTAAAAACTTGAACCTAGGCCAAATATTGATGTCACATTACTGATTTTTTTCATCTTTCCAGACTAACCACCAGATTTTTAACAAGCGTAATACTAGGTGGGCTATTAGCAAGTTCTGTGTAACCATTCAGATCACTATATTTCACGCCGCGTTTTTACTTTTTTTATTTTTATTTTGTTTGCTGTATTCCTGTTGCTAAATCTTCAGTTTTCTCTGTAGTGTTGTGTAAATCCTTGTCTGTGTTTTTTTGTTTTTTTTTGCCTCGATTTTTAGTGGTGTTAAAGCGATTGGAACTAATAGTTAGCAAATACAAATTTATTGCAATATATACAAAATTAAGCAGAAATTCCTCATTACAATTTTAGTATGATTGAAAATTACAGTTACAAAATATTGACATCGTTCATTATAAAATATATGTCTATTTATTTTACAATTGACTATAAATAATATACACTGAAGCTAAGATGATAAAATACAAGACATGTTAAAAGTAAAATGTATTCAGAAATTATACCCATTTTAGGTAAAAACATTATATTCTTCTCATTATGTTTATAAGATGTTTTATTCTTCCTGAAGTATAGAGCTGAACAATTGGACTCCACCTGTATGACAATTTATTATTAATATATATATTAAGGTGTTTCGGGGATTTTGTTTAGTTCAACATGATAATAGACAACGTTTGCTGATAATCCAGAAAAAAGAAGAGTTTGAAGATACCAAAGGTGTAATCAGAATCCGTATATCGAAGAAGACCAGACAACACAATGGCCAAAAGAAAAAGTACAAAAGGACAAACAACGATCTACAAAACATACACATAAAACTAAAGATCGAGTAACACGAACCCCACTAAAAGTCGGGGGTACTTATTTTACATCTCTGTAAATTGGGTCATATCTATATATAACTACCTTGGATAAACTTTTTACCATTACTATATGTACATTGAACAATTAAAGATACTGATGACAGTTCTCAAATAGGAGGAGACGTCCACTTTATTGAGGTTTGTAAGGATATAGTACGGAAAGCCTGTTCGCGGACAATAGTTGGTAATATGTTTGGCGAGTGCTCGCCCCTCACGTTTAAGACTTTTGTATATTTCGAAAACTATTAGGTGCATTGTAGCTGCTACAAAGTCTAAATTTTCAATACTTTTCCTCCTCGCGATTCTTTTTCAGTGCAGTAAAAAGTTACTTTTCCTATTTTCCCATCCCTATCTTTTTTTTCATTTAGTGTTAAACTTGTCCTCGTCTTGAACATACATGGAGTATTTGACCTTTTACAGGAAGCAACCAATCAACAATTCATTGACAATACTACCCCAAAGACAACTAGTCATTTCAATAGTACGAATGCTTTGCTATATTTGGCTACGGTTAGCATCCCAGGGTCTCCCTCTAATATTATGTTAATCAGACGGAAATATCAAATTTAGTGCGCACGACACATGTTTCTGCCACAAAATCATGCTATAATCACTATCTTACATATGATATATAGATATGACCCATATAGATTTTTGGTTATTAAGTTCATGAAAATGAATCCATACATGTACGATCTGTCATTGACCATAAAAAGTTTGTCACAACTTTTGCTGAAACAGATGGACAAAGGTTGTTCGACTCCATCACCCTGGTTCAAGGGGGTCGTGGTAATGCTTTTCTTTATATTTTGCCGCCACATATTTTAGAAAAAATAATTTCTTCTCAAAGAGGCGAACAATAAATAATATGTCTCTAAAGTTTCCAACAAGCAATTGTGGTTGATTTTGAAGGGGAAAAAATAATGTTCAAGATCCAACAAACATATCCTATTAATTACATTGTACATAATATACATGTATCTATATAATATAAATTTAAAGACTAAACCCAATGACAAAAATGCTATGAGCAAGACACGATATTTTCATATTATAGTCTGTAATTTGACCTTGGGGTCAAAGATCAAGATCACCGGTAGAAAATAACCATGAGCAGTGAATTCAAATAAGTTGATGAATGTATATGCCAAATATCAGTGGCCTAAGTCAAACAATAAGAAAGTTGTAGATCTGAGAGTGTGTAATAAAAATAATAAAAATAATAAAATATCAATTGAAAACAAAAGCAAGGTTTGTTGTGAGGTTTATATATAAATGGTCATATCTCGAAAAATACTTTAGATATTGCCATAAAATATTCACACAAACTTTCTTGATATAGTACAACACTAAAAATGCCAAAAACTCCAAATCTGATGTTTTCCTCATCTCGGTCCCTTTTCTGAGCCATGGTCACATATGGAGAAATTAGTATATTAAATCTTTTTAAAAAATCTTGAAATTCAAGTATTTAAGGAAGGATCTAGAATAAATTTTAAATGAATGAACCAATACGTGGATGCTGGGATTTTTTCCCATCTTAGAAGCACAATTGGTGTATTAACATAACATATGCAAATTTGATGTATCGGAAAACCACATATTAAAACACTTTATCTATATTTTCTTAAAATAAATAAAATAAAAATTACTACTGAACATCATTCGTAATTTTCTTTAGTTAAAAACTCTTTACAAAAATGGTTATATAGTATTGTTCACATATTGTATTTTGTTTGTGTTTGTGTTTTGTTTTATAGACAGCTTCTTTTAATTTCAAGCAACTTAAATGTTAGGTAAAAAGATAACATTACCATGTACGTTTCAGTAAGGGTAATATAAACTAGTTAAGATCTAGGCTATCCACATCATGAACATGCATACACATGTACAACATATGCATTTATATTAGCCATATAAAGTTTGTCACAACTTTTGTTGAAACAGATAGACAAAGGTTGGTTGACTCCATCTTCTACGTTCAATACAACACAATCCACTGTACCATTTGAATGTAGTCGTTGTATGGTGTTTGTATTGTTTCCAGTAACATAAACGTTTCCATTGCGGTCGATTGCTATTTTCCTGTGATCCTTTTCATTTGGTATTTTATACGAAAATACTTCCGTTCCATCCCACTTTACACAATTGATTGAACTCGTGGTAGTATAATATATCTGGTTATTGTGACCTATGCTGATGTAATGTGCATCAGATTCTGTTGATAATGTTATTGTCCTTAGATATGTTCCCTCTGTATCTAAACAATGAATCCTCCGTGTGTCATCAACAATGATGTTGTCACTGGTAGATGCTATACCACATATATAAGTAGAATTCGGTATAGTTATTAGTTTATCATCTTGTGTAAATGTTTGTAAGTTGATGAACTGTATCATGTTGTTTACAAGCGTCACGACGGCTCTGTGTGTTCTGGGTATTATAGCTATATCCCATGGTCGATACCTCACGTCAATAGTCTTCATGTATTGTCCACTGGGGTAATATACAGCCACTAATTTACTATTAACAAAACTGCAATCACATAGAAGTAAATGATCATCATCTGTAACAACCATACCTGCAATAACTCTTCCTTTTACTTCTATACGATTCTGAAGTTTAAATGTTGACATTGTAGTAGTTTTATCTGATACAAACTGGGCTTGTTGGTCTTTTAGTGTCTTGTAGGTTATGGTGTGGTCAGTTACCTTGTTAACTGTCACGTCTCCAAATGCTTTAATGGCCGGCAATACATCGTTTGATTCATCGAAGGAGAGGGTAACTCGTTTCAGTTGTGATGTCGTTGTTTGTAATTCATTATCTGCTTGATGTAGATATTTATCTATTTTTCGGCATAGAAGGAAGGCTTGTTTATTTGATCCATGTTCAACGATAAACAACATTTCTTTCAGGTATAATTCAACCTCTTCTGTGACCTCTAACACTTTGGAAATTTCATCTAGTTGAAACTTTGTGTTTTCTTGAACTAGTATATCTAACTTATTGGTCAGCTCCTTTTCTACTTGGTTAATTCTTTGGATGAGCTTCTCTTTAAGTTTCTTCATGTTTTCTTTTATTTTTTCTTTGTCATCTTTTATGCCATTCACATTTTCTTCTCTATATTTCAATATATTCTTTTACGTTTGATTAATACTAGTCAACTGTTCTTGGCATTCAGAAAACAGTTGAGATTGTTTGGCACCCTTTGACGCTGAATCAAGAGACATGGTATTGACACATGATTTGTGTGTTTTAGCCAGACATTCCCGACAGCATAGTTCATCATGGTCAACACAGAAGTACTCTACATCACAATCTTTATGCTGTTCGCAAAAGAGGCTAGACTG
Source organism: Bathymodiolus brooksi (assembly GCA_963680875.1). Lineage (NCBI taxonomy): Eukaryota > Metazoa > Mollusca > Bivalvia > Mytilida > Modiolidae > Bathymodiolus > Bathymodiolus brooksi. The sequence continues at coordinate 94,518,737 of OY804582.1, read as the reverse complement.
TTTCAACAGTGCTGAATATGATGTTTTTAGCTTTGAATCAACAACGTGGTGATTTCTGGCCATCTTTAGCTTCGTGTGGTATTCTGCGCATTCAAAGCATAATTCTTCCTCGCATTCCATGCACCAACTCACAGATGTGTTTACTACATTACTACTATGGCAGGGGTCGCAAACCGTATCTGTTGCCATGGTAAATTCTATAATTATAAAATAAAAGGTAACAAGGTCACCAGTTACATACCATTTTTAGGACAAATTCAGAAAATGTTTAATTAATATCCAAGTCTAATAACGAAATTTGTTTCTGGGTGAAAAAATGGACTATGTAGATTCTGTAGTCGCTTAGCTATTGCGAAAGCAAACTTTAGCATTTTGCTACATGCTTAAAGCTATTATTACAAATCTAAATAGCAGCAATAACCAACTGGACTTAAGATAACAAACAGGAAACAATAATTGTAAACACAAATTGGTGCCTCGTCTGTACCTACACATTTCATGTGAAATCTGGTCTAAAATAAATTAAATCAAAGTCTATGAAACTGAAATAAAGCTAAGGTGATATATGTTTTAATATACTCATAAACCCTCCAGCATCAATGTGTTGATCATACATGATGTTCCTATACTGCATGGTAATTGCCAAAACCTGACACCCCGACATACATTTAACAAAGCCAGTAGACCATAAGAACGAGGTCATGACCATGTGAAAAGTGTCTGGGTGACATATATCATTACACTGTCAGATTCAATGTATGAACCAAGTATGATGAGCCTAGATTGCATAGTAATAGAGAAACTGATCTAATGAAAACTTGGCTTAAACTTAACACTTAGTAGACAATGAAAATGTTCAGGTGACACAAAGCTAGCTGACAGGTACATGATCAATGTGTGGATCACGCATGGTGAGTCTACGTGGTATATTGTGAAGAATTTAATCTAGTCACAACAATTTGGTTTTGTTAGCGCATAACTGTGGAACGATAAAGGTATTAAAACTATTTCCAAATTCCACCCAATAGGAAGCCATGATAACTATCTTGGATGTACGAAATTGTCACCGGACTTAATCTGGAATAGGACCATACAAGGAGTATCACATATAAGTTTGGTCCATTTGGCGCTTTAGTTCCTGAGAAGATAAAATTGTGATATGTTATCGGACGACGGAAGACGAATACCGGATCTCAAGTCATGGGAAAATTTCACATGAGCCTTTGACTATGATGAGCTGAGCTAAATAGCATAGATAGCATAGATGCATAAACCGAATTCCAATTGTTTCGTGTCACAGCTAATGTTCTTCAAGTCCAAGAAATCTAGAGTTAGGGTTCTAAACTTATGAGTTTTTAATGCCACTCTATAATATATTTCAGTTAATATCATGAGTGTCATGTTTATTGGAGGAAAAAACTACTGACCTGCTGTAAGTCACTAATAAACTTGATCACTTTATATGATATTCCAGTTATATCAGGTGTGTCAGGTTTATTGTGGAAAAAACACTATTGACCTTTGTAGGTCACTGATAAAAATTTATCATTTAAATTAACATTGTAAATCATGTAAATTAATCTGTATATATTCAATACAAATATATAAGTCTTCTAATATGTAAAGCTCTCTTTACAATAAACAGAGATATATGCATTGTCTACACAGATAGCTGTATTTTAAATATAGAGATATATCTATTTATTTAAAAAAGAAAAAAAAATATCTAAATTATAAATATCCATATTTGAAATGCATACCATTATAATTATACATGAATCTCTATTTTTATGTAGATATTTCTAATTATATTCAGATATCTGTATTTAACTAGAAATATCTATGTTTTCTATATATATAGATTTATGTTTCAATAATCTAGCAGAGATATTTTGTATCTAACAGTGATATCTTTATTAATATCTCCAAAGGCTTCCCATAGACTTTGAGAACATTGCTGTCTTATTTATTTGTAATAAATTCGTTAAAACAGATCAGAGCGGAAAGACTGATTGTTTTTTTTTTAAATAAGTTTACATTGACAGTAAAACATTAAATGTATCTATAGCTCTCTTCTCATATAGCACAGGCTAAAAAAAAATACAAAAGACATCTAACGTAATGGGTGTTACTAAAAGACGGAAACGGAAAACGGAACGGAATCTAATGTTCAAATGGACGGAGTGAGTGAGTGATTGTTGCTTAACGCCAACTCAACAATTTTTCAGCTATATCAGGGCGAGAACAAGTCAATTTCAATGAAATGATGATAAGGTCCGCTTTGTACTAGACCAACACGCTTAGTTGTATTTTTTATAAGGCACTGGCTACGATTACCTGGATTAGGTAATAATAACGAAAAATTAGGGTTACCTGAGAGACTAAGTGCCGGAATACAATTCCGGTTCAGGAACCTATTTCACGGAAAAATATCGGGTAATCGTAATTTCATTTGTTAGAGTTACCTGGTCTTATTATTACCAGGAAGTTCTAGGGATTTCATTATTGGACATAAAGAATTGAAAGAATTATTATTATTATATATCAATTTGTAATTGATCATACATTTTAAATCAATACATCAAAAATATATGAAATATACTTCGTAAATATATTTTCAAAGATGGAATTACATAAGAAATTAACAAGTTACTTTCCTTTGATATAGCACTGTCTGCATAGCCAGTTCGTGGATTTTGATGGCGCTTTGTGGCCAACACATTTAAGATGGTTCCACTCTAAACATCCATCGCAAACTATTGATGCATAAAGATGTACATCAATTTTACAGACTGAACAGTTCCATTCGGCTGTTTCTTTTGTTTTACTAATTGATTTTTTTTTTAAATTTCCATCCATCAATCGTGAATTGTTTTTTAATTCTGTTTAAGTTAATGTTTTCATCTAAACTCTGTGTTGGCAAGTCTACAACCAGATCATTGTTTGTAATTGTTTGCTTTGACTTCGTTGACTCAATTTTGCAACTACTCCTGTATATTTGTATAAATTTTGCATCTTGGTAATGTTTAAGTTGACTCTCAAATTCCTTAAATGACTTAAACTTTTGTCCAACTTCAAAATTGAAGGACTGGACTCCCTCATTCGCGTCCATTTTAAGATTCCCAAAATGAACTACATGTCTTGATAACATACACGGTGAGCTCTTTTCAGCGCTTTTGGCCATATTTTTACACAAACAAATATAGACAAATTAAATTCAGAATGAAAGTTTATAATAAAATTGGTACCTATAAAAATAAATCAATAACAACAATAAATAAGATTTAATATTTTATTTACATACAACTATTCCGGGTAATAATAAGACCAGGTAATTCTAACAAATAAAATTACGATTACCCGATTTTTTCTCGTGAAATAGGTTCCTGAACCGAAATTGTATTCCGGTACTTAGTCTTTCAGGTAATCCCAATTTTTCGTTATTATTACCCAATCCAGGTAATCGTAGCCAGTGTCTTTTTATAATGCTAACTCACTGAAACAACAGTCCGCGGATAGATATATCGGCACACTCGGATATATTATCCTGATTCCGAGCCAACCATGCAGTCTTTGATCTTTCTCCTTAATGCTGCGTGCTTAGCGGAGAAGCAAAACATTCCAATTGGCTTTGCATAGTCTTCGGTTTGATCCGATCGATCCGATCCACACTAGAAGGCGAGCACGCTAACCATTACACCACCGATGCGGTTAAAAACGCCTTTGAAGCTTCAAAACCTATACTCTTGTGCATAAAAATAAATAATTAATAGGTTGATCCTTGAAAGGTAAAACCTGATTTAATTTCCCTGGTTGAAATTAAATATAAAGTAAATTTTAATTAGAGGATGAATACCAATTTAAAACTTTCTTTTGGGATTTTATTTAAATAATTCTAACACGAGAAGTGCATTTCACACTACAAAGGTTGATCAAAATTAACCCAAATAGTTCAGCGTCATCTATCGGCCTAATGTCCTTACGAGGATGAAGTGACCGTAAAGAATGTAATTTAACGCCAAAGGTGATTATTCGGGTTAGATAATAATGAGCATTTATTTTAGATTTTTAATCAACCCATCAAAACTAAAATTGTTTCAGTAGTAGAGAAAATGTCTTCAATGGTCTTTATACTGTAAAGTGTGTTTTTATTCATTAGTGTATCATATTTTAAATAAAAATTCAGTCAATCTGAACAATTCTTTCCGTTCCGTTTTCCGATTCTGTCTTTTAGTAACACCCCTATGACATCCCCTGGTAATGTATACATGTATTATGACACACATTACGTGACCTAGCTTTTACATCAACACTTCGCTGTTTGTACACATCTTTTTCATCTCTTACTCACCAAAAACTCCAATTTATATTAATAAAATAACAATAAAGATGTAACAATTTTGCAAATCACATTATTATGTACATTAAATATGTTAAAACATGCTTTAAATTTTGTGCTTTCGTTTTCCATTATAAATTAAGTAGAGATTTGATAATGAACTTTCGATCTTATTCAGTACACGTCAATCTTGTCTTACATAGACATATGTAACTATGTGTGACGCGGAACACAAAGTGATTATACTTTTAAAGTTTTGATCTGTACTTACATAATCATCAGATTATTTCTTGAAATTGGTCCGTCACATTTACGAATAAGACAGCATTCTCTATCCAGAGTTGTCGTTCCTGCTACTCTAGAGTCTAGCGCAATCGTAACTACTCGGTCTTTCTCGCTACCCTGGAAATAACCTCGTATGCAATAGGCGTATAAATCGCACTATTTTTCACATGTCAATTACATGAAAGTTTGATAAAGTTATATGTTAAGCAATTTTCTATATTTCAATTAAAGTTTCAATTAGTTTTGCATGATTAGATTTTACTTAGTATGTCTTCCATATTGGATTTTCGTGGACTATATTTTTGTGCGGCTTAACTTAACTTAACTTCTTGCAAACAATTTAAGAAGAATTTCTACTATGTACGGTACGAGGTTATTTGCAGGGTAGCGAGAATGGCCGAGTAGTTACGATTTGAGTCTAGCGTAGCAGGAACGACAACTCTGGATAGAGAATGATAGACAGTGGTAACCGGTGTCGTACATTTTTAGCTACCTATATGAAAATTAGTTACATATAGCATACACTTATAGGATTTGTCTCCCTAATTATCTTTTTCAATTTACCATCGCGATGTATCATTTTTACAGCTATTACAAAATAGATTGGTGGACTATTTATCGGGTAGAATTTAATATTTATTTGATGTTCAAACCACAGATGCTCGTGGCACGGACTTACCACCCCCCTTTTTCTAACTTTCTGTTTACAAATTTATTTTCAATAAAATTTCCTTATGTCTTTATTATTTCATCTCTTTTTCCTTATTTGAACTTGTTCGTGTCAATATTCATGCAAATCTTTAATAATGTTAACATTAAATTGCATATGTCGACCCTATGTAGATACTAATAATCCACAAGGTGGGAACCAGTACAGTCATATTGACTGACCAATCGACAAACCTCGGGTGAGTCCGCTTTTCTCCCTCAATACCTCGGCTGTAATACGGTATTTGATATGCGTCTACGCGTCACATTTCTTCGCCGGAAATCCGTATCACTGCATTCAAACATTGCGCACCGCGAATAAGTTCTAAAATGGCGACAATAGATGAGTTTGTTTTGAAAAAATATTGGTCTTTGATGAAGGTACGGAATCAGCCGACATTGCGAGGAATGAAAATATATTATTTTTGGACGAATATTCGAAAGTGAAATTATTTTAATACCTCCTTCATTGAAGATTTCCGAAAATAGTTCCAATGGGAGCTATCGTAATACGGACGAGGTATGATGAAGGTACGGAATCAGCCGAAGTTCCGACGAGTGATTGACTGACAGGTACCAGATTTAAATCTGAATCGTCATCGTCACCTTATTTACGAATTAGACAAGAACCAGTACATGTTGACTGACAATAAAAAAGAATATGGATCGTCCCAAATCCTATGACATATTAGAGGCGGATCCAGACATTTCCATAAAAGGGGGGTGGTGGTGTAGAAAAAAAGGATTGCAACACAATTTGTGCTAAGAAAAATCAAAAGATACCGACAGTGCCGGATTTAGGACAAATGAGGCCATGTGCTAGTTAAGATATGAAGCACATTATTTGGGTCCTGAAGGAGGTAGATCTGGCAGGCCTACACAAGCAGTCATGCATCATGTGACGTACTCAGGAAATTTAGGAATAGTTAAAATTTTAGAATTGCACCACATAAGCAAAAACCCATCGTTTTTTTTTGGCAGGAAGATGGGTCCCTCTTTGCCAATGGGCCCTGTGCGTAAGTGAGTGAAACATTTCCTAGCCTGTAGTATTGAGTACACCATCAAATAAGCATGAGTCAAAACCCAGCCTGTAGTATTGAGTAAAACATCACATAAACATGAGTCAAAACCTAGCCTGTAGTATTGAGTAAACCATCATATAAACATGAGTCCAAACCTAGTCTGTAGTATTGAGTAAACCATCATATAAACATGAGTCAAAACCTAGCCTGTAGTATTGAGTAAACCATCACATAAGCATGAGTCAAAACCTAGCCTGCAGTATTGAGTGAACCATCATATAAGCATGAGTCAAAACCTAGTCTGTAGTATTGAGTAAACCATCACATAAGCATGAGTCAAAACCTAGCCTGTGGTATTGAGTAAACCATCATATAAGCATGAGTCAAAACCTAGTCTGTAGTATTGAGTAAACCATCATACAAGCATGAGTCAAAACCTAGTCTGTAGTATTGAGTAAACCATCATATAAACATCTCCTAACCTGTAGTATTGAGTAAACCATCATACAAGCATGAGTCAAAACCTAGCCTGCAGTATTGAGTGAACCATCATATAAGCATGAGTCAAAACCTAGTCTGTAGTATTGAGTAAACCATCATATAAACATCTCCTAGCCTGTAGTATTGAGTAAACCATCATATAAACATGAGTCAAAACCTAGCCTGTAGTATTGAGTAAACCATCACATAAGCATGAGTCAAAACCTAGCCTGCAGTATTGAGTGAACCATCATATAAGCATGAGTCAAAACCTAGTCTGTAGTATTGAGTAAACCATCATACAAGCATGAGTCAAAACCTAACCTGTAGTATTGAGTGAACCATCACATAAGCATGAGTCAAAACCTAGCCTGTATTATTGAGTAAACCATCATACAAGCATGAGTCAAAACCTAACCTGTAGTATTGAGTGAACCATCACATAAGCATGAGTCAAAACCTAGCCTGTAATATTGAGTAAACCATCATACAAGCATGAGTCAAAACCTAACCTGTAGTATTGAGTGAACCATCATATAAGCATGAGTCAAAACCTAGCCTGTAGTATTGAGTGAACCATCATATAAGCATGAGTCAAAACCTAGCCTGTAGTATTGAGTGAACCATCATATAAGCATGAGTCAAAACCTAGTCTGTAGTATTGAGTGAACCATCATATAAGCATGAGTCAAAACCTAGCCTGTAGTATTGAGTAAACCATCATATAAGCATGAGTCAAAACCTAACCTGTAGTATTGAGTGAACCATCATATAAGCATGAGTCAAAACCTAGCCTGTAGTATTGAGTGAACCATCATATAAGCATGAGTCAAAACCTAACCTGTAGTATTGAGTGAACCATCATATAAGCATGAGTCAAAACCTAGCCTGTAGTATTGAGTGAACCATCATATAAGCATGAGTCAAAACCTAGCCTGTAGTATTGAGTAAACCATCACATAAGCATGAGTCAAAACCTAGCCTGCAGTATTGAGTGAACCATCATATAAGCATGAGTCAAAACCTAGCCTGTAGTATTGAGTAAACCATCATACAAGCATGAGTCAAAACCTAACCTGTAGTATTGAGTGAACCATCACATAAGCATGAGTCAAAACCTAGCCTGTAATATTGAGTGAACCATCATATAAGCATGAGTCAAAACCTAACCTGTAGTATTGAGTGAACCATCATATAAGCATGAGTCAAAATCTAGCCTGTAGTATTGAGTAAACCATCATATAAACATCTCCTAGCCTGTAGTATTGAGTAAACCATCATATAAACATCTCCTAGCCTGTAGTATTGAGTAAACCATCATATAAACATCTCCTAACCTGTAGTATTGAGTAAACCATCACATAAGCATGAGTCAAAACCTAGCCTGCAGTATTGAGTAAGCCATCATATAAGCATGAGTCAAAAGGACATATCTTAGTGATGATCATAGAAGTATAGCTAACTTAGAATACCATTGTGGACAAATGAGGTCCCTCCTTTCACCCCACACATTATATTGTCTTTTATATATATAAAAAAAAAAATCATGCAAGTTTATTATTTACTTTATATATTTTAATTTGACCTTTTTTTTTAACAGCTTTTTAATAACAATAATTAGAACCATGGAAACATAGGTCTGAGGTAAATGAAAAGTGATGTACATTTCTTTACAGAAATATACATGAATATCAATAAAAAGATTCAATACACAATATAGATACAGTATACAGTATATTTACATTTAAGCATACAGTAAAAGGTCGAAAGTCTTTCTGCACTAAAATATTTCCCTATATATTTCATACAAAATTATAATTGTTTGAAAAATTCTTGTCATGTCATTTCTTATTGAATTTTCACGAAAAATTGTATGCATTAAAATCAGAATTAAATATAGAGACCCCGCACTGGAGTAATATACTCTTGGCTGTTCAAATATACACACACTGCAGATTATACAGAGAACAGTATTGGGCCTCGCACCTCCTAAAGCCGGTCATGGATGTCAGCGCTATTTTGAAAAGGTTATAAAGCAAACAATGTAATATTGTTGTGACTTAGACATATTGTGTTAGGGTTATGGGTTTTTAACGCCACTTTCAACAATATTTCAGTTATATCGTGGCGGTAAGTTTTATTTGTGGAGGAAACCGGAGCACCCGAGGGACACCACTGATCTGCCGGCGGTCACTAACAAACTTTATCACATATTGTTGTATCGAGTACACCTCGACATGAGTGGGATTCAAACTCACAACTTTTGTGGTGATAGGCACTTATTGCACAGGCTCTTGCATCATATTTGTCAGCGTCATTTTTTGAAAGGTGATAAAGCAGACAATATACCAGAATCCATGATGTGGATAATATGCCGTGGCTTCCACCTATTGAAAGTATTATGGACATCGATGTCAATCACTTTGGAATCCACACATTAAAACTCAATATGATGTTGATGTGTGTGTCACATATAGATTGATTTTATTTATTGTTTCTTGCTAAATGTCCAGGCGACCGTTTCACTAAAGGTCGTAAGTCGTAAACGTAGACGTAAGTGTACTCTTAAGAGTTACGACCGTTTCACTTATAGTTTGGAATTACGACTTACGATAAAAAGTGATCCCAAACTTAAGAGTGGTGGAAGGTACTCGTAAGTCTTAAATCGTAAACCTATTTTTTAAGAGAAGAATTGCTATCTATATTTTTTTTAATATGAACATTAATCAAATGAAGCAATCAATAAATATTAGATGCACGCAACATTTTTTTATATTTCGAGAGCCATAAAAAATCATTAAAACAGCTACACATTATTGTTTGTTTCAGTGTACTTTCTATCAGTTATGCATTTACAATATCAACCTATTTTATTAACGAGTGTATGTACCTAGATGAAATTTCAAGAAAACAATGATATCGGGTGCATGTACAAACAATGGTTCAAAAATAAAGTTAAGCACAAACAGAGGGCACATTACATTTCCGTGGATTTGAGGATTAACAGGTATCACTTTTGCTCGGAGAAAGAGCATTACAATTGCCCGTAAAATATACCCGAGACTTTTTTTTTACATTTGCGCGGATTACCTGTTATTTAGAATATATTTGAATTACTCATAACATTTTCTGCATTTTGCAGCACGACTGACGATGCAATATGGATTATTCGCCTCTTTGGTCAGCCTTTAAAATGAAAGCAAAAAATATAAGAATAACTCTATACAAATATATGAAATATGAAATATGAAATATAAATTAAAAGAAAACAGTGGAACATACATGTATAAAAAAACAATAATTTTGAAGGCAACAGATATTTTAGCTGTCCAAATGTTAAAATTCATTGGTAGTTTTTATTGATCATATAAAGCGTTAAACACTCACTATGAATATAAATCAACAGTACATGTACATGTAAAGGTTTGATATCCAAAGATGTATATTTTTGTTGTTCTATGTGTTGATGAAACATATTATTTTATATGCGTGAATATAGTGATGCAATAAAACTACCCAAATCCTACCACCCCCTCCCCCCCCCCCCCCCCCCCTCCACCGTGGTGGGCAGGGATTACAGATTAAGTAATTTCTGGCTGGCGAAAGAAGTCAATAAAGAGTTAAAAAAGGAGTTGCTGCATCAGTGTTTATAAAAACCATAAAATATTATGAAAATACGAATTGTACTTTAAAGAAAGGTAAAAAAAAATCCGCACAATTGTCATGTGTTGAAGTTCTTCACCTAAATGTAGGAATTTTTTTACGCGCAATTGAAATGCACCGCAAACGGAATATCAGTGCAGAATGTGAATGTATTGTCAAATATATATGGTCACATTTTTGAAATTTCCCCTTACATATAGCATGAAATTTGTTAAAATATATTCCATAACAAAAATTTCTTCTCAAATTTCGGTAAATTTTTACACTTAAACATTTTTTTCCTGATAACTTTGGTTTATTCATTTAAAAAATCACTTTGGAGTTTTATAATTAGTTGAATATTAAAAATGTATTTAAACACATTTAAAATGTGATTATTAATGTAATCAGCTTTTGATTTGATTTTTTGGTGTTTTAACGCCACTTTCAGCAGTATTTCAGCTATATCGGCTGCGAGTCGAGTGCACCCTTTTGGAATTTACAAAGTCGGGCGCGAACCCACTCCGTATTGGGGATAGGCTTGTATGAGTTGCTAGATCCAACGACCTAACTCATTGAGCCACCCGGGCTCCTAATCAGCTTTTGAGCTGTTGGGTTTATTATATATATATGAAATATATGATACAATATAATACCTTTTTACCTCCATTATAGGAGATGTTACTTGTCGCAAGTCGTAAGTCGTAACTCTTAAGCTTAGGACTAGTTTAGTGAAACGCATGTATACGTGCACGTAAGGAAATCTTAAGAGTGATCTTAGACTTACGATTTACGATCACTTTAGTGAAACGGTCGCCAGGTGCAAATATTTCATACATACTCAGAATGAAAACGAATTAACAATATATACACAGAAATGATGAAGTAATAACCGGACCAATGATTTGAAGAAAAAAAACATGTGAACAGTAGTCTGGAAAGGCCGAAAACAAATTAGTATTTTGCAGCAGCTGCAATGGGTCTATTTTTGAAAATCGACACGAGATTTCCAACGTCAAAGGATTGTGATACTTTCCAATCACAAATCCCTCTACGGTCCAGCAGCATTCCGATTTATATCCCGACACCCCTCCAAATCACTAGTACACAGTCACAGAGGATACCACTAGGATATCGTTTTTAGTCTGAAATGATATAGCGGATATCACAACACAGAAATAAAAACGTGAAGACACCTATTATGTTCAGAATAACTGGTCATCCATAATATTTAGGGATGAGACAAAAATTATGTTGGGTAGAAATGGGAAAGTCTATGTTTGGAGGAAGCCCGACGAGCGTTTTCGACCCGACTGTCTTGGCCAGCTGGACGACTTTGAGACAACCTGCCGTGCTTCTGTTATGTTTTGGGGTTGCATTACGTACTATGGAGTTGGAACTTTGGTTGTTATTGATGGTAACATGAATACCGATAAATATATTTCGGTTTTAGACGATAATCTTTGGCCGGTTGTTGTCAGGCACTTTTCTGACAGACCTTGGATTTTCCAGGAGGACAATGCGCCATGTCATGTCTCTTTACGAGCAAATCAGTGGAAAGATGAAAATGGAATTCGTACCCTTCTTTGGCCCCCACAAAGCCCAGATCTTAACATTATCGAAAATATGTGGAAAGTTCTAAAAATACAGGTACAAAAACGACTTAGAAAAATAAAGAATGCCAATGACTTGAGACGTGTTGTTCTGGATATTTGGACAGATTTGGGTTTGCACTACATACGGAGTTTATATGACAGTATACCTCGGCGGATCAGGTGTGTTTTAAGAAGCAGGGCTCAGATAACAAAATACTAGAGTTTCAAGGTAAGAAAATTACTTTTATTGCATGAAATGTTACTTTAAAAATTTTAATTTTCTGTTAAAATGTTTATAACGTCGCCATTTTGCGAACTTATTCCTGGCCAACGTCTGTATATACACAGAAATGATGAAGTAATAACCGGACCAATGATTTGAAGGAAAAAAAACATGTGAACAGTAGTCTGGAAAGGCCGAAAACAAATTAGTATTTTGCAGCAGCTGCAATGGGTCTATTTTTGAAAATCGACACGAGATTTCCAACGTCAAAGGATTGTGATACTTTCCAATAACAAATCCCTCTACGGTCCAGCAGCTTTCCGATTTATAACCCAACACTCCTCCAAATCACCAGTACACAGTCACAGAGGATACCACTAGGATATCGTTTTTAATCTGAAATGATATAGCAGATATCACAACACAGAAATAACAGGATGAACTGTGAGCTAATGCTCACTTATGATACCCCCGCATATATGTTCAATGTGTATAAAAACCAACTATGTCGGCAAACAGGAAGTAGGAATCTGACGGGCCCAAAAACGCTTCCCACAATATGGCATACCTATATGAAGCTTGTGACCAAATATCAGATTTCTGCCATCAATAGTTGCTGAGAAAAATGCGACGAAAAATATCGTGGACGGACAAAGGTAAAACAGTATACCCCCTTCCGGTGGAGCAGGGGTATAAAAACGTGAATACACCTATTTTTTACTTTTTTTTGTCTTGAGCTACACTTAGGAGGCCTATACTGCTCAAAAATCAAAATTTACAATATACAAAATATAAGCTTTTTGGTATAATTTCCAATATACTAGATTATCCTCATCGATTTAATTCCAAATCTGAAAATTCAGCTCTCTGGAAAATTGGCATTAAAACTGGATTATTCCATATCACATACAAGCATGGTTACATCACTTTTTTAGCTCCCAACTCAAAGAGTAATGTGGTCACTTGTGATCTGTCATTGTCTGCACACTTTTACATTTCAATCTTCTCCTCTTGAAACAACTGGGTCAACTAGAACCAGACTTAGTAGAAATGTTTACTGGATGGTCCTCTGAACTATTTCTATTTTTTTGTTGATCGGAAGGTCACAAATAAAACAAGAGGCACAAAGGTGTTAAAAAGGGTGCTGTCAGTTTTGACTTTTCTTCTCCGAAACCACTGGGCCAATTTCAACCACACTTAGTAGCAATGTTCATTGGATGGTCCTCAAGAGGTTTCCCAGCTGCATTTTATTCCAACCAGAATTGACCTAGCTCATGTGGTTTCCCAGATAAAAGTGGTTGAAGGTACCAAAAAGGGACCAACACCCAAAATGATAAAAAAATTTATGCCAAATTTTATGCATCTTTTTTAAATCCTTAGAAAAATTCCTGTCTGGAGTATTGCAACATGTTCAGAAAAATGAGAGGACCAAAAATCCTATGTCATTAACATATTAACATCAGACCATGTGTGAAATGAATAATATACTACCGTGACATCTGCTCGGTCATGCAATAAAGTCGGTCACTTGTTTTGATTTACAATTCTCGCGCAGCACGAGATCAATGACGTCATTCTGTATATTCTGTATATTCATAGCGTACATAAACACAGAAGGAATTCTTTTCAACATCAAAATTACAAGATGAGATTAAAACAGAGAAGTTTGAATTGAGTAAATTCCATGCAAGTAAAAAAGATCCTTTTTACTAATGTCTTTTTTTCCTGATCATTATGCTTGTTAAATATGTTTCCATCGATGTTATTCTCCAAGCATTTGTATTTTTCCGGTTTGTTGACATAATCGTCATCACAGTTTATGACCGTTTCTGGAATGTAGGCCAAGCAAATTGTATTTTAAAATACTTTGAAAATATGATGATTGATCATTCACATTCCACCATTTTCTAGAAAATGGTCGATTTTACCGGGAAAATACATGCAAGTGCTCTCCATTATTCACAAAATGGCAGATTATTTTGCATTTCCACTGCTGCTTTAATAACAAATATACCCCTTACTTCTTGGGGGTAAAGAAATGAAATTCACAGAGAAGATAGAAAAAGAATTAATTTACAGCAATAATCAAAATTTATAGCATAAATTGAACAGAAAATTAAATTAAATCAGACAGAAAAATGAGATTATCTGGGTAAAAAAAAACCCTGTCATTATTACAAATAGCATCAACAAAACTGTATTGTTACCACTCTGTGATAATAAATGTGATTAAAATAAATTGAAATCAGTCATTAATTGTTTTACAAAAATATGGCAGAATGTAGTCAGTCTAATAGATTGTATTGACAAAAGCAAAAATACCAAATTCACTGGATTAAATACTTTATTATATGGGTAAGCAAGTTTAATATTTGCATCAAATAATTAAATTTTTAATACTTCAATTTCAAACTATTTAAAAAAAACATCCTTTGAAATTTTTCAGATAAAACAATTACACTGAAAAAGCTAAAATACTGTACTTTCTTAATCTGGTTTACTTTTTAAAGTTTGGTTGGCCTGACAAAATCATGTGCTTTATTGACCTTTGACCGACTTTATGTGACGTAATAGGACCCCATTTGGAAAAAGGGTAGTAAGCAAATATGGGTCAGTGTGTTATTATTATCGATATTTTTTCCATGGAACTTTACACATGTGAGCAAGAATAGATGAGGAACATAATTAAAAAGAAAAAAATGTTTACTTTTCAAACATGAAAAAAATAATCAAACATTATCCAATGACTGACCGACTTATTGTCAGACAAGGATATATTTTTTTCTGAATATATAGACTTGATTGAATATAAATTGTATGAATGAACATGTGAGTGATACAGTGATATATGGTTAAACATAAAAAATTCGATGCATTTCATATTGTACTTATATATACATAGTGTGGTGGTACAAGACTTTGTATCGGGTCGAGTCTGTTGTGTGAACCAGTATTATCGCGACGAGTTGTGATGCGGTTAGTTCACGCAACAGACAAGACCTGATACACAGTCTTGTACCACCACACTATGTATGTAATAAGTTTATCTAACATTTCAATAAAAACGAATTTTAAACAAATAGCAAAGGTTGAATTAAAATGTATACAATACTCTGAGGTAGACTACATTTTGTGTATGACGTCACGTTATTTTTTCCGTTCATTCACCAACGTCAGGTTACTGTGTTTTGTCTCACATTCCAATGGTATGACGTAATGTCAAAGTAGTTCGGCAGAGAACGTCTCGTGCAACGTCACACCATTCTTTTATCACTACAGTGTGGTGATACAACATTTTGTATAAGACACCTTGTATCAGACAGGCGACTTTCGTTAATTTCAAAGGAAAACGTATATAACGCTAGATAAATACAAATTATCAGGAAGATTGCAAGATATGCCATTCCGTCCTGCAGTGCCTTAAATGAAAAACAAAACGTACCTCAACATTAAAATTCATATTGGTAATATTTAATGTCAGAATGATACCACAGTACAGAAACAACCACACAATGAGAATGTAGGGGGTAGGGGTTATGGTGTTTAACACCACTTTCAACAATATTTCAGTAATATCATGGCTGTCCGTTTTATTGGAGGAAACTGGAGTACCCGGAGGAAACCACCGAGCGTCTGAAAAACTTTAACACATAATGTTGTATTCAGTACACCTCGTCTGAGTGGGATTTGAACTCATAACGCTAGTGGCAATAGGCACTGATTGCATAGAGTTGTAAATTCAACTACCATACAATCACGACCACGACAGCCTCTGAGGCGGCTGACATTTTAAGTAAAACAACCAAGTATATACATAATATAAAACATTTATTAAGAATCTTAAAGTAAATAACAAAATTCATATCACATTTTCTATTTGTATATAAATAAAAATAATTGTAAATAGTCAATAAAGGACGGAATGCAATATTAAAATTCAAATATTCGTTTGTTGAACATTGCAGAATAAATTAGTACACCTTCTAATGAGATGGAAAGAATGGTGATCACCCATATAAAGTTTCAACTTTTTCACTGTCAAATAAATTTCTAAATATTGATTAGAAATGTTCACATGTTCCACTGATCTTTCCTGAAACATGATAGTTTTTTCAAGGAACTTTTTCATTTTAGTTTACAGCTATAGTTTTTGGTATTTAACTGCATCTGGAGAATCTGCCCTCAGTAGTTTACCTGGCTCATGTACTAAATCAACCACGAATGTCCTCGGTGGAAACTTTGGTGCTCCAGGCTATAAATAGAAAAAAAATGGTTAAGCATCCATCAAATTTATTTTTTTGTCAAAATAACTGAAATGTACTGCAGCTTTTATTTAACATAAAGCTAAATACCAATGTGATGGAGGAGTATAAAAAAAAATCACATTTCAGATGGGTAAGGAAAACAACACCAACCAAACATATATTAAAAGAAGATTCATCTGATACCAGGTATTGTGCACAAGTGTAGGCAGGTCTAGAAAACCATGAGGGACTATTAAAGTCGATATTGTGGTTGAACAGTCCAGATTTTGAGTCTATCAAACCCCACTCCACTCTTTTATGAATTATAGGTCTGTTAAGATCATGAGGTTTTTTAAGTACATGTTTCGTGCTCATACTTCAAAAACAACCAATCAGAAAACTCATATGATTTTGGAGTACAAAACAGAAACATGTATTTGAAAGTCCCAATATCATAAAGTCATGTGGTCTGAGAAGGTGAGAATTACCTGTTCCATGAAAGGTTCTTGTGCAACATATTTAACTCTATTTGCTTTCATAAAGTCAGGTGGTTTGAGAAGGTGCAGGCTACTTACTCCATCAATAGTTCTTGTGTAACACATTTAAACATACCGATATTTGTGAATGCCCATCACCAGTATATTTTCATAATTCAACACCCCCCCCCCCTTTTATAGTATACAGAGAAATATACATGGTAATAAAATACAAATGTTTACTTACAAGTCTTTTAACTAACTGTGAAAGAAATAGGATGTCATTTTTATTTTGTTTATTTACAATTGACATATTTGAGGGTTCTAAAATTTGGTGATGTCAAGGTATTCCCCAATATCTCATTTGGACATTTTCATTTCGTTTTCTTTTTTAGAGATTGAATAAGTAACTCAAAATCCACTAAAATAAACACATCAAGAATTAAACAAAACCTTACAGTTGGAAGATATGAGAAAACTAAAATAATCACCAAAATTAAACTACAGTAGAATCTTGTAATGTAAAAGTCAATCAGACCGAGATTTTCACTTCGAAACATTAGAGCATTCATTACATGTTTTAGTTTATCTAAGTCATTAAATAATAACTGATTTATATTCCGACGAATATAAGTTATAAATATTTACAATGTATTCCTATATTATTTACCATCTTCCATGACATACCCATATCTATTTATAGCCTACCTTGATCTATTACTAATCTTCATTGTAACAGTAAGTGAGTGATTGTTGTTTAATGTCAATTGAGCAATTGTTCAGCTATATCATGGCAAGACCAATCGATATGATGATGATGTCTGCTTAGTACTAAACCAACATGGATTTGTATAGTGTTAGCTCACTGAACCAACAACATTCCTGATTCCTAACAACCACTCTTACTCCTTAGCAACCTCTCTTACTCCTTAACAACCACTCTTACTCCTTAATAGGTGTGTGTTTCTCAGAGAAGCAGCAAATACATATTTCATGGTCTTTGATTTGGGCTGACTGAGGCTTGAACCCATGATCTACCTATGACTCAAGGCAAGCACGCTAACCAATACACCACAGATGTGGTCCTCATTGAAACACAAACAATAATCCATTGAACAAATGGAGGATTTTATCAAGACAAACTGTTTACTCTCAGTATATGTAGAAGAATTAAAACAAAGTCTCCTATAGTAATTAGAATACAGTAAAACCTGCGTTAAAAGGTCATCTCTATATAACAAATCATTGTCTATATAGAGCAGCCTCATATTTCTCATTAATGAATAGTGCATATAACTTTAACCTGCATATAAAGGACAACTGCTCATAAAAGGAAGATTTTCAGGGTCCATTAAGTGCTCTTTATATAGAGGCTTGACTATGTTCATCATATATTAAAAACTAATTATAACAACAACAAAAAACATTCCACAGCATAAAATAATTCATGCCTAAATATAATGTCTGTTTAACTATAAAAATATGATGTAGAATGTAACTTACAGTATCATCAGAATCTGGTAACATGACTTCATTCCAAGCTAAGTTATACTCTCCACGGTTCAGTGTACATCCTACTGCTATCCTGTCTGCAAGCACCTGGAATCAAAAGATAATTTATCATTTTTTTACTGGGAAGCAAATAGGACTATTTTGATATTGCCAATTTCTGCACAAAATATTAAAATGGGTGATCAAGATACAAAAACAGCCAATGGCACAAAAGTAAAAAATAAAATAAAAAATCAGACAACATGTGCTACAAAAGCTAGGTATGAGATCAGAGGTTCCAAACATGTTAGCATTCCTTGTTCCATTAATGGCACCCAGTCCTAATTCCTAAAACCAGTTAAGAAAACTCAAATTCTCAAGTACATACTGGAAAAATATTTGAATTTAATTGAGACATTGTATATTCAATATAAACCAAATTGTTATGTCAATATCAGGATTAATAAGTCTCAGGCTAATATCTACACTTTTGTGTCAGTCATTATTTAGACATTATTTTATATTGAAATGCCTTTTGGAGCAATGTATTTTCCAGTGGCCATGTTATCAGTTTGTCAAATCAGGTTTGGATTTTCAAAACAAACTTAACTCAAAATTATAACTTAAAGCTGAATTTTACTAAAACTGAAGTTGGTTTTACTCAGTAAATTATAGGCGGTTTGAAATTTCTTTCTAGAAATTGTCACAATAAAATCATGCACAATAACATTTTGTCATACAAGTCAAATGATACATACCTTAAACAATAAAGCTCTATGTATGTGAATTCCTGATTTAATTTTGCCTATGGGTACAACATTGGATTTCAACTCAAATCTAACTTGACTTATTGGAAGTTCCCAGCTAAAGTTGGCTAACTGTCCTTTCTCTATAGGTCCTCCCATGTGTTCACTGACATATCTACAATATAAAAAATTAATAATTAAAAGATGAATTTAGTGATTAAATACAGTAATACTTGTCTTAATTCAACACTAATTGACCCATTTCTTTGTTTTGGCATCGGCAGGTGGACCAAGAAGAGTTTGAAGATACCAAAGGGGGTAATCAGAATCCATAAATTGAAGAAGGACAGACAACACATGTACAATGGCCAAAAGAAAAAGTACAGAAGGACAAACAACGATCAACAAGGCATTACACATAAAACTAAAGATCAAGTAACACAAACACACTAAAACCAGGGATAAACTCAGGTGCCCCGGAAGGGTAAGCAGTTCCAAGTAGAACAAGAGAAATAAGTAATGCTGGACAATGCATGTCCCATAAATTTCAATCTCTAACAACTTTCCTGTTACATGTGGCAACATGCAAAAATGTCAATAAAATGTCTCCAAAATGGCCACTGTTCCATCACTTTGTTTTTTGAAGAAAACTTTTTTTGAGTGCATCAGTCCATTAGTATATGCACCACTTCTCTACAAATGAATTAATGATCTTAAAACTGTTTCCTGTTATAGGTGGTAACATAAAATTAGACTGACATACAGAGCCCAATCCTATACTATAATCTCTCTACCGGAACCTTAAGGTGATTAAACAACATAAAATTAGACTGACAGACGGAGCGCAATCCTATACTATAATCTCTCTACCGGAACCATAAGGTGATTAAACAACATAAAATTAGACTGACAGACGGAGCCCAATCCTATACTATAATCTCTCTACCGAAACCATAAGGTGATTAAACAACATAAAATCAGACTGACAGATGGAGCGCAATCCTATACTATAGTCTCTCTATCGGAACCATAAGGTGATTAAACAACACAAAATTAGACTGACAGACGAAGCGCAATCCTATACTATAATCTCTCTACCGGAACCATAAGGTGATTAAACAACATAAAATTAGACTGACATACAGAGCACAATCCTATACAATAATCTCTCTATCGGAACCATAAGGTGATTAAACAACATAAAATTAGACTGACAGATGGAGCGCAATCCTATACTATAATCTCTCTATCGGAACCATAAGGTGATTAAACAACATAAAATTAGACTGACAGACGGAGCACAATCCTATACTATAATCTCTCTATCGGAACCATAAGGTGATTAAACAACATAAAATTAGACTGACAGACGGAGCACAATCCTATACTATAATCTCTCTACCGAAACCATAAGGTGATTAAACAACATAAAATCAGACTGACAGATGGAGCGCAATCCTATACTATAGTCTCTCTATTGGAACCATAAGGTGATTAAACAACACAAAATTAGACTGACAGACGAAGCGCAATCCTATACTATAATCTCTCTACCGGAACCATAAGGTGATTAAACAACATAAAATTAGACTGACATACAGAGCGCAATCCTATACTATAATCTCTCTATCGGAACCATAAGGTGATTAAACAACATAAAATTAGACTGACAGATGGAGCGCAATCCTATACTATAATCTCTCTATCGGAACCATAAGGTGATTAAACAACATAAAATTAGACTGACAGACGGAGCACAATCCTATACTATAATCTCTCTATCGGAACCATAAGGTGATTAAACAACATAAAATTAGACTGACAGACGGAGCACAATCCTATACTATAATCTCTCTATCGGAACCATAGGGTGATTAAACACTGACAGACGGGAGTGCAATCCTATACTATAATCTCTCTATCGGAACCATAAGGTGATTCAAAAATTTGCAAAGATTTAGACATTGAGACAAAATTAAATGTTTGATCTATTGGTTTCATTAAGAAATAATTCATGGAAGTCATATGTATATATTGTTTTTACCACGGGTAGGACTTTATGTCACGAAGTTTTACCCCGAGCGAAAGCGAGGGGTAAAAAGCTGACATAAAGGCCTACCCGTGGTTAAAACAATATATACATATGGCTTCCATGAATTATTTTGATTCTAATATGTAAAATATGGTAAAATATCGTCATAAATTGTCGATGACGTCATAAATTTAATCGGTCATAGATTATTATTATTTTTACCACGGGTTTGGACTCGAGCGTTTGAAGGACGTCATATTAGAATGGTTGATAAACACATACAAATTTGTGCTACACTTAATAACAAATTGTATGGTGTACTTGATACAACATTATGCGACTAATGTTAGTCAGTGACTTGTGACAGGTAGGTGGTTTTCACTGAGTACTCCTATTTCCTCTACCAATAAAACTGACTGCCACAATATAACTGAAATATTGTTGAAAGTGGTGTTAAACACCATAACCCCCCTCATTTGCATGAGATTGAAACAAAGGGTTTTAATTCATCTGACATATAATATATACTATACTTACTGAGCTAAAGCCACCACTTGTTCTCTAGTGGTCGGTAATGGTTGAATTTTCTCTGTTATTTCTTCCAAATACTTGAACAAGTTGGAATCACATGGCATTTCAAATGGTTTGTTGTCAGTTGTTGGTTGAGTTTCTGCCTCTTTTTGAAGTTGTGCCTGTAGTTCTTCCTCCTTTTGTTTTTCTTCTTTTTCCTTCTGTGCCTTTGATTTCCTAATGAAAGAAAAGTACACAGTAAGATTATAGAGATGATAGCTTTAACTTATCCAGGATACAGAATCGTGCCAAAAGTAAAATAATGTAAAAAATTGCTGGATGAAACTGTAGAACATTCTGCTTTAATGTCTTTTTAAAATGTTATTCATAGGTCAAGAAACAAACTCTTCAGAATATTTTTTAAAGAATGTGTTTTTTATATGAATATATAGGGTACTTTTGAAGAAATTGACATACTTTTGGCACAATACTGTAGGTAGTGAATTATCTTGAAGAACAAAATCGAAAACATGTTTCATAAAAAAGAATCCACAATTTTTTTCGGTTATTTTTTTGATAGTTTTTATGCCATTTTTTTATGTTGAATAATGTCAATTCATTTTTGGAATATATTCAAATAAAAGCTATGCTTCAAACAAGTTGTATTCTAAAATAAATAACCACTGAAAACAAATATTTCTCAACTTCAGATGCAGGGGACTCAAAACTTCATATAAATCAACATTCAATAATAACAGATAATAGACAAACGACAGAAATAGCAATCAAGCAAAACAGAATCAGGATATTTAGGAGTTGTGAGAAATAAATGGACATTTTTATATTTCATAATTTCAATGTTAAAAGAACAGCCAATTATTGTGTGAACTTTATTCTAATGAACACAACACGATGTAAGACTGGCAACATCATCTGGTTTTACTCATGGCTGAAAACTTTACTAGCAACGATACAAATCAAGGATAAATAATATCCTCACACAACAATTATCTCCCTTGCCATAGTATATGGGTATTGTAAAAATATTACATTATTGGAGTACAGTAACCCACCCCCTCTGATAATGTCACTCCCACCAACAGGGCAGTAAAGATTTCAGATACATTGAGAATGTAAAATATGTAATTGGCTCCTCAAGAGAGGCCACTCCTCTGATAAGACAACTTTTTTTTTATTGCAGATGGGGGTGACCTTATGAGAAAGGAATTACTGTAAATAAGGAATATCATGCCTCTTTTTCTACGATATTTCCATAAGATTTTAGAAGCATTTTTCCAGTTTGTTTATTATATATGGTATATAAATTCCTTGTTCAACACTTTTATATAATGTTCCATAGTTTATTTTTGTAATGATTTTATAGCCATACTAATAATAAATGCCAGAAACATCTGTGATATTAGCCATAGAGAAATGGACTAGAAAATCATTTACCTTTCACGACAAAACATTTTCTTATATATATCTTTGTCTGAATTTGGAGCACACGTCTCACATTAATAAAGAAGAAAAAATATTACAAGTAAGGCATCGCTTGATGTACTGTTCAGTCAAAGGGATGATCCTGGTTACAAAATAAAATTACTGAAATCAATGAAAAATAGCTGAAAGCATCTATACCCCTTTCAAAATGGTTATTTTTTACCAGCAACTTTTGGAGAAAAAAAACTGAAAAAAATAGCTGAAATCAGTCAAATAACTGAAAAAAATCATCCCTGCAATCATAAGTAATGGTAATTTCATCCCAAGAAGGTTGAAGGCAAAAACTTTCACCATCTTGATTTTAATATATTATATACACTGCATAATGCATAGAGAATATGCTACCATTTCCAGGTATATAATCCAATCAAAGGTGGTTTCACATTTACTTATTGTAACACTGGTGATATATTGTCTCAAGCAGGATATTACATTATGTAGGAACATGCAAGTACAATCTATATTAGGCATAGGTCAATAAATAGAGCATATCATTGGGAAAAGGTCAATAAATAGAGCATGTCATTTATCACATTGCTCAACTGTAGTAGAGAAATCTGATCACAATCACTGGCACTATTACCAAATATCAGCTGATCAACAGAATATGAAGCATATTGGATCATTTTCTGGAACTCACCAACTCATTCACTAAAGGTTCATATTCTGTCTCTTGTCTGATATTTGATGATAGATTACAGGTGTAAGACCAGTTACAGTCAAACTTCACTAGATTGAACTCGGATCAGAACCAGATTTTTTCCTCTCTGAATTTACGGAACCTCTGTGGCTCAAACTTCCGATAGCTTGAAAAATTGTTGACAGTCCCTTCGAGTTCGAACCAGTGAAGTTCCACTGTAATATATACTATCAGATCCTGAATCAACTCATATCAAGATTTTAGTCTTACATCATCCCAAGAGCATTAGATCGACAGTTAGTACATGATTGGTAGTGATTACAGAGGTATTTTGATTTTAAATGGATAATCGGTCACACTTATCATGTTTGTGTTGTCACATTTATCCAATATACAAAATACTTATATTTTACTAGTAAGTATATGACAATAATCTGATAGACCTTCTGCACATTCCTGATTTAATTCTTAAATTATACTGGGTTTTTTTAATATTTTTTTATAGGAGTTACTTTCCTTATAACAAACAAAATGGTACCCTTTCTAGTAAGAGCAATGGAAAAGGACAAAGAATTTAAGTAATAATTTGTAAATATTTGAATCTCTTGCAAAAAATCATTTTATAAAAAATAGAATATTCACAAGTTGCTACAACATAAAACATTTGAAAAGATTGTTGTAAAAAATAAATTTTATTTTCATATGAACTTTGAGTGAAAGGGGACCATTTTTCCTGCATAAAGGGGAAATACCTCCTAGTAAAAACGTGTAAAACATATTATTTTAGAATTAAGCCAGAAATGTGGAAATGGTTTATCAAGTTCTAAGTAATATTGCAGTGTTACTAAACACACAATTACACACTGCATGTAAAAACAATACCACATTACACAACAACAACACTAACGGCTAAAATGATTATTTGCTGCAGATAAAACTGTTTTATTTCTAAATTGTTCTTTTTTGTGTCATAAGATGTTAATAATGTGAATTATTATGGAAAATCATAAGACATAGTAATAGTAATTATAATCTAAAAAAATTCAGTGGCAACAATTCTTATTGATGGTTTTTTTCTTTTCTCTCAATTGCAATGTCCTTGTAAATCATCCATAACAATAATTTATCCCAAATGTAAAAATGGCCATAATTCTTGGAGATATACAAACAAGACAACAAACAGCTACAACTAATATAAAATGAAGGCTTAGGGTAAGGGTTATGGTGTATAACGCCACTTTCAACAATATTTCAGTTACATTGTGGAGGTCAGTTTTATAGGTGGAGGAAACCGGAGAAAACCACCGACCTGTTGCAAGTCACTGCAACAAGTCTGTGGTTTTCTCCGGCTACTGGAAATTTTAAACCAATATCGAATGATTTTGATTAGTGAAAATTAGCATATTGCTTAAAATTAAGTGTCTAGCCTATTTTTCCTATTTTATTCTCTACTCTTTACAGAAAACAGATAATTAAATAAGAAACTCAAGCTACTTTGTATTTCTCATCAGTTAGCCAAGGGAAATAAGTTATAAATGTTGCCCATTGATTAAATCCCTTTAATACTGTTTCTTTGTCATATTTCAAATACTAACGTAAACTGTCCCAAAATCGTCACCGACTGAAAGTCGTCATCCTGAAACCTCGCATTATTTTCACTTCCGTTCATGCTGCAAAAAGTGGACACACGGTTTATTTGGAAGAAGTAAGTATCTAATCTTATATTATCATGTCTTTATACTAGATTTTGAAAAGTACCAAGCTTGAAGACAGGTTTTAAGGACCTCTGTAGAAATGGTAAACATGACATATCGGGTGATGGCTCCCTGTATTTTATCCCTTTTAGGGCGATTGATACGTACAGCGCCATTTAGGAAAGTGACGTCAATCTGAGAGGCTAAGACAAACAAAAAATAGTTTTTTTTCAAAAGACGGATTTCTATAATTGCAGACCTGTCGCATGTGGTCATATTGTGTGTGCAAACTTGAGTGACAACCCTAAGGCAGTATATGACGACTTAAAATCATTAGATTTACAACTGTATTGGAGGGGGGTACTAAAATTGATATGTAGCTTATTATTTAATGCAAAATCCGTAAAAGATAGAGCAAATCCGTTGACACATCACCGCAATCTCTTAACAGTTGGTGCTGTTTACCATTTGGAGCCAAAACCATTAAATACAACATATATGGAATGCAGTTGCAACTTATGATGGTTCTAGGAAAGTAGGAAATGTAAAGCGAGAAAATGCAGCTGCAATTGCCACAGTTATTGAATTGAAAAGTGTTGGTAATTTGAGTTTGTATTTCACATTTTAAGGAAAATTTCAAAAATGTAATTTGTTATTTCGATTTTTAGCTAAAAAAAGAAAAAAAAATGACGACTTTAGCACGGGTAAAATTTGCTTGACGACCAAAAGACAAGGGGTATGACGACTTAGAGACAGTGCTGTCTTTAAGTCGTCTGATCAGCCCTTGGTCTCAATAGGGCAAAATCTACCTTATTTACGATTGTTTGACGACCTCAGGAGCAAGTAAATCATCTTTCTGAATACTTTTTCTTGCTATCAAAGCCAATTCATCACGTCCTAAAGTTGTCAGATTATTACAGCGTATTGAAAAATGCATACCCCTGACGACTTAAGGACGTTTATGTTAGAGTAATAAAGAAAAGTAAATTTGATTTTAATCTAACTTTTGTATAAAAATCCAGGATGTGGTATATTTATTGACCAAAGTTTGGACATTCTAGGCAAGCAAAGCACAACAGTTGCCCAGAAGAAAATTTGACTTGTCTGAACTTGGATAAATAACATGGAACTAACTGAACAGTCAACTTGTGAAGGCAAACTTTAACATGAGAATATGGGATCAGTCAGTATGGGATTTCCATATCCCAGCATAGAAATTGAATAAATGGTCTACTTGTTAAGGAAAATTTGGGATCAGTCAGTATGGGATTTCCATATTCCAGCATAGAAATTGAATAAAGTCTATTTGTGAAGGCAAATTTGGGATAAGCATGGGAATATGGGATCAGTCAGTATGAGATTTCCATATTCCAGCATAGAAATTGAATAAAGTCTACTTGTGAAGGCAAATTTGGGATAAGCATTGGAATATGGGATCAGTCAGTATGGGATTTCCATATTCCAGCATAGAAATTGAATAAAGTCTACTTGTTAAGGCAAATTTGGGATAAGCATGGGAATATGGGATCAGTCAGTATGGAATTTCCATATTCCAGCATAGAAATTGAATAAAGTCTACTTGTTAAGGCAAATTTGGGATAAGCATGGGAATATGGGATCAGTCAGCATGGGATTTCCATATCCCAGCATAGAAATTAATAAAAATTCTACTTGTTAAGGCAAATTTGAGATAAGCATTGGAAATTGGGATCAATCAATATGGAATTTCCATATCCCAGCATATAAATTAATAAAAAGTCTATTTGTTAAGACAAATTTGGGATTATTCAGTATGGGATTCCAATGTCCCTATATAATCAGTATACAAGTTTTATAATGATAAAAACATGCCATGTACAATGTATTTCAAAACGAAAAATATCATTGATGAAAGTTTGAATTTCAAATTTCTAAAGATGAATTATTATATTCACTTGAGACTTATCAAACAGCTGTTCGTGGTTCACTGTAAATAAATTACACAATGAAAACATATTAAGCCATGCATACATTTTCCGTCAGGTTGTGTGAGAATATTAAAATGCAGCAAAAAACTACTTACGGTGGAGAAGGACTGCAACAGGAAATAACTTTAGTTAATAAAGGGAAACTCACTCTAAGATATAACTTTACAATTAATAAAGGGAAACAACTCTCTAAGTAATGGAAAATATGTTAAAAAGTTGTGAAAGTTAGTACATGTACAGAGAAGGTGAATATCAAAAACACGTTCGCCAATTTCCTCTTACAATCATAAAAAAAAGCTTTCAATGAAGAACAACTCGATAATGAAACAGATTAATTTTTAATTCCCATTACCGTAATTAGCTGTGTATATTGTGCATTGTTGTTGTAATAAATGCACCCAGTTCTCCAATCACAGATTGTACTAGAGAAGATATAAATAAATTTTTGTGATATCTCATTGTCTTCTACTTACCCAGCCTGGTCCGTTGCTTTCCTGAGCAAAAAAGTTATTTAAATACACAACTGATTACAGATAGATATGATTATACTCTATAGGCTGTGGTTAAATCTCATCTAGCATAGCTTAAGTCAGTGATAAAAAAAAAAGAAACAAAATTGATATCTATATAGCTAATATAAATGTCTTCTATTCCTAAGCATTTTAGTCATATATTTTGTTTAACTTCCTGCTAAATGTTAGTTACGTTACGGTACGGAGGAGAGTGGTGTTACTGAAATTTAATATTATTTTTGTGTTATTTACATCTAAAGGCTAATTTTTAGTAATTGTACCTTTCACCCGATCCTTTCCTTCTAAATTAAAAAATGCATCACAAGTATAATTTCTCAACTTCAAATATTCTGATTAGTACACAAAATTATGTCCCTTTGTAGTCAATGTTGAAGAGAACATGGCATATTTTGCACACTTTAAAAAAAAAATAGATAATTAAACAAAAAATATGTGTAATAAACAAGTAAACTTGATAAAGACATGAAATTAATGAATTGAAACTGTAAAGACATGGATTAATTGCATAAAAAATAATAAAAATTTCGTATAACTTTCATCAGCCTATTCAAAGTGATGAAAGTTATATATTGTTGTATCAGCTCAAACAAATTTCAAAATGATTGATTTCACCTATAGCTAGGCCAAGCAGTGCAAAAAATATATAAACTTGTATATATGTAATATTACTAATATGTAGTTGTAAAATAGTCCTTAAATATGATACTCTATTTAGGTGTTTTGTTCCGTGCAAGAATGATAAATAGAGGGCAATATACATACGCTTTAGTATCCCTTCCAGTACGGGAAGACTTTCCTGATACATTAGTTTTAGAACTGTCTTTAGCTGTGTCGACATCGTTTTGAGATTGTGATTCCTTTGCTACAGGACTGAAACATTAAATACATCATTTGATCAAACAACAGCTTTGAAACATATCTGGTGTTGCACTACTATAGAAATATTTTCATGTTAAAATCATATTCAATATGGAAAACCATATTTGAAGTTTTAACATGACAATTTACCATGCTTGCCAGCTGGATTTCCCAAATTTTATTTTTCCAACAATACTAGTGTATGGTAATCGGTAAAAAATCAAAATCGATAATCGGTTTATAACTGGAAATGCTTAACCGATCAACTATTGATTACATAATCGATTTCTTAAAAACTGAAAATTTACAAAATTTATTTTCACTAACCATTTGATTTATATGTTGTGCTCATTAAAAATGGTAATTGAATACAAAGAGTTTGAAAATTATAACAAGTAGAAACAAATCTCTTTAAAATGGATAGAAATATTTTTTTTCTTTTTTCCCCAATACTCATTGTTGGACCTTTACTATCGATTATCAAAATCAGTTTATACCCTCAATTGATAAACTTTGGCTATTAATAATAAATCATCAATCCCTCACTATACACACAATTTTTTTGCTTTAACTAGTTTCATGTGTTGTATACTACAATTCTGAAAGGCTCTAGGCCAAATTTAATAGACACTGGAGTTGTTATTTTCAGGGGGTTAGAGTTATGGTATTTAACACCACTTTCAACAGTATTTCAGTTATATCGTGGTTAAACACTAAACACCACCCCTCTCTTCAGGCCAGATTTCAGATGCACTGAGATAGTGAAATAATCAAACCTGCTTTACTGACCACCTCTATTAAGTTACAGTCAAACCTGCTTGTTAGTGACCACTTCTATTAAGTTACAGTCAAACCTGCTTTAGTGACCACCTCTATGAAGTTACAGTCAAACCTGCTTTAGTGACCACCTCTATTAAGTTACAGTCAAACCTGCTTTAGTGACCACCTCTATTAAGTTACAGTCAAACCTGCTTGTTAGTGACCACTTCTATTAAGTTACAGTCAAACCTGCTTTAGTGACCACCTCTATGAAGTTACAGTCAAACCTGCTTTAGTGACCACCTCTATTAAGTTACAGTCAAACCTGCTTTAGTGACCACCTCTATTAAGTTACAGTCAAACCTGCTTTAGTGACCACCTCTATTAAGCTACAGTCAAACCTGCTTTAATGACCACCTCTATTAAGTTACAGTCAAACCTGCTTTAGTGACTGCCTCTATTAAGCTACAGTCAAACCTGCTTTAGTGACCACCTCTATTAAGTTACAGTCAAACCTACTTTAGTGACCACCTCTATTAAGTTACAGTCAAACCTGCTATAGTGACCACCTCTATTAAGTTACAGTCAAACCTGCTTTAGCAACCACCTCTATTAAGCTACAGTCAACCCTGCTTTAGTGACCACCTTTATTAAGTTACAGTCAAACCTGCTTTAGTGACCACCTCTATTAAGTTACAGTCAAACCTGCTATAGTGACCACCTCTATTAAGCTAGTCAAACCTGCTTTAGTGACCACTTCTATTAAGTTACAGTCAAACCTGCTTTAGTGACCACCTCTATTAAGTTACAGTCAAACCTGCTATAGTGACCACCTCTATTAAGTTACAGTCAAACCTGCTTTAGTGACCACCTCTATTAAGTTACAGTCAAACCTGCTTTAATGACCACCTCTATTAAGCTACAGTCAAACCTGCTTTAGTGACCACCTCTATTAAGTTACAGTCAAACCTGCTTTAGTGATCACCTATATTAAGCTAGTCAAACCTGCTTTAGTGACCACCTCTATTAAGTTAGTCAAACCTGCTTTAGTGACCACCTCTATTAAGTTGCAGTCAAACCTGCTTGTTAGTGACCACCTCTATTAAGTTACAGTCAAACCTGCTTTAGTGACCACCTCTATTAAGTTACAGTCAAACCTGCTTTAGTGACCACCTCTATTAAGTTACAGTCAAACCTGCTTTAGTGACCACCTCTATTAAGTTACAGTCAAACCTGCTTTAGTGACCATCTCTATTAAGTTAGTCAAACCTGCTTTAATGACCACCTCTATTAAGTTACAGTCAAACCTGCTTTAGTGACTGCCTCTATTAAGCTACAGTCAAACCTGCTTTAGTGACCACCTCTATTAAGTTACAGTCAAACCTTCTATAGTGACCACCTCTATTAAGTTACAGTCAAACCTGCTTTAGCAACCACCTCTATTAAGCTACAGTCAACCCTGCTTTAGTGACCACCTCTATTAAGTTACAGTCAAACCTGCTATAGTGACCACCTCTATTAAGCTAGTCAAACCTGCTTTAGTGACCACTTCTATTAAGTTACAGTCAAACCTGCTTTAGCAACCACCTCTATTAAGCTACAGTCAAACCTGCTTTAGTGACCACCTCTATTAAGTTACAGTCAAACCTGCTTTAGTGATCACCTATATTAAGCTAGTCAAACCTGCTTTAGTGACCACCTCTATTAAGTTAGTCAAACCTGCTTTAATGACCACCTCTATTAAGTTACAGTCAAACTTGTTTTAGTGACCACCTCTATTAAGCTACAGTCAAACCTTCTTTAGTAACCACCTCTATTAAGTTACAGTCAAACCTGCTTTAGTGATCACCTATATTAAGCTAGTCAAACCTGCTTTAGTGACCACCTCTATTAAGCAATAACTTGTATAATGGGACATTAATTTTCATTTCCCTTCACAATGCATTTTATATAATTAAACCTGTATTAAGTGACCACCTGTCTTAAAAGACCATATTTCACTGTTTCCTTGGAAGATCACATAAGAAAGGTTTGACTGCACTACTAAATTGTCCAGCTCAAGTAAGGCCACCTCTCTTATGAGGCCACTTCTTCATTGGAGAAAGGGTGGCCTTATAAGAGGGGGTATTGTATTTAATACTTACTCTGGCTTGGCATTAACAAACAACACTGGTCTTTTGTCATGAAGTTCTTGTTTACAGTAATCTTCTAATGATAAAAATTGACTTCCTGGTCTCATTTGTCCAGCATCATAGAAGCCATCTTGGATTAGATTGGTTGAACCTGTAAACATTTCATTATTATTGTTAGTGGAAATATTTCAAGTGCTTTAAATTTCAACCAGAGTGCTATAACTAAACTTAACAAAATATAACAGTCAGACCTTCTTGAGTGTGTTAGATTGTGGGTTCGAGTTGTGGTCGGGTCACACCAAAGACTAAATACTGGTATGTGTTGCTTCTCCGCTTAGCAAGCAGCGTTAAGGAGAAAAACCAAAGACTGGTTGGCTTAGAATCAGGATAATGTGTCCGAATGGAGGGACATGTCTATTCGCAGACTGTTTCAATGAGCTAGCATTATAGAAATCTAACTAAGTGTGTTGGTCTAGTACTCATCTCATAAAACTAGCTATATAAACTGCTGAACGTCCATAAAACTATCTGCAGAAAATAACTAGTTGCACAGACTTTAACAAATTTAACCATAAAAATTATAATAAATTGTGGTATTAACTTACTCAGGTGTCCAGTAAGAGAATATTTAGCTGACAAATTACTATTAACTTACTCAGGTGTCCAGTAAGAGAATATTTAGCTGACAAATTACTATTAACTTACTCAGGTGTCCTGCAAGATAATATTAAGCTGACACATAACTATTAACTTACTCAGAGTAGGTGAGTATTTAGCTGACAAATTACTATTAACTTACTCCGAGTAGGGGAGTATTTAGCTGACAAATTACTATTAACTTACTCAGAGTAGGGGAGTATTTAGCTGACAAATTACTATTAACTTACTGAGGTGTCCAGTAAGAGAATATTTAGCTGACAAATTACTATTAACTTACTTGGGAGT
This sequence comes from Bathymodiolus brooksi, assembly GCA_963680875.1. Classification (NCBI taxonomy): domain Eukaryota; kingdom Metazoa; phylum Mollusca; class Bivalvia; order Mytilida; family Modiolidae; genus Bathymodiolus; species Bathymodiolus brooksi. The sequence goes on along the minus strand of OY804582.1, from coordinate 94,485,913 downwards.
CCTGTAACAGAATATTTAGCTGACAAATTACTATTAACTTACTCAGGTGTCCAGTAAGATAATATTTAGCTGACAAATTACTATTAACTTACTCAGGTGTCCACTAAGATAATATTAAGCTGACAAATTACTATTAACTTACTCAGGTGTCCTGTCAGAGAATATTTAGCTGACAAATTACTATTCAGTAGATTTTGTAAAGCGACATCAGCAAATGGATTTCTTCTAGTTCCTGATACTTGTATTTCTTGTAATATTGACATGCCACTGAAATAAAATACACAAATAACATTAATAAGTACAAACATCACAGGTATCCTCATTATATCAATATAAAATAGAATCGAGCTCCTTTCTGTGTGGTTCAGATATCGTTCAATGGCACCTTTTCCTTTCCATCATTTTTCATTTTCAAAACTCAATTTAAAAAAAGAAAATTTCTTCAAAATGGTACACTTTCATTTATTTTGAAAGAATGTTTGATGCTCCATGCATAAACATATATGTCATATTTCTAAGGGTCTTGTAATTGAGGAAATTAATTTACAAAATTTATTCACCCCACAATATAGCTAAAATTCTGATTAAGTTGGGTGTTAAACACTAATGAATCAATCAATCAATCACATGATGCTCTATGCACAACCGTCCTTCGAACACCGATCAATATGACCTGTTCTTTTAAAACACGTTAGAATTGTCATGTAAAGTTCCAATCAGCTTTGCCATCATGGTAGACTGCTATTATTTCATTTATCACACATGGCATTATATAGCTGTAACTTAATTCTCATTGGATGTTTGTATGACTGCTACTTTACATAAATCAATACATTCAAAAGGATATGTTCATAACATTTTAAGTCAGTACATGGTCATGGTTGCATGGTAGATAGGGTTTACATCTCTACCTATGTAATTAGTGCTTATCAACACTATAGTTGTGAGTTCAATTTCAGTTCATGGCGATATGTACTGGATACAATTTCATGTGATAGTTTGTAATACACATTTTCGTCATTTTCTCTGTGTACTCATGTTTCTTCTACTAATAAAACTGACCACTAAGATATACCGGTGACTGAAATATTCTTGAAAGTGGTGTTAAACACCAATAACTAACACACTATCTATTAAATTACACAATGAATATAAATGTACCCTTAACAACTTGTTTTTCTTCTTCTAATTTCTGCATCATTGAAGTACAATCAAGCTTACCCCAATCTACAAACTTCTGAAGCAGTCTGTTCATCTACTGCACACACAGCTACAGCCCATGATGAATTCCTTCTTACTTCATCAGTACCAGAGTGTAGTAAGGCTATCAAATGTTCTATACCTCCAGCATTTCTGAACTGTAAACAGTAAATGGTATACATAAATATGATGGTACATTGAAACCTGTTTAAACTGAACCCCCTTGGGGACAGCTTTTGTGCTTAAAATAGACATGTGTTCAGCTTAGACAGGTTCAAGTAAAAAAGACTGCCTACAAGGAGACTTCTTTTTTTCACAAGATTCCTATTTATTCAAGGTTTGGTTTACACAGATTTACAAAAGTAGGATGAATCTTAAAAGAAAAGTGTAACTGCATAAGTGGTGAAATGGCTACCAAGTTCGGCTCGAGTGTGGTAAGAACGTGGGATTGAGCCTGGTCAGGTAAAATCAAAGACTATAAAATTGGTATTTGTTACTTCTCTGTTGAGCATACAGCATTAAGGTGTAAGAGCAAAGGCTCTTTGGCTCAGAATAAGGATAATATGTCAGAGTGGAGCGACATGTCTAACTGTGGACTTGTTCACTGAGCTATTGCAATAAAAATCCAACGAAGTGTGTTGATCTAGTAGCATTTCTGAACTGTAAACATTAAATGGTACACATAAATGTGATGGTACATTGAAACCTGTTTAAACTGAACCCCCTTGGGGCCAGCTTTTGTTTTCAGAATTAGCATGTCTTCAGTTTACACAGGTTCATGTATAAACAAAGATTTCCAACAATGGGACGTTTTTAAAGCTTGTATTGCACAAGATTCCTATTTGTTCAAGGTTTGGCTGAGACAGATTTACCAGCGTAACTGCGTCAGTGGTGTAATAGCTATCATGGTCACCTTGAGTGTGGTAGATTGTGGGTTTGATCCCCAATCAGGTCAAAACAAAGACTATAAAATTGGTAATTGCTGCTTATCTGCTGAGCACACAGCGCTAAGGAGTAAGAGTACAGACAGGTTGGCTCACAATCAGGATAAATGTCAGAGTGGAGCGACATGTCTACATCCAGACTGTTGTTTGGCTGAGCTAGTGCAATAAAAATCCAACGAAGTGTGTTGATCTAGTACAAAGCAGACATACTTCATTATCATCTCATCAAATGTAACATGTTCTCACCATGAAATAGCTGACAAATTGCTTATTTGGCCTTAAACAACAACCACTCACTCACTTAAAAGACAAATGAAGTACTCCATGAAATGATTAGTTTGGTTTGAATTAAACAGAGTTATCCTTCTTTGAATTGCTTATCATAAGATTGATAAATCTAAGCTGCATTGTGCTGAATAAATTTTGGTTGCAGAGAACACAGGATTGAAAAGAGAATCAAACAGTAAATATGTTCCTTTCTGGTCAAAAAACCCACATTTGATTGATTTAAATGTTAACAGCAAGAATAAATTTACATAGAATGTAAACTAAAATAGTTTACTATATTAAGAATGTAAAAATAATGTTTGTGCATATACAATGTAGATCAGTGCATGGCATGTGTCAGTCGCACATAGATGTACATGAATACAGTCAAACCTGCCCATGCAGTCACCTGTATGCAAATCTCATGTTTTCTAGTCCTACCATACAAAAATTCATATGAATTGAACCTCTTTTACGAGGTCACCTGTCTTATAAAGCCACTTTTTCTTTGTCCACTAAATACAGGTTTGACTGTGTATATGTATTTACAGCATTTAATGGAATTAACTGATGGTATTTTATAATCAGTAAAACTTATTTCAACAATAATGGAATCCACTAACTTAACAAGAAAAAGCTAAACATTTCAAACAAAATTCCTCATTTTTGGAGAAAAAAAAAGAAAGAAAAAAAAAAGGTTTTTTTAACAAAAAATTATTGTCAGTATTTCCATCAAATGATTTATCACTTGAAAGTAATATCTAGTTAAGACAATCAGATCTTGCACACTGTGATCTCTCGCTAGAGGTGGTTGCATGTAAACAGGTGTTATAACTGACATGTAATTGATACATACATCAGCTCTTGAATCTGCATCACAGACAAAGGCTGCTACAGCTAGGGAACATTTAGATTGTACATTTGTATTCCTGTAAAAAGATAACAACATAAAAATTAAAAAAAAATGAAATAAAGTCTGTTCTTAGGTTTCATATTTGTGGTTTTCAGATTTTAACATTTTTATTACCTTGTTCACAGTTTTGAAATGTTTCATTTTTATGGATTTGCCTGAAATGCAATTTCAATGAAAAACAAGGTAAAGTATCACAAATGAACCACAATATTGACATTACTTGACTTTTATAAAGTTTTGTCACAATTCTAATGTTGAATATTTGCAAATTGCAATGATGGTGACACTTCTTGGGATCAAAACAAACATGGTATAATCATTGATCTGGTACTAGAATATTTTAAACTTAAGTTTGTCAGTTACAAACTTTGTAATTAAAATTTTCTATTGATTGGCAAAAAAAAAGATGGTTTGGTTTGTCTTATGGTGTTTAATGCCACTTTCAACAATATTTCAGTTTTAGAGTGGCAGTCAGTTTTATTGGTGGAGGAAATCGGAGTACCCGGAGAAAACCATTGACCTGTCGGAAGTCACTGACAAACTTTATCACATAATGTTGTATCGAGTACACCTCGCCATGAACGGGGTTCGAACTCACAACTTTAGTGGTGATAGGCAGATTGCACAGGTAGTTGTAAATCCAGGTACACGTCAATGACTTACTTTGATTTTAAAGGTTCTATAAGTTTGGTCACAACACTTCTGTTTTGAGCATCACTTCTAAGCGTCTCCTCCGTGGCCATGTTGGTTAGACAACATGCTGCATTAGCAATAACTTCCTGTCTAGCGTCTGCTAGTGTGTTTATTAAAGCTTCTATTCCACCAAAATTACTGATTTCACTGAAACAGATGTTACACCATACAATATATCATCAGGAACAAAATTTTCAATGGTAGCCAAGAAAATCTGCATATCGTTCAGGCCTCTACATTAACATATTTTTCAACTTGTCCCCCTTTGGACAACTAACTAAAAAAAGTACTTGTCCGACTCAATCTTTTAGTTGTCCGAAAAAATTATTAAAAATTGCAAAAACTAGAGAATAATTATCCAGGCCCAACCCGGCTCCCACTACTTTCAAATTAGAGGGAGAAGTGACTTCTCTTTCAAAGAGCTCACAGGAGAAGTGGGAGACAACAGAGAGAAGTGGGGAGACTTCTGGGAGAAGTCAATTGCGATTAATCGAAACATTGCAACCCCTCTGACATTACCCTGCCTGAACTGATTTGTTCTGGGTTTTTTTTATTATTCATAACTACCTTAAGGACATATATTCAATGTCACATTTTTATTTATGTCTACCTTGATTGGAGTCTTGCATACCAGTGATTTTTATATGTACCCCCCCCCCCTTTTCCTTTTGAAAAATTACTGTGTTGTGATCCAATACCACACAAATTGTAATAACTCATATTTGTGTTATATAAATCCTTGTTTCCGGTTAAAAAAATATACCTAGATACTATATATACCAGTATCTTGGTATATTTTTTTTACCAGAAACAAGTGCCTGTGATATAAATAAAGCAAAGTATTTTATTTAATTTCACAGAGAAATAAAAATTTTAGTGGATCTTTTCAACCAGATTAGGAAAAAGCTTGTACTATTTGTCCATTTCAAAGATTTCAATATTTCCCAAAAGCCTAAATCAAGTCCTCTATCGTATTTTGCATAAAAGACAAGTTTAAATTTGGCGCCAAATTGATATCCGATAATTTTTATGTGTCCGTTCCGGAGTGATTCTTGTTCTTATATTTCAAATATTGATATTTCTGTTCATTAAAGCGTTTCTGAGATTGCGACTTTAATTTTGTCAATGTCCTTGAACTTCATCAAATCATGTCTGGAGGAACGATAAATGATACAATTAAAGAGTTTTGATCTGGCGTTTCACTTTAGTTTTAATCAAAATAAATTATGGACAAATTGGAGATCAAACAGGGCTCTTTTATACAACAAATCCAGTATTTTATACCAGTGGAAATAGATTTGTCCGTCGTACCGGCACGTTTGGGAATCTGATTTTTTCACTTGTCCCGTCGGACAACCGTAATACAAGATCTACTTGTCCGACGTCAGATTTCACTGGTACCGGACAATCGGACAAACGTTAATGTCGAGGCCTGATCGTATTAGTTCCTACCCTAAAGTTTTTATAGTATTTTTTTTTTATACTAGCACTATTAGTCAGATTCTTGTCCTGTATAACCTAGGTAAAAATTATTAGAAATTTTTCTCTAAAAAATCAAAAATATGCAAATTTCACAGGTATTTTTAATTGGCCTAACCACTAGACCACAGTAACCCCTGGATATCATTACATAGCTACTTACTGACAGTTGGTACTATTATTAGATGTTAAGTTGGCTAGTGCCAGGGAGGCTGCTTCTTTGACATCTCCATTATCTGAGTTCAGTAACTTTACAAGTGGCTGGACACCCTCTACAACAGAACAACAGATAAATATTTAAAATAAAAAATATTCCTACCATAAACATAATTTTGTTTAAATGTTACAGAGATCAACTACTACTCATAAATTGATTGAAGGTATATGTATAAAAAAAATCAAACACCTATGCTTTGTTCAATATATTGTTTGTATTATTTTTCAAAGCAAAATGAAAACCTGATGACCTGTCATTTGACAATAAATAAATTGAAAATTGTTTGCATGATCGTTAAAAAAGGGGAAAATCTGAATTGATAGTACCAATTAAAATATCAGTTGATCTTTTATTTAATTCTGATGTAATTCAACTTATCAATCAGCTATTTGTTTTTCTAAATTTATTCATAGATTGTTGATGAACATCAAGTGAGCAGTATTTTTTAATTACGATGTGCCACCAACGACCACACCTAACAAACTGCTCCTCATTCATTAGGAGCTGTTGAAAATCATCTTAAATATGCAATGGATGTGACATTGTCATTTTAACTCTACTCACATTACAAAATAAACAAGGGCAATGCAAAGCGTGGTGTATCCTCTCGCCTAAAAAATTGACCCGGTGACCTTGACCTTTGACCTTGAAAATCACTAGGGTTCCAGATTCTCTTAAGGACTAAGTATGTACCAAGTTTGGTCAAAATCCATTGAAGGATGTTGATTCTAATTTCTAGTGTTCACAAGGATGTTACGGAAGGACGGATGGTAGCGTTACTATATCCCTTCGCAACTTCGTTGGCGAGGGGATAATAATGATTTCCAAAATTTGTGCTTAATTCCACTAAAGCACCTATTTCAGTTATATCATGACAGTCAATTTGATTGGCGAGGTAACCGGAGTACCAGGAATAACCACTTGCATTTCGAAGATAATTGACAATAATTTATCATATAATATTGTATCAAATGTGTCACTCCATGAAAAGGACTCGGAACTCAAAAACATTAGCGGTGATGAACATAAATGTAATTACAGTCAGTGAGGCCCCCTTGTAAAATAGATGAATTATTTCAATTACAAATGTTTTGTTACATGTATTCGTAGAACTCTGTAGCTTACTCATTACACCCATGAAAACTCACCCCATTCTCTAATTGAGTCTTTACTCATAAGGTTCTCTGACATTACTCCTAGGGCTTGAGCAGCAGCAATCTGTACTTCCGTTGACTCGTGAGCTAATAATAGTATTAACATTTTCTCAGCCTCCTGCTCATGGAGAATTTTTCTGTTTTCAGCTAAAAAAACAAGAAGGATTGATGTTATAGAATATCTTAATTTTTTAACCTCAGGGTTTACCTTGTCAAATCAATGTGTTATTGTGTAAAAGTGGCCTTATAAGACAGGTTCGATTCATATGAAATGTTCTATGACAGGACAAGAAAAAAGTGACCTTTTAATACAAGTGACTGCATGGATAGGTTTGACTGTATCAAACTGCAGCATAACAAATGAATTTATCTAGTCCATATCTAAACTTAACCTCCTTGGGACCAATAGACATGTGTTTGATTAAAATGGGATAAAATTATAAAGATTTCCTACATTTGGACTTTATTTATTGATTTATACAATATTCCAGTTTATTCAGGGAATCAGTTAGAGAGGTTTCATTGTAGATTGTAAAAATAAAAATAAACAAGGTTTTTATATTAAAATAAAATTTGTTTCTTAAAACAGGCCTGCTGTCACATTGTATACTTAACTATCATCAAACCTGCTTTAGTAACCACCTCTATTGAGCAATGAGTTATATTATACGACATTAATTTTTATTTCTCTTCACAGTGCATTTCATATCAATTAAACCTGTATTAAGCGACCACCTGTCTTATGTGACCACCTTTCACTGTTCCCTTGGAAGGTCACATAAGACAGGTATGACTGTATATGCATGTGTCCATGAGTCTTGACAAAAAATGTGTTTATTTTTATCTCTTTTTTACCTAACCTCTGATTCAACTAGATCAAATGTAACAAACTTATTTAGTCTTATGGTCAAGGAATACTTGAAATATCATCAAAAAAACAATTAATAAGAATGTACAGTCAAATCTGCCCATGTGGTCACCTCTATTAAACAGTCACCTGTATCAAAAGGTCACCTTTTTCATGCCCTGTGATAGATAATTTCATATGGATTGAACCTCTTTTAAGAGGACACCTGTCTTATAAGGCCACTTTTTCTTTGTCTCAAAGGTGACCTCTTAATACAGGTTTGACTGTATATGGATGTAAATGAACATGAGGGACAATCAAACTTTACACTTAGACAAAAAATAAAGTTAAGGAATAGTGCTTTTATTGCTGTTCTACATTTCACAGTCACTGTAGGGTTTTCAATAATGAGTATAACTCATACCCAAAATGAGTGTGAAATGGCCCACAAGCTGCAGCTGAGCAGTACTCTTTACTTCTGCAGGTAAACTCATTGTATCATAATCTTTAAGAAGAGCCTACTGCAGCTGAGCAGTACTCTTTACTTCTGCAGATAAACTCATTGTATCAGAATCTTTAAGAAGAGCTTACTGCAGCTGAGCAGTACTCTTTACTTCTGCAGGTAAACTCATTGTATCATAATCTTTAAGAAGAGCTTACTGCAGCTGAGCAGTACTCTTTACTTCTGCAGATAAACTCATTGTATCAGAATCTTTAAGAAGAGCTTACTGCAGCTGAGCAGTACTCTTTACTTCTGCAGGTAAACTCATTGTATCAGAATCTTTAAGAAGAGCTTACTGCAGCTGAGCAGTACTCTTTACTTCTGCGGATAAACTCATTGTATCAGAATCTTTAAGAAGAGCTTACTGCAGCTGAGCAGTACTCTTTACTTCTGCAGGTAAACTCATTGTATCAGAATCTTTAAGAAGAGCTTACTGCAGCTGAGCGGTACTCTTTACTTCTGCAGGTAAACTCATTGTATCATAATCTTTAAGAAGAGCTTACTGCAGCTGAGCAGTACTCTTTACTTCTGCAGGTAAACTCATTGTATCATAATCTTTAAGAAGAGCTTACTGCAGCTGAGCAGTACTCTTTACTTCTGCCAGTAAACTCATTGTATCAGAATCTTTAAGAAGAGCTTACTGCAGCTGAGCGGTACTCTTTACTTCTGCAGGTAAACTCATTGTATCATAATCTTTAAGAAGAGCTTACTGCAGCTGAGCAGTACTCTTTACTTCTGCAGGTAAACTCATTGTATCATAATCTTTAAGAAGAGCTTACTGCAGCTGAGCAGTACTCTTTACTTCTGCCAGTAAACTCATTGTATAATAATCTTTAAGAAGAGCTTACTGCAGCTGAGCGGTACTCTTTACTTCTGCAGGTAAACTCATTGTATCAGAATCTTTAAGAAGAGCTTACTGCAGCTGAGCGGTACTCTTTACTTCTGCAGGTAAATTCATTGTATCAGAGTCTTTAAGAAGAGCTTACTGCAGCTGAGCAGTACTCTTTACTTCTGCAGGTATACTCATTGTATCAGAATCTTTAAGAAGAGCTTACTGCAGCTGAGCGGTACTCTTTACTTCTGCAGGTAAACTCATTGTATCATAATCTTTAAGAAGAGCTTACTGCAGCTGAGCAGTACTCTTTACTTCTGCAGGTAAACTCATTGTATCATAATCTTTAAGAAGAGCTTACTGCAGCTGATCAGTACTCTTTACTTCTGCCAGTAAACTCATTGTATCAGAATCTTTAAGAAGAGCTTACTGCAACTGAGTGGTACTCTTTACTTCTGCAGGTAAACTCATTGTATCATAATCTTTAAGAAGAGCTTACTGCAGCTGAGCAGTACTCTTTACTTCTGCAGGTAAACTCATTGTATCATAATCTTTAAGAAGAGCTTACTGCAGCTGATCAGTACTCTTTACTTCTGCCAGTAAACTCATTGTATCAGAATCTTTAAGAAGAGCTTACTGCAACTGAGCGGTACTCTTTACTTCTGCAGGTAAACTCATTGTATCATAATCTTTAAGAAGAGCTTACTGCAGCTGAGCAGTACTCTTTACTTCTGCAGATAAACTCATTGTATCAGAATCTTTAAGAAGAGCTTACTGCAACTGAGCAGTACTCTTTACTTCTGCAGGTAAACTCATTGTATCAGAATCTTTAAGAAGAGCTTACTGCAGCTGAGCAGTACTCTTTACTTCTGCGGATAAACTCATTGTATCAGAATCTTTAAGAAGAGCTTACTGCAGCTGAGCAGTACTCTTTACTTCTGCAGGTAAACTCATTGTATCAGAATCTTTAAGAAGAGCTTACTGCAGCTGAGCGGTACTCTTTACTTCTGCAGGTAAACTCATTGTATCATAATCTTTAAGAAGAGCTTACTGCAGCTGAGCAGTACTCTTTACTTCTGCAGGTAAACTCATTGTATCATAATCTTTAAGAAGAGCTTACTGCAGCTGAGCAGTACTCTTTACTTCTGCCAGTAAACTCATTGTATCAGAATCTTTAAGAAGAGCTTACTGCAGCTGAGCGGTACTCTTTACTTCTGCAGGTAAACTCATTGTATCATAATCTTTAAGAAGAGCTTACTGCAGCTGAGCAGTACTCTTTACTTCTGCAGGTAAACTCATTGTATCATAATCTTTAAGAAGAGCTTACTGCAGCTGAGCAGTACTCTTTACTTCTGCCAGTAAACTCATTGTATAATAATCTTTAAGAAGAGCTTACTGCAGCTGAGCGGTACTCTTTACTTCTGCAGGTAAACTCATTGTATCAGAATCTTTAAGAAGAGCTTACTGCAGCTGAGCGGTACTCTTTACTTCTGCAGGTAAATTCATTGTATCAGAGTCTTTAAGAAGAGCTTACTGCAGCTGAGCAGTACTCTTTACTTCTGCAGGTATACTCATTGTATCAGAATCTTTAAGAAGAGCTTACTGCAGCTGAGCGGTACTCTTTACTTCTGCAGGTAAACTCATTGTATCATAATCTTTAAGAAGAGCTTACTGCAGCTGAGCAGTACTCTTTACTTCTGCAGGTAAACTCATTGTATCATAATCTTTAAGAAGAGCTTACTGCAGCTGATCAGTACTCTTTACTTCTGCCAGTAAACTCATTGTATCAGAATCTTTAAGAAGAGCTTACTGCAACTGAGTGGTACTCTTTACTTCTGCAGGTAAACTCATTGTATCATAATCTTTAAGAAGAGCTTACTGCAGCTGAGCAGTACTCTTTACTTCTGCAGGTAAACTCATTGTATCATAATCTTTAAGAAGAGCTTACTGCAGCTGATCAGTACTCTTTACTTCTGCCAGTAAACTCATTGTATCAGAATCTTTAAGAAGAGCTTACTGCAACTGAGCGGTACTCTTTACTTCTGCAGGTAAACTCATTGTATCATAATCTTTAAGAAGAGCTTACTGCAGCTGAGCAGTACTCTTTACTTCTGCAGGTAAACTCATTGTATCATAATCTTTAAGAAGAGCTTACTGCAGCTGAGCAGTACTCTTTACTTCTGCCAGTAAACTCATTGTATCATAATCTTTAAGAAGAGCTTACTGCAGCTGAGCAGTACTCTTTACTTCTGCCAGTAAACTCATTGTATCATAATCTTTAAGAAGAGCTTACTGCAGCTGAGCGGTACTCTTTACTTCTGCAGGTAAACTCATTGTATCAGAATCTTTAAGAAGAGCTTACTGCAGCTGAGCGGTACTCTTTACTTCTGCAGGTAAACTCATTGTATCATAATCTTTAAGAAGAGCTTACTGCAGCTGAGCAGTACTCTTTACTTCTGCAGGTAAACTCATTGTATCATAATCTTTAAGAAGAGCTTACTGCAGCTGAGCAGTACTCTTTACTTCTGCAGGTAAACTCATTGTATCATAATCTTTAAGAAGAGCTTACTGCAGCTGATCAGTACTCTTTACTTCTGCCAGTAAACTCATTGTATCAGAATCTTTAAGAAGAGCTTACTGCAACTGAGCGGTACTCTTTACTTCTGCAGGTAAACTCATTGTATCATAATCTTTAAGAAGAGCTTACTGCAGCTGAGCAGTACTCTTTACTTCTGCAGGTAAACTCATTGTATCATAATCTTTAAGAAGAGCTTACTGCAGCTGAGCAGTACTCTTTACTTCTGCCAGTAAACTCATTGTATCATAATCTTTAAGAAGAGCTTACTGCAGCTGAGCAGTACTCTTTACTTCTGCCAGTAAACTCATTGTATCATAATCTTTAAGAAGAGCTTACTGCAGCTGAGCGGTACTCTTTACTTCTGCAGGTAAATTCATTGTATCATAATCTTTAAGAAGAGCTTACTGCAGCTGAGCAGTACTCTTTACTTCTGCAGGTAAACTCATTGTATCATAATCTTTAAGAAGAGCTTACTGCAGCTGAGCAGTACTCTTTACTTCTGCCAGTAAACTCATTGTATCATAATCTTTAAGAAGAGCTTACTGCAGCTGAGCAGTACTCTTTACTTCTGCCAGTAAACTCATTGTATCATAATCTTTAAGAAGAGCTTACTGCAGCTGAGCGGTACTCTTTACTTCTGCAGGTAAATTCATTGTATCAGAGTCTTTAAGAAGAGCTTACTGCAGCTGAGCGGTACTCTTTACTTCTGCAGGTAAACTCATTGTATCATAATCTTTAAGAAGAGCTTACTGCAGCTGAGCGTACTCTTTACTTCTGCAGGTAAACTCATTGTATCATAATCTTTAAGAAGAGCTTACTGCAGCTGAGCGGTACTCTTTACTTCTGCAGGTAAACTCATTGTATCATAATCTTTAAGAGCTTACTGCAGCTGAGCAGTACTCTTTACTTCTGCCAGTAAATTCATTGTATCATAATCTTTAAGAAGAGCTTACTGCAGCTGAGCGGTACTCTTTACTTCTGCAGGTAAACTCATTGTATCAGAATCTTTAAGAAGAGCTTACTGCAGCTGAGCGATACTCTTTACTTCTGCAGGTAAACTCATTGCATCATAACCTTTAAGAAGAGCTTACTGCAGCTGAGCGGTACTCTTTACTTCTGCAGGTAAGCTCATTGTATCATAATCTTTAAGAAGAGCTTACTACAGCTGAGCGGTACTCTTTACTTCTGCAGGTAAACTCATTGCATCAGAATCTTTAAGAAGAGTTTACTGCAGCTGAGCGGTACTCTTTACTTCTGCAGGTAAACTCATTGCATCAGAATCTTTAAGAAGAGCTTACTAGTTCATTAGCTTCTACCCATTCATTCAGCCTTGATCTTGTCACATCTACTGTGTCTCTCCTTTAGTTTTACTCACCACTCCTAGCAGATCTAGAAATAGCCTTGGCAGCACACATTTTAACACTCCACCCCCTAAGTTTTACTCACCACTCCTAGCAAATCTAGCAATAGCCTTGGCAGCACACATTTTAACACGCCACCCCCTAAGTTTTACTCATCACTCCTAACAGATCTAGCAATAGCCTTGGCAGCACACATTTTAACATGCCACCCCCTAAGTTTTACTCACCACTCCTAGCAGATCTAGCAATAGCCTTGGCAGCACACATTTTAACACTCCACCCCTTAAGTTTTACTCACCACTCCTAACAGATCTAGCAATAGCCTTGGCAGCACACATTTTAACACCCCACCCCCTAAGTTTTACTCACCACTCCTAACAGATCTAGCAATAGCCTTGGCAGCACACATTTTAACACCCACCCCCTAAGTTTTACTCACCACTCCTAGCAGATCTAGCAATAGCCTTGGCAGCACACATGTTAACACCCCACCCCCTAAGTTTTACTCACCACTCATAACAGATCTAGCAATAGCCTTGGCAGCACACATTTTAACACTCCACCCCCTAAGTTTTATTCACCACTCCTAGCAGATCTAGCAATAGCCTTGGCAGCAAACATTTTAACACCCCACCCCCTAGGTTTTACTCACCACTCCTAGCAGATCTAGCAATAGCCTTGGCAGCACACATTTTAACACCCCACCCCCTAAGTTTCACTCACCACTCCTAACAGATCTAGCAATAGCCTTGGCAGCACACATTTTAACACCCCACCCCCTAAGTTTTACTCACCACTCCTAACAGATCTAGCAATAGCCTTGGCAGCACACATTTTAACACCCACCCCCTAAGTTTTACTCACCACTCCTAGCTGATCTAGCAATAGCCTTGGCAGCACACATGTTAACACCCCACCCCCTAAGTTTTACTCACCACTCCTAACAGATCTAGCAATAGCCTTGGCAGCACACATTTTAACACCCCAACCCCTAAGTTTTACTCACCACTCCTAGCTGATCTAGCAATAGCCTTGGCAGCAAACATTTTAACACCCCACCCCCTAAGTTTTACTCACCACTCCTAGCAGATCTAGCAATAGCCTTGGCAGCACATTTTAACACCCCACCCCCTAAGTTTTACTCACCACTCCTAGCAGATCTAGCAATAGCCTTGGCAGCAAACATTTTAACACCCCACCCCCTAAGTTTTACTCACCACTCCTAACAGATCTAGCAATAGCCTTGGCAGCACACATTTTAACACCCCACCCCCTAAGTTTTACTCACCACTCCTAGCAGATCTAGCAATAGCCTTGGCAGCACACATTTTAACACCCCACCCCCTAAGTTTTACTCACCACTCCTAGCAGATCTAGCAATAGCCTTGGCAGCAAACATTTTAACACGCCACCCCCTAAGTTTTACTCACCACTACTTGCAGATCTAGCAATAGCCTTGGCAGCAAACATTTTAACACCCCACCCCCTAAGTTTTACTCACCATTCCTTGCAGATCTAGCAATAGCCTTGGCAGCACACATTTTAACACCCCACCCCCTAAGTTTTACTCACCACTCCTAGCAGATCTAGCAATAGCCTTGGCAGCACACATTTTAACACCCCACCCCCTAAGTTTTACTCACCAATCCTAGCAGATCTAGCAATAGCCTTGGCAGCACACATTTTAACACCCCACCCCCTAAGTTTTACTCACCACTCCTAGCTGATCTAGCAATAGCCTTGGCAGCACACATTTTAACACCCCACCCCCTAAGTTTTACTCACCACTCCTAGCAGATCTAGCTATAGCCTTGGCAGCACACATTTTAACACGCCACCCCCTAAGTTTTACTCACCAATCCTAGCAGATCTAGCAATAGCCTTGGCAGCACACATTTTAACACCCCACCCCCTAAGTTTTACTCACCAATCCTAGCAGATCTAGCAATAGCCTTGGCAGCACACATTTTAACACCCCACCCCCTAAGTTTTACTCACCACTCCTAGCAGATCTAGCTATCGCCTTGGCAGCACACATTTTAACATCTGGCAGCGTTGGGATAATTGATTCTCCTGGGACAGACTCTTCTTTTTCTTCTGAGGACTTTTTACCTGAAGTGTTTGGAATGGATATGTTTTATATTGATTTCTATTAATAACTTCAAGCTTAATAACATGAATAATTGTAACTTTCTGTTTTGGTTTTAAATCATTACCTATAAATATATATCTATACCCTAACTTATCACAAAAAACAGTTTTACTTTGATCTGCAACTTATATTGAAAGAACCATTCCTTCATTAATGATTGGATCTGAATCTGAATTTCCTTAATTGCCTCTTAAATAACAATTTTTGCTTAAAATATTCTTCCCATTATCATACTTTTGCCTAGAGACAGAAGTTAGAGAAAATGAAATACAAAAAAAAATATATTCAAAATACACTTAAAGGAATTAAGAGTTTGGTACACAATAAAAGATGATTTCACTGACTTCTATAACCAGAGGTTAGTCTACTTTATTACGATAAACAATTTCTTTAATTTGATAATGATTTTTATCAGAAGAACTTCATCAATGGATCACAGTAAACTTTGGAAATATTTTCTAGTTTTACACTAAAACTTTTGCCCATGATATTTTTTTGCAGAATATAAAGTATTTTACTTCATGAAAGTTACCTTACTATACAGAAATATTTTTGACTAATGCCTGGCTATCTTGAACTTGTATCCCTGCTATATAATAGCTCATTTGAAAGCCACAATTTTCCAACCACCATATATATTTTTGTCTTTAGCCAAATCACACAATCACACATCAGACATCTTACAAATCTAATTCCACAGGGTTCATGATTCAAACATGGACTGAACTCTTAAATTTATACATACAGGATTGTTTGTTTTTAAAATACTAAAATCATACTCATAAATTTTATGCTGCCTTATTGGTTTTCGTTGCTTGGTTTTTGGATGCGGGATAAGATGTTAAGAACAAAGGATTTTTTTTAGGACACACAACCTACAGTCTAGAGTTTTCAAAAAACTTTTGTCACAGTTCACATATATTTTTTATTTATTCAAATAATTTAATAAAAAATGGAAAAATATGTCCTGGGACACGGATGCA
This sequence comes from Bathymodiolus brooksi, assembly GCA_963680875.1. Classification (NCBI taxonomy): domain Eukaryota; kingdom Metazoa; phylum Mollusca; class Bivalvia; order Mytilida; family Modiolidae; genus Bathymodiolus; species Bathymodiolus brooksi. Next base: position 94,469,791 of record OY804582.1, on the reverse strand, counting down.
TGGGTAAAATTTAATGCTCCAGATAACCTAGTGATGGGGGCATAAATATTACACACTTGAGATTTCTTTTCTTCAAATCCATTGTTTCTGGTCATGTCAGGTTTCTTTATTTGAATGTTGTATTTTCTTATATTTTACTAGACTATTCTAGTCCTAAACTAAACTTTTAAAAATAAAGATCTTAAAAAAAGTGACAGAAAATATAAATATAAATATATATAAAAAAAGAACAGTGCATATATATTATGATATAAAAATTGTGCAGAAAATTGTTTTATAAAAATAAATATCAACAGAAATAAATAAATAAATAAATAAATAAATAAATAAGTCTATTAATTAATAATAAAATATTTCAGAAATAAAAGTCAATATTTAATTTTAATCTAAACTTTTAAGAGTTGTTAATGTAATTAATAAACATGCAATTAATTTTAGTGTGTTTACTAGTACTATGAAGGGCTTGGGTCAATTTGATTTGTAAAAAAACACTCGGGTCAACTTGATTCATCAAAAAAACACTCAGGTCATCTTGATTTGTAAAAAAAAAACACTTAAAGCTTTGCTTGCTTTTATATCAATTTTCTTTGAACTAACATTTTGTTAATCTGTAGAATTTTACTGACCTAGAATTTCTAAAAGTTATCCTTCAAAAAACCTAAGAGGTGAAATTTACTTCCATATATTATAAAACCTTGAACCATCAAGAGAAGTACCAAAAAAAAGAAAACATACCCAAGCAAAAAGACAAGACATCATATCCAATTGAGTAGACTAGATTGTGCATGTGTGTGTGTGTATGTCTGTACATACCATATTCAACCTTCATGTACCAGCATTACAATTTTAATTTTTCAATATTCTTTGCCCTGGCAGCCCAAACTAAACCATTCAATGGTGATGTGCTACCAGTAGTATCTGTTTGTTTTTTGTAATACTAACATGACCTAACAGTGCTACTCAGCAAGATACATTGCACTTGAAGCACACCAAAAATTGGTTGAAAATATTTTTTTTCTGCAGTAATATCTACTTAACGACACTGATCATATACAAGGAGTAAATTTTCAATGTTTAAGGAAACATAACATTTTATTGTCATTTATTCAAATGAAACACTAATGAATTTAATAAGTTCTTTTTGTAGAACTGGTCAAATGCTTTTTGATAAAATTATTAGCTTGTTTAAATGAATAGAACTGTATATACAATTTAGCTTTCAATAATTTCTTTTTCAATAAATGTCTGTTCATCAAAATATTTGTAAATTATAGTTCCAAAACAATGTTATGTTCAACTTAGTCTTTTGATGGCCACTTCAAAATTTCCCTATCAGCATAGAAATAATCTTGCTAGAAAACTGTGTACAGGTCGGCTTAAGTTATTTCAAAGGTTTCTGAGAAGATTATTTTTCTGTAGAGGCTCCTATCTTAGATTATCTCCTCCAGTGGAGATCATCTTTGAATTCTGAATCGAACCGAAAAACATAAACATTGTAAAGAAACATTCGAGAACAATTTTCTGCCAAACTTGACTTTTGAATGACTTATAGTCGAGTAAGGTCACATATGCTGTCCACGCTAATTCAGCCATATTTTAATCTTCTAATGCCCACAAATGTCTAAACATTTTTCCTATAGAGTTTTATTTCACAGCTATGTAAAATAGTGAATTTCCAATCTGATCATTTAATAATCGTTCATATACAGTTCAATTTCAATATAACTGGTTCTCTTGGAAAAGAAATTTTTCCCATTTTGTTCTGTGATTATTCCATGCTTTAAGGTAATAGCCATCATTGATCCTAGGAACATACCTGCCTTGCTTACTATCAAATAGATCAGTGGGGTTTCTGACGAGAATACAAAATGTAAAAAAGAAACGATCAACACAAAACAATGACAATTGGTCACATGACCCTTTGACTTAAAATAAAATTGTAATTTTGCAAGTTGCATTAGAATATAGATAACTGTATTGTTTTTGAATACTGTCCATGACAATTAATCATCTTAATATTATTTATATGTTTCACTGATGCCACTTTTCTTGGCCAATAATACAAAATTTGCAGACTCTATTCAAGTCAGAGCTATTCCATTTAAAGTTGTATGTAGGGCTGAAAGACAATTTATATAAATGTGTGTGGAAAGTTGTAGTCCTTGACAAAATCCATGAAGAATTGCAAAGAATTTCTTATTTAAATTTTTACCAGTAATGGGTGTTGAAATAAAGTGCCTTCCAACTCTCAACCAATACAAGTATTTTTTTCATGGAAAAGCTGCATTTTTGCATAACCAATTGATTGATTGATTGTTGTTTAATGTCAAGTAGCAGAATTTCAGCTAAATTTATGACAACAACAATTTTCCAAAAAGTAAATCAACAAACAAAATTAAAAGAATTAAAAAAAACTTATGTCTTAAAATTTTTACATGCAAATGTTCTATTACAAAAGAGATATCAGCCTTGTATTATAGTATTTGCTATCATCAGTAATATATTTTGCAGTTCAATTTGAAGTATTTGTTTAGGTTCCTTTATAAAAACCTGTCTCGCCTGCAGGGTTCCTAATAAAAAACCTGCCTCGTATGCAGGCTTCTTTTTATAAAAACACTGTCTCACCTGCAGGGTTCCTTTATAAAAATCCTGTCTCGTCTGCTGACAGTAAATAAGATTTATGCAATTTAAAAAGATATTAATTAATCCTCTTTAACAGTTTATGTATTGGCCATAACCATGATTCTGACCAAGTTTCATAAAATTGTCTGGAATGGTGTTGGCACTAATCAAAATTTTAAATATCTTTTACAGAATCATTAACCAATTAGAAATATGAAGAAACAAAAATTTGAAATCTCTGTCAAAGTATAACAAAACTTAAAATCATTTTCAAACTTTGTATCCATAAGTATTGCATGAATTTTTTTTTATGATACTAATCTAAACCTATCAATATTGGTAAAAAATGTCACCCATTTCAGAAAATTTAGCTGTAGGCGAGACTAAAATAAAAGTTGTGACGATAAAAACGATAATAAATATTCAAATACAATACAGTTTTATCCTAAGATATATCATGTGACTGAAAGAAAAGATTTTTTTTTTTTTCTACTGGTGTTTTAGGCATACTGAATGCAAATATATATTGTACAAGCATGGTGCTCTCTTCTGCATATAAAATATAAACTAGATACTGTTGTTACCTTTTTGACCTTTACCCCCTAGAGTTAAAAAATCAATTTGTGTTATAGTAATTAATTAAGATCTAAAAATCTTTTAAACAAAATCTGTATCTGTAACATGGAAATTATAAACTTGTGATGACATTCATTTCTATAAATAACATTTAAAAAAAATAATATATTTTAATAAAGATTATTAAATTCTGTCTAATGAACAAAATGGCTGACAATGATGAGACATTTTTTGCTTGTCCAGTAAAACCAGACTAATCTTTTGACTATCTTATAACATACTCCTTTCCTTTCAAGTAAGGCATATTTTACCCTATACAGTTAGAGAAATCGATTCTTTGTTACTTGGATATTGCATAACAAACAAAAGTTGAAAATTTCCATGTTTACATTCCTCATTGTTATATAAAGCTAAATAAATGCCATCACATGTTTCAGCAACATAAATATAATATACATCTGTACATGCATACAAAATTGGTTGATATACAAAATGTCCATTTTGAAAGCAAATAATAACAGGTGTTTTGTACATTACATGCATTGTTTCATATTAAAATTAATACATGCTAAAATTGTCCAGCAATTTTTTTTTATTAATGTGTTTAAACTGAACATGACGGTATCATATTAAATGAAAAACCTGAAAAAAAAGTATGGACATGTAAAAATGTCTCGTTTCCTACATCGACATATTTTCAGAATAAATGTGTGGACCTATTATGGTGAACTTATGATAAATGAATGATAAGAAACATACCCATTTACCATGGATGACAGCTTAATGGTGTAGGCCTGGGGTATGGGAGACAACTCTATTTTCATTGTCTTCTCAAATATATGGTCATCTGTGCATTTGAAAATCCCCCCTCAATTCCAAGCTTCTTGGCAACACAAATTGTTTACATTGGATATAGGCAGTTAAAAAAAATGACCCCTTTTCCTTTTACCTTTCTATAGCTGTGCTCCTTAAGCTTGTTATTTATATCTTAATGCTGCTAATAAAATTATTATATGCTTATGCCCACAAAATATCATTGAAATATCAATTTCCTGTAAAAATTGCCATTGAAATATGTTGTTAAAAATGCCAGGATTGAAACACATTTTGTGTGACAAACTTTTTTCCAATGAATTTCAAGGGTTTGTCAAATAGAAAATATTAAATAAATTTTATATTTATTCAACAATAACACTCTCAAGTGTATTAAAGCCAAAATAATCCCTTTCAACCAGAAATAATTGCGTATATCTATTAGAAGCTTCCAAAACTAGTTTTACCATCTATCGTCAAGAATACTCCAAAAATTGCTATATTTAGGATGTCCTATGGAGAAAACGGCACAGTGAAATTTCTTGAAAATTTGGCAGATAATGTATTTAGATAAAACTATTCAATAATGCAAATTAAAAAAAAATTGAACTATGAGAAAATTTTGGGGTGACCCAGGCCTACACCCTTTTAAGTCTTTGGAAAAGCAAATATCTATGTCTCTTCCAAGACAAAAACATGTAAAAGTGTGTTAATCTGTAAGGTCTATCAATATCACTATCATTTTCCCTTAAAAAACCTTAATAATTAAAGAAAACAAAAACATTCTGACTGTAAACGACGAAGCCTACCATCTTTGGCACTCTTTTTAGCAGCTCTTGACCCTGCCTTCTCTTTCCCTCCTTTTCCACCAGCTGCCTTAGCCTCTTCTTCTGGTGGCGGTTGGTCAGTAATTAGGGCTACAAGTTTTTTCAGTGTGCCTGTCTCTTTTACAATCTGGAATATACATTTTTTTTTATGATAAATATTACTTTTTTTATTTGTTATTCACAAATTGTTGGGATTTGATAAAAAAAAAAAGAAAAAAAGAAGCAATGTTTAGAAGAATGGGATTCTATTCTAGCTGAATGAGTCTATGTTCTTATTGATTAAAGGGAAAAATAACTTTATTATATTTATACAGCATAAAATTACTAAAACAGTAGTGTGACCTTTTGATGAACTTCTATATGTTATTGAAATGGCTGCATCAATATCTAACAAGTGCAATTTGTTGAATGGGATATGAAAGATAAAGAGTCAAACTTATGTCAATAAAAGTACACATATATTTGATCTCTTTAATCTTTAGTCAGACAAAAGATAAAATAGTGGTTATACCCTCGACATGTAAAAATTATTTGTTTAATTAACTGTTCAATATTTCACATCATAAGATAAAAACTGTGGCTATTCGATGTTGTGATATTTATGATATCAAGATATTTGTAATCAAAAGATTTTTGTCTCAAACTTGAACAGTCATAAATCCAAAGGGCTGAACAAATATATGAAAATGTATTATTAAAGTATCCACCCTAAAATGAATAAAAAAAAAAAAGACTTCTGAAAAGTTTCTGTTAAAGAACTGTCTACCCTTTACATAAAATCAAGTAATACGGCTTTACATTTTTTTTCACGGTGCTCAATGTCTATAAAGAAACCAAAAATTTAATATTACTGTTTAATATAGAGGTTAGTATCTGACAATCTTAAACTGATGCTATGAAAATATTAAGGTTGCAGGTTTATGGTGTTTTCTCCCATTATTACAGCATTTTAACCCCGCTGAACCAGTGGTGGGAAAATCTGTAATCCTCTAGTGTGTTAAAATGTCTCGTGCCTTTCCCCACATGTTGTCAAATCGGTCCGCCAAAGGATTTTGAAATAAAGTTTGTGTTAAATAATGGGAAAAACAAATTCTCCTTCAGTTGCCCATGTGGGTTACGATATTTCTCCACTCTCGAGAGTTAAATTAAAAATGTTAACCACTCGCCTGTCGGCTTGTGGTTAAAATGTTTAATTTAACTCTCTTGAGTGGAGAAATATCGTAACCCACGGGCAACTGAAGGAGAATCTATATTTACACCACTTTCAACAATATTTCAGTTATATCGTGTCAGGTGGTCAGTTTTATTGGTGGACCCACCGGAGTACCAGGAGATAACTACTGACCTGCCACAAGTCATTGACAAACTTTATCACATAATGTTGTATCTAGTTCACCTCACCATGAACGGGGTTCAAACTCACATTTTTAGTGGTGATAGGCACTGATTGCACAGGTAGTTGTAAATCCAACTACCATACGATCACGACCTCGACGGCCCCCTATTAGGGTTGTAAAATGTAGAACAACAATAAAAGTGACTCAATACAATGTTAACTAATCTATGTGTGATCTCCTGTACAGTTATTAATCATGGTCAATGGAAAAAATAAAATGTCCGTATTGAAACTCTGAATTTTTAAAATCTAACTGATTAATTCGAGGATTGCTTTCCTATCCAAAAAAACCTTCATAGTTTATCTTTTTATCATGTATACATGTTTATTGTTAAAGAACATTGATTTTATTGTATGAATACAGAGATAGGACAAGTTTCATTTCAAAATGTGATTGAAATATACAAGTTCATGCAGATCAAAGACGTTGATCGCTGTTTAGACAATGTTGTATTGCAGAGTAACTTGTCCTCTTTAACACTGGAGAAAGAGTGAGTGAGTGATTGCTGTTTAGACAATGTTGTATTGCAGAGTAACTCGTCCTCTTTAACACTGGAGAAAGAGTGAGTGAGTGATTGCTGTTTAAAGCCAAATGAACAATTTTTTAGCCATATCATGGCAAGAACAAATTACATTTCAGTGAGATGCTGATGATGTCTGTTTTGTACTAGACCAACACACTTAGTGGGATTTTAATAGTGCTAGCTCAATGAAACAACAGTCTGTGGGTATACCTGTTGCTCAACTTGGACACATTATCAGAATAGAGCCAACTAACCAGTCTTTGTTCTTTCTCCTTAATGCTGCATACTTAGTCAGGAAGCAGCAAATACCAATTATATAAGTCCTTGTTTGACCCGACCGGGGCTCGAACCCACGATCCACAGAACTTGAGGTGAGCACACGAACCATTTCACCACTGATGTGGTTTACAGAGATAAGACATTTTCTATTGTAAAATATTAAATGTACAAGTCCTTGCACACTAAAGATGTTGATTACAGTTTATACAATGTTGTATTGCAGAGTATTCAGTCTTTGTGGAGCATGAAAAATAATCTTAATGAAACTGACTTGTATTTTTGTCAACCCTATAACTGATACAGATGTTCCCCTCCTGTAATGATCCTCACACTTCAGTCCACCCCTCTTATCGGGACTAGATTTCAAATGCACTTAGATAGTAATAATAATATCCTACAAAATTGTCCCCTTCGAGAGAGGCCACCCCTCTTACAAGGCCACTATTAATTGCAGAATGTGTGGCCCTTTAAGAGGGGGACTAATGTACAGATCTTAACAAGTTCTGTAGTTGATACACATCAGATTTAATTTACACCCAACACAAGCCATTCATAAATTTCAATAACAACCACTACAAATTACAAACAATTTTTTTTTCCAGCTGTTTTTTTAAGAAAAGCCATTTTTCATCTTGTTTTTAAAAAAACAGACTTTGAATATAAAGAAATTTCTGACAACTATTCTGATAATGTCATACATTAGTCAAAACTTTAACAGATAAAAACAGTTAAAAAAGAACAAATTTCTGAACAAATAAATCATTCTTCCAATAGTATACACACTTACATTTCAAATAATTAGGTGCGTTTTTTTTAAACTTCAGAATTAACATTTAGTGCTAGTTAGGGGCCATCGTGGTCATTATCGTATGGTAGCTGCAATTAAAACTACCTGTGCAATCAGTGCTTATCACCGCTAAGGTTGTGTGTATGAATCCCGCTCATGGCAAGGTGTACTCGATAGAACATTATGTGATAAAGTTTGTCAGTCACTTCAGGGGTTAAACAATCCACTAGCCCGACGCCCGGGGCTAGTAATTTCCACATTTGGGCTAGGTGAAATAATCAGCTGTATGCCCGACGGGCTAGTAAAAAAATATATCGGATATTGCAGTGTGGGAAACCATTTTTTTCAAACACTCGCCAAAATGGCGAGTGGACTGAAACAAGTACTCGCCAAAATGAAATAGAGCTCGCCATGTTTGGCGAGTGACATTTTTTTTAAACTCGTCAACAAATACCAAATAAACAATACAGTAATGTTCAACAATTTATTTTGTAGATTTTGACGAGTCATTAACTTGGTCAAGAAGGATCAACACTCTCTTAAGAGCTGCGTTGATCTCTTCTTCCTCAATTTCGATGTCTTCGTCTTTTAACTTTTAATGTGTGGTATAAAACATGTATGTCAAACCCGGTTCCGACACATATTTAATTTTATGTTTTCGCGTAGGTTTTCGCTACGAATTCGTTTGAAATATTTCAAAACCAAATTATTTTATTTGCATTAATTTTAAAAGTCATCACATCTATTTGTAATGAAACAATATTTCATTTAATCGTGAAATCGACCTTGGCAAAATTATGCGGGGTCAGGATTGTATACTTAATTTTTCTGTTCACCAGAAATGAAGTGTCATGACTCATGGCGGAATGTTTTCTAATCGAGTACAATGATTAATAAAATGTTGGATAAATGACACGTACATTTAACTGTTTGGGAGCTATGATATTTTAAAGCTGTAACCAGTTATCGTGACAAGCGTTTTCATGTTCCTACTAGCCTTACAACTGTTACTTGCCAGACCAGCGAGTATAAAGTGGATCTTACTCGCCACCTGAAATTTCCACTCGCCTTTGGCGAGTTGGCAAGCGGTCGTTTCCCACACTGATATTGCCAATATTGGCAAACTTGTCAATATTCGCGTATCTACTTACACTAGGAAATAGAAAATGCAAATATGCTCGGTTTTTTTTTGCAAATATAACCGGTAAAATGCAAATAATTAAAGATTACCAGTAATATTAGCATTTACAGGTCAGTGGTATTCCCTGATTTCTTCCACCAATAAAACTGAGCTCTACGATATAACTGAAATATTGTTGAAAGTGGCGTCAAACATCATTACCCTAACCCCTTGTTATTTTTATTTAGCCCAATATTCTGACAATGACTGCACCTGATGAAGGTTATTCCAGAAACGTTCCCTGCACATTAAATTAGATATAAGTGTTTGTACATATAAATATTTGAATTTGTTGTTTTCAAACAAAACACAGATTTTTCAGGTTAAATGGCTTTGCACTCTAAATCAAACTATTTTCCTTTGTAAAATAAAGGAATGAGATCAAGTATATTTTGAGATTTTTCCTTTAACGTAATCTAACATGTTAAGATTTTATTAACTGTTTATATCATGACTGAGCAATTACACTCATTTCTTTTTAAACTTATGAACTAATTAACTTGAGTTATTTATGGTTCACTTTTTTTTATACATCAAACAGCTCAGTTTGTTATTTTTCAAGTGGACAAAGCTTACACGAAAATCATTCCTAAAATGTGAAATATACGCACTAGAAAAGTTTGAAGACACCAAATGCTAATCAGAAGCCATAAATCAAAGGATAGACATTACAATGGCCAAAGGAAAAAAAAGACAAAAATATTGTAGACAGAAAATTAAAGATTGAGTAATATGAATCTCATTAAAACATGGATTAAGTCAGGTGCTCCTGAAGAGTTGGCAGTTCCTGCTTATTGGTGGCACCCACCATGATACTCTTGTTAAAAATCTGGTGATAAGTCATGAAAGATGAAATAAAGACAGGACAGTGACTCCAACAAACGGAAGATATCTGAATTCATCTAAGACACAGACATTGCACAATTATTAACCAAGTCATGGTGGTGACAGTAAAGTTGTTGAAGTGATGACTTCAACTTAACCACTAGGAGACCTTGGTTCAGTATAGTAGCGTTCATGTTAGCAGTAACCCTCTAGCAAGGAAATCCTGATAGATACCACAAGCTCTAGAATAGTGTATCAACCGAGAGATATATATTCCATATGCAGGTGCTGCTGGAATGTCGATGCATATAAATTGAAAGTTTCAGGTGAAGATTAATAGAGACACTGGTTAGTGGATATAAAGTAATAGCAAAAGTTCAACTTGTCTTTAACCAAGTGAAATAAAAAATAGCTTTACTTTCTCACAAAGCATTAACATATTATATTCAATCCACTGTGAATGTGTACACACAAAATATTACCTCCAAACTTTCATTGTCTTCTAGTAAATTGGATAATACCATGACTGCCATCACATGCAGATCGTTCCATTCTGGATGGGCTATAAAATCTACTAGTTTGGACATGGCTTCTAATTCCCTCAGAGCGCCTCGATTGTCAGCTGTTAAAAATAGAAGAAAAATCTATTTAAAAGACATGCTATACATGTAATATATATACCCCAGTTTTCCGAGTTAAACGGTTAAACAATCGAATGCGTAAAAATGAATCAGCTTCACCTTATACAATAATTGAATTAAACATGGGTGACAAGTATCATATTTCTTCAAATTCAGAGATATGAAAGGATGATTGATTTTTGGTTCTTAATGCCACTTTCATCAATATCCAGGTCCTTGCTTGGGACAGGCACAAAAATGTAATCAGTTAATGGGATCCCATATTTCTCCCATTATTACGGCGTTTTAACCCCGCTGAACCCGACAGAACCAGTGGTGGAAAAATCTGTAATCCTCTAGAGTCTAGAGGATTAAAATGTCTTGTGACTTTCCCCGCATGTTGTCAAATCGGTAATTGAATCGGATTTTGAAATAAAGTTTGTGTTAAATTAAATGGGAGAAACAAATTCTCCTTCAGTTGCCCATGTGGGTTACGATATTTCTCCTCTCTCGAGAGTTAAATTTAAAATTTTAACCACTAGCATTATGGCTAAAAATTTTAATTTAACTCTCTTGAGTGGAGAAATATTGTAACCCACGGGCAACTGAAGGAGAATCTATATATATATAATATATATATATACCATAAACAAACAATACAAAAACTGGCACATATTTACTTTTACTCAGAAAGACCACACACTGTCATAAAAATGAGTGACAACATAAACATGGATGGTACAATAGCAGGGTCACTTTAATGTTCTATGTTAACTGACGACTAGCTAAGAAGGTAGATTATGTTAGTTTTTTTAACAACCACCTTCAGAATGCTATCAACAAAACCTTGAGGGAATATAATAGATGAGTTTATACATCTGTGGCACCGGCAGCACAGATTTTTATGGCATTGCCCTTGCTTGTTTTATCATGTTAAATACCATCAGTTCACATGTACTACTTTATTCTCTATCAACATTGGTTTTTTAAATTCTATGACAACATAAATTTACAATTAAAATATATTAGGCTCTTAAACAGCTTTAATATTTGACTAATGGCAAAGCTTATCTTAACTAAATCTAAATGGACCTAATAACATTGGAAGTATGTCAAAATGATTTTAAACATTTTTTTAACATGTTTTTAAAAATAGTGTGATAAAAAAAATGCAACCAGATTTTTTTGACATTTTATCTATTCTTTTCATTATGAAACATCTAAACAATTTTAGTAGGAAACTATAACTAAAATTTAGATGTCATTACTGAGATATAAAAAAAAACAAAAAAAAGCTTTAAATGATAAAATCTACAATTTTGACTTTTATTGATCAATGGGCAGTAAAAAATTGTCATTAATAATAATAACAATGTAAGCTTATCTTTGCATAGCTAGATGAGTTTATAATGGGTATGAGATTTACCTATCTAATTTAATAGGGTGAAACAGGTGTCCCTTAAAATTTGTTGGTTTTTGTCCAAATTTCAAAACAACTTAAGAAAATATGTTAACTGTTAGCTGAGCAATCAAAGCAATTACCACAGAAAAGAAAAATATTTTTAACAAAGGAAGATAAAAACCCTCTGGTTTAATAGTCTGTCATAAAGAACTATTATTCCAGATTCTTTTGGACATGCAACACAGAAATTGTCTGCAATAAAAGTGCTTTTTTATAGCAAAGGGAAATTACATGAAGTGCCAAAAGACTGAACTTATGAAATAGGACCATTTGGTTTTAATTTTAAAGAAAATATAAACATAATGACATGTCTTTTCCCCCCATTACTCCAGTCTGATACAATATGTCATTCTGAAGCATAAACTTGAGACTTCATAACAACATAATAATGTATTAGTATGGCCAAACTGTAGGATAATTATGACTTAGGAGGCATGAGGTCATACTGGCCACACACATTGTTGCTGTTTGCCCCTGAGATCACTAGCATGCCACCCTCAAATAATAATAGGGACATCTAAACAACCAGATATTTTCACCAATAAACTGGTATCAATATTTTGAGCATTTTGAAAATTTACAGATATTACAAACTTTTGATGGCAAAGGTCCCTTCCTCGCCCTTCGAGCAACTAGAAAGAAATCATCATGTCCATTGTCTAAAAGTCTGGAGTGTTTTTGCCGAGTTATATTTTTAAATATTCTAATATGATCCAGCGAATAGGACAAAGTTTGAAGCTACACTAAAAGATAAAAAAAAACATTTGCAATGATAATTTTAACATGAACACAAAAATATCTGCCTTTGGTATAAAATGTCAGTCTGTGTGATATCTTTTTTTTTGTTTGTTATATTTTACAAACTCAAAAAATATGCGTACCAAGTATCTCCTTGACCCACTTCAAAAGAAGAAAAATGTCTAGTTCTGAATTCGTTTTTATTCATTGAATAACGAAATTTTCAAGATTTTCGTTATAACAACCAATCAAAAATATTTTATGCAACACGAAAGGCACATGTAATGGTGTACATGTAGCAAGAGAAGTTATCATCAAGTATCAAAACCCCTTATTCCAATGAACAATGTCCAAGTAGCATAACATGTCTACCTGCATACATCAGAGATAAAACTTAACAGGAGCCCAGTACCCCAAGACCACCAAAATGTGTGCTGGGATCCTGAATATTTTCCGACAATAGCCCAGCTGGCTACTGAAATTTTGAATATTTCATGTGCAAAGTCAGTTGCTGGGCTCCAACAATTTGCTATGGGCTGCTAAAAATACCAGTACATTAAGAAGCCAAGATAGCAACTGCACTAAAATTGCAAAGTTTTGTCCCCGAGATATTTGTGAGCTAGAAGTATAACTAATCTGGTATTAATATTAAAAGAAGATTTATTTTATTGCCTATCATATTAAGATTTACTTAGGGTGTCCTACTAGAATCTCCTCATTGATGATCAACTTCATTTGTACAAATCAGAATCAACTCTTCCCAAGGATCATCATCCCTGCAAAGTTTGGTTCCATTCGGTTCAGCAGTTTTGCAGGAGAAGATTAAAACACGATGAAATGTTAACAATGCCAGACTTCAGAGATCAAGTGAAACTAAAAGCTCACTTGACCAGCCTTTAGTGCAGTGAGCTAATAAAATCTAGCTCAACATGTTCTTGACATAATATAGCTGAAAAATTGCTCAACATTTGAACAATCACTCCCTAACTCCCTAACACACTCATTTCAATACTTCATTCAGTTCATCTTTCAAAGTCATGCTGATTACTGACAAGTAGTAACTGGTGCATTTATTACATAATTTAACCACCAAAAAATAAAAATCTGTTTTCCTGAAAGTTTTATGTGCCAGCCTCTCTAACAAGAAGATATTTCCAGTGAAAATCAGATGTTTTAATTATTTACAAATGTTGTCTAGAGTTGTAAACTGCCTCATTAAGTTTATAATTATCCTATGAAGCCATCAGAACTAATTACTATAACATCACAGTTATGTAATAAACACTAATCTTTTTCCCAATCTTTTCCACTTTCACAAAGAAACAGAGAAAAAAATATTTAGAAATTTAATTTTTGCACTCGCATTGTAGATATAACTATATGTAAGTGGGAAGAGAAATTCTATTAAAGAAATAGCGTTTTGAGAATTCAAAATTAAAACTAAAAATTCTGATTATGAAAATAGATATTGTATTAAAGAAACTACTGTTTCAATACAAGAAAACTGGGGGTAAAAATTCTATTAAAGAAATGGTGTTTTGTAAATTCAAAATTTATATAAAAAATATGATACGAGAATTCTATTAAAGAAACAGTGTTTTAATACAAAAACATTCTGATTAGAAATTCCATGAAAGAAATTATGCTTTTGAATTCGACATTAATACCAAAAAAAAAAAAAGATTTAGAAAATATATACATTGTAATTTCCTGTTTAAAATATTTGCAAGATTATAAAATCTTCTTCTTCTTTGTATAATTTAATCTTACTTAAGATCAAATACATATTGCACAGTGGTATCATTAGATAAAGTCATAGGAGATCCTTTAATTTTCTTCAACAATTAATAATAGAGTAATCTAAGTGACTTGCAGGTGTTTTCTTTATCCAATTTTATAAATTATTACAATTACATCCCCTTTAAGGTTAATGTATAATATATCACTCATATTAACTAAGATACTACTGTTTACTACACCAAGAAAATGATAACAGAATTATTAGAAAGTAATATCTAAATTTAACAATGGCAAGAGGATGTAAAATGTAATGTGTGTGATAAAAAATATTTAACAGCCATTTATATATATACCCAGGGATACTTGAAGCAAATTTATTTTTACGAATTCAGAAGACATTTCTGAAAAATTTGGTGAGCTCCACCATTGCAAAAATCTAAAATTTGAAAACTTTAGGGAGTCCAAGCTGAAAATAGTGAGCCCAGGTCTCATCTAGGTGAGTTGCTGGATCTCTAAATACCACTTTCAAGCACTCATTATCGTCTAGGAACTTAGGAAGTGTGTTTGGGTTGAAGGAAACAAAGGTACATGTATATCCAAAAAACTTTTTGAAGATATTTTTGGCACCGATGCTTTAAATACAGCCATAAAGAGAACACACTATTCCATATCTAAAGTGCTCTGAATAAGAGAGATTTTTGAGTACTGAGTACCAAATCTGTAATCAAAATTTTAATGACTGCAAGGCCTTATTTGATACTGTAAACTAATTGTATATTGTGGCCATCTTAAGATAGTTACTTAGATAACTACACCATACCATATCCCTGCCAAGTTAAATTCAGCTCAACAACATCATAGATATCAAGCAAGGACCTAAATTTCAAACCCCATATGCTGTGGTTTCCCATTTTTTTAGTTCAATGATTTGAGGTAAGAGGTGGCTATTTGTTTTGTTGATATTGGTGACATTTTTTACCATCCCTTTTTAATCGTTCTTCTTCATAACTTTCTTTACTTTTACAGTAAGTAATTTTACCATCTTGAGATGCTCTATCTAAGGCCAGTAGGGAGAGTTTTTGTATAACGGCAAATTCAGATTTCAGCAGTTCTAACATGGGAGATAATCCATCAGCATCTTTGATTGCAGATCTTGTCTGGTAGTCCTGTCAAAGAGAAAAAAAAATGCTTTTTCCATAAAATTACAAAATTAAATATTTTTTTTTTGTCATAAATTAGCTTTGCAGAATTACTAAATGAATATTTGTTTTAGCAGACAATGTGCTACACATGAAAATGAAATTTTTTAAATTTTGTTGTGTTGCTTATACTTTTTTTAACTTTCAGTTTGTATCAGTTACTGATAAGAATATCCTTAATACAATTTTTTTTTAAATGCAATCTATTCATACCAGCATCAGTTGAGCTAAGGTTTCAACAGCATTTTTCTGTACATCAGGATCTGAAGAATTCAGACATTTGACAAGTGGTTCGATTCCATTATTTTCAAATATAGTAGCTTTACTGCTGAACTCTATCGCCATCTGTGATAATCCAAGGGCACTGAACTCATGAACTACTGTATCTTCTATCATGGAAAGAAAAAAATAAGATCAATGAAATTTAATATTACATATAATTTTACTTCATTTTCTACAAATATGCATCATTAGATACAAAAAGGTATTTACGACAGAGAAGACTGCATTATTCTGAAAGGGTAAATTAACATTCCATATGAATGTTGTTTAGAAACACCTTCATCTTTATATAATACTTGCAGATACAGTAATCCCCCTTTCATAAGGCCACTCCCATCAAACGACCACACCTCTTATCAGGCTATATTTCAAAATACTACTAAATAGTCCCTTTCAAGAGAGACCACCCTTCTTTAAAGGCCAGTTTTGCATTGCAGAAGGGGTGGCTTTATAAGAGAGTAACTTCTGTACTGGGAAAATTTCACCCTTAAGAACAATTAACATTTGCTTCAATTGTAGACCTTAATATTATTGTCTTCACTATTTCTGGAAAGAGTGTGTATTTTTTTCAATGTAGATATTTTTCAATTACTTCAATTAATATTTAGTTAAATTATTCTTCACTTAAGAACACTCCTTGGGAAAAAAACTTATAGTTCAAATTTTCTTTCAAAATATAAAATATGGTGTTGAAAACAAAATATGGGTATTAAAGTTATCATATAAATACTGTCATCATCCATACCAATGAAAACATTTCTGAAACACTATGGATTTAATCTCATTCCTTAAATGGTTTATACAGGTTAATCAGATAAAGGATAATTTCCCCCAAGATTCAAGATTCTTTATTCTCATAAACCAATGCATTACAATGGTACAGAGATAAATACAAACATTCAATATCAATATTTGCACCCACATGACAAGATGATGGATGTAACACAATAAAAACACAACAAAGAAGGAGAGAGAGGTGACTAACCAGGAGGACGTGTTTTTGAAAAAATAATTTGGATAAATTTACAAAGGTGTCTTAACTTAATTTTATTTCTAGATTGGAATAAATTAGCAAATTTTAAAACATTAACCCCTGTTTAAATGTAGTGGACTTCTATCCTTGACTGACTACAAATCAGGACATTATTTCATAAATTTTAATGATTATTAGTTTCTGTTGCAAAAAAATTATAAGCCAAACCTTCTGGTGCCAGTAGTGTGATCATTGCAGGAATAGCTTCTTCCTTCTTTCTTAATCTCTTCCTTACTTCAGCTAAAATCAAAAAATTATGAACATCAACAGAATTTTCTCTCAAGCAATGTTAGCAGTTGTAAAGATCCTTAACAATATGCTATGATCTTGGAGTAAGTTATAGAGGATTTACAATATGAATATTGTTGGATCATATTATCTTGGCATATTTATATCTTGAGCAATCTTAATAAACCAGAACTATTGTTCAATGCAGGCCTTTCAATAAGGGGTGGTACCAGATACTCGTATAAAATGGTATTTAGTACCTTCTGATTTTAAAGAGTATTGTATCAGATATTCATGAACATGTTCAAATTTTAATACAAAGTACCACCTGTAAATAGTGAAGTACTGGTACACTTGAAAAATATTGAAAGCCCTGCCATGACTACATCTTTATTGTTACCAGAATTTGTAAATGGGCTGTTATTATTGATCAATTAATTGTTGTTTAACATTAAATATTTCAGTTGTATTCATGATGAGATCAAGTTAAAAAAAAATTAATAAATCAGATTGTCCAACACAACCTGGTTATGCCCCTAATAGTAGGGGTTATACCCCTCAGTGTAACAACTTAGAAATACCCTCAGGTTTACTCCAGGATTGTAATTTGTTTCCACCTAAGCAAAAGAGACACATTCAAGAAATTAGAAAATAAGTTTTCAAACTAGTTAAAATTTAACCTGGTTAAATGGCAAGTTTTAACCTCTGTGTATTAATTGTTTGTTAGAATTTTGTTTGGGAGTGAGTGATTGCTGTATTAAGCCAACTCAGCAAATTTTTCAGCTATGCATATATATGGTGAGTTAATTTTCAATGCGATGATGATGATGTCCACTTTGTACTAGACCGACATGCTTAGTTGGATCTTTTATCGAGCTAACTCACTGAAACAAGTCTGTAAATAGACATGTCGCCCCATTTGGACACATTATTCTGATTCCAAGCTAATCAGTCTTTGTTCATTCTCCGCTTGCTTAGCGGAGAAGCAACAAATACCAATTTTATAGTCTTTGGTTTGACACAATAGGGGTTCGAACTGCACTCGAGGATGTGTGTTTTTTTTTTTAAACACCAAATAAGGATAAAATACTACCAAAGGAATTAATGGAATATTTTAGATCTTCTAAGCAGCAGTTCTAAAGATACTTACGGTGTGCTGTCATTACACTAACAGCCATACAAGCATTCCTCCTGACAATTCTATCTTCACTCTGTAACAAAGGTAGTAATGCCTCTACTGCATCCAAGTCCAGTAACTGTTTCTTGTTCTCGTCACCTTAAACCAAATAATAAATCATGTAAGATTTGTGATGCTACAAATAATTTGAAGGGGTACCGGCATAAAAGATTTTAAAGCTAGACTAAAATTTATATTAATCTGAAGATCTACAAAGAAAATAAAGTTCATTCAAGACAACCTACCTACCCATTGATTTAATTAAGGAGGTATTCTTGTAGTTCTTACATGTATCTACACACAAAAATGTGTAGAAAGAGAGGAACTTAAGAAACAACATTCAAATCTAAACCAAAGTCTTGCTTAGAAAAATATGTAACTTGACAGAAACTCATACATAACAATTATCAAGATTTCCATTTTCTTGCATCACAATCTAATAGCATACATGTATTCATCTTCGGTAACTAAGGCTGATCACGCTCTGCTCATCACCTGTGGATCAATTCATATGATATCTGTTGTTTCGGTTGGTGGTTTGGTTTGGTTTATGGTGTTTAATGCCACTTTCAACAATATTTCAGCTATATATCGTGGCGGTCAGTTTTATTGGTGGAGGAAACCAGAGTACCCGCAGAATACCATCGACCTGTCGCAAATCACTGACAACCTTTATTACATAATGTTATATCAAGTGCATCTTGCCACGAGCGGGATTCACACTCCTAATGTTAGTGGTGATAGTCACTGATTGCACAGGTAGTTGTAAATCCAACTACCATATGATCACGACCACGATAGCCCTGTAATACTTAACTATAGACACATAGATAAAAGCAAGAAATTTCACAACATAGTTGCAGTAATATTGACTTACATTTGTCAACATATTTATAAATAGCTTCACATGCTTTTGCCTGTACATCTTCTTCTGGGCTACTCAACATAAGTACTACAGTCCCTGCTTGTCTACTCTCTACTAGAAGTGTGTCAAACTATAAGAAAAAAAACAAGACAATTACACAGAATAGCAATTTACTTTTGTGAAAGATATTTTCACTGGACCACATTAAAAAAATCAATATCTCATTTAAAAATATTGTAGACAACTGCATGCACCAAGTTGAATAAAAGTAAAACTTCAACTACATTTATGTGCCAATTAAATTTTAATTGGTTGTTTATTTCAATAAAGATTTGTTCAACTGATAACTGGTCAATAACCGATGATGTGCCATTTCATATTGTGGTGGATGACACAACATTATATATCTCATTAACTTCTTAACCAGTAAAGTAGGTGAACACCACTTACAGGGATATAGCTTGGCAATTTTGCTGCAGTTAACTGTTGTCAGCTGGGTCCTTAAAATAACAATATCAGCAGCCCAGAAACTTATATTCCACATGAAATAGTCAATATACCAGTAACCAACTGGACTACTGTCAGAAAATTTTCAGAAGCCTAGAATAAATGTTAGTAGTCTTGAGCTACTAGACCCCTGTTTTATCCTTGAATAAACAGTCTACTGAAACTATGGTAAAAAACAAAGCTTAGGATCTTCATTTTTATTTCTAACTTCTTCATATGAATATTGTTTAATAGCCAACTTTATATGAAAAAAATAGAAAAAATCTTACCACATCATCTGGTGGAGGTTTTTCATCCTTCTTTACTTTCTTTCCCATATCTATAAAACAAAGAAACATAGTGACCCATTTGTATATATATCATCTTATCTAGCTACACTATTATATTTTCTCCACTATAATTCAATATACACTGCCTTAAAAAATCTAAATGCAAACTCTAAATACTTATACCGGCAAATAATGGGAAATCTGATCTTCAAAGTAAAAAGGTCTCAATCGTAAAATTTGTAAAATATTGGTAAATGGATGTAGAAATGACAGTCAACTAATTACGAGCATTCACTGACTACTATTGTATTGCTCATGTTTACAGAGCTCCAGATAAGCTGTGTATTTGCGTTTTTTACGCTATGAAAACGAGTAAAAACGCATGTATTATCAGATCAGAGTGTACACATTACGCATACATATTGCTGTGTAAGCAAACTTTCCAAATTCGGAGCGTACTTGTACAGTCGTGTACATAACAATACATTTTTGTCTTTGAGAAATTCCCCGTAATTACTTCCCTTTATACTTTTCGAAGGAGAGAGCGTATACGTATACATCCGAGGGATACCGAATGCTTGCCTTACTAAGCATCGATGTCAAAAGAGATCTGATTGGATGTTTACGATAAATCATCCAATCACGGTCAATATTACAAATAAATGCGGTTTACGTAATAAGTAAGAACTAAAACGAAAGTAAATTTGGGAACACGTTGTTCATTGAAAATGAGCAAGAACATGAATAAGCGCGCTACTAAGCGCAAGAGCGCTACAGAAAGTTCCTGACAGTTTCATCTGTGTCTAGTGACAGTATAGTTAAAGGAATCATTGATGACATTGTCAACACCGCTGTGAAAACTGCCGAAGTCGACGAGCAAAAAACAAAATATTTACAACATTTTATTAATAAACATGACACAATCGTATCAAATTAAACAGAGATATACATTTCACTTGCATCCTGCGTTTATTGAATAACACTTGTGTCAATCATAATTTTAAAAGTGTACATGTAAGCAATCTTTTCTGAAGTAGAGAGTACAACAGTGCAAAGGAAATATGCAAATACCCATCATTTTCAAAAGTAGGGGGTAATTACCCTTTGGACTTGAAAATTATCTGGAGCTCTGTGTTTATGTTGTTTTTCATTTTTGTGATAGCATGTGGTTTGTAAACGGCAGTGAACCTGGGCTGGATTTTTATTGTTTGTTTATATCTGAAAATAATCTGTATTGTTGTTGTAGATCCAATTATATATTTCAAGAGCCTAGAGGGGAGGGTTGGGATACCATTAACCTGTTTAACGATTAAAAAAACAATTTTTGACAAGCACACATAATATTACTGGATCTGTGTTTTTCACACGCTCAAATTCAAAACCTACTGTGACCACTGTAACATTATTGTACCTGTCCCAAACCAGGACATGGATTGCCAAAGCTATTGGTACTGAATTAAAATACTGAACAGAAACTCAAACACCTGCTAAACTGTAAATAAGATTGTTCAAGGTGTCAATATTGAGTCAGCAACAAAGCTTTTTCTTCCATAATTGGGAAGGTCTCTTATAAAATCTGGAAATTGTAACGACTCGAAAATGGTGAATGCGTCAAATAGCTTGTTGTCCAGAAAGTGGTCATTGACATTTTTGATGCATGATTTTGGCATATTTTAGTTTTTATAGCTCTTACATTTACATGCATGCTATGTTACATGGGTGCTTACTGTTCAAACTTAAGTTAACGCTGTTATAACTGTCGCAATCTGTTTCGTCAGTTAACTCAATAAATTCACACCATATATAGGTGTGTCTCCTAAATATTTGGCTTCGATTGATGTCAAGAAAGAATCAATAAGCTGTTTAACTTCGGTATATCACTATATGAAAATCCATGCTTCTGTAACGACTTACTCAATGTGCTGATTTTGCCCAACAAGTAATTTGTACATGGTCATGTTATTTCATAAAGAATTTGCAACAACATCTCTGTCATTTTGGTCGCTTAGCATAGTACTAACAGTGTCATGTAACAGGTAATGCTATTGACAATTTAAGACATTCCGTTGTTGTGGAAACAACGGAATGTCTTAAATTGTCAATAGCATTACCTATCGAGAGCCAACAAACTCACTCAACATTGAGCAGACTGATAAACGGATTGTCTATCATTATTGTCATATCAGTGTTCTGCAAGGTTTGACGTTGAACGTTTAAAATAAGCATACAGATACTTTCCATGAATCATGAACTTAATGTCAGGTACATTGTACTTCTGTTGTCATATCAACACATTCTAAGACTAGAGTTGGAAGCCATTCTTTTTATATTACAGATGACACTATTTTCTTACCATTGACAATGAATTTTTTATTATTGATATAGTGTAGAGTCTAGAGAGCATTGTGACAAGGCCAAAAAATAATAATGTTAATGGAAGGGGAGTTTTGTACACATTGGAAGAGTGTAGTCAAAAGACGTAATAAATATAATTGGATAGTCAACCTTTCCATTCACAGCAACAAGTGCGTGTTACTCTGATAATAGATACTTCCGTTTGAGCCACAAATATTTATCACATCGTCATTGAACAGTCACACTGACAGACACAGCTTTTTGTCAGAGGCTCGCAGTTTTTTATATCATGTTTATGTGTAACAGTATAATTTTAAAATAGCATGTGTTTATAAAAGAATTTTCATTGGAACGTCGACAATAACACAAACCTGCTTATATTACGATTGAGAAATTTAGGAACAGTTATTGGAAAATCTGGTTCAAGATTTATACCGCCATTTGCACAAGCTTGTGTTGTTACTAAGGACGGTGTGTATATTGATGACGTAGTACACACAAGTACCTGTTGACAAATTAAATGGCGGGAAAATTACACGTGCCACCATGTTAAAGTGCTTGTCAACCTACTGACACGAATTACATGTTGACGGAAGATTTTTCATAATCAAGGTGTCACTATAGTACTAATGATCGAATTTTTTTTCAATAATACATTTAATACAGATGGAGTTGGGAAAAGGAAAAGTATGCTGAAATAGTCATTATTAACCAGTAGGTTACAGACAATAGACAATATTTTATTTGCACGAACACATTTACAATAAATGGTTATGGCATAAACTGAAACAATACAGAATAACAGACTCATGGAATGAGTGGTATTTAGTGCTATATTAAAATAGCCACAGTTTCTAAATGGCCTTTCTCATTAAGAAACAATCATTTAAAAAAATGACTGTAATTTTAAGAGTGACCGGCAAACTGCTATTAAAAAGTAAAGACACGTGTCTTAATGAAAAGATGATGTTTAATGTTTACATCGCTTTTAAATAGACAATAGACAATATTTATTGGTACTAACACATTTACAATATATGGTTATGACACATAAAGAAAGATATACATGTAATATATATATAATATCAATACATGTGGGAGCGACAGTGGCATCAGCTTGCATACGTACATATATAAATATATATATAGAGTGAAAATGTACTCATTTTATTTGTTATGTTTAACGTTGACTAGGATGAATTTCTCATGGACATGCATTTATTCATAAAATTGACAATGATATTGAGAAGTTTTGGTGAATTGCTGTTCAGTAGGGCTATCATTTGACAGTTATTGAAAACTTTTTGATTTACTTCACCTAAGATACTTTTTATTTTTTCAAAAAAGTCTTGCCTTAAATGTGCATATTATGAATACTACAGACTGGTTTGTATTTATACAGCAAGAACATTATTTTGCTCCAAAATGCTTTGCCAGTGCTATTGTGGCTTTTAAGGCCATAATGGACCGGTAAAAGCTGTAATGGACCAGTCCATTATGGCCTTCTTCAAAATTCTAAAATCAATAAAAAAAAGTATAAAACCATTTTAAGCTTAAATTTTTCCAAAAATTTTCATAAGATTTCACAAAATTAAAAAAAAAATTTCAAAATGAGAAGTTTCAAAAATTTCAGTTTTCATAAAATTTCAAAATTTTAATATTTTTGAAAATAATGATATTTAAAAATGATAAAACAATTATAGCCAACCATTTCGGTCAATACCTAATATGGTCTTCTTCAAAAAGAATGAAGACTTCCTAAAATTGAAATTGACTAGTTAATAAAAGTATTAAGAAATGGGTGTTTTCATAATGGACTGGTTATATGTCCAAGGTTAGTCATAATGGCCCAAGGAAGGTTGTATTGGCCAGAGGCAACCTATAGTAATAATTACTAGTCTTCTTTATAATTCAGCTCTCCATCAACATACTGATGATAACGTACAAGTAGTGGCAGTACATTAATTACACACCAATAATGCCATGGCAATATTGGTTCCTTCATGAACCATAATAATTCTCCACTAACTCCAGGCCCATAAAATCGTATAGTAGTCTAGACTAAGGATTTGTTCTACTATGTAAATCCTTGTCTAGACTGAAAACCGATTTTGAAAACAGAGATCACCCCACCCTTTTTAGCTCACCTGGCCAGGTGAGCTATTGTCATCACTTTTCGTCCGCTGTCTGTCGTCCGTCCATCAACATTTCACATTTTAATCTTCTCCTCAGAAACCACTGTACCAATTGCAACCAAACTTTGGTGGAATGGTCCTTGGATGGCCCCCTTCCAAAATTGTGTCCGTTGATCCCGACTTCCAACCAAGATGGCCGCCAAGCCTCAAAATAGAAAAAAGGGGGGATGAAATTTTAATTGTCCATTGCTGCTTTAGTGTAAGTCAAAATGAGCTCAAATTTTAACTGCAGCTACATGGCAAGGAATAGTTTAACATATATTCCAGATTTTTCTGTGAAATTTTTCTTTCAGCCGATATATACCGATTATGCAAATTAGGCATATTTTGATAAAAGATCACATTTAAATCTTCTCCTCTGAAATCGCTGAACCAAATTTGTGTCTGGTGGTCCCGCCCTCTGACCAAGATGGCTGCACAGCTGTACTTAGTTTAACATAGGACCCTATGGGAAATTCACATAAAAACCATCTTGTCTGGAACCAGTAGCTCAATTAAAACCAAACTTTGATGGAATAGTCATTGGATGGTCCTCTTCCAAAATGGTGTCCGGCAGTTGCGCTCTCCCGCCAAGATGGCCACCACAGTGCAGTTGCGTTGTTATTGAAAGCAGCTTTGATCCAGGTGAACGATTACAGGCTCCTGGGAGCCTCTGGTTTTAAATATACAAATTATTGTGGTGAATCTATAAAATTCAAATGTCCCTCAAAGACAATTTCTCAAGCCTGAGGGGCCCTGCTAAGAGATTTTCAAATATATATTTTTTTGAAAAATTAGTATAATTTATATTTTAATATTTTGTATTGCAAAAAAATTCATTTAAAATGACAAGGCTGTCAGAATTGATTTTTTTTGTTTATATTAAAAGTTGCCAATATTCGATGTTTTATACTAATTAAATGTTCTGAACAAAAAGCCAGGTTAAAAAAATATGTTATAATGTTGTAATTGGTGAAAAGAATTCGAATATCTCATATCTGTTGGTGGAATTGCCATTAACACGACCTAATTATAAGTCGGTTGCTGTTCCGAAGTTTGCCGAACACTGGTAACTGCTATAAATAACCAGGAAGCATGTTGCATGTAAATTCGTTAGAATTAATATAATTTAAGAAATATATTTATGAAATTGGATCCCGGGGTAATCAGTTAATATTATCTATTATTATGCTTTCTGTAAATTTCTTCTGTAATATAAGTTCATACGATATTTTGGCATATATCACAAAGAAATATATAGTGTTGATATACTATGCGAAAATAGTACATCTACTATGCCAGTTTCACGTGGGGAAGGTTGGGTTTTCAGCTGTCTGTCGAGCTATATATTGCTAGTCCACGTGCAAGGGGGCAGATCCAATCTGTCAATCTATCATAGTCGTCTAAACGTTTTTTAATACTTGTTATTGTTGTTAATTAAATTTCAAACTTCAAAAATCTTTATATTTTTAAAGCCTTAAATGAAACAAAGAATATTCTCACACTTTCAAGACTATCTGATCCAATATATTAGTCACCAATATCAGGACCTCCTTTATTGTAATAGTTCTCAATATATTTTGTCTACATATAACAGTCTGCATAATAATAATACATTTAATATGTTGTGTTAGCAATGACTGTGCCATATTCCTTCATGCACATCTGCAGATAGTGTACTACAAATGTGTAAAGTTTCATAAAAATCCAATAACTTGTTTAGGAGGAGTTGCGCTTACAAGGTACATGGACGGACTGACAGGGTGATTCCTATATACCCCCCCCCCCCCCCCAAACTTTGTTTGCAGGGGGTATATAGGAATCACCCTGTCAGTCCGTCCATGTACCTTGTAAGCACAACTCCTCCTAAGCGACTTATTGGATTTCTATGAAACTTTACACATTTGTAGTACACTATCTGCAGATGTGCATGAAGGAATATGGTTGCTGTCCAAAATTTTAAAGGGGAGATGATTCAACTTATACTTTCACGAAAAGGGGGGGGGGGGGGCATGTACCTTGTGCGCAACTCCTCCTAAACGGCTTATTGGATTTTTGTGAAACTTTACACAGTTGTAGTATACTACCTGCAGATGTGCATGAAGAAATATGGTCGCTGTCCAAAATTTGGAAGGGGGGACAATTCAACTTGTACTTTCGCGAAAAGAAGGAGGGCATGTACCTTGTAAGAGCAAGTCCTCCTAAACAGCTTATTGGATTTTTATGAAACTTTACACAGTTGTAATACAATACCTGCAGATGTGCATGAAGGAATATGGTTGCTGTCCAAAATTTGGAAGGGGAGATAATTTAACTTATACTCTGAAATATGTTCTGTATGGAGAGATGGGCTTGTAAGTGCAACTCCTCCTAAGCGGCTCATTGGATTTAAATGAAACTTTACACAGTTGTAATACACTGCCTGCAGATGTGCATGAAGGAATATGGTTCCTGTCAAAAATTTGGAAGGTGATGTAAGCGTAACTATTCCTGAATGAAATAAGATTTTAATTGACCTTTTCACATCTGGATATTTGCAATATAAAAACTACTCAAGAATAAATAATTAATTTTGAATCAATAACATTTGATGTGATCTATATCCTCTTGTAAAAAAGTTAGGAAATGTTGTAATCCTCATGTATACTGATGAAACTGGTTTTAAACAATCCCACTTTGTTGAGATGTACATGTATGTTCTTGGTTAGTTTATTTTGGAGATGGGATGTTGTCTCCTTGACATTATTCCATATCCGTTCTTTTTTCATAGGTTACTTGCTAATATACCTGTATTCCAAAGTTTGAACATCATAGTATTGCAAGCAGGGGGTATCACTCAGTGAGGTCACTCACAGTTCTAGTTATTCCAGGGAGGTAAAAAAAAAAATTGATCTTTAGTATATTAATTCGGGGGAGATAAATTTTGTATTTGATCTTTAGTATATTTATTCCAGGGAGGTAAATTGTGTATTTGACCTTTAGTATATTTATTCCAGGGGGGTATAGCCAACAGTAAGTTAATGCTAGCTTTAGAACCAGGTCACTCACAGTTCTAGTTATATAATTATTATGCTTTCTGTAAAATTCTTCTGTAATATAAGTTCATACGATATTTTGGCATATATCACAAAGAATTATATAATGTTGATATACTATGCGAAAATAGTACATCTACTATGCCAGTTTCACACGGGGAAGGTTGGGTTTTCAGCTGTCTGTCAAGCTATATATAGCTAGTCCATGTGCAAGGAGGCGGATCCAATCTGTCAATCTATCATAGTCGTCTAAACGTTTTTTAATACTTGTTATTGTTGTTAATTAAATTTCAAATTTAAAAAATCTTTGTATTTTTAAAGCCTTAAATGAAACAAAGAATATTCTCACACTTTCAAGACTATCTGATCCAATATATTAGTCACCAATATCAGGACCTCCTTTATTGTAATAGTTATCAATATATTTTGTCTACATATAAAAGTCAGCATAATAATAATAATAATGTTGTGTTAGCAATGACTATGCCAATATAGTGGTCAGGGGTAAAGACATAGTGCACTTCGGGTCGTGCACTATGTCTTCAACCTTGACCACTATATTGGCATAGTCATTGCTAAAACAACATTATTATATAAATGGTATTTAGTAAGAATGACACTTAAAATTGGACATACATGATGAAATCAATACAAACAAACCCAAACTCTGCCAAGGGGCCCGATAAAGGGAAAATTGTAAACAAATTGTAATGCATATTATTGACAACACTTGAGTTGCTTGATTATATTTTTTTAGAAAAAAACTGACATGATGTTTATTTTAGTCTCTAATTTAAAAGAGATATTAGCGTTTTCTCCTGAAAAAAAAAAAATATAAAAAACTACGATGCAATTCTACTGTCAAAATACGATTCGGCCGAGAAAAGATACTAAATTATGCTTACCGTACATGTGTTGAAAAATGGAGTAGGTCGGTATGGCATCTTTTTTTTTATTTTTACACAAAGCTTGCTAAATCCTCCTTTTTGTGTCGTTTTCGTGTAGAATCTGTCAATGTTTTTGTCTTCCACGATTCGATTTGAGCACGTTTTCTTCAACAACAAACAATTTCGCACATACGCAAGCGCTTTCCCGAATGAGTTCACTGTCAGGTCGTATGAATATTGCGCGGGTCAACATTGAAATTTTACTGGATACAAGAAAATCAATCGGCGACATATTTCCCTCGTTCTACGCTATTTACGTATGATATTACGAAAAATGAAAAATATTGGCAATTTTTAATATAAAAAAAAAATATTCAATTCTGACAGCCTGTATGACTTTAACTTCAATGAAATAAAATTTAGATTTTAAAATAGGAAGACGGAAGCCCGGGAGCCTGAAAATCCAATTTTAAAAAAGTGGCCTCTTATTTGAGATCATATAAAGGGCCCCTGTCAAGACGGGTGTGGGTGAGTTAGAGAATGGCTCAGTCTGAAGGGAGGGGCATAATTTCATTTGTCTAAGATCCCCAAAAAGGTCATAATCTGACCCTGGAGATATCAATCTTCAATACCATATGGACTTGTGTAAGAAACTATTATTCTGGTCCAGAGAGGTAAGATGGCATGGACCAGTTACCACCAAATAACATAATTTACAGAATGAATTGACATGCAAGGTGAATTAATTCTTGTGTGTGCATCATCATCCAAAAATACATATATAGTAATACATTTTACAATCTAATACAAATGTTTGTAGGTATTTTCCTATAAATATGCAAATTAAATATATCTTACTTCCTGTTAAGACATGAATTATCTCTGTGTAATGAAGATTCAATCCTCTACAAATGAAGAACCCCCCCCCCCCCCCCCCCCACAGGTTCCTTGGAATCCGAGCCTTTGAGGCACAAAATTAAACGTGGGCTGCAATAGTGCAAAATCTTTTGCCTTAGTAATAGTTATAGAAATAATATTGTCAATGGCATGATATGTAATGTAGATTCAAGTTTTCAGAAATCCGGGACCCAGGGTCTATGGTTTCAAAGAGCTTGTAGATCCAAAATTTGATGTAGACTGCAAAGTGCAATAAGTAAAATGTCAAAATCTTCTTAGAACTAGAAATGGATATGTAACTGTATTTTTCAGGAAGGAGCATTGAGATATTAAGATTCAATCGTATCACAATGAATACCACAGGCTCTTCTGTGTCAAATCCTAGGAATAAAAAAATAGTATGTATGCTAGGATAGACAATGGTTCGTATACAATTGTATATTTTCTTTTACCAGTTGAGGAATATACTAGCTTATGTGAGCCTCTAGGTATATATATATAACTTATAAATTATGATGAAATTTTGTCCAATCATTTCTTTACATATGAGTACTTCATACAAAACATACAAAACAAAGCGTTTGAATATTAATATAAATTACAATTGTAAAGGAGATGTATATATACAACACAAAACAAAGACAATTGAAATGCTGGCTCTGTTTTGATAAAGTAATCCATTTGCTGATATCAACATGACTTGTGTCAGAAATGAGGTTTTTGTTATATATTTTTTTTAGTGTAAGATAAACTGTATACAGCAGGAAGCAGCTGTTAATTTACATTAATCAGGTGTCGACATTTAAATTGATACATATATTTGACTACTGTTTGAATTCAACTGCTTGCTTTACTAAACAGAATGATATCCTTAAAGCGAAGGGTGCTGTCATGGTCGTGAATGTATGGTAATTGGATTTACAACTACCTGTGCAATCAGTGCCCATCACCACTACAGTTGGGAGTTCGAACCCCGCTCGGGCGAGGTATACTCGATACAACATTGTGTGATGAGGTTTGTCAGCGACTTGCGGCAGGTTAGTGGTTTTCTCCAGCTACCCCGGTTTCCTCCGTCAATAAAACTGTCCGCCACGATATATCAGAAATATTGTTGAAAGTGGCATTAAACACCCTAACCCTAACCCTTAACAACCAGTTTCTATGCCATCTTCTTCCATTGTGATGACAATTTCTTATTCTGCATCGCAATATTGGAAGACATTTTACACATACAGAAAAAAACATTATATTTATTTTCTGTGAGGTTAATTAAAGCTATGTTTCATTAGTGTTTGCATGAAATTCCATCCAAATCTTTTATAAACCATCAAATAACTTTGATAGTGTTAACAGGGCTTTACGGTATGAGCTATTTTTAATCATTGAACATTTATTGGTGACTGTCAGATGAAGGACATTTTCCAAACTTTTATTTTACCTGAGTTGCAGATGGATTTTCTATCATGTTCATTTATATTCAATTCATTTCTTGTTAGATTTATAATCTTCTGCAAGTTTCTGTTTTATTTTCAGCACAAGGATCAAAAGTTGTATCCAGTACCAGGTATGTTTAACCATCAATTAAATCATTGGACTTTTGATAATACAAATTGACAGGTTTACAAGAAATATTGAACTAGAAGATATCTCCTGATTATTTTGTTTCATTTATCTATGATTATCTTCATTGTTAAGGAGTGCAATTGACCACTTTTCAATTTAATTTGACGAATCCAGAAGACATTTCTCAAAATTTTGTGATTCCCACCGGTACCATTGTATGAATTGAAAATTTAAAAAATTTGGTGAGCTCCAACTGAAAATGGTGAGTCCATGACTCGTCTAGGTGAGTTTCAAGGACTACTGACTTTTGATTCTAAAATTAAACATTTTTATACAGTTTCTATAGGAGTTATTGCCCCTATGAAGAAGAACTAAAGGAAAACTTTTGACCTGCCTAAGTTGACTGACAAACTTTGTTACATGAAGTTGATTGATTTTTATAATTTTTGATGTCTTAGCACCACTTTCAGCAATATTTCAGCTATATCATGGCAACCAGTTTTAGTGATGGGAAAAGCCGGAGTACCCGAAGAGAACCACCGACCATGGGCAAGCAACTGGTATACTTTATCAATTGTGGCTGCGAGTCGAGTGCATCCTTTTTTATAATTTACAACGCTGGGCGCGAACCCACACCGTATTGGTGATAGGCTTGTATGAGTTGTTAGGTAATCCAACTACCTAACTCATTGAGCCACCCGGGCCCTTTACATGAAGTTGTGTCGAGTACACCTCGTAATTTAGTGGCCGATAATCAAACTCATGACTTTAGTGGTGATAGGCACTGATTGAGCAGCTAGAGGTAAATTTATATACCTACCATATTATCATGGCCACAGAGGCCCCTCATTTGTAATAAAACACCGAAAAGGGATGCATATTTGTATTAAAAAATAACAAGACATCGATATCCCAGCTTTGGACCTCTAAAAACTAGATGAACATTAATTGGATAGCTATTATTTTCGGGTACCTGTAAAGTGCGAAACGAAACGAAACAAAATCAAACAAAACGAAACGAAATCAAACGAAACGAAACGACGTTACATTTCGTTTTGTTTCGTTTCGATCAGTTTCGTTTTGTTTGATTTCGTTTCGTTTCGTTTCGCACTTTACAGGTACCCGCCACGTTTCACATATTTTCAGTCTTCAAACTGTCACAACTTTTGAACCAATTATCTGATCACACTGAAATTCGAACTTGATCTGTATTTTATGGTACCAAACAACAGTACAAAATTTGAAATCTGTTCTCAAGTTATATCTGGAAACCATTGGGGGCGGACAGAGGGATGGAAGGACACATACACATCAAACCAAATGAAGAGTATCACATAATACCTCGCCACTTAGTGTGGAGGGGTATACTAAACCATCGGCTGAATTAGAAATAAGTGTTGATGTAAAATATGTCGGCGAAGACGAACGAACGGTCGGATAAAAGGGAGAGTTGGCACGGTTTGGGGGAAATGGGAAAGAGGTAAAGATTTCGGGAAATGGGTAACATGTGGCAAATATTGAAGGATACGGGAATTGAAAAGGCAAAAAGGAATTGTTAAATGTAATTGAGAATTGAAAAAAATGGTCCAAATTGTAGGGAATTTGGAATGGGAATAGCTTAAAAATGTGGAAATTAGGAAATCTATATACGCCCGTATCACAAACACTCGATTCGTGGACCCCCTTTTCGAGAATTTCGCCTATATCAAGAAAAATCACATATTTTCTCTTCTGAAAACTGTGCTGTATACTAGGAAATATCATTTTTCAGACACTGCACAAAATCCACATTGATAGTGTGGTATTTTGTATCAAATAAGCATTATTTTATCGAACAGAAAAGAGGTAAAAATAAATATGTGATTTTTCTTGTTCTAGGCAAACTTCTTAAAAGGTGGATCCCGTGGTGCAGTTTCGTCCATTAGCTCTGCCTTGGGATTCAGAAAAAAACTGAAGGGCCGAAGATGTACGTGACTTAAAAAGCAAAAAAATCGTTCAAAGGGCGTGCGAAATTGCAAAGCCGCTGAACAACTTTTTCAGTTTCATTCTTCAAAGGAAATTACCGCCTTTGATTGTTTTCTCTCGGCACAGTAAAGATACAGCAGGGTAACTTCAAAAAGCTTTTGAACAGTTTGTGAGACCCTGCGTAAGGGGTAGCCAGGGATCGTATAATCACTAATAGAATCATATGTTTTGCCACAGTAATCTTTAATTTTTCCCTAAACGTGATACTCAAATAATCAGAAATGACTTTGGGAATCAGATAATCAGGAAAAATTACCCCTGTAAATAAAATTATCACTTAAATTGCCAAATAATCTAATAATCAAAAACCCTATTCACAGGCTCGTTTGTCGGTGCCTTTCAGTGGTCAGATTTAAATTTTTGATTTTCAGTGCAGTGATATTTCCTCTTTTTTTTCCCGCACAAAATGCGTTTCTTTATTAAACTCTTCTAAATTTGGATAATCAATATATTATAAACCCTCTTAGTCTTCATGCCATATTGAATTTTTCATTTTTTTTTCATTACAATTCGTTTTGGAAAAATTTAGTTTCGTTTGATTTCATTTTGTTTCGTTTCTATTTCGTTTTGCACTTTACAGGTACCCATTATTTTCAACTAAAATAAAAACTGATAAGTTCTTCAGAGGACTTTATGATTGCTGAGATTCTGATGTACTTAAAAATTATTTTTAGATTAATGGGAGATAACTGCTTTGGCTGGCTTGATAAGATGTTTTCAAGCTTCCTAATTATAACCAGTCAGGTAAAACATTATTAATCTGTTGATAAGTGTTAAGATATATAAACAACACAATCAACCTTCAACTGTACAAATATTGGAATATGCAAATTATACTTACAAGTTATTTGACATAATCACAGTAGGGGAGATAACCTGACCTAGTCTTGTGAGATAGATAAGCAAGGCAGTGAGTTGATCTCTTTTGATCTAATCTTTAAGTATCCTGCTGACTGTTTCCTTGCCAGACATATATAATTTCGATAAATTTCAACATTTACATGATATATGTTTCATTACTTATTGGTCAGGAATATTGATTGATTTTACAGATAATAAGTTTTGTTGATTGGCCAGAACGAACACCTGTTCTCTTGTTTTTATTTCTCAGGTTATTTTTGGATTACTGTTGCGGTTTATTGCTAAAGCTTGAGATATTTTGGATTATTTCGGATATTATGTAAACTTGTGCTAAGCTAAAGGTGGAAATTCATCCATAAACTAAGATGCAACATGTGGAATATTTACAAGCTCTACAGTAGCTAGCTGTTAAAAGTGGACAATATTATACAAGTTGTAACTAGATGTATTAAGTAGAGGTAAGTCAACTAGAATCATATATTGCTTAAATATATCGTATGTATTTTAAGATTGAGAGCTGAAAGACATGATGAAAAGAATTATTGCATTAAAATGGAAAATTAAAAAAATACCACTGTCACTAACAGCTGAATAATCCAATTGGAAAATTGACACCCCTAATGCCATTAGTGGTGTAATGGTAGTGTTTTAGCCAGGAGTGTGGGAGATTGTTGGTTTGATCCCCGGTTGGGTCAAACCAAAGACTGTGAAATCGGTATTTGCTGCTTCTCCACTAAGCAAGCAGCATTAAAGAGTTAGAGCAAATCAGAAAATGAGAAATCAGGATAATGTGGTTGAGCGGGGCGACATGTCTACCTGTGGACTAATGTTTCAGTGCAGTAGCACTGTAAAAATCCAACTTGACGTGTTGGTCTAGTACAAAGCAGATATCATCATAATCATCTCATTAAAATGAACCTGTTCTTGTCATGATCTTAAAAATTGGATGGTAGCTTCCAAACTTTTCATTTTTTGTGTGGATCAAAAATTCAATACCACAGTAGCAAGTACATTGTTTATCTATTGGAATAACTATTGAAAAATAGAAGTCCAGAGAGCCTCTGGGTCCTCCACCAGCAGGGGTTGCGGGGGCAGCAAATGACAAAAGTAGAATGCTCAGCAAAGGAAATAGAAGGCAATTTAGCTGGCTGCCATCTTCAAATGAGAGGGCTGGGAATATAGGAATTTAACTTTTTACTTAGAGACTACAGACTTTCTTGAATCTCAACGAATGTGTTAATAAATTTTAATTTTACCGAACATTCGATCTGGTAATCTACCCAGTTAATGAACAGATCTAAAAGACGTGTTGAAAGTGTAAAATAACGTCCATTTTCAGTTCAAAAGTATGATAATGATGACATCAGGGAATATTATTGCCAAGATACATAGAATAATCAACAAAATATAAATTGTCTTACTCCCAGAAATGATATTGTAAGCTAGCTTATTCTAGATGAAAGGAAACTGTTTTCTCTATAAACTTGAAATCATTAGGCATTAAATGCATGTTTTCTTCACCTACAGTAATCTGACACCAGATTTGTTAATTAAAACATGGCTAAGACAAACAAACATGCTAACACATTATATTGATAGCAGTCTTTGATCAGTCATATGTTAGTGTATTCCTTCATGTGAAGTAACACATCGTCTCTGGTTAAACCATTATAAAGATTCATGGTGTTTATGCAGTTTTAATACGATTACTTCTTTTATATATAAAATGTCTTGTTGAAAAATACCATATACAATTTAATATGAACAAATTTTTTTTTTATATATATATTGTCTTTCTGAAAAATACCATATACAATTTAATATGAACAAATTACTTTTCAATATAAAATGTCTTGCTGAAAAATACCAAATACAATTTAATATGAACAAATTTTTTTTTTATATACTTGCTGAAAAATACCATAATTTTCTTTTAATTGCTGTTGTCATTTTTTCTCTGAAATATTTTAAAATCTTTTCATTGTTTTTTGTTAATTTCAAAAGTAACCTTGATACCTGACTACCTGTACATATTTTATATTTTTAATTAGGCATTGAATTGTTAACAAACAAAGACTAGTGTATATATAATAATACTATTTTGAAGCAAAATTTCCTCAGATTTAAATTGAGTTATCTCCCTTAGGATTTTTTTTCAAGATATTGTTATTATTTATAATTGAAATTGTTTGTTTATCATGTTTATTGCAGAATCTCAGTTTGAACATTCTCTTTGTGATACAATAAAGATATCATTATTTCCCAGGTACCTTGTTTTTGAACTGATAAAGCAAACGAAAATTTATTGATAGTTCCAGTTTTACTTGAAATAATAACCTTACATTGATTGCTATGAATTAAATAAATGGGATTTGAATAAATAATGGAATATAATGTAATTATTTCCAAGAAACTCATGACTACTTTTAATGTTTTATAAAGTATTGACAAATAATATAATATAATGTATTTTCTATTACTCTTTATCATTGTGAAGTATCTTTTTATAAGATCATTTCTTGTCTTAACAAAGATATAAAATGGTCATGATCCTATGGTATATGGTATATGGTAGTTGGATTTACACAACTACATCAGTGCCTATCACTACTAACGTTGTGAGTTTGAATCCCACTCAAATGAGGTGTACTCGATACAACATTATGTGATAAAGTTTGTCAGTGACTTGAGGCAGGTTGGTGGTTTTCTCCTGATACTCCAGTTTCCACCACCAATACAACTGACCACCGCCACGATTTACATGTAACCGAAATATTGTTGAAAGTGCCATTAAACACCATAACCCTTGTTTAGATTGTGTATTATGTCTCTCTTTGCCAATCAGCAACTAATTTCCTTTTGATGTACTTGTAATTGCTCATTTTGCCTGTCATGGGTCCCTGATTGGAAATAAAGTATTTGTATTGTATTGTCTAAGACATAATATAATATTTATTAGCTTGATAGGTCTGATCAATTCTTAGCTAAACAAAGATATATACATCAAGTGTTATTATGATATATTTGTGGAGCTCTGATCAAATAGTTGTACCGGTTAATCAAGTAATTATATAAAAAACAACAAAAAACTTACTAATTTGTCACAGAACATAAGAGTAATCAAACCTTTACATTATTAACAAGTAACAGATGGGAGAAGGGTTAATGACTGATATACAGGAGCAGGCTTACTGTACATAGATTCAAGAAAAAAAATGTAATGGATTGGTTCTTGTGACATATGAGTTCAAGCATTTTCTTTATTTTTTAATATGAGATTTCTAAATAAATAGACAGAGAAAATTTAGAAAAGCAGATGGCTGACAATTTTAATAATAAGTATTAAATTTTTAGATTTATTCCCAGATATCCAAATTTCACAATTTGTTATGCAATTTTTTTTTTTATGAAATCTTGACTTAATAGATAGAGAAGAAGGAAATTGATGACAATGGCTGACAATATTAATAAAAAGTATTAAAATTTCCTACTTTTTCTCAGATATCAACATCTCCACATTTTTTAATGCAATCTTTAGATGAAATCTTGACTAAGTGCGTGGATAGAAAATAAAGTAGTTAAAGAAATGATTTTGTAGACATACGCTATCATATACGTAGAAATATATTTACATAGTATATATATACATTAACTAGTTTTTCCCTACCCAAGCAAGCTTGCTTGAAGGGGCCATTGTGGTCGTGATCGTATGATAGTTGGATTTACAACTACCTTAATCAGTGCCTATCACTACTAATGTTGTGTTTGAACCCCGCTCAGACAAGTTGTACTCGATACAACATTATGTGATAAAGTTTGTCAGTGACTTGCGACATAGGTGGTTTCCTCCACCAATAAAACTGACCGCCACAATATAACTGTCAGAAATATTGTTGAAAGTGGCATTAAACACCATAAACAAAAATCAAGTAGGCTTGTAGTCAAAATTACATTTTAATTTTCAAATAATAAACAATTATTTATTTATTTTTTATATTTTTTTTGTTACTTTTGTTCTGAATCATATATTCCCATTCGTTTATGGATACCCTCCAGCCTTCAGACTGTCTGATTGGTATGATACTGAAATCTAGAAATATCTGTTTTTAAAAATGATTTGATGGTTTTGTTGTATAGAATACATGTTGCTGGAAAACATTTGAAAAAATTGCAGTGAAATTCAATAATATACTGTCTTTTTTATGTACTGTTTTAAGTCAAATACTAGAGCAATTGTTAGTAATATACCAAATATTATGTACATTTCTCCTATTCCTGTGGAATTTAGCAACTTAAAATTATTTTTGACATTTTTATGATGTGAGAAACAGGTTCTCCTTCTAACAATGGACTATGATAATAATATTCCTCTACTCTCAATAGTTATTTATTTTTATTTTAAAGCTTGAGTAGAGAAATAGTCATAATCCATTGGTGGTAAA
This sequence comes from Bathymodiolus brooksi, assembly GCA_963680875.1. Classification (NCBI taxonomy): domain Eukaryota; kingdom Metazoa; phylum Mollusca; class Bivalvia; order Mytilida; family Modiolidae; genus Bathymodiolus; species Bathymodiolus brooksi. The sequence continues at coordinate 94,431,603 of OY804582.1, read as the reverse complement.
AGGAGAATATGTTTCTCCTATGACCGAAATGTCAAAAATATTTTTTGTGTTTCCTATTTGTACACCAGTAAATAATCATCAACTTGTAAGAACCTTATATTTATATTGGTATGGCCTAATGATTATACATGTTTTGCCTGTATGTGTTAATATCATGTAAGGATCAATAAATGGCTGGTAGTCCAGTGGTAATTTAATCTTTATAATGGACATAGCACTGGTCATTAGGAGTTAATTACTTTACAATCAGTATTGGATTCCGTTTAATGCTTAACCATATGTCAACAGCTTAGGACAACACAAAATTGATTTACACAGTGACATGATTTATTGTTGGACTGTATACATATAAATTACAACTGGTCAGCTGATACAGGGTTTACTAAAAGTATATTTCGGATCAGCTGATACGGATTGTAATGGAGTATATTTCAGAGATATAACGTAACAAGGGCCCTGAATAGCCCAAAACCACTCACTGACATTTTGCCTTGGCCTTTTAAAATTTTGACTATTTCATGTGTAGTCAGTTGCTGGGCTTGAAGAATTTTTGCTTGGCTCATAAATTGTTATTAAAGGGAGTCCTGTATTTTGTATCATAAATGCTTAAAAATACATCCCAAAGTAAATTTTATTTTTGATTTGAGTAACTTGACACCCAAATGGTGCCTACCAAAATGAATTTTTCGAAATTCTAAAAAAAAGTTTTTTGGCATTATGTTAACTTCTCCCCCCCTCCCAAGATATTTGAAAGAAAGGAAAAATTGATAGCCTGGTAGAAAATACTTTCGTATATTTAGCATCAGGAGATGTACAGCAAGTAGTACTATTGTCATGTTTGGAGCATTATAAATTGTATTGTCATCATGTTTTGTTACTTCTGAAATCATATGTAAAATGTACTTGTTTTTTTTTTTTACAGATTATTTGAATTTAAAATTTGGTTATCTCAATTGCAATTATGGTTGCCATGAAAACAGACTGCAGTAATCAAATTCAAATAATAATGTTTTGTAATATCTTATATGACATGACATCCTAAAATCTATCATTTACCAAATTCCCACAAGTCTTAATTTTCACCTCTTAAGTTATGTAATATTGTTAAAAAACATATGGAGTCCATACAGAGAAATTTGTGTCCGTTAATAATTAATGGCCGTAGGGTCCATTTTGATACACATTCAACTACATTTGTAACTGCATTGCACAACACATGGGGATAGATAGGTACATGTACCTGTAAGTCAGCTCTTTCTTAATAGATTAGTGAAACTTTCATCATGCAAGGAAATGATATTTAACAAGTAGTCACAAATAAGACACAGAATTAAATGTCTGAGGTTTACTAAAGAAAAAGATCTCAGAAGATACAATATTATTAGGAGAATTTTTGAAAACGTTTCTCTTTTTTTGACATGTTACTGTATGAATACAGTTTTTCTACGGTATAAAAATTTTACAGTGGCCTTATATAATAGATTATTTTTTAATTAGATCTTGGACAAGTCTATAATAGGATGTCTGTTTAAGGTGATTTAATTTGTGAAGATTATCTGTCAATTACATGTATATATATATATATATATATATATAGGTATATAATTATTGATAATAATCAATACATTCCTGGACTATTTGTAGATAATATAAAACATGATATATTTACACTAGTTGCAATGTCCTGTCAGTCTGATAAGTCAAAGCAAATCAGTTCTAATTTGGTAGTAATGGGATTTTGATAGGGACAGGTGTCAGTTCAAATTCTGATCATAATTTGGATTTCAATACATGTAACAGTGTTGAATTTCGAACTAAATTGGCGTAAAAGAATTTTTTGGGTCAGTTGCATGGTGTTTTTTGGAAATTTTATGGTAAGTTAAGTTGAATACATGATAAATTGTAATTGTGTTTGTAGAATAATATAATAGGCCCTAGTTCAGGAAAAAATATTCTTAAATTAGTTCTTAATTATTCATGACTTAGAGGGTTTGTAGAAATAAGATAGTTGATTAATTGAACATTTATTGATGACAAAATAGCAACCAAGCAATTAATTAAATAATTAAATGAAATACAACAATATTATGATTGTCGGCTACGCCATATGTTAACCGACACGTTACATGTACATAATAATCGTTAGTTTTTTTCAAGCTCATTTTCAAATGTTCTTAAAAATTACAAATTTTTTCAAGTGTATGTGAATTGTAGACACAAATTAGCTTTTTCTGGAGATTTTCAAGGCCAAGACGGGGTGCGCATTATGCAACCCTTATGACGGTACAGAAAGTCTCCCAATTTTCCTTGGTCTCAAATGACACCAAACTTTCTTCTGAACAATTTAAAATGGCAATACAATTGTATAAGGCCAAAAAAAAAAAATATGTGTGTTTACGGTCACCCGACCGTCCCTAATTTTGGCTAGCGACCCTATGAATTTTTGTTGTTTAACCAGCAGCAATGTTTTATTTATTCAACTGCTAGCTTTTTGTCAAAATTGAGAGCAAAGAAGGTAGAAAAACTGCATAATTCGTCATTTTACCGGAAATTTCGAAAATGAAATACCGGAATCGGATTCCGGAACTGGGAACGACTATTTCCGGTTTTGCCAATGATAAAAAAAAAAATTAAAAAAAATTAATCCCGACCGACTGACCCTAGATTTTTTTGACATGTGACAGTAAACACACATATATTTTTTTTTGGCCTTTGGCCTAAGGAGAGGTGCATCGTTCTGTATGTGATTGCCTCATGCTCTTATAAGGAGGGTGCACTGTTCTTTATGTGAGTGTCTCATGTTCTTATAAGGAGGGTGAACTGTTCTTTATGTGATTGCCTCATGTTCTTATAAGGAGGGTGAACTGTTCTTTATGTGATTGCCTCATGTTCTTTTAAGGAGGATGAACTGTTCTGTATGTGAGTGCCTCATGCTCTTATAAGGAGGATGAACTGTTCTTTATGTGATTGCCTCATGTTCTTATAAGGAGGGTGAACTGTTCTTTATGTGATTGCCTCATGTTCTTATAAGGAGGATGAACTATTCTGTATGTGAGTGCCTCATGCTCTTATAAGGAGGGTGAACTGTTCTTTATGTGATTGCCTCATGTTCTTATAAGGAGGGTGAACTGTTCTTTATGTGATTGCCTCATGCTCTTATAAGGAGGGTGAACTGTTCTGTATGTGAGTGCCTCATGCTCTTATAAGGAGGGTGAACTGTTCTTTATGTGAGTGCCTCATGCTCTTATAAGGAGGGTGAACTGTTCTGTATGTGAGTGCCTCATGTTCTTATAAGGAGGGTGAACTGTTCTGTATGTGAGTGTCTCATGCTCTTATAAAGAGGGTGAACTGTTCTTTATGTGAGTGCCTCATGCTCTTATAAGGAGGGTGAACTGTTCTGTATGTGAGTGCCTCATGCTCTTATAAGGAGGGTGAACTGTTCTGTATGTGAGTGTCTCATGCTCTTATAAGGAGGGTGAACTGTTCTTTATGTGATTGCCTCATGTTCTTATAAGGAGGGTGAACTGTTCTGTATGTGATTGCCTCATGTTCTTATAAGGAGGATGAACTGTTCTGTATGTGAGTGCCTCATGCTCTTATAAGGAGGATGAACTGTTCTTTATGTGATTGCCTCATGTTCTTATAAGGAGGGTGAACTGTTCTTTATGTGATTGCCTCATGTTCTTATAAGGAGGATGAACTATTCTGTATGTGAGTGCCTCATGCTCTTATAAGGAAGGTGAACTGTTCTTTATGTGATTGCCTCATGTTCTTATAAGGAGGGTGAACTGTTCTTTATGTGATTGCCTCATGCTCTTATAAGGAGGGTGAACTGTTCTGTATGTGAGTGCCTCGTGCTCTTATAAGGAGGGTGAACTGTTCTTTATGTGAGTGCCTCATGCTCTTATAAGGAGGGTGAACTGTTCTGTATGTGAGTGCCTCATGTTCTTATAAGGAGGGTGAACTGTTCTGTATGTGAGTGTCTCATGCTCTTATAAGGAGGGTGAACTGTTCTTTATGTGAGTGCCTCATGCTCTTATAAGGAGGGTGAACTGTTCTGTATGTGAGTGCCTCATGTTCTTATAAGGAGGGTGAACTGTTCTGTATGTGAGTGTCTCATGCTCTTATAAGGAGGGTGAACTGTTCTTTATGTGATTGCCTCATGTTCTTATAAGGAGGGTGAACTGTTCTTTATGTGATTGCCTCATGCTCTTATAAGGAGGGTGAACTGTTCTTTATGTGATTGCCTCATGTTCTTATAAGGAGGGTGAACTGTTCTGTATGTGAGTGCCTCATGCTCTTATAAGGAGGGTGAACTGTTCTGTATGTGAGTGCCTCATGTTCTTATAAGGAGGGTGAACTGTTCTTTATGTGGTTGCCTCATGCTCTTATAAGGAGGGTGAACTGTTCTGTATGTGAGTGCCTCATGTTCTTATAAGGAGGGTGAACTGTTCTGTATGTGAGTGTCTCATGCTCTTATAAGGAGGGTGAACTGTTCTTTATGTGATTGCCTCATGTTCTTATAAGGAGGGTGAACTGTTCTTTATGTGAGTGCCTCATGCTCTTATAAGGAGGGTGAACTGTTCTTTATGTGAGTGCCTCATGCTCTTATAAGGAGGGTGAACTGTTCTTTATGTGATTGCCTCATGTTCTTATAAGGAGGGTGAACTGTTCTGTATGTGAGTGCCTCATGCTCTTATAAGGAGGGTGAACTGTTCTGTATGTGAGTGCCTCATGTTCTTATAAGGAGGGTGAACTGTTCTTTATGTGGTTGCCTCATGCTCTTATAAGGAGGGTGAACTGTTCTGTATGTGAGTGTCTCATGTTCTTATAAGGAGGGTGAACTGTTCTTTATGTGAGTGCCTCATGCTCTTATAAGGAGGGTGAACTGTTCTGTAAGTGAGTGTGTCATGATCGTAATGTGCAAAAGATAACAACTGGTAGTAGATCCTATTGAGTAAATTGTGGTGATAAAAACATTGGTCCAAGGCCCATTCCAGTACAGTTGTACCCTTGTTATTTGGCCACCCCTTATGGAATAAAGTAGTGGCCTTATAAGAGGGGTTACCTTTCTTGAGAGGGACAATTGAGTAGTATTTTAGAATTTATCTTTTTCTGGACTTGAATACATGTGTAAAGCAGTATCCCTCTTGTAAGGCCATCACTTCTGTAATGAAAATAATGGCCTTATAAGAGGAGTGACCTTTCTTGAGAGGGACAATTTAGTAGTATTTTACATTGTCATCTAATGGCCTTATAAGAGGGGTGACCTTTCTTGAGAGGGACAATTTAGTAGTATTTTACATTGTCATCTAATGGCCTTATAAGAGGGGTGACCTTTCTTGAGAGGGACAATTTAGTAGTATTTTACATTGTCATCTAATGGCCTTATAAGAGGGGTGACCTTTCTTGAGAGGGACAATTTAGTAGTATTTTACATTGTCATCTTTTTACCTACATGATTTATTGTTTGTAAACTTTTTTCTGATCCAGAATATAATGGTACAGTAGTTCCCATTTTTATTAGACCACCCCCTTCTGCCATGAAAAATATGGCCTTATAAGAGGGGTGGACTTCGATGAGGGAGATCTTATAAGAGGACGACCACTGGAGCATCTTTTCGTCTATATGAATTTTTTGTATGTAACCTTTTCTTTGTTATAGATATAATTGTATCTGTATAAATTTTTGAAATTTTGTATTCACGACTTGTTAATTAGCAAAAGACCGATCATTGACATAATTGTTAAAATGCACATAACACCTGTGTAATAACTGAAACACTTCAGGCCAAATGATATTTTTAAAAACAATATTTGTATAATTGGAAGACTTAAATTTGTAGAAGCCAGCTGGCGTATTTTCAAAATGATTGTCCCTTTTAATCTGCAAGGTCAAGATATATATTACTACTCTTTCAGTTTTTTATCTTCTATTTACACAAAAAATATTCTTTTTTTTTTCTGCTTTTGTGAATCATAAAAGATCTTTATATCACAATTTTTGATCTCTTGGGTCAACATTTGTAAATTTTAAATATTGGTCACCCCCTGACATGTGGTACTAATTCTCATCATAATATTTTTTTATTATAATTTGGCTTTATGATTCCGGGAACAAAGAATTTTAATCTAATCCATTTTTTTTCATCTGTTTTGTCAACAAAACTTGTATTTCTTGTTCAGAATAATTTTGATATCATTATAAATTTTAATCGTTTTTATCATATAACAAGATTCAAAACAAGCATATTTTTTGGCCTGCTTACACGAAAATCGAGTTCTGGTTTATCTATAGTGTCAATATGTACGCCATCTTTCTTAGATATCCCCACAGACTAACATTGGTGTTAGGAATATTAATTCTCCTGACCAGTATCAATAATTCAATATAGTTCGTTGTTAAGTTTGGCTCTCGTGTGTGAGGTCAATACTGGTATTTTAAGGTCAGATGTATATTATGACCCTCTGGCTAAGGAACCTGTGTGAATTGAAGCCAAAATAGTTGAGAGAATTAATGAGCAAGGATTTAAGTTCTTTAATCAAAATGTTTTTACAATGTATTTACAGGCATTGTTAGTGGGAGAGTGAGAAAATTTGTAGTTCAATGTGACAAAGCAGTTTATCAAGATTTTATTGGTAAGTAAGGAGTATTTATTAAAAGGACTCATTTTCATATATGTAAGGTTAGCTGTAAATTTATTGTTATGTCAAAATTGTTTATATTGTTATGATCGACAGTTTGTGAAACCGTTAAAATTTTTATTTTATTTTAAGTTCAAGTTAGAAAAAATGTTAAACTGTTTTTTCTACATTTAAGTTCAAATTGTTTATATTTATAACAGACCAGAAAAAATAGCATTGTATGTTTTTTTAATAGAAATAAATGAAAAAAGGACTATTTCAATGATGAGATGAATATTTATAAGAAAAAATATTTGCTATTATAATTTTGGTAAACTAAAATATGGTTGGTTGGTTTGTTTTATGGTGTTTAATGCCACTTTCAAATAAAATATGATTTTATTTATTAGAAGACAAATTGTTGTAGAAATGTCTTGAAGTTATGCTTTACAATTTAATATGTTTGTGTTTTTGACACCTAAGAATACATCAAAACAGTTTTTAGCTGAAAAATTAGTTCTTTATAAACAGTACTATTTCAGAAGTCCCTCCTCTGATAAGGGCACCACTTCTGCAGTGAAAAAGTGAGCATATAAGAGGAATGAACTCTTTTGATAGGAACAATTTTGTAGTATTTTACTATCTCAGTGCTTTGGCTTTTGGTCTGATAACAGAGGTGGCCTTTGATGAAAGTGGCTTTATTGTATACTATTTTTTCACATTGAAACACTGTCAATGAAAATATTAATTTACATGCAAGGCAAAAAAAATAGCTGTGTTTCTTCTAGTATTCTTGAGACAATTAGAGTAGGTAGATAGGCAAAAATTAAATTATTTGTTTACCTAGGTTATACAGGACAAGGATCTGACTTTTAAAGTGCTTGTCCAAAAATAGCAATGCAAATTTAGGATAGGCAGTGAAAAGTAGGGTCAGTAGGGATGAGTTGAAACACATGTATTTTTTTATGGGCCTAATTTGGTTCTGTGTTGATAATGGGAAGTTCATTTAGAATACTTAATTGTCATTAAGTGAAGTTAAAAAACTAATCTAACAAATTATACTTAACTGAATGCGCCAGTATAAATCTAGGAGAGAGAAATTTTCTATATTATATATCTTTTTGATCCTACTTGAAAGATATTTATCATGTAAAGGGCCGCCGTGGTCGTGATCGTATGGTAGTTGGATTTATGACTACCTATGCAATCAGTGCCTATCACGACTGATGTTGTGAGTTTGAATCTTGTTCAGGACGAGGTGTACAACATTATGTGATAAAGTTTGTCAGTGATTTGCGACAGGTCGGTGGTTTTTTCCGGGTCCTCTTTCTTCCACCAATAAAACTGACCGCTACGATATATTGTAAGAAATATTGTTGAAAGTGGCATTAAACACCATAAACCAACCTAATTTTTGGTCTAACTTTTAAGGTATTTATGATGTAAAAAGTTAAGTGTTGACGTAAAAGATACCCTTAGTAGATTTTTAAAGATCTGAAAAGTAAAAGAGAAATATTTGGAGTTCCTATTTACTACACACAACCTAGCAACAGCTGATATTCTGTCTTAGCTGTGAATGTCATTGTATGCAGAAGGATTTAAGTTCATCTTTAATACGGGAAAGGGGGATTATCCATTATATCATCCTCAGAGTGATATCTTATCAGTGACTTGGACATCCATGACAGATGACAACACTGACCAATATCAACACCCTCATGGAGATTAAGATTTTAATCGGCCTGCAAATAATATCAGAAAATTGTTAAACTTTGATAATTTGTGTCCTAATTTCCGATAGTTGTCCGACAAGATAGATATATATCTACTCGAAATCAAGACTTGGGCCAACGTTGAAAAGAACCTTCTTAACAAAGTAAGTAACAACATTCAGTGATGAGTTTTCTTTGCCAATTTTATATGTAATCGTTATAATTTTGGAGGGTTTCTCTGACAATAATATTGTTATCTCAGTATCCATTAATTGAAATGTTTGATGCCTTGTGATATTTTAGGAGGTGGCCTCCCTTTATTAATATCATTTTATCACATGACTATATTTATTTATATACTGGATAAATTTTAAAGCTGCAATCAGTGCATTTATTGTCTATATAAAAGTACATGTATACAGGGTTTGACACTAACTTCTTCAATATACTAGTCCAAAGGGCTAGTAGTCTAAGAATGTAACTAGCCCTTCCAAAATTTTGGTAGTCAATATTTTGATGCAAAATCCTGCATTCTGAGCTATATTTTTGCTGATTTGTACCAATTCAATTTCTGAATTTCAACTAGTTTTTAGCTCACCTGACCCAAAGGGTCAGGTGAGCTATTGCCATCACTTGGCGTCCGTCCGTCGTACGTCGTAAACTTTATCAAAAATCTTCTCCTCTGAAAGTACTAGACCAATGGAAACCAAACTTGGTCTGAATCATCACTAGGGTGTCTAGTTTCAAAATTGTGTCCGGTGATGCCGTGCACCAACCAACATGGCCGCTGTTACCTGCAATTTTGAAGTAAATCCCATAACCCATTTTGGAGTTATTTCCCTTTTTACATCAAATTTTCAAAATTTTAATACTTTTCGTCCTTTATTTCAAAAACTATAAGAGACAGGTGGTAAGTTGAAACTGCAAACATGTTCAGCATGTCAAGATCTACATACCCTGCAATTTTGAAGTAAATCCCATTACCCATTTTGACCGATTATGCAAATTAGAAAAAAGGGGGGATGAAATTTAAAAAAAATCTTCTCCTCAGAAACCACAGGGCCAATTGCAACCAAACTTTTGTGGAATGATCCTTGGATGGCCCCCTTTCAAAATTGTGTCCGGTGATCCCGACTTCCAACCAAGATGGCCGCCAAGCTAAAAATAGAAAAAAGGGGGGATGAAATTTAAAAAAAAATCTTCTCTGAAACTACTGAGCTAATCTCAACCAAACTTTGCTGAAATGATCCATGGGTGGTCCCCTTTCAAAATTGTGTCCGTCAGTGCCGTCCTGTATCCAAAATGGCCACCATTACTAAAAATAGAAATTTCTTCAAATGGCCAAAACTGCTCTATTTTAATCCAGAAAGTGCCCAAATTTGAACTGTATAAGCATAATGATGAGCTTTTTAACATATATTACGGGATTTTTTATGAACTTTGAACTTTTGCCTATTTTGACCGATTATGCAAATTAGAAAAAAGGGGGGATGAAATTTAAAAAAAATCTTCTCCTCTGAAACTACTGAGCCAATCTCCACCAAACTTTGCTGAAATGATCCTTGGGTGGTCCCCTTTCAAAATTGTGTCCGTCAGCGCCGTCCTGTATCCAAGATGGCCACCATGACTAAAAATAGAAATTTCTTCAAATGGCCAAAACGGCTCTATTTTAAGCCAGAAAGTGCCCAAATTTGAACTGTATAAGCATAATGATGAGTTTTTTAACATATATTACGGGATTTTTTATGAACTTTGAACTTTTGCCTATTTTGACCGATTATGCAAATTAGAAAAAAGGGGGGATGAAATTTAAAAAAAATCTTCTCCTCTGAGTCAATCTCAACCAAACTTTGCTGAAATGATTCTTGGGTGGTCCTCTTCCAAAATTGTGTCCGGCATTTCAGAACACCAACCAAGATGGCCGCCACAGCCGAACTTAATTTAACATAGGACCTTATGGGAAATTCCCATGATAATCTTCTTGTCTAAAACCATTTGCTCAATAAGAACAAAATTTTGATGAAATAGTCATTGGATGGGTCTCTTCCAAAAATGTGTCCGGCGGTTCGGCCCTTCGATCAATTTTTTTAAAATTTTAATACTTTTCGTGTTATATTTCAAAAACTATAAGAGATAGATGTTAAGTTTAATTGCAAAAATGTGGACCATGTCGAGATCTACCTACCCTGCAATTTTGAAGTAAATCTTGGAGTTCTTTCCCTTTTTTCATCAATTTTTAAAAAAAAATTAATACTTATATTTCAAAAACTGTAAGAGATAAAGGTTAAGTTTAAATTGCAAAAATTTGCAGCATGTCAAGATCTTCCTACCCTGCAATTTTGAAGTAAATCCCATTACCCATTTTGGAGTTATTGCCCTTTTTTCATCAAAATGTTCTCAATTTTAATACTATCATCTTATATCTCAAAAACTATTAGATATAGAGGGAAAGTTTAAACTGCAAAAATGTTCAGCATGTCAAGATCTGCAAAAAATTTTCCACAGTTAAAAATGTGCGACAACTGTGTGAAGAGTTATTCCTCTTGAAATGCATTTTTTTGTTGACTCACTGCTTTTGGTTACTCAAATAATCAAAGGGAAGCAACTCTATTACAAAATGTGAAGTAGGAAAAGCTATATTTTGAGAATCATTGACATAGATGTTTTTTTTACAGCAATTTTGATAACTTACATTAAAGGGGGAACCCCTGCCCAAATTTTTTTGTAGAAGGGGTCTGCAATGACGAAGGCTACATTTGTTAATTTTTTTTACCGAAGTTATCAAGTTTTATTGACTGATGTTGTTATTATACCCAGATGAGCTATACAGGCTCCTGGGAGCCTCTAGTTTGTAGAGCAAATTAAAAGTTTGAGTTTTTTTTTATTGTGAATTTGAAAACTGCAAAAAAATGAGACAGTTTGCAAATACAGTCTAACCTGCCTTACTGGTCACCTCAAATAAACGGTCACCTCTGTCTAACGGTTACTTTGAGACCCGCCCAACTAATATTACTATATAATTTAACTCTTTTCAACAGTCACCTCTCTAATGTGGCCAACGGTCACCTATTTCATGCGTGAATTGTGAGATCGTCTTCTAATAATGGCCATTCTGGACATCTTATCACATGACATAATGTGTACGATCGATCACGTGATATGGTTACTTTTAAGATAATAAATAATCGCTGAAGGGAAATACATGTACAACTAATTGAGTTGGTAATTTAAATGTTAAATAAACATAGATAAAAAGAGAACCTAATAAACAATTGAATAGGTGTAAACATTGTTCATTGAGGCTCATTAAAATAATCTTTATGAAAACAGGTGCAATAAAAGTTTGTCCGAGACAAGGTGTAAGGTTAAATTAGAAACATGAAGCTATTAAAAAATGCAAAGTGGGAAAAGTGGCCGTTAAGTATTTTGAAAGTGATTTTGTTGAAAAGTAATACATTACGGTTTTTAAAGAAACTTTAATTTCGTTCAATAACAAATAACAATGGCCCATTGGAAAGTGAACGAAATCCGACTGTGCTATGAGAAATGTTGACTAAACTTTTTGTCCAAAGCTACTTTCAGCAGAACAAACTTTTGATTTATTATTTTCTCATTTCTGTTGCATAAAATCCTAGCTCTCGTATTTAATATGTTCCTATATGTGAAGGTTGGCCATTCAAAATTCGTTGAAATGCACGGGGACGCTTCAGATTATTATCGATCCGCATTGGTATTTTATACTCGACACCGGGTTAATATTGTGATCTATTGAACTGTTTATTTACATACAGACAAATGTATGTGTAAACGTTAATGCATATGCATTTAAAAAATAAATTGAACTACATTATTCAACATAGCTTATGTTCATTTACATCTATAAATACATGTACAAAATGTATTATATGAAAGTGCTTGGCAATCCATTTGATGACAACTTTGGTCCGTTTTTACTGAACCTCTTTTAAGAGGTCACTTTTGACATTCCCCATGAGTGACCGCCTAAGACAGGTTTGACTGTATATTTTATTTATTAGTAGATAAATAAAATTGACACCCAACATCCATGTTTTCCATCATCATTAAGAAATAACCACGCCCGACTTTTACCCCTAATTTAGGGGTTTTTAATCATCATTTTATGTTTTAAGCTGTTTCTCAATATAAGAAAAAATCTTTGTATCTTCAGTGATAAAATTTATTTTGATAACATAATACATGTATATCTTAATTGTCAAACTCAATCATACACTAATTTAGTGTTTCAGCATTTTAATAAGGCACGCCATCGTCAGGGATCTGCCTTTTCCAAGTTTGTATACCTATTTATTTTCGAGGAGGTCAATATGTCCCCCAAGTTTCTATGCTTTTTATAAGCAATAATTGCTTCCTTTGTAAAAATGTCTCTACAGATCTCGTTATGTTTTAACAATTGCCAATGTTTGACAGACACTGTTTTATCTTTTTGATATATGGGTTATATTTAGTTGAAAGCACCAAAGGAATTTCCTTCTATGTTTTTTGCTTTTCTTGTTTAAAAATTCGGCTCTGTTATTAGATAATGCTTGATTTATATTGTCATCAATTTCAAGTTCGTTGTAGCCTCTTTTTATCAAGTTCAATTTGAAGCTTGAAAGGATTGTTTGTAATTCAAGGCAAGCCCCAGAAATTTATGTAAACTCATTTAATTATTCCTCCGTGTCAAATTTTAAGTCCGAACACGTTATTTTAATCGTACGGATGAAAGCGCAAATATGATTCTGACACGGAATCTGACTCTTTTTCATACAGATCGAAAATCGCACGAAAGAAAGCGCTAGCATGATTATGACGCTTTAAATCGAAAGTAACTGGTTCCTGTTAACAGAATTAAAAAAAATAACCAGTCTACATCGGATTTAGAATTCAAAACAGCTTTTGCCGTTTTGGTAAATAATAAAATTTACTAGCCCGCCGGTCTACGCTTATCGAAACTTTAACTCTCCCTGATCATTTTTTACTAGTCTCGGGCTAGCGTTAGTGTCGAACCCTGTGTATAAGCCTTTGTTGACCTTCCAGTCATATGCAAAACAGCACCTGCTGGTGTGTATTAAGTTTTGATACCTAGAGATTTAGTAAGCTCATTGCTGATTGGTTGGTTGAAAATATGAAGCCTTTCTTGACTTCATAGGTATGCCATTAGATGTTGGTGTATTGCCGAAAGCAAAAAATGATACAACAAACATCTAATTTTAATTTGATTGCTAAATCAGACATTCAAAATTCTGCCTTCTTAAATATTAAGGTTTGATTTGGTTTATGGTGTTTTAATGCCACTTTCAAGACTATTTCAATTATATCCTGGCAGTAAGTTTCATTGATGGAGGAAACTGGAGTACCCGGAGAAAACTACATAATGTTGTATCGAGTACACCTCACCATGAACAGGGTTCGAACTCACAACTTTAGTGGTGATAGGCACTGATTGTACAGGTAGTTGTAAATCCAAAAACCATACAATTACAGCCACGACAGCGCTTTAATATTAAGGAAATTACAGCTAATTTTAATAAGATTGCTGACTGAAGACATTTTAAATTCTGCCTTCTTAAGGGAATTTGATTTAATTTTTCATTATCATGGTACAAAACAAAATGTCAAGAAAATCATCTTACCTTCATCCTCCATGTTGTTTTCTTAAGAATCACAGGTAGATTAAAACTCAACAGTAGTAATTTGAACAACATCAATTATTCAAAAGATAAGGAATAGGAAAACTAAATTGTCAGGCAATTCAAATAAACCTCTTTGTTTCCAGAAAGTCTAATAAGTATTTATTATTGTCAGGCAGTTCAAATAAATCTCTTCGTTTTCTAGAGAGTCACATTAGTATTTATAATTGTCAGGCAATTCAAATAAATCTTTGTTTTCAGAAATTTAAATTTGCAATTATTATTGTCAGGCAGTTCAAATAAATCTCTTTGTTTTCAGAAAGTCAAAATGTTATTTATTATTTCAGTGATGATTTTTGTCATTTATTTAACTGATTCCTGCTATTTTTTCTGTGAAAAAAAATCTGAAAGTTGTAGGGCAATGTCAGAACATCTAAAAAAAAGACCTTTTTGAATGGGGGGGGGGGGGGGGGGGGGGGTTGTAGATGGTTTCATTTATTTTATTTTATAACCAGAATCATCCCTGTTATTGTCAGGCAGTTCAAATAAAGCTCTTATTTGTTACCATAAAGTCAAATTGTATTTGTTTTACAATGCTGTATGTACTATGATATCTATATAATATTGACTTATGTTTATTATAGAGGTTGTAAATTCCTCTTGCAAAATAGACTGGAGGAATTGGATTATGTAAAGAAAGTTTAAATAGTGATGGTCAATAATTCCACCAATATCAATAAAAGGAACAATCACCTCTTATCCCATCTTCGCTAACGAAGGGTTATGATCCGCTCTACTCATCTTCACCCTTGGCATCGTTAGACAGATTTTTGAGGACACACGGTGACGGTTTATATGTAATGCAGCTAGTGGTAGCTGCAACCAATCAGAACGCACTTTACACTTCCCGTCTTCGTGCCAACAAAGACATATTTTCCGTCTATAATAGCCGTTATAGATTTGCTTTGATTGTCTGTCAATGATTTTATATTAAATTTTTCACAAATCTTCGATTGAAAATCACCCATATTATAATCTCGAGTCAATTTTCAGGGCATTCAAACGAAAGGAAATGAAAGCCTCGCATCGATTGGCTGAAAATGACAACATTACAAGGGGCGTAACTGTCAAAATCCAGGAGGTGGCAGTGTGCGAGAATTACGAAAATCTGTCTTAGCGATGCCAAGGGTGAAGATGAGTAGAGCGGATCGTAACCCTTGGCTAGCAAAGATGCTCTTACCCTCAACTCAATGAGCATAAAAGATATCATGACATATGACTTTGGAAATCAAAGTCCTGGCTTCAGACAGGTGCAAAAATGTGATGGATTTGAACTCCAATATTGGTATATGAACTTGTCCCCCCCCCACTTGTTAATTTAATATGAAAAATGAAGATTACATGGAGTAAATAAAATTCCCCTTATGCACATTTTTATAGAACCCTGTGTGTACAAATCATCATAAATTATCAGTTTTTCATTACAAAGGAGGCATTTGACTCCTTTCTGCAAAATCCTAGATGATGCCCTCCATTCTCTTGACTTATTCTAGGTTGTTTTCTCAGATCTTCTAAATACTTATACCACTTAAAAAAAAATTGTTTTTTCTAAGATTTCAAATTCTTTGAACTGGAAGCTGAGTTTTTACTGACTGGTTTCCCTCATATTTTATCACACTAAATTGAATATAACTGACTTTCTGTTTCGAAATAATTTTTTTCTTCAAAACCTCTTTAAAGTATTTACCAACAGTTGTAGTGAATCATTTGCTTTAATGTTAGGTTACTAAACATAAAGAACACTAAAATAGCTCACAATCAATTCTTACATGTAAAAAAAAAAATCAATTTGGACAGGCATATGGGCGAAATTTATATTACAAAAGGAAAGAGAGAATATTAAATAGATAGGGTTGGAATATTTTGCCTTGCCATTGGTCACCACCCACACCCTATATTACTGTACCCTGAGCTTTCCTCGAGAATAGCATATACATGTATATAACATTAATACCTGTTTTTTAGTAACTGTAGTTGGCTGGGGGAAGCAAATTGGAGTGTTCATATTTATTGTAATTGGTTGAAATATCAAAAATCACTTTTTTTTATATTTCATATGGAAAAAGAATTCTGAATGAGTATGTTCTGAGAGCTAATTATAACAAATGAATATTTATAATGACGGGAGAAATGTTTATAGTTAATGTTAAGATTAACCTGTATGTTCTATTTAAACACTAGTTTTAACCTTTGTAATTACATTGAGTAGCATAGAAGAGTCTTAGCCAAAAAGTCTTGGCCATAGTATACAATATATACAAATACAAAGTGGTCATTTGGACCCTGTCAAATTGCAATACAGATTTAATGAATGGAGAAAATCCTGTTTAATGCCATAATTGTTTTGGCCAAATGCCATACAAGTTTTTGAGCAGTAAAATATTTTTTGTTTGTTTTTTTTTCTTTATTTTAATCTTCTCTGAAACTACTTAGCCATCATTACTATAAATAGAATTGATTTATTTTCAAACAGTGACCTACAGAATAAATGAGGTCTATTTTAACATTAGAATAATATGAAATCTTCTCTGAGACCATTATCAACCAACTTGTATCTGACATATCACACACCTGTCAACCTTTATTGCAGACTATTGGACCTCTGGTTTAACCAAAATTCTGTATTGCAAAAATCTGTTTATTACGCATCCCTAGGTAAGCTCAATTTGCGACCGTAAAACCGACAATTTACGTCCGTAAAGCTTAAAATACAATACAGTTATCTCCTAAATTTGAGGACAGAATTTTTTTCAATGACATTTTAAATACTAAATTTATGACAAGCTATCAATAATAATTTTCAGATTATCAATTAGTTTATTGTATGTTTTGTTAACCTTTGATATATAGAGTATAGATGTCAAAAACTATATGTATGATTGATGTTATGTTAAAGGTCACTAAGCCTTGTATACTAATACTACTACACTTTAGCATCTTTTATAGATAATAAATATTATTTAAGATAGATAATAACATTATCAGTTATGATGAAGAGATTAGTATTGAAATAAAGAATATGATTTTTACAAGGCTTTTAAGATAAACTTTGATATATCTCGTTGTCATCTTAATTTTAAACTGATGAGGGATGTATTTGTCTGATGTATATAATATGTTTCCTTGTCTACTAAGGAATGATATACACAGCGCTGGAGGATATCCTGTTTTTTCCTGCCAAAATACATAGACTATAGATTTTTGTTTTAATCTGCACTGTTTCTATTTGAAAAGGTTTGTCAGTGACTTGCAACAGGTCTGTGGTTTTCTCTGGTTTCCTCCACCAATAAAATTGACCAACATAATATAACTGAAATATTTTAGAAGTCAAATTGCATGGACTGGATAATATTTTTTTTATATATGGTCACTGACCAAAATATAGATTTTTGGTACCTGATTGATGTAGAGCGGTAACATTATAAACAAGGACATGATGAGGAAACCATTTAAAACGATTAGAATGACAATTATTTCTACCAACAGAAAAGTTAGGAGTAAAACAACTGACATTGTTTTAGACATTGCAGGAGAAACACAATATACGTATAATGTCAGTAAATAATATAAAAGTGATTTGAACTTGCTGCGAAACAAGCCAGAAAGCTTGTCAAAGGCTTGCTTTTCTCTCTGTTTCTAAAGTTCGTACAAATAACTTTCATAGTTTCCTACAATGTACAATGTGTATTGCATATTTAAAAGTACACAAGACAACCTTTTTCTAAAAGATACCAATTTTTATTTGTTGATACAATGTTTTTGTTTATGAATTGCTTGTAGTGATCATTTTGCTTTTCATTTACGGTAGTACTGTCTTCTACATTATTTTGCTGAATTGATGTCACAGCTAGAACACATATACAGTAATACCCCTCTTATAAGGCCACTCCCCCCACTAAAGGACACCCTTCCTATAAGGCCACTCCCCCCACTAAAGTACACTCTTCTTATAAGGCCACTCCCCCCACTAAAGGACACTCTTCTTATAAGGCCACTCCCCCCACTAAAGTACACTCTTCTTATAAGGCCACTCCCCCCACTAAAGGACACTCTTCTTATAAGGCCACTCCCCCCACTAAAGTACACTCTTCTTATAAGGCCACTCCCCCCACTAAAGGACACTCTTCTTATAAGGCCACTCCCCCCACTAAAGTACACTCTTCTTATAAGGCCACTCCCCCCACTAAAGGACACTCTTCTTATAAGGCCACTCCCCCCACTAAAGGACACTCTTCTTATTAGGCCAGATTTCATATGCACTGATATAGTAAAATATAACTAAAATATAATTATTTTCTTTTAAAAAAGACCACCCATCTTGTAAGGCCACATTTTCATTGCAGAAGGGATGGTCTAACAGGAAGGGGACTACTGGATAGTGTTGTGGTCTACTATAATTTGATCATTCTTACAAAGTTTTGTAAGAATTTAAGTTAATATTTTAAGTAGACTTAAGTTGTTTGGGGAGGGGTCAGTATAAGATTATATCAATAAAATGTTCATATTTCTTTGAAAGAATTGGCATTATAAAACTGGTATTTGATTTGAAGATATTAATAATTAATTATTAATAGTATTATAAATTTCACATGAATATCAAGCAATAAAAGCTATCTGCTACCAATATTGGATCTGTTTTTTGTTTCTGTCTAATGACTTCTTTCTTTTCAATCAATTTTTAAATTAAAAACCTGTCAACCAGTGAAATTATGATAAATAGCAGATGAAGTAGAATTGTCAGTGAATTAACCTACCGCTGGAACCAGAAACATAATTATAAACATCTCTGATAAATAAGTTGAAAGTCATGAGTCCCTTCAAGAACCCAAGCCAAAGTGAATCCCCTTAACTAGCCATTGGTAAAATTTTGGTTGGTTTATGGTGCTTAATGCCACTTTCAAAAATATTCTAGTTATGTTGTGGCAGTCAGTTTTATTGGTGAAGGAAACCGGAGAAAACCACCGACATGTCGCAAGTCACTGACAAACTTTATCACATAATGTTGTATCGAGAACACCTCGCCATGAACGCGGGTTCGAAGTTACAACTTTAGGGGTGATAAAATTTTGAAGTTTTGAACTTCTCCATAATTAGATATACATATAGATTCTCCTTTTGCAAACAGTGGATTGCGATATTTCTCCACTCTAGATTTTCTAATTTTCATTGGTAACAAAATTAAAGGAAAATCTGTTTCTCCTATTTATCAAAACATCAAATATATTGATAAATAGTAAATGTTAATTTCCTCGGTTAATGGCCGTTGAAAGGAAATTGGCGGAAATTTTCATGCAGAAACTTAGCCACCGTGGTGATTAGGAATATATTGAAAATTTAACCTAATGTTTATATACACACTACGAATAGGAGAAAAAGAAATTTAATTCATCCCCCATAATCCACCAGTGTAAGATAACACTCTTATATTATAATTTTCAAAATGAAAGGAAAAACAAATATTCCAATTTTCAAAAGAGCTTTGACATAAAAGCCTTCAATATTTACATGATTAGCATGCATTACAATTGTCTGATAATAGGTATACTCCAAATGGATTATGAGTAATGTTAAAGTACATTGAATTCAATATTTTGTTTATTATATATACCATCCATTGACAATATCACCTCATTATCATGTACAAAAATAAGATTATTCTTTAATAGACCCTTTTTATTACCAGATTATCTGTAATAATGTTACCAAGATTAAGATGTGTTTGATTTCCTTTTGAACTTTTTGTTTTGTTGTTATTTCCCAGTGATAGTTTTCTTTGTAACTGCCTTCATTCATAAAGTTTTATGTTTCAAGTAGAAACTAGTTAATTTACATTTTATAAGAACAAGAGAGCTATTTATAGTACATATTTTAGATAAGATAAAAGAGTACTTAGAACTTTGACACTTCAGATCTCAGTGCTAACATATAGAATACATGACATATCAATACAGTAGAGAGTAGATGGACAGTAGGTACATGTTGATACTTCAGATCTCAGTGCTAACATATAGATTACATAACATATCAATACAGTAGAGAGTAGATGAACAGTGGGTACATGTTGATACTTCAGATCTCAGTGCTAACATATAGAATACATAACATATGAATACAGTAGAGAGTAGATGAACAGTAGGTACATGTTGATACTTCAGATCTCAGTGCTAACATATAGAATACATAACATATCAATACAGTAGAGAGTAGATGGATAGTGGGTACATGTTGATACTTCAGATCTCAGTGCTAACATATAGAATACATAACATATCAATACAGTAGAGAGTAGATGGATAGTAGGTACATGTTGATACTTCAGATCTCAGTGCTAACATATAGAATACATAACATATCAATACAGTAGAGAATAGATGGACAGTAGGTACATGTTGATACTTCAGATCTCAGTGCTAACATATAGAATACATAACATATCAATACAGTAGAGAGTAGATGGACAGTGGGTACATGTTGATACTTCAAATCTCAGTGCTAACATATAGAATACATAACATATCAATACAGTAGAGAGTAGATGGATAGTGGGTACATGTTGATACTTCAGATCTCAGTGCTAACATATAGAATACATAACATATCAATACAGTAGAGAGTAGATGGACAGTAGGTACATGTTGATACTTCAGATCTCAGTGCTAACATATAGAATACATAACATATCAATACAGTAGAGAGTAGATGGACAGTAGGTACATGTTGATACTTCAGATCTCAGTGCTAACATATAGAATACATAACATATCAATACAGTAGAGAGTAGATGGACAGTAGGTACATGTTGATACTTCAGATCTCAGTGCTAACATATAGAATACATAACATATGAATACAGTAGAGAGCAGATGGACAGTGGGTACATGTTGACACTTCAGATCTCAGTGCTAACATATAGAATACATAACATATGAATACAGTAGAGAGTAGATGGACAGTGGGTACATGTTGATACTTCAGATCTCAGTGCTAACATATAGAATACATGACATATCAATACAGTAGAGAGTAGATGAACAGTGGGTACATGTTGACACTTCAGATCTCAGTGCTAACATATAGAATACATGACATATCAATACAGTAGAGAGTAGATGGACAGTAGGTACATGTTGATACTTCAGATCTCAGTGTTAACATATAGAATACATGACATATCAATACAGTAGAGAGTAGATGAACAGTGGGTACATGTTGACACTTCAGATCTCAGTGCTAACATATAGAATACATAACATATGAATACAGTAGAGAGTAGATGGACAGTGGGTACATGTTGACACTTCAGATCTCAGTGCTAACATATAGAATACATGACATATCAATACAGTAGAGAGTAGATGGACAGTGGGTACATGTTGACACTTCAGATCTCAGTGCTAACATATAGAATACATGACATATCAATACAGTAGAGAGTAGATGGACAGTGGGTACATTTTGATACTTCAGATCTCAGTGCTAACATATAGAATACATAACATATCAATACAGTAGAGAGTAGATGGACAGTGGGTACATGTTGATACTTCAGATCTCAGTGCTAACATATAGAATACATAACATATCAATACAGTAGAGAGTAGATGAACAGTGGGTACATGTTGACACTTCAGATCTCAGTGCTAACATATAGAATACATAACATATCAATACAGTAGAGAGTAGATGGATAGTAGGTACATGTTGATACTTCAGATCTCAGTACTAACATATAGAATACATAACATATCAATACAGTAGAGAGTAGATGGACAGTAGGTACATGTTGATACTTCATATCTCAGTGCTAACATATAGAATACATAACATATTAATACAGTAGAGAGTAGATGGACAGTAGGTACATGTTGATACTTCAGATCTCAGTGCTAACATATAGAATACATGACATATCAATACAGTAGAGAGTAGATGAACAGTGGGTACATGTTGATACTTCAGATCTCAGTGCTAACATATAGAATACATAACATATCAATACAGTAGAGAGTAGATGAACAGTGGGTACATGTTGACACTTCAGATCTCAGTGCTAACATATAGAATACATAACATATCAATACAGTAGAGAGTAGATGGATAGTAGGTACATGTTGATACTTCAGATCTCAGTACTAACATATAGAATACATAACATATCAATACAGTAGAGAGTAGATGGACAGTAGGTACATGTTGATACTTCATATCTCAGTGCTAACATATAGAATACATAACATATCAATACAGTAGAGAGTAGATGAACAGTGGGTACATGTTGATACTTCAGATCTCAGTGCTAACATATAGAATACATAACATATCAATACAGTAGATACATGTATACATGTACAGTAATAAGTCCCCCTGTTATAAGACCACTCCCACCAAAGGCCATGTTTCTCATCAGGCCAGACTTAAGATGCACATAGGAATGGCAAAATACTACTTAATTGCTCTCCTGATGAAAGGCCATCATCACATAAGGCCATTTTGTCATTGCAGAAGGGGTGGCCTTTAAAGAGAGGGACTACACTAAACCTTTCACTTAAGTCAAACTTTGCCACTCCAAACTTTGCTTAAGTCAGACTTTGCCAAATTCCCTCTTTATTTTCCCCCATACCTTTCACTCAAATCAGACTTTACCACATTCCCTCTTTATTTTCCACAGAACTTTCACTCATAGTCAGGCTTTACCACATTGACTCTTTATTTCCCCACAGAACTTTCACTCATAGTCAGGCTTTACCACATTGACTCTTTATTTCCCCACAGAACTTTCACTCATAGTCAGGCTTTACCACATTGACTCTTTATTTCCCCACAGAACTTTCACTCATAGTCAGGCTTTACCACATTGACTCTTTATTTTCTGCAGAACTTTCACTCATAGTCAGGCTTTACCACATTGACTCTTTATTTCCCCACAGAACTTTCACCCAAGTCACACTTTACCACATTGACTCTTTATATCCCCACAGAACTTTCACTTAAGTCAGACTTGGCCACATGGATTTTCGTATTCTCAGTTGTAGAATCTGCCATTTGTAAGAAGTTTATGTTTACTATCAGTGTTCATCTCCATTAAACTCAGCGAGCGTCCCAACACTTTGAAACTACAGAAGCTTTCTCACTACTTCCGGGTTGGATAATAATTTGAATGTAATTTTTGGTAGACAGGCTAGCAATGTATACCATGTGTTAAAACAGTGGGCGAAAAAACCACTTGTGAGAAAGTGTTAAATGATTTCTGACTAGCAGTTGTTCCTGTTGATTTTTTATGTAGATGAGATTAATGGATTTTAAGCATGTTTAATTGTATAACAACAGGAGGATTTTGGTATTTCTGAAAATTGTAGGAAATACATTTATTATACACAGTTGTGTTAGGGGAGAGTAGTAAGCTTCAGGTAAGAAGTGAGTTTTTTTAAATAGTTTTATTTAATTGGCTTGTATACAGTATTAGTTCACCATAGAAATCCGAAGATAAAGATACGGTAAATATTGTTGTTTGAAATTTAGAAAACGGCTTTGAAATGTGGATTGTTTTCTTAGAAGTTAGATGTTTCTAATATCTCTCATATATATGATATGTATGATGGCTACCTAATTTATTTACATCTGGTAAAGAAATAGTATAAATTGAGAGTACAGTTTAATAAACATGGAATCATACAAAACAATATAGGGTTTCATACAGCAGTACTGCTTCCACTTTTATATTATATTGTAAAATTCTTCTATTTGAAGATTTTTTCAACATGCCAGGCATTTCAATAAGGGATGGTACCAGGTACTTTTACCAGCCTAATATGGTATTTGGTACCTCCTGATTTTAAAGAATTTGTATAAGCCTATAAGGTATTCATGAAAATTGTTCAAATTTTATGAAAAAGTACCACTTGTAAATAGTGAAGTACTGGTACACTTGAAAAATATTGAAAGCCCTGCATGCACTGATTTTTATACTGCAATTAGTGCATGTACTGACTCATGATGTAAAGATGTACATATAAACCTTTGCTGTATACCATATACTAGATGTATACAGTCTCTCCGCACCCTATGTCTTATGTAGAGCGCAGCACAATAGACACTGGTTGAATAAGTTCTGCACTGCAGACACTCAATAAAAAATTCAACCAGAATATTCAGTTTTCACCTTTTGTGTGTAAAACTAACAATTTTTTTTGCATTTTCAGTCAAAACTGTATTAAGAGGGCATCTTTAGATCAAAGAAAGAAAAAGTGGCCTTTTAAGACAGGTGACCTCTTAAAAGGGGTTCATTTCGTATGAAATTTTCTATGACAGGACAAGAAAAAGTTGACCTTTTAATACAGATGTCTGCTTAATAGAGGTGACTGCATGGGGCAGGTTTGACTGTACATGGCATTGTAGTATAAACACAATATATGTACTTTGTTGGGAAACATAGAATTTATTTGTACTCGTCAGAGGTTCGTCTTTATTCCTCTTTCCTAAAGCTCGTACAAATAAATTTTATATTTTCGGACAATATATGTGTATCGTCCATGTCTAAATACATGTACATGAAACAGTACATATGTACCATGCACACTGCTGTTGAAATTCAGGTATGGGAGATATTTGATACCAAACTTGACATTCAGTATAATATGATAATATATGGACTTATGTACAAACAGAAGACAATACATTGATTAATTGATCATCTCATATATCAATATCATATTCAATATATACTAATTGTTATTTTATTGATATGCTGTCAATGTATACAGTAAATGATATTCTCTTGTGTTGCTATGTATCGGGGCTTCTATTCATTATACTGAGTAATCCTATTGATATGGGTAATATTACCAATAACATAACAATTATCATAGAATAATTTAGCTGCTAATGTAGAAATAGCCCTATTAATTATTTGTATATATACCTGTATTACAATGAAAAGGCTCTCCAGGAGGCCTCCATGGCTGTGATTGTATATGGTTGTTGGATTTACAATTATCTATACAATTGGTGCCTATATCCAATAAAGTTTGTGAGGAAGACCTCCATCCACCCTTTGGTAAGGTAGACTTGGAACAAACATTATGTGAATCAAGTTTTGCCAGTGGATGATGGAAGGTCGGTGATATTCTCAGGATAATCCGGTTCCTGCATGTTATCAGCATGCCCATTTACCCTCTGCAGAGGGTTTTTTACCCCCAAAATAGGTCCTGTACCCCCAAAATTGTAGGGACTTTCTATATGCAGGGGTACAAAGTTAAGGAAAAAACAACAATTGTACCCCATTGTACCCCCAGTTTCAAAACTCAGTGGGCACCCTGGTTATAACAGCTGCCACTGAATAACTGATATATTGTTGAAAGTGGCATTTAACACACCCATCATACTAACCATATAATACTGAACCACTCTCAATATAAATTTATCTAGAGATAAAATTGCTGTCACATTTCTGATATCTTGCTCTGCAATCGATGCCTATCCCCATTCTAAAGCTATTAGTTTGAATCTCACTCATGGCGAGGTGTACTTAATACAACATTATGTGATAAAGTTTGTCAGTGACTTGGGCAGGTCTGTGTTTTTTCTCCAGGTACTTTGGTTTCATGCATAAAAAAAGGATGATTTGTTAATTGGATTTTGGCATTATTCTGTCAGTGTGTTATTTTTTTATGCTTCATTTTATCTTTGGAA
The DNA here is from genome assembly GCA_963680875.1 of Bathymodiolus brooksi. Classification (NCBI taxonomy): domain Eukaryota; kingdom Metazoa; phylum Mollusca; class Bivalvia; order Mytilida; family Modiolidae; genus Bathymodiolus; species Bathymodiolus brooksi. Next base: position 94,405,868 of record OY804582.1, on the reverse strand, counting down.
ATGAAAATTTGGAAATTGACCCAAGTAAATTTTTTTTATTGGGAAAAGCTGTATTTGTTATGCAAAAAAGTCATACTAAATTGCAGAAATGCAAAGCACTGAAAATATCAATGTTTTCATGTTGTTTTTATTAAATGTTTGACAAATCCTTTAAATAATGAATATAGATTTGTTGCTTTGTGTGAATTGTCCTTGGATATAGACCATTTATGTCAATACATATGTTTTTACAAATGAAATACATTTGACCATTGTAATCCTATGAGAACATGTCAGTTAGAGATGTACAGTGGAGTTCCAAATAGATTTGCTAGTCTAAATATACTATATATAGAACAGTTTTTTTTCTTTTTGCATTGTACTATATGCATGTAAATGTGATAAACTTTTGAATTAGGTTGCCATTATGTTTGTGTTCCTATGGTAGTTGTAATTGCAACTACTTGTGCAATCAGTGCCTATCACCACTAACATTGTGAGTTTGAATCCTGCTCATGGTGAGGTGTATTCGATACAACTTTATGTGATAAAGTTTGTCATAGCCTAGGTCAGTGGTTTTCTCCAGGTTCTCCAGTTTCCTCCACCAATAAAACAAACTGCCACAACATAACTGAACTTTTTTTTGGAAGTAGCTTTAAACACTTTAACCTCTAACCCTAAACTTGTGATTGTGAGAAAAACAGCAAAAAAAAAATGTGTAATGTTAATGTCATTGTTTCAATTATTTGTTAAACAGGACATTTAGATTACCGGTAATTTTATTTTTCATGTTTTCAGAACTTAATGAGAGGTTGAAAAAATTTCTAAGACTGAAAGGACAAAGAAAATTATAAACATACTGGCAGTGTGTGTCCCTCATCATTAATCATGTGACAAACCCCCCCTCCCTCCCCTCCCCCCAATAAATAAAAGAAATAAAGTGTAATGTTGTCATTGTTCTCAATTATTTGTTAAACAGGTCAAATTGATTAATTTTTTTTATGTATTTTCAGATTTTAATGAGTAACTTAGGAACAGATTGCTATTAGAGGGATCAACAAAGAAAATTATTAACGTTCTCACAGTGGTGTGTCCCTCATCATTAATTTTGTGACACCAGGGTAATAATTGGAAGCCATGTATGGATAACTTGATCTATTGACCCTGTGTGAGTGTGATAGTGCTGTTGTTAGACTGACAGATTTCAGAATTAGTGGTGTTATTATCTAATAATTGAAGCTCTTCTTATGTGGGAATTTACAAAAACTTGTGATTTTTGAAAAGGGGATTTACCTAAAGGTGTGAATTATCATGAATGGTAAGTTTGTTTTTTTTTTAATTTATTTAAGAATAAATTGTTTTTATCCATCTTTTTTTATATAATAAATTTTTAACAATTAACAATTTAATGACCATGGCAACATGTATGTCTTGTAGAATTTTAGCAATAGGAAAATACAAGATATAAAAGAATAGCGATGACAATCATGTATGAAAGCAAACATTTGAAAATTTCTGTGATAAAAATATAAATTTAACTTGTAACCAAATGCACAAGAAAAAAAATTACAATATTATAGCCTTTTATTTCTGCATATAGTGGATTTGCAACACAATGTGAAAGTTTTTGTTGCAAATTCTTCTTTATCTCCAATTATATTCAATCTTAAGGGTCCCAATGGAACAGAGTCACACACATTTACATTATGATTTAATGAACACAGCAGGTATAAGCTGGTCTTGATGCTTTTTACAGCTGTTTTTCCTGAGAAAATATTACAGATATATCAACTTTACTGATGGATAAATCTGAAGACCAGATCTTAAGATTTTACCAAAATGAATTGGAGGATTTACTGTATGAAAGAAACGTCTTGTCAATCCCAAATAATTTTTAGGGATTAGAAATTTTAAGATTGGAACTTTGATTTATCTCATAATTAAATTTTGGAGACATTATGGAATATAGGGAAAGACTATGAAACCATTATATACAGTTTAAAAGGGTTTATATACATACTTACTATTTTCAGAAGTAATTTTTACAGATTTCCTGATAATTGTAAGAAAACTACCGTACATCATGTGAATTTTTATTTTTCAAAGATGTGAAGTTTTGGGGTTTTTTTTTGCAATCTTTGTTCCTTATCAGTATCTTGAAAAAAAAAGATAAAAAAATTGCAACATAGTATTGTAAATTGGGTTATATTATTGTTCAATGGCTGGCTGGCACTCATGACAGTACAGGAAGCTGTTGTTATTCTGCTTAATTCCTGGAATTAACTTCTGATTAAGTTCAAACATATCTTTCAAATGAAGATGTACATATTTTGTTCTGTATTTCCGTCAGATTATTTAGCTATTTTAGATATTTCCCCTTTTCTATTCTTGATTATGATTCATTTTTATGTTAATTTATTCATTGATTGATTTATTGTTGTTTAATGTGCAGTGAGTGTATTGCCATTATGTTTCCAGTGCAAATAATAAAAACAAAAACTCATGAGTTGGTTCTGTTTCAGCAGAGAGAAAAATAGGAAAAGCCAATCTAGAGTTTAATACATGTAGTTTATTTTATTTATATACTACCAAACCTGTATTGAGAGAGATCACCTTTGGGAGAAAGAAAAAGTGGCCTTATAAGACAGGTGACCTCTTAAAAGATGTCCATTTCATAAGCAATTTTCATTTTTATAATTCAACCAAAGTTTTGACTTCTTGGTTTTCAAAAGGGTCTGTGTTTGTATGAATCCCCACTGCCTTCAGACGTGGTCTGTATATAAGTTGCTAAAATTTGTATTTTACCGAGGATTTATATAGCATTGATGTAATATATTTTTCACAATTTGATGTCCTACTTTTGTTTACAAATACTGCTGGTTTGCACTTAAGCAAAACAGAATGGGATTATTTGGTCAACCAAGTACAAATCCACACAACTAAATCAGGTCACATAAGTGTTTTAAAATGGATAAGGATTATTGAGTTGTGACTGTGTGGTTTAGGGTCTTTCTATCAGTTATGATTCAAGTAACACAACAAAGATTTGAATTTGTATCGGTACCCCTTTACATGTGATTAGATTTTTTGTTTAATTATGTCTCCCCTTCGAACGAAGGGAGACATATATATATATTGTTTTAGTCTGATTTTTTCTTCTGCTTCTTCTCAGCGAAGCTTGTCCGGACCATAACTTTTTTGTCTTTCCAGATAGGTCAAGTATATTTGGTATGTGGGTGCATGACCATAAGGCGGTGTGCTACATACCATAATGACCTTCGTGGGACCTTGACCTTTGACCTCAATGTCAAAAAATTGTTTTTTAAATAGTATTTTCTTGTCCGGGCCATAACATTTTTGTCTATCGAGATAGGTCAATGATATTTGGTATGTGGGTGCATGACCACACTGCGGTGTGTCACGTACAATAATGACCTTTGTGGGACCTTGACCGTTGACCTCAAGGTCAAATAATTGTTTTTTAAATAGTATCATTCAACTCATAATGTGTAAGTTATTGTTGTACAGATGGCCACATTAAGGGGAGACATAAGTTTTAGATATGTAAAACAGTTCTTCCTAGTTTAAATGTGCACAGTCCTGGAAATAAAAATTTAGATTTACTGGTCCGAATCAAACAGAATTTATTTTCATATATTTCTAAATAAAATCTGAAAATTTTATTGGTCTGAACAAAGTTTTACTGGTCTTGGGCCAGAGGACAGAACAAAGTTTTACTGGTCTTGGGCCAGAGGACCGGTGCTCATCATGAGGACTGAAGAGGAGAACAAAGTTTTACTGGTCTTGGGCCAGAGGACCGGTGCTTATCATGAGGACTTTCTGCATGTAATAGGATAGAAAAGATGTTGAAGTAAGTTGTGAACTACTTTGTATATTTATTTATACTGCAATCAGTTCATAAATTGCCTTATAAAGGTGTACATAGAGTGATGTCCCGTAATATCTTGTTACCATCTTAAATGGTAATATTTCTATTTTTATGTTAACAACACCTGAAAAAAATGGTGCTACTAATTTGTATCCATATTAAAATTTATTTTGTATACACAAACATATAAAGTCTCCTGGTCTTATGTAGAGTGAAGCACAATAAACACTATAGTTGAACACACTTTATACACCCAAAATAGCATATTAAACCTATTTGTCCGATATTTTTGCCTTTTTATGTAAATTAAACCATTTTCTGCTAAATGACTTTGCAGTATAAACACAAAAAAAAACATATACATTGTCGGGGAAATAAAAAAATGTATTGTACTTGCCCCGAAACAGGAAGGAAAAGCTCACCAAATGCTCGGTTTTCTTCCTGTTTCTAAAGCTCGTACAAATAACTGAACTATCGCTCTTAGGATTCAATAATGAAATAAAAACAAATTAATAGTCTTCTTAATTTATTGTATCATGAGCATAGAGTGACTTTAATTTAGGTTTTGTTTTGGATTATTAGACTTTGTTGGAAAGAAGAATCTGCTCAAATATTCAAGACTTGGACTGCATTAGTGGTGTAATGGTTAGCGTGATCACCTCGAAGATCTTGGGTTAGACACCAGATCAGGTCAAACCAAAGACTATAAGATTGGTATTTGTTGCTTTTCCGCTAAGCATGCAGAATTATGGGAAAGAGCAAAAACTGGTTAACACGGAATCAGGATAATATGTCCAAGTGGGGCGACATGTCTATCCACAGACTGTTGTTTCAGTGAGCTAGCACTGTAAAAATCCAACTAAGCATGTTGATCTAATACAAAGGGGACTTCATCATCATCTCGTCATGATATAGATGAAAAATGTTGGTGTTAAACAACAATCACTCACTCAACACTTGGACAAATACAATGTATTTTCAAGAAGCTAATACAGTACAAGATGTAACAAATGATACTTTAATACATCTGCAATTTAGGAGGAAAGATCATTTTTAAGTACCATATTGACTTTTGAATGAATTTGTTACCATATCCTAAAACTTGCCATCTGCGTTAGAGAACAAACGAGGGCGCAAAATATCTTGTTTTTATGATAATATATTGACCTGATAATCAAAGCTGATTATTGAGTAGTGGTGACATGACATGATCATTACACCATACAGGGGAATCGTGTTTAGACAGCTGTCCCACGATCGGTGTATTACTAAAAACTTAAGATACACAGTTCAATATTTACACTACCATGTATGGGAAACCCCTAAATTGCTAACACATTCAAGACTTTTATTTTTTAATGGAAAATCCATGTCTCGATTGACTTTTTCTTTCTTTATATGAAAACGGAAGGACAATACGGCTCTGTTAAAACCACCAGGGTAACTTTTTTTGTATTGGCTAGATCAATGCAACACCTGGTCTTGTTATTGACAGTTGTTTAACTGACCGGTTGACCAGCGGTCCTAATTTCTAACAATGCAAACAAATTAAATGCCTAACAAACAATGGTGTTAAATCTTCTCCTAATGTGTCCATGGTCAGTCAAATATTTCTATAAAACTTCCCAGTATCTTTTGTTAAATTGTTTTTATGTGTTTTCACATCTAAGTGTCCTTTATATCAGTTTTTAAGAGGACATTTTTTATCCATTTTGGTCCTCCATATATAAAATGTGTATTGATTTTGTTACTATTAGTGAAACAGTAAGCCTTAAGGCATATTAAATGGTTCTGACTGTTGAACATCCAAGGCTAAATTGAAGAAAAATTTGAAAATACCAAAAGGGCATATACAGGTACATGTACATGTATATCACCTAATGTATTTTGCCATTCATGGGAATTTTGCCAGTCACTTCCAGCTGTTAACGCATGATGATTATTACAGAGTTTTATAATGACAGAATTAATTAACTTAATGTCAGTTTTAAATCATATTTTCTGATCCATTAATTTTCTTTCTTTGTAAAACAAACAACAATATTGATATGGGATATTTTGTTTGAATGCCCACCAGTAAATAACAACAAGTTTAGTTGCTGGGTAGTAATTACAAATATCACTTAGTCAGCAAGCTATGAAAATAACCTTGATGGTATAGGCAAGCTGTTATCAAACGGTCAGATTGATTATTATGAAAGTATGGGGAGAAAGATTTTTTATTTTGTCAAAGAATTTGCAGTTGACTACATATATAAGGATTACATTATCAATTTGTGTCATTGTCTTTGTCTGGGTACTGAGAGCTGGCCAGCATGTCCTTAGATGGTGAGCAGGGGATGTCCTGTCAATGGGAAGGGGACATTGTCAGGTTATAATGCAGAAAGCCTGACCTTGGACCATAGTGGGTTGAATGTTTGCCACGTTACCTGCATGTTAAAGACTGCTTTTGTAGATTTAAAAATAAAGAGAAGGTATATTTTAGCCGCTAAAAAGGGCTAAATGTTTCGTCCCTACCCAATTCTCCAACTTTTCCTGTGGCAGTCAAAAGCCATTGCTCCGGTTATGCCATTCCCCCCTAATTATCCCCTCGCCAACGAAGTTGCGAAGGAATATAGTAATGCTACCTTCCGTCCTTCCATTCGTCCGTCCGTCCTTCTGTAACATCTTTGTGAACACTCTAGAATCAACATCCTTCAATGGATTTTGACCAAACTTGGTACATGCTTAGTCCTTAAGAAAATCTGGAACTCTATTGATTTTCAAGGTCAAAGGTCAAGGTCACCGGGTCAAATTTTTTACCACGTATCCTTGTGAACACTAGTATCAACATCCTTCAATGGATTTTGACCAAACTTGGTACATACTTAGTCCTTAGAAGAGTCTGGAACCCTATTGATTTTCAAGGTCAAAGGTCAAGGTCACCGGGTCAAATTTTTAGGCAAGGGGATATGCCATGCTTTGCGTTGCCCTTGTTAAAATTTGTTTTTTGTATATTTGTTGAACTTATTCTCATCCTGAATATGCATGAAATATTCGCCGTTGCACATTTAGCCACCAACAATGAATTGTTGACCTTGACTTTCATTCTGAAAATTATAGGTCCGTATGACGTCAAATGCATTATGACCTTACCAATAAAAACAACGTCAGTTTTGAATGTCTCGACAAACATTATCACTATCAAACTCTATGAAACTAGTGATATTGTCTGTCTCTTTCTTCAAAGCTGCCATTGTTCTATATTTATCCATGTCAAAGTGGGTGACATGTGTTTTTTGTGAAATCCCCATCAATTTAGATTTTTAACACGAAGCAACAATATTGCTCTAGCACTGCCCAAGTTTAAGGTGATGAAAGCTATAGAAGAGCAAAGACAATATGGAAAGCATTATAGTCTTAAAATAAAAGCATTCGTTTTTCTTTCATAATTATATTTGCATGGAATTGCCATGTTTATATAATTAATAAGTAGTATATAAATGTTTGATCACATTAAGCATGTAATTGATGGTTTTATATATATATATATATATATACAGATGTGCACAATGAGCAAAAAATAAACATCATAGGGCTAAAATTTATTTTGGATGGCTCACAAAAACAATACCTCACAGGAATATGCCTAGTGATTTTACATACATTGATATGTGGATCTATGGAGATAGGGAACCCAAAGTTTCTCCTTACGACTCTCAAGTCCAAAATTTCAAAGCGAGGCTATTTTTCTACAAATACAAATGTAGGACCAAATTTCATCGCAGGAGGTTGCACCCCTGAAAAGGGCCAGCAACTCAAGCCTCTACATTAACATATTTTTCAACTTGTCCCTTCGGACAACTAACTAAAAAAAGTACTTGTCCGACTCAATCTTTTAGTTGTCCGAAAAAATTAATAAAATTTACAAAAACTAGAGAATAATTATCCAGGGCTCCCACTAGTTTCAGGGAGCTCACAGGGAGAAGTGAAAGACAACAGAGAGAAGTGGGGAGACTTCTGGTAGAAGTCAATTGCGATTAATCAAAACATTGTTTTGCGACCCCTCTGACGTTACCCTACCCAAATTTAGTAAATAGTTAAAGCTGCCTGAACTGATTTGTTCTGGGTTTTTTTTTATTCATAACTACCTTAAGGACATATATTCAATGTCACATTTTTATTTCTGTCTACCTTAATTGGAGTCTTGCATACCAGTGATTTTTATATGTACCCCCCCCCCCCCCCCCCTTTCCTTTTGAAATATTACTGTGTTGTGATCCAATACCACACAAATTGTAATAACTCATATTTGTGTTATATAAATCCTTGTTTCTAGGTATATTTTTTTTTACCAGAAACAAGTGCCTGTGATATAAATAAAGCAAAGTATTTTATTTAAATTCACAGAGAAATACAAATTTTAGTGGATCTTTTCAACCAGAGGAAAAAGCTTGTAATATTTGTTCATTTCAAAGGTTTCAATATTTCCCAAAAGCCTAAATCAAGTCCTCTATCGTATTTTGCACAAAAGACAAGTTTAAATTTGACGCCAAATTGATATCCGATAATTTTTATGTGTCCGTTCCGGAGTGATTTTTGTTCTTATATTTCAAATATTGATATTTTAGTTCATTAAAACATTTCTGAGATTGCGACTTTAATTTTGTCAATGTCCTTGAACTTCATCAAATCATGTCTGGAGGAACGATAAATGATACAATTAAAGAGTTTTGATCTGGCGTTTCACTTTAGTTTTAATCAAAATAAATTATGGACAAATTGGAGATCAAACAGGGCTCTGTTATACAACAAACCCAGTATTTTATACCAGTGGAAATAGATTTGTCCGTCGTACCGGCACGTTTGGGAATCTGATTTTTTTCACTTGTCCCGTCGGACAACCGTAATACAAGATCTACTTGTCCGACGTCAGTTTTAACTGGTATCGGACAAACGTTAATGTCGAGGCCTGCCACTGCAGTCCTTGAAATGGAAATTTGAATTTACTGGTCCGAATCAAATTATTGAATTTATATTTATATAGTTCTTTAAAAAAAACTGAAAAATTTAGTGGTCCAAACAAAGTTTTACTGGTCTTGGGCCTGAAGACCGGTGCTCATCGTGAGGACTGCACTGGTTATAGGGGACAAATCAAATACTCCACACCATATGACATACGAGATGTAAATGAAGGCCTCATTTTTGAAGAATGCCACTCACATTGCATGTCAAAGATAGCTTACAGCAGCTCCTGGTAGACAACAGTTCTGTTGTGAATAGTCTTAAGTGGCACATTGCAATGCAACCTTTTTTTTCAACATTATATATATATCATCTCCCTTTTTCCTTGTGGCAATAAAAATTTCCATCCATTATGGCTACTGCCAGGGGCCACTTTTACCCCAATAGTTTATTGTTTGTATGATATTTTCTTATCATAAAGAAAAGTTTGAAGATATCGAAGAGAGTTTTTGGGAAGCCATAAATAGAATGACAGACAATACAATGGCCAAAAAAATAATAATATAAAGAAATAAAAGATATCGAGGTTATACTGACCCAGATCTAGATTTATGAGATCTTCTATCATTGTTTTCTGTTTTTATTTTGAAATTTAAGGTGAGCTTTAGAGGAATGGTTCATATTTGTTATCTTGGCCAGAAGTGGTCAACCATCACTTTTCTTTGTCAATTTGTATTTGAAGCCATTTATCAAGTCATTTTCGTGCATTCCCTGGCATTTCTTATGTTGAAAAATTTTAGTATAGAATTTATTTTTCATTTAAAATAAAAACTAGAATCAAAGTGTTTTGATGCGATCTACTCGAGTTGTATAATGTAGTTTAAAGCTATTTCTGACATTAAAATCTAAAGAAATGGGAAGCTATTTTGAGGATTAAATCACTTTGAGCGCAAATTAATTGTAAAACACCTGTATTATGCTTTCTGTAGAGATTTCAAAATACTAGATATCATAAAAATCTTAGGTAATGAGTACCGAATACTAAAAATAGAACACTTTAAACAAATGATTGAATTCTTCACATATTATAAATTCTGCCGATTTCTAAAAAGATTTATTACAGCAGACTTGCAATCGGTTGTTTCAGCTAGAGCATGCATGATGGTCATTATTATTTCCTGTTTGGAAATGATCCAATCAATAAACAAGACCAGATGCACCAATCATTTACCTTCTTTATAATAGATCTAAATAAAATGATCTGGTGATTGTTATAATAATTTGATGTAAGGGGCTCTGTTATTAGAAGACTGTAGAGATGGTTATTAGAGTAATTAACGTTTTTAACTGATTAATTATCACAATAAGTGCAGCTTTCAACTTCCTGTTTCATAATTTTCAATAATTACGTAATACATATGGTAAAATCTGGTACCTTGATTTCCAGCATCATATATGTCATGTATTTTGTGTGTGTGTGTGTTTAGTGAGTTATGGTGAGAGGGCTTGTTCGTTTTGTTGATATTGGTGGAATTGTTAACCATCACTATTTAAACTGTCTTCATAGATAATAATATTTTAGAGGGTGGTCTTTGATAAGAGAGGTATAATAAGGGGGGTACCTCAGTACAGCCAAACCCACATGTATCAAAAGGATATTTTATTAGACTATCAGAGGAGCATCCAATTTTATTTGACTCAGGACATTCCATTTTGTTTGACTTTGAGAGGGACATTCCATTTTATTTGACTATCAAAGGGACATTCCATTATATTTGACTGTCAGGGGGACATTCCATTTAATTTGACTATCAGAGGGACATTCCATTTTATTTGACTATCAGAGGGGCATTCCATTTTATTTAATTATCAAAGGGACATCCCATTTTATTAGACCATCATAGGGACATTCCAAATTTATTAAAACTATTAAAGTGACATCCCATTTTATTTGACTCAGAGGGACATTCCATTTTATTTGACTGTCAGAGGGACAATCCATTTTATTTGACTATCAAAGGTACATTCCATTATATTTGACTCGGAGGAACATTCCATTTTATTTAACTGTCAGAGGGGCATTCCATTTTATTTGACTATCAGAGGGACATTCCATTATATTTGACTGTCAGAGGGACATTCCATTTTATTTGACTGTCAGAGGGACATTCCATTTTATTTGACTATCAGAGGGGCATCCAATTTTATTTGACTATCAGAGGGACATCCCATTTAATTTGACAATCAGAGGGACATCCCATTTTATTTTACTGTCAGAAGGACATTCCATTTTATTTGACTATCAAAGGGACATTCCATTATATTTGACTGTCAGAGGGACATTCCATTTTATTTGATAATCAGAGGGACATTCCATTATATTTGACTGTCAGAGGGACATTCCATTATATTTGACTGTCAGAGGAACATTCCACTATATTTGACTGAGAGGGTCATTCCATTTTATTTGACTATCAGAGGGACATCCCATTGAATTTGACAATCAGAGGGACATCCCATTTTATTCGACTGTTAGAGGGACATTCCATTTTATTTGACTATCAAAGGGACATACCATTATATTTGACTCGGAGGGACATTCCATTTTATTTGACTGTCAGAGGGACATTCCATTTTATTTGACTATCAGAGGGATATTCCATTATATTTGACTCAGAGGAACATTCCATTATATTTGACTGAGAGGGACATTCCATTTTATTTGACTATCAGAGGGACATCCCATTTTATCAGACTATCAAAAGGGCATGCCATTTTATTTGACTGTCAAAGCGACATTCCATTTTATTTGACTATCAAAGGGACATTCCAAATTTATTAAGACTATCAAAGTGACATCCCATTTTATTTGACAATCAGAGGGACATCCCATTTTATTTGACTATCAGAGTGACATCCCATTTAATTTGACAATCAGAGGGACATCCCATTTAATTTGACAATCAGAGGGACATCCCATTTTATTTGACTATCAGAGTGACATCCCATTTTATTTGACTATCAGGGGGACATTCCATTTCATTTGACAATCAGAGGGACATCCCATTTTATGTGACTGTCAGAGGGACATTCCATTATATTTGATTATCAAAGTGACATCCCATTATATTTGATTGTCAAATGGACACTCCATGTTATATCACTATCAGAGGGACATCCAAGAGACCTAGCCAATTTTTATGAAGTCAGTCCAAATTTCAGTCATTTTTTAAGATCAAACCTAAATAATATGACACAATTTTCAGGTTGATAAAAACTTTAGGCCAAGGTCATACTGTATATCAGAATATGCCATTCCTAAAACAAGGATGACTCGGTAGTTGAATCCATGTATCTAATGACAAAAAGCATGTCCCAAGATCTTAATACTTCTTTTCATTTTTTTTTATCAAATATAATATGCAATATTTTTATCTGTATTATCTATCATGTTTATGAAAAATGATAAAATTTTGTTTAATTAGGTTTAACATGCAATGCAGTCTATCATATTACTGTGCATGGTTTACTAAATGTCTGTACACATCACACATTGTGATCCAGTCTCTTCACCTGAGTCTTTGGTGACTTCATTTTGTGTCAAGGTGTTAATGAAATCACTGGGTTTTCTTCATTTTACTATGATTTTCTGCTACGAAAATTCACTGAATTTTCTCACGTTTTAAATGATTGATTGATTGATTGATTGATGTTTAACACCAACTTTAGCAATATTTCAGCTATATTGTGGTGTCTGACATAATTAAAAAATAATGTTATTCTTTGAAGTCTGATAATTATTTGTATGTTAATTATCAAAAATAGATCTGTTTTACTAAATTCTTACACTTGATAATATCATGTACCATGTAATTTGATGGAAGTTTGTCTGTTAGCTTATTTAGCTTTACATGTTGTAAAATACAGTGATGTTCATGTTTACCCAGGAGTGTTAAGTATTTACTTATAAGGCGAGTTCCAGGCAAGTAAAACACAAAATACTACCTGCAAAATGACCATTTTTCCTTGTCCAATTACTTAATGGTATATAAGTAACTTGTTTCAGATTCGAGTAAGCAGTAAAAATCTACTTGTCCTGACGAATTTCAGACAAGTTGCGCAAATGCATTTCCACAGCTCTGTCACTATTTTGAAATAATAAATCTGATGGGGGTTACTTTGTGGTCATGCAGATTTAGAATTTATTTTTAAATGGTGTGCATTCTCCTCCCAACAGTAGGTTCCCGTAAGTCACATGATATTATCAAACCTGCAAAAATCTTGTTTTCAGTTATTTATAGTACATGTACTTATATTTGATGTAAATTAATGTTAATTAAATGATAGCTGACTAATATAGTATACCTACCCTGTTCTGTTCTGGCAATGAATATATAAATGAGAATAAATTATAATTAAATATTTACAAAACTTTATCACAAACTATATTAGTCGACATAGTCAATGTGAATAAAAACAGTTAAATAATTTAAATAAACGTCGGAGAAATCTGAAGGGACAATCAAGAATGAACCATCCAGGAACACTGGTAACATTTGGCACACAAGACACAAGTTAAAGACAAAGTAAGGAAACACAATATAACACAGAAGACTAAAAAAATGAAGGACACAGATACCACAAATAAAAGGGGGGTGAACCCAGGTATTCACAAAGGGTAAACAGTTCCTGCCTCTTATAAGACACCCGCCATGTAACATGTTACTATTAAAAAGCTATTTCAAAGCTATCTGTTCCATTTTACACAACAGACTGGTCTGCATTTTGTTTTTAGTTCACCTGGACCAAAGGTCCATGTGAACTATTGCCATCACTTGGCGTCCGTCGTCTGTCGTCTGTCGTCTGTAAACTTTTCACATTTCAAGCTTCTTCTCCGAAACCACATGGCCGATTGGAACCGAACTTAGCAGGAATGTTCCTTGGATGGTCCTCTACAAAGTTACTGTTTTTCGTTCCAGTCGGATATTCAATATGGCTGCCAGGGCCAATAATATGCTCTGATTGGCTGAAATTTCAAAGATCTTCTTCTCCGAAACTAATGAACTGACTGAACCCAAACTGTAAAGGAATGATCATTGGAATGTCCTTTACCAAGTTACTGTTTTTTATGCCGATCGGAAATCCAAGATGGCCGCCATCGCAGGACATAGATTAACATTGGACCCTATGGGAAAATGTTCAAATGCCTTCTTCTCAGAAACTACAAATATGATTAAAGCCAAACTGTACATGAATGTTCATTGGATGGTCCTCTACAAACGTTACGTTTTTTGTTCCGGCATGAAATTCAAAATGGCGGCTACGGCAGGACTTAGTTTAACATTGGACCCTATGGGAAAAATGTTTCAAAACGCTTCTTCTCTGAAACCACTTGGACAATTGAAACCAAACTGCCCAGGAATAGTCATTGGAAGGTCCTCTACAAATTTTATGTTTTTTATGTCGATCGGAAATCCAAGATGGCCGCCACCGCAATACATAGATTAACATTGGACCCTATGGGAAAATGTTCAAATGCCTTCTTCTCAGAAACTACAAATATTATTAAAGCCAAACTGTACATGAATGTTCATTGGATGGTCCTCTACAATCTTAAGGTTTTTTGTTCCGATATGAAATTCAAAATGGCGGCTACGGCAGGACTTAGTTTAACATTGGACCCTATGGGAAAAATGTTTCAAAATGCTTCTTCTCTGAAACCACTTGGACAGTTGAAACCAAACTGCCCAGGAATGATCATTGGAAGGTCCTCTACAAATTTTCTGTTTTTTATGCCGGTCGGAAATCCAAGATGGCCGCCACCGCAGGACATAGATTAACATTGGACCCTATGGGAAAATATTCAAATGCCTTCTACTCAGAAACTACAAATATGATTAAAGCCAAACTGTACATGAATGTTCATTAGATGGTCCTCTACAAACTTTACGTTTTTTGTTCCGGTATGAAATTCAAAATGGCGGCTACGGCAGGACTTAGTTTAACATTGAACCCTATGGGAAAAATGTTTCAAAACGCTTCTTCTCTGAAACCACTTGGATAATTGAAACCAAACTGCCCAGGAATGATCATTGGAAGGTCCTCTACAAAGTTTAAGTTTTTTATGTCGATCGGGAATCCAAGATGGCCGCCACCGCAATACATAGATTAACATTGGACCCTATGGGAAAATGTTCAAATGCCTTCTTCTCAGAAACTACAAATATTATTAAAGCCAAACTGTACATGAATGTTCATTGGATGGTCCTCTACAATCTTAAGGTTTTTTGTTCCGATATGAAATTCAAAATGGCGGCTACGGCAGGACTTAGTTTAACATTGGACCCTATGGGAAAAATGTTTCAAAATGCTTCTTCTCTGAAACCACTTGGACAGTTGAAACCAAACTGCCCAGGAATGATCATTGGAAGGTCCTCTACAAATTTTCTGTTTTTTATGCCGGTCGGAAATCCAAGATGGCCGCCACCGCAGGACATAGATTAACATTGGACCCTATGGGAAAATATTCAAATGCCTTCTTCTCAGAAACTACAAATATGATTAAAGCCAAACTGTACATGAATGTTCATTAGATGGTCCTCTACAAACTTTACGTTTTTTGTTCCGGTATGAAATTCAAAATGGCGGCTACGGCAGGACTTAGTTTAACATTGAACCCTATGGGAAAAATGTTTCAAAACGCTTCTTCTCTGAAACCACTTGGATAATTGAAACCAAACTGCCTAGGAATGATCATTGGAAGGTCCTCTAGAAATTCTATGTTTTTTATGCCGATCGGAAATCCAAGATGGCCGCCACCGCAATACATAGATTAACATTGGACCCTATGGGAAAATATTCAAATGCCTTCTTCTCAGAAACTACAAATATGATTAAAGCCAAACTGTACATGAATGTTCATTGGATGGTCCTCTACAATCTTAAGGTTTTTTGTTCCGATATGAAATTCAAAATGGCGGCTACGGCAGGACTTAGTTTAACATTGGACCCTATGGGAAAAATGTTTCAAAACGCTTCTTCTCTGAAACCACTTGGATAATTGAAACCAAACTGCCCAGGAATGATCATTGGAAGGTCCTCTACAAATTTTCTGTTTTTTATGCCGGTCGGGAATCCAAGATGGCCGCCACCGCAGGACATAGATTAACATTGGACCCTATGGGAAAATATTCAAATGCCTTCTACTCAGAAACTACAAATATGATTAAAGCCAAACTGTACATGAATGTTCATTGGATGGTCCTCTACAATCTTAAGGTTTTTTGTTCCGATATGAAATTCAAAATGGCGGCTACGGCAGGACTTAGTTTAACATTGGACCCTATGGGAAAAATGTTTCAAAATGCTTCTTCTCTGAAACCACTTGGACAGTTGAAACCAAACTGCCCAGGAATGATCATTGGAAGGTCCTCTACAAATTTTCTGTTTTTTATGCTGGTCGGAAATCCAAGATGGCCGCCACCGCAGGACATAGATTAACATTGGACCCTATGGGAAAATATTCAAATGCCTTCTACTCAGAAACTACAAATATGATTAAAGCCAAACTGTACATGAATGTTCATTAGATGGTCCTCTACAAACTTTACGTTTTTTGTTCTGGTATGAAATTCAAAATGGCGGCTACGGCAGGACTTAGTTTAACATTGGACCCTATGGGAAAAATGTTTCAAAACGCTTCTTCTCTGAAACCACTTGGATAATTGAAACCAAACTGCCTAGGAATGATCATTGGAAGGTCCTCTACAAATTTTATGTTTTTTATGCCGATCGGAAATCCAAGATGGCCACCACCGCAATACATAGATTAACATTGGACCCTATGGGAAAATGTTCAAATGCCTTCTTCTCAGAAACTACAAATATTATTAAAGCCAAACTGTACATGAATGTTCATTGGATGGTCCTCTACAAACTTTACGTTTTTTGTTCCGATAAGAAATTCAAAATGGCGGCTACGGCAGGACTTAGTTTAACATTGGACCCTATGGGAAAAATGTTTCAAAATGCTTCTTCTCTGAAACCACTTGGACAGTTGAAACCAAACTGCCCAGGAATGATCATTGGAAGGTCCTCTACAAAGTTTTTGTTTTTTTATGCCGATCGGAAATTCAAGATGGCCGCCACCGCAGGACATAGATTAACATTGGACCCTATGGGAAAATGTTCAAATGCCTTCTTCTCAGAAACTACAAATATTATTAAAGCCAAACTGTACATGAATGTTCATTGGATGATCCTCTACAAACAATACGTTTTTTGTTCCGATATGAAATTCAAAATGGCGGCTACGGCAGGACTTAGTTTAACATTGGACCCTATGGGAAAAATGTTTCAAAACGCTTCTTCTCTGAAACCACTAGAACAGTTGAAACCAAACTGCCCAGGAATGATCATTGGAAGGTCCTCTACAAATTTTTTGTTTTTTATGCCGATCGGAAATCTAAGATGGCCGCCACCGCAATACATAGATTAACATTGGACCCTATGGGAAAATGTTCAAATGCCTTCTTCTCAGAAACTACAAATATTATTAAAGCCAAACTGTACATGAATGTTCATTGGATGGTCCTCTACAAACGTTAGGTTTTTTGTTCCGATATGAAATTCAAAATGGCAGCTACGGCAGGACTTAGTTTAACATTGGACCCTATTGGGAAAATGTTTCAAAACGCTTCTTCTCTGAAACCACTTGGACAATTGAATCCAAACTGCCCAGGAATGATCATTGGAAGGTCCTCTACAAAGTTTCTGTTTTTTTATGCCGATCGAAAATTCAAGATGGCCACCACCGCAGGACATAGATTAACATTGGACCCTATGGGAAAATGTTCAAATGCTTTCTTCTCAGAAACTACAAATATGATTAAAGCCAAACTGTCCATATGTGTGTACATTGGATGGTCCTCTACAAACTTTACGTTTTTTGTTCCGATATGAAATTCAAAATGGCGGCTACGGCAGGACTTAGTTTAACATTGGACCCTATGGGGAAAATGTTTCAAAACGCTTCTTCTCTGAAACCACTTGGATAATTGAAACCAAACTGCCCAGGAATGATCATTGGAAGGTCCTCTACAAGGTGTGTGTTTTTTATGCCGATCGGAAATCCAAGATGGCCACCACCGCAGGACATAGATTAACATTGGACCCTATGGGAAAATGTTCAAATGCCTTCTTCTCAGAAACTACAAATATGATTAAAGCCAAACTGTACATGAATGTTCATTGGATGGTCCTCTACAAACATTACGTTTTTTGTTCCGGTATGAAATTCAAAATGGCGGCTACGGCAGGACTTAGTTTAACATTGGACCCTATGGGAAAAATGTTTCAAAATGCTTCTTCTCTGAAACCACTTGGACAGTTGAAACCAAACTGCCCAGGAATGATCATTGGAAGGTCCTCTGTTTTTTATGCCGATCGGAAATCCAAGATGGCTGCCACCACAGGTCATAGTATTAACACAGAACCATATGGGGAAAATACAGAAATATATTCTTCTCTGAAGCTATTGCACTGATTGAACCTAAACTGTGCATCAATCATTGGAAGGTCCTTTACAAACTTTGTGTTTTTTATGTTGATCGTAATTCCAAGATGACGCAGGACATAGTTTTTACATAGGACCAATTGGTTTTTTTTATTACCAGGTGAACGATACAGGCTCTTGAGAGCCTCTGGTTGATTTTATCAGGAACAGTTTAGTATGGAAATAAATTATTTTTCTGTTTAATAAGATTTTATTCAAAACTGTCAAAAGTAAACAGGATTTATAGTATAATGTGTTTAATGAAAACAATAATTAAAAAAAAAAAAAATAAGTACACAGTAGTACTATGAAATTTGAGTCGTTGCGATGTCGTGGTTTTAAACCTAAACATAAGACAAGGTCTTATCTTCAGTCAGTCCCCCCTATTAATCTGTTTGTCATTTAATGAGTTATATGTACATAAAATTACCTGTTCAGGTGTAAAAATGATGTAATTAAGGTTATTTATGTCCATTATGAAGATGAAAAAGTTTGAATAGATCATGGCATCCTGTTTTGTAGTTTTTTTTTATGTATCTTAAACTTATTGCTTCATAAATGATGGAAGGCAATATATAGTGTGGTCTATAATCATATTTTGTGCTGATCCGTGGAATCAAATTTATGATGTCTCTAACACTAGCTATGGGGGAGGGGGAACCAAAAAAAAACAATGTTTCTGCTAGTCCTAACAACCCTAAGTTTGAATTGCCATTTTTGAACAATTAGTGTTAAAGTCAGATTCTTGTCCTGTGTAAAAAAAAATTAAACAATCAAAAATTTTGCTTTTCCAACATATGGTACCCAACCTATTTTTGTTTCAAAAATGTTACCTGAGACACAGGTATTTTTTTTTATTGGCCTAGACGTTTTTTGTCGAAGTATTCATATATGATGTTAGAAAAATGTCTTTGTTCCTGTTTATTCGGATATTATAAAAGAAAAATGCACACGTCAAAAAAAATATTTATATTGGCTTTGTCTGGCAGATGCCAGTCCTCAAGGCAGAATTTTAAAGCTTGCTGGCACTAATGTTCATTTGTTTAGCAATTTGTCTTGTATGGCTGATGTTTACCAAATCTTTATACAGAAAGTCAGATAATTTTATTGTAGATGTATTTTAATTAAAAACCATAAGAAGCCTAAATTATATAATTGTTAGTTTTTTTGTTGTTTTTTTGTTGTTTTTTTTTAATCTATGACCAATTTTATTTATGGAATGGAAATTTATTTTTATTTTTTTAGCACTCCCTAAAAAACATTTTTGAATAAAAAAAAAACGGGTAAATATTTTTGTCATGGACAGAAGCATACAAATTTAAGCAAAATTTTATTTATGCTTAAAAATAAAAATACATTGCAGCTGTCATTTTCTGGTTAATTTTGTGTTCTTTTAATATTAAAAAAATGTACAGGAGTTGAAATATGGACATACATTAGGTTAGAAAATATCATACAACTATATACATTCAGAGTACCATAAAACAAGATGGTGTAATATATCATTTGTAGGGTGTTGTTTTCTTAATGGCAAAGTAATAAATGTTTAGATGTACTAAAAATCTGGTCAACTATAGAAACTGGAAGTACAATATATGTTTTCTTTCTCATCATTTAGGGACCAACTAATTAATTTCTGCAGGAGTGAGAGGTGAAAAGGCAGTAAATTTTCTTCAAATTTTACCACAATTATTTTTTTTTTAAACTGCAGTGCCAGATTATTTCTTGTATCTTTAAGGTCAATTTATTGTTATTTTTTTCCATAAAATTCAGAAAAAAAATAAATACCAGTAGACTTTTAACCTTAAAGTTAAATGGTTGCTCCCTTATATCGGTAAAGGTACTTTCCCAGCAAAGGGTTTCTTGTTTTTATTTTTCCAGTGCATGTACACATCCCAAAGATCATTATATTTCTCCACCCTTGTCAAACCAAAGTTATGTTTGCCACAAGGAAAACTTATACTGGCTTTGAATCCTTGGTTCCTCCATGTCTTGTTCAGTGACCCTGATTATTTCTATGTGTGTGGTCTTTTCTAAAGACAAAGATGATTGTTTCTTTTTTTTTTTTTTTTGTGTCCCCTATTAAATGTATTGTGTTGTTATAATTCATCATGGGAACAGAAAATAACACGAAAAAAAAATAAAGTGAAGAAACATCAATCAACAACAAAAATCAAGAAAAAAAAACATCAAGGGGGGAAATTGTTTACAAAGAATTGAGGAGATGGATCTAGTAATGAAAATATCTGATTTATTGCCAAATATAGTTACCTGTAGTTAATTATATAGGAATGGTGAGTGTGTTTTTATAAAATGTCAATTTCAACATTAAAGAAAATGATGCATTATTTTCAAATGTCAAGAATGTTTATAAATGCAATATAGGAAATATGAAACTACTTTGTATTATTTATGAAAAAGATGAAAAATGGAAGTGTCCCGACTTTGTTGTGACACCAAATTTATCAAAGAAAATGACACAAAAAACGGGATATAGTCCTGTCAAAGTACAATATCAACCCAACATTAAATCTAAATGTATTATATTATTTGTCATGTATCCTTGTTAAAGTAGATGAAAGGTTATAATGTTATTGCATGCTCAAGTTGCATTTTAATTGTGTTTTTTTAAAGCCTGGTCGGAAACTCCTCTACAAATTTCCTAAGTATTGTACAGATATATATATATTGTTGTACAGATACTGCCATGACCATGCAAAGATATACATGGCCGCGGAAACTCCTCCATACAATTTCCTGAGTATTATACCAGATATATATATAGTTGTAGAGATACTGCTGTCACCATACAGAGATATACAAAAAATGTACATAACTAATTTTATGTTTATTTTATTGTCGTGTTATGATAATAATGGATAAAATGGCTACAAACGAGATTGTTGTTATCTTTTTGATGTACATGTTATAAAAATATTGCCTTGGTCAGTATAAGATTATAACTGATACTTCAGAAGCTTGTGATGATGTTGTGGATGACAATAATAGTAGATCTGGAAGATCAGCCACTCAACTTGATTGCTTGATTATGTAGAAATCGTAACATCCATGTAAAAATTGATCCGAGAGGAAAAAATTGAAATACATGTGTAATATTTTTAATTTCCGTCAGGCATAGATAACCTTTGATGATATGGCTATCCTGTTTCTGCCAATTGGTTTACTTGCTTTCAAAGACTTTTGAATTATTTGACTTTCCAATCTGAAGACTATGAGCATTCCACTTTAAGAAGAGTTTGAAGATATCAAAGGGGTAATTAGAATCGGTATATTTAAGAAGAACAGACAACACAGGTTATTCCAGAAAGGTGTCGTGCACAATAAATTAGATATCTTCTTTTATATTGATAATGTTTTTTTTATATAATCTTTTAATTTTTTTTCAGATTTTCTTTTTTGAAGAAATGTGAGGAAAGATGAAATGGACATCCAGGCAACAGATGAATACAAAGCTTTGGAAATTTACCTTCAAAAGGCACAAGTAAGGTTAAAATATAGGTCATATAAATGATAATAACATCACCTTGAAGTGGCTTTCTTCTTGATGACAACTAGATTTAGGGAGCAATCATTTTGTAAATAGGCAGGTCTCGAATATTTTGATGGAGAGAAAAATAGAACAAGTATACATCTGTTTATCCATGTATTTCGGTTCCCTCCACCAATAAAGCTTAGGCCAAATAAAAAAATATGTGTGTTTACGGTCGCATGTCAAAAAAATCTAGGGTCGGTCGTTCGGCATTTTTTTTTTTTTATTATTATTATCGGCAAAACTGGAAATAGTCGTTTCCGATTCCGATATTTCATTTTCGAAATTTCCGGTAAGCCGTCATTTGTTGAAGCTATTTTATGACGAGTTACGCAGTTTTTCTACCTTCTTTGCTTTCAAATTCGACAAAAAGTTAACAGTTGAATAAATAAAACATTGCTGCTGATTAAACAACAAAAATGGTTATCCGAATTCTGTGTAAAAATTGATATGGTTGCTAGCAAAAATTAGGGTCGAATAAATGCCGATAAAAAAGGTTAGGGTCGGCGGCTGAAAAATAAGATCGGTTGGGTGACCGTAAACACACATATTTTTTTATTTGGCCTGACCACCACAATATAACTGAAATATTGTTGAAAAGTGGTGTTAAACTTCAAAACTCTAACCCTCAATTTGAATACCTTTTATATAGAATTGCATAATATATATATTGGTTGTTGTTTGTTGTAAAATTTACAACCTATTCCAAATATTTTGAGGGGGAAAAAACGACAGAATAAAATCGTTGCATAGATCTATGATGTAAAATTTACTACCATTTTCAAACATTTTGAGAGGAAAAAACGACAGAATTAAATAGTTGCATAGATCTATGACTGATTATAGCATCGTTGATGTCTGATTTTTGAAGAAGTCTTCAGTACATTAAAAGAAAAGGTGAAAACAAGATTGAAATTAAGATTGAACTAAAAATAAATCAAATTTTTTTTTGCACTGTTTTCTCCCTTTACATTCACTTTTGAAGGATTTTATAATCAGTTTATCATCTTGATGGATGAAAATTAAGTAATATATTTACACCAAGCAATTACGCTGACCTAGATAGGATTTTTTTTTTTAACAAATAGATATTTATAGATAGGTAAACATCAATAGGAAAATAAATTTACTGCACTGAAAACCTCCCAAGAATCATGGTTAAAATGATAGAATGAGAAATACTATGTAATGTTAGTAAGACGGGATATGGATGTAAATGAACAATTTTACTCTTAAAACACAACGTTTAGTACAGGAACAGTGTTTTTATTGCTGTTCTACATTTCACAGTTACAATAGGGTATTCAATAGTGAGCATAACTTATACCCTAAAATGAGTGTATGAAACAGCATGTAACACATGTAATTGCTCCAAGAAATTGTAACTTGAAAGAAGGCCTTTAAGTAAAACTGATCTATATATAACACAATTGTTTTATAAGCAAATGTTTTATTTCAAGTGGAAGTTAATTTGAAAAAAAAATTCACACCATGATATATCGGGAAAACTGCTAAAGTTGGTGTTAGTCACCAATCAATCAAGCTATATATATATATATGTGAAATATTTAATATTGCAGAGGTTCCTGTCTAAATGCTTTTATCTAATTTAAATGCTTCATAATTATTTTATTCAGGAAGAAATTGGTCGTTCATTTTCTGTTAATAAGCAGATAGAGCCATTATCAAATGGATTCACAGTCAAGAGACATAATAGTTTCTCCTCAGACTCGGATGGTAGCCATAGTTACTGGCAACATATAAGACCTGGACATGCTTGTAAAAGGCACAACAGTTTTTCGTCTTATTCAACAAACAATGACCGTGACAGCAGACGTACATCTTCAGAAAATTTACAGAATGGCTCTAAAAGAAACAGTGACCCGTCCAGGTCAAAATCTGACCAATGGAATGGTCAATATCAGTGTATCATTGTTGAAACTGGGAAAAAATCTGGAAAAGAAGTAAACTCGCAGCCATCTAAAATCAAGAAAAAGGTGAGATTTGGGTTGATATGATTCATATAATTTGTGCCAAATTCATACAATCTATATAGTTAAACCTGTATATAATGAGCACTCAATGGAAGCTGAAAATGTGTCCTTAAACTCCTTTGTGGACAGTTTACCCTTTATATACAGGTTAAAATTGTGTACTCTATTCAAAAAAATGAGACTTCCCTTTATGGACAATGATTTGTTATATAGAGGTGCCCATTAAGGCAGGTTTGACTGTACATGTATATAGACACAAACACTCGAGATTTCCTTTGTTTCATTCCTTGGTGAGTAAGGCATTATAATGTCCTGTGAAATTGTGTCCATCCGGACACTATTTCATATAAAATATTGTCCAAAGAACAAACTTTCTCTATATAATTGTTTCTTGGACCTTATTCCGCCATGAAGTCTAAGTCTGATGAACTTTATTTCATGGGATGCATCATTTTATGTTACTGATGTTCATCATGTCTTAGTATTGTCTTCATCCTGTCCGTCCGTCTATCACAAAAGTTTGTATGGCATAACTCATCCTACGTTTGAAATGGGAATTTCTCAAACTTATATACTTGCTTATTGCCATGAAGAATTGATTATCATTAGGAAAGTTTCGTTAGACTATTTTTGAAAGAGTTAATGGCCCTTTTTCACAAACAATATTCCATTAAAAATTTGTACACACAACTCCTCCTCCTTTTTAAACAGGAATTACTCAAAACTTTGCATGCTTGTTTATTGTCATATGAAGAATTACATCTCGTAACAGCAGTTTAATCAAAACATTGCTGAAGTTGCTGTCCTTTTTGACTAAAAATATTTCATCAGAAAGAATATGAGAAGGAGAAGGATACATTTTGTTAGAATAAGCCCTATCACAAATTGAATGTGAAAATATTTAGATAAATACAAAGATTTAATAGACATTAAGAAAATTGTGTTCTCAATTTTTAGTAAGAATATTATTTCATTGCTGGAATACAATGAAACACTGCAAGTGATCATTTCTCATTTCTCAAATAACATATATTTTTTTTGTCTAAACTGCCAGAAAAATACTTTAAATTATATTTTATGTCAACTTGTCCTAATCTGTGTGACAAAAAAGAATGATTCTAGTGAATAGATTTAAAAGATTTTTTTTTTTTTTTTTTGACATATGTTTTACGTCCATGGCTAAGTGACATGTGCCTGTATTATTTATTTGCTCATTTTTTACTATAAATAGTTGGGTCCCAGTCAGTTAGGCGAGAATTCTTCCTTGTCATATCAGATAATCACTAGGTCTATTAATGTTCCCATTTAAAAAATTAAGACAGAATATATATAAATATTTGTGTAACAAGATGACATGACAAAATAGTCCCAAAAATAATTAAGTCTATTTTCTTAATGATATTATGTTTAGAAAAATGTTTACGTTAGTTACCAAAATTAGATAATATTATTGAAATTTTTATATTCTGAGTTATGGTCCTTGGATTGTCTAGAACACTTCATGGCATGATGATGAGATGAATTTAATGATTAGTAATATCATATCTTAAAAAATTGAAAAAAAATAAATGCCCCCATTTTACCGTATGCAGGGCATAATGATTGAAATATATAGAAAATGGGATACTAAAAAATAAAAGTTTACACTACGACTTGATTTTTTCTTGAAATTGTATAGAGATCTATATTTTTCAGACTTTGAATAATTTAATTATTTTAAAAACAAAAACAAAACAAAAGGGTTGTCAGGTTATAATATAGAAAGCCTGATAATAGACCATAGTTGTCAACATGTTTGGAGAGTCCCATGTTAAAGTCCTCTTTTGTAGATTTCAAAAAGAATAGGCTATTGTAGCCGCTACAGAAAACAAAATTTTCCAGTCGCAGTCCTTTGCCCCAGTTGTCCCGCCCCTCCCTCGTTACGATTGTTATGCTTGCTCTTGTCCTGAATATAGCTAAAATATACTGCTCGCTAGATATTAAACAATCAGTCAATAAATAAATTGTTGCTTAAAGTACAGGACTAAAACCAGACAGACCGTAAATTTTCTTGTTTGACTTCATTTTTAGTTTTGGGTTGATGAATTGATATTAATAATGACGAGGGAAAAACTCTACCTGTATTAACATTATCCATAAATCAAGGTAAATTATCATAGTTCATATTTTTAATGTAACGAATATCCGCTCTTTTGTATTGGTATCTTAAAAACGTTTCATCATATTTCAATTATTTTGTATATAACTATATAAAGTTATGCAGCGTACATCCTTCTTGATACTTATTAATAAATTTCAATTCAGTTATGATAATACATAATACGGTAGAAATTGGACCATTCATGTATGTCTTGTCATGTATGTGATCGAGTTAAAGGTATTGGCCTTGGAAAAAGTATGTTATAGAAGCTATTTAACATTTAATTTCTTTGATATTAAAAAAATTAATTATTTTTTAATGTACTTTTAAGTATTGATCCTTTATAACATCAAGATGACTAGGGGCTGTCGTGGTCGTGATTGTATGGTAGCTGGATTTACAACTACCTGTGCAATCAGTGTCTATCACCACTGAAGTTGTGAGTTCGAACCTTGTTCATGGCAAGGTGTACTTGATCGTATGGTAGCTGGATTTACAACTACCTGTGCAATCAGTGCCTATCACCACTGAAGTTGTGAGTTCGAACCTTGTTCATGGCAAGGTGTACTTGATCGCATGGTTGCTAGATTTACAACTACCTGTGCAATCAGTGCCTATCACCACTGAAGTTTTGAGTTCGAACCTTGTTCATGGCAAGGTGTACTTGATCATATGGTAGCTAGATTTATAACTACCTGTGCAATCAGTGCCTATCACTACTTAAGTTGTGAGTTCGAACCTTGTTCATGGCAAGGTGTACTTAATAAAACATTACATGATAAAGTTTGTCAGTGACTTGTGACAGATCTATGGTTTTCTCTGGTTTCCTCCATCAATAAAACTGACCACCACAATATAAATGGAATATTGTTGATAGTGGCATTAAAGACCATTATCCTAACCTGCTGGAATAGTCCTCAACTTGACCTTAAACAAACATCAATCAATCACCCATTTTTTATTTTTTTTTAAACAGAATTCAGGGGCCGTCGTGGCAATGATTGTATGGTAGATGGATTTACAACAACCTATGCAATCAGTGCCTATCACCACCAATGTTGTAAGTTAGGATTTCGATCAGGGCGAGGTGTACAACATTATGTGATAAAATTTGTCAGTGACTTGCGACAGGTCGGTGGTTTTCTGCGGGTCCTCCGGTTTCCTCCATCAATAAAACGGACCACCACGATATAACTGAAATATTGTTGAAAGCTGCGTTAAACACCATCAAACAAACAAACAATTAACAGAATTCCAGAATCATGAAAAAAAAAAATGATTTCTCCTTTAAATCCAAAAGAAAATAGGCTGAATACATGTGTACAAATATATAAATCCTAATAGTTGTATACTCAAGTTACACAGCAAAAAACATGAAATACTGGTAGTATCCCCACACTCAGCTTGATAAACATAACTTATCTATCTTCTAAGTTCTGAATATGACACTTGTCTTTCATTTAAAAAAAAGACATTAAAAAGCATTTATAAGCTTTCTGACAATTAAAGAAGTATCATTTTGTGTAATTTGATGTCTATTGAATTTAAAATTTAAAATTTTATTATTTTTCTAACCCTAATGTAAAATATCAAATTAAAAATTGGCACAAGTTACTGTAAACAACATATAAGTGAAAACCTAAGAGTACTGTAATAGCTGATTGTCTGAGACAAAACAGTCTGTGGGAAGGTAAAGGTGTATCCATTCAATTGGCAAGACATGTTTCTTCCTTAGAATATTTTTAACATTATTAATGGAGTTCAGGAGTTTACAGCTTTGTTCATCTTCTGTTTTTAAAGTGCAAACAATATTTGATAATATGTTCGATTTTAATGGATTACAACCGCCCCCGCCCCTCTTTTTCCAAGTCTATTAAGTACATACAATGTGTTTATTTTTTAGATTTAGATTTTGTATCTATTTATAGACTGACCAGACATCTTCATGTGGTTTTTTTTCTAAACTTTTTGACCAAAATTGTTGATCTGATATTCAGATATTTTGAATATACATGTATCAAAGTCTTTTTTATATATAAGACGAAATATACAGCAATATCAATTGCAGGTATAAATAGGCTAAATTTTATTGTATAATTAGAACAGGTAATTGCACCAGGTAAACAAATGCATGCTTTCCTTTGAAGTTTTGTCTATGGAAAAGCTCATATTTCCTATTTTGTATTCAAAAGCTTTTAAAAGACTAATTACTCAAGCTTCTAGATATTAATCTTCACATAGCCTATTAAATATTTGACTTGTTAAAAATGTGTTTATAAGGTTTATATTATATTATGTAATGTGTACATTGGATATTTGGATGATATTTGTTGGAAGTGAAATCATTGATTGGACAATATGTGTATACATATCTCTAATGGTTCTTCGCTCTTTTTTTTTTTTGAAGCCTTCAATGGAACTGAGGACAGCTGACCCTCAGACTAACAAACTGGCTTAAATTTGTTCTATTTCTTTTTTATATGCTTCTTGTACTATATGATTATGTATTGAGGGATAATTTTTTGTGTTTTCTTCAATCATGGAATGAATATTTTTTTTTCTTCTATTTTTTTGTAACATCATGAAAATTAATGTTAACCTCTATTATTTTGATATACTGGTGTCTTCTGAAAATTTTTGTTATTTTATGAATTTGGAATTTTCATACATTTTCTTAATAATTAACAAAAAAATAAAAGCATCTATTTCAACCTAAATAACACATGTATATCAACTTATCTTTAAGGGACATATTTGTTATAATTCCACCTTATATCAGAATGCTGTCTTCTGATTGGTTGATGAAAAGGGTATTTTTTACCAATTCTTCGTTTTTTCAGCTTTTCCACCATTGCCGGGATATTTGCCTAAAAATATCCCGGTACTATAGGAAAATATCCCACTCGAGACGAAATCCCTTCTTTAAATAGTTTATGACGTCACAGATGTTATTCGAATTACTCGGGTTTCTTCTTTCAACCAACTCTAAAGTAAAGAAAATGACGACAGTGTCAGCCGTTATGCTTGAAATCGTTGAAATGTATATATTTCAAATTCATTTGCATTACGTTTTTTTAGCGTGTTGTATGTTAAAGCAAAACTGTGATTTATTTTATTTTTGAATTTGTTCCAGAATTTATACACTAGTCACTTCTTTGAAAATATTTTTCCTGTTTTCGTAAATTGATTTTAAGTCTCAGTTGAAAATCAAATGTGATCGAGGTGGTCTGAAGTTCTGAACCTGCTTGCATGCCACCGTTGTACTTGCTGTTAAATATTCGGCGGAATTAAACAAATATATTTGTATATAATTATTTGTTTGGCCTTGTCAAGGTTTTAAAGTGCAGGTAATTTACAGGTAAAATATATAGTAAGTA
The DNA here is from genome assembly GCA_963680875.1 of Bathymodiolus brooksi. Taxonomy (NCBI): domain Eukaryota; kingdom Metazoa; phylum Mollusca; class Bivalvia; order Mytilida; family Modiolidae; genus Bathymodiolus; species Bathymodiolus brooksi. Next base: position 94,376,442 of record OY804582.1, on the reverse strand, counting down.
GTTGTAGGGGAAGGCGTAATTTGCTAATTAGTGGTGAATTAATTGTTATTCGTTGGAATTTATTAGTCGTAATGACCATGATGATAAGATATTTTTGTTGTGAATGAAAATTCAAGTGGAAATAAGAGTTAGTTAGTAGTCATATTTCATCATGTGTAAACATAATTCTAAAAGAAAAAAACAAGAAAACATTTTGAGGAAATGGAAACATATATCACAACAGGAAGGTAATAATTAGTTTGCTGCTTTGCTTTGTCCATGATTATTATTGTTTGAAGGTTAGGGTTATGGTGTTTAATGCCACTTTCAACAATATTTCAGTTATATCCTGGTGGTCACTTTTAATGGAGGAAACTGGATAAAGCCACTGACCTGCCGCAAATCAACGACAAACTTTATCACATAATTATTGTTTGAGCAAAATGAATATTTTGAGGCTGTTTAAATAAAAAAAAATGTGTCTGGACAGTCTTAAGATTTTAATTTTATCAGAAGTTAAAAAAAGGTTAATGATCTCTATGCTTTATAATAGTTGTATCTTACATTAATTTTAGTGCCAATTAAATTTTTAAAAAATGTACTAAAATTCCTTTGCAGAACGTTTGTCCCTAATTTCTATTTATGAACTATTTCGGTTCAACATCTTGTCTCTTTGATATTTTTTTATAGAAAAAGAATCTACAATTTAAATTACTTTTTTTTTCTTTAAATAAAGAGTTCAATACATGAGAAATTAAAAATGTATTCCAAATGATTTACATATGAATGGCCTCAAATGAAGTGTTGTACTGAAACAGATTGCTGTGTTGTTATTTACATAAATAAAATAAATTTGCATATTTGATGCATAATTATGTTCACCTTAATTTAGATAACATTGATATGACATTCAACACATTTTTATATTTCAAATTCGAGAACTAGAAACTCTTCTTTCACTGGATGAGAGAACACTTGATTTATAGGTTGAAAAGACGAATTTCTCACTTTTTTTTAAAGTGATTACCATAAAGGAAATTAAAGATGATTTCATTGAAGCTTGACTTTGCTCATTTGATTTGAAGGACCTGTCTCATTCTGCTCCGCTGCGGTATGTGAATCATACAAAAGAAAAGAATTTTGATACATGGAAGATGAACTAAAGATTATCATTCCTATACATTTTTATTACGGGTTATACCTGTAATTTGGCAAGGTGGAATTATCTATACATAGTTGTAAAAAAAAAAGAAATGAAAAAAAATTGAAATTTTTTTAAAGACCATTTAATATTTGGACATGTAGATGATACAAAAGCACACACACCTGCTGGGTAAAGATGGTACATATGGCTTAAAATTTCAGACCTGTACTATCTCACTCCAACATGTTTTCACCTGGATTTAACTTGACACACATTATAATTGGATGATAATCGTGTTTATTTCTGGACAAAAGTGTTTGTTTAACCTTAAACAGTAAAAGTTTTAACTGAATATTTTCTAGTGGTGGTTTTGTGACTTGTTTGTCTTAATTGACAATTTCCCATCTTGTTTCCGACTGTATCTCGTTGACAGTATGGATTAAAAAAAGGCTTTACCCTTGTAAATATACGTTTATATCACCGGTATATCAATAACAACAAACTAGAAATATTGTAAGTAAGCTTTTCTGGTACAAATTGATTTTAATGGAAGTTTTATGCATTTCTTTAAAAAGATTATTTTTACCTGGATTTAGTGCATCAGTATACAGGTGATGCTGCTTTTGGAATTGATTATGAATGCAGAAGATTGTGCAGCTAATTGTATCATACCAAATGTGGATTAAAATACAGTCGTAAATCGGGTTCATTATGTGATGCTGCATATATTACCCAGCTGGCCATTAGTTGATTAACGACATAAATATCGTTTTTCAAATTAGTAACTTGTGAAAAACATGTCTGGTTTGGATCTCAAGTCGTTTATAACTTTAGATCGTTGCTCTTGAATATGAAATTGTGTCCGAAAATATAAATGGGAGTTACATTTTATGATAGTGTATACAAGTTTGTTTATTACCTTATTGAATAAGTCATGGCGGTTTCATATGGGGATGTTTTTAAACGCTACAAAGACACATCTCTTATAATTTTCCATGAATATCAGGTAATTATTTTAATCTTAAGGTAATGATATCTTGTTCTCTGTTTATGTTTTGGTACATGTATATATTGTTTGTTTGTTTGATGGTGTTTAACGCCACTTTCAACGGTATATGTATATAGCAAAGAAAGAATGAATTTAATTATTACTGTTTTTAAGAAGTTTTAATTTGAAGAAAAAAAGTGTTATGCCATTGAAAAGTCTAGTATTGGTTTTTTTTTCTAATATTGAATTAGTTTTATAATTGATTTCAGTTGTTGCCCAAGTTAAATGCTTCTCAAAGAAGTAATAGTTTTCTGGACATGTGGCAATGTCCAGTAAAAATTGGTTTGGTCCAGTAAAAGATTATTCATTACTGGACCAAATGACCAGTAGGAATCTGAGCATCTCCTCAGTGGAAAATGTGAATGTCCAGTAAACTTGATTCTGGATCCAGTAATTTGTACTCCTTTACTGGACCGAATGTCCATTCAATTTCAATTTACCTTGGGAGATGCTGTAATTGTTTTTGTTTAAACATGAAAAAAACAAGAGTGAAAATACGGACAATGATGTTAAACTTCAGGAGTTACTGGCCTGAACTTCAAATAATATGAAATTTTAAACACAGTTGCAGTGAAAAATCAATTAAGCTTCGCGTTGCGAGCTTTACTGGCCAGGAGCAATAGAACAAGAGCTAATGTCACAGACTGATGTATTCATTGTTATTTGCATGTTAATGAAGAATATAGGCTGATTATTAACAGCTAGATACAGTGGCAATTTAATATAGAAATGAGCTGTGGACAGTATCGTTAAATTATTGTCCTTCAGCTCTTACCTTGCTAGTAACCAGGACATTGGCCAGACTAGTAAATGATATTAAATTATGTGTAATCACTGACCATTACTAATGAATCGCTCATCTTGAAAATCCTCATTTGGATGGATTTGTATAAAATATAGAATAAACAACAGTTTCATTTTTGTAAGCAATAGAGTGTCTAGCATTTTTTTTATAAAGTTATTCACTTTCGTATGACAAGATGAATTTGAATTTTGGACTAAAAAATAGACCTCGGTTTTGTAAGTAATATCAAATTTTGAACCATTTTAATAAAAAAAAAAAAAATCCTTTTATCATGATGAAAATAAAGTAATAATAGTTTCAAGGACAGTACTTTTCAATTTATCAATGTTTTGGCTATAGAGGAATAAATAAACCATAGAGAGGTCAAATAAAGTGTTATTATCAAGTTCTATAAAGCAATGATTATTTTTATTACTTTACGACATAATAATACTCAGTGTAAATATACGTTCCTCACCATAGACTGTCTGACTCAGAAGGATAGTACAAAAGTCTTGTCACAAATTGTGGTATTGGGTCAAAGAGGTGGAGACTGACTTATCAATGAAACAACCCTTTCAAGTACAATATGTTAAAACAGATTTAATTCAAATATTTAATCTTGTATGGCTGTATTACTATTAGAAAGATCAGTTGCCCTTTATTTTGTAAAATTGTGAATCGTTGATTCGTGTGGTCTGTGGTCAAGAGCTTTCTTGTCTGAGGTTTGTAGAAATAATTGTAAAAGGTGTGGAAATGCCAAGCCTCAGTTTATAATTCTGTCCAACCTTATTTAACATACAGTCAAACCTGCTTTAGTGACCACCTCTATTAAGCACTAACTTATATTGTGTAACCCTAATTTTTTCTTTCCCTTCACAATGCATTTCATATCAATTAAACCTGTTTTAAGCGACCACCTGCCTTATGTGAGCATCTTTATCATTTCTATGTCATTTGGCGTTTAGAATTTTGTACTTCGCTTACAAAACTGTACGAAGAAAATAATATCAGTAATAAAGTACATTTTTGTAGTTTCTTTGTGAAGAAGAAAATGTGTTTTGATTATAAAGGATGAAAAATGATCATGCCATTAAAGCGAAGAAAAAAGACTTGTCTATCCATGTTTAAGAATGACAAAAATCTTAGGTTAATATTGAATGATGTGCACATATTAAGAAAATATTTAAATTAAATTTTACATAAAAGCTACAACCCTGGTGATCATTTGCTTTATGATATATATATGCATGATAGCTTATCTAGAATATTAAAATGTTTCTATTTCATATCTCTTACAGATAAATGTCTCTATTCAAGTCGTAATCGGGGGCATTATATAACGATAGTAAGAAAGGTGTGAACAGTTGACATATGACAAGTAAATTACCCTGAATAAATACGTGTATTGCAAACAAAAAAATACAAGATGTTATGATTAAGCTTTTTATATTCTAACTGTGTTGACAAAAGATGATAAAGAGGTATATTATCTGGTCACACGCCAGGGGGTCTAGTGCATATTTAGTCCACCAAAATTACCCCAGTGTTTACTTGTGCTAAGGCTAATAAGACCAATTCAAAAGTATATAAACATCCAGGGGGTAGTCTAATGTTCTTTACGTAAATAAATATATTGGAGAGGGGGCTTTCTAAGTACCAATTTAATAGATGTTGAAACAAACTCACGGTTTAATATAGCCTGTCTATTAACTTTTGAAGATTTAATATTGTACCACATTAAATGTTAGAGTTACTCAAGTGTGACACTGATTACTTTTGAGGACAGGTAAATATTAATTATAATATTTATATCATTTACCTGCAAATGTCGTTCAGATGTGACCTGTTTTTATTCATTAAGCTCACATTTATCCTGTATCTAATTAAGATTATGTGCAGTGTTTATTTTTGGGATATTTACAAATAAGGAATGATTCTTGCAACTTTACAACTCGCAAGGTAAAAAAATAAAACAAAATTTTAGCAAAAAATATTAAAAAAAAATAAAGCATTCATTTAACAATTGAGGAAACGGCAATTTCACTTTTTGGGGGGGGGGGGGGGGGGGGGGGGGGGTATTAATGGATAATTTTTTTCTGGAAAAAAAATTATGCCTCATTTTTTATAGAAATTAAAATTAATTTGACCTGAAAGTTACACAAAATCTTAATCTAATCATATATTTTTCAACAAGAAGTGTAATATAATTTGGGAAAAGAAGAAAATGCTGATAATTATTTCGTGTTCAAAATAGGCATAATCTGATTTTTATTTTAAATGAAAAATAAAATCTGGTTCAGTGGATAAAATATAGCCAGCCCCGCCCCCTCCCCCAAAAGTTAAATGGCTGGTGCCTTGGCTTTACTCAGAATAATGTAAAAGTATTTTTGATGAAATTTTACAAACAAAATTATTTGTATAAGATTATTATCCATTGTAACAATTTTAGTGTAGAGACACTTATTTTAAACATGATACTGATATCTTGATTTTATAAATATTATGCCACAATACGAATGGGTACATACTGGTATATACATTAAACTTCCAAACAAAGCAAAGCAGAAACAGTTGCAGTAACCCCCCTCTTATAAGGCCACCCCTTCTGCAATGAATGTGTGGCCTTAAAAGAGGGGAGACCACTCTTGAGAGGGGACAATTCAATAGTGTTTTATTATCTTAGTGCATTTGAAATTATGATTGAAAGGAGGGTGTGGCCTTTGGTGAGAGGTAGTGCATTTGAAATTATGATTGAAAGGAGGGTGTGGCCTTTGGTGAGAGGTAGTGGCCTTTGGTGAGAGGTTGTGCATTTGAAACCGTGCCTGATAAGATGTGGTGGTCTTTGATGTCAACTCTCGTTGGCAATGGGAGGGGGGGGTTGTGGAGTTTGTACGAACCCCCCTTTGAAAACCTAGGACTATTCAAGTCAAATTTTTGGTTGAGTTATGATTAGTTTTTATTTAGTCTGAGGTATCGCTATTGAAGACAAGATTTTAGTTGAATTATGTCTGATTAAGTCCTTATTTTGATCCCCAACTGCAAGACCATGTTGTATGGCACGTTTATCGAAACCTCTTGAAAAATCATGGCTACAGGCCTGCCTTGTGTTGCTATGTTATTGCAATGCCAAATATTTCCCCTGATTCAGTAATCATATCATAATCATGTATTTTAGGGGGAGACAGTGTTTTATTTCTCTTTTAAAATTTTCAAAATCGTGTTTATTTGATCAGAACTACAAAATTTGGCCATGCTCTGTTGGATAGCCTTGAGCATGTAATTTAAAAAATCTTGGAATCTGCATCTAGGGATCTTTCTCTTTATATTTATATATTTATTTTGTTTTTTCGTATTGTTTTATGTTTTTTTTTTAAATATCATTTAAAATAATCTACCAAAGATTAATGAAGATTTTGGATTGAAAAAATAAATGACAATGATCAGAGATTGTGTCAATTTAAGGTCACCATGAATAAGAATATCCTTGAGTATAAAACATTAAAGAAGTAATCTGGTCATGTCACACTTCAGGCCAAAATAATAGTATGGTGTAGTATAGAGGTACCGATTCACTTTTCAAAGTACTAAAAGTCCTGTTGTTTCATGTCTATTAACTATCTTGTGGTTTAATTTTGATATTATTTACAGATACTGTAAGAATATCGGAATTTTTTAATGTTTTAATGTCGTAATGACACATTTTTAAAATATATATGACAGTGCACCCAATTTTAAAAAACAGATTTGTGACCTAATGGTTTTTTATGTAATGGTCCTATTATGCTGGTCATGGTTATAAATGAAAATACGGGAACAAGAATTTGATTATAGTAAAAAGAAATTCCTGTCATAATGTTTATTTAACGAGGTGTAATTTTACTATTAATCATAGAAAAGACATAGTAGGGTGGTTGTTTACTGTCTGTATGACACTAAAGACTTGCAGCTGTAATAAACCAATGGGTTTTTTATTTTCATATTTTAATTGTAATATTTTTAACTTTAAGAGAATTTTTTTGTGTCGCTAGGCTCAGTAGACTAGATATATTTGATAGTTATGTCAGAGAGATATTATATTATCTGTAAAAGATTTATATGGTTAAATTAATAATTCCATATTTGTTTTTATCTATATTGTCATTAGTGATCCAATTATCAAGGGTTGGTATCCCATTGACTACGGTAGTTTAACTCTGCCACATTGTTGTGCCTTTCCCAAGCCAGGGCCTGGATTGCCAAAGCCATATGTTGTGGTCTTTTTTGTGATCGATGGTTTTAAATGAATGGTGATGATTCGTTTTGTTGATATTGATGGAATTGTTTAAACTTTCTTTTCATAATATTGTTATGTAAGAAAAAGCTGTACATTGAGATGAGAATACAATTTAGATAAGTTATCTTTATTATGGTATGTTAATTAGCTATATATGGATGTAAATGAACATGAGAAACAATCCAACAGAACACTTAAACTTATTAAAGTAATGGAACAGCTTGTAATAAGTGAATATGGATGTAAATGAATATTAGAGACTATCCAGCATTCAGCCTAGACACAAATTAAAGTAAAGGAACAGAGCTTTTATTGATGTTCTACATTGCAGTCACAGAAAGTTCTTCAATAATGAGCATAACTTATACCTTAATAAGTGAGTGTGAATTGGTCCCTAGCCTGTCGTTGAGTGGTACTCTTTACTTGTGAATCTGTCTCTAGCCTGTCGTTGAGTGGTACTCTTTACTATGAATCGGCCCCTAGCCTGTCGTTGAGTGGTACTCTTTACTTGTGAATCGGTCTCTAGCCTGTCGTTGAGTGGTACTCTTTACTTGTAAATCGGTCACTAGCCTGTCGTTGAGTGGTACTCTTTACTTGTGAATCGGTCCCTAGCCTGTCGTTGAGTGGTACTCTTTACTTGTGAATCGGTCCCTAGCCTGTCGTTGAGTGGTACTCTTTACTTGTGAATCGGTCCCTAGCCTGTCGTTGAGTGGTACTCTTTACTTGTGAATTGGTCCCTAGCCTGTCGTTGATTGGTACTCTATACTTGTGAATCGGTCCCTAGCCTGTCGTTGAGTGGTACTCTTTACTTGTGAATCGGTCTCTAGCCTATCGTTGAGTGGTACTCTTTACTTGTGAATCGGTCTCCAGCCTGTCGTTGAGTGGTACTCTTTACTTGTGAATCGGTCTCTAGCCTATCGTTGAGTGGTACTCTTTACTTGTGAATCGGTCCCTAGCCTGTCGTTGAGTGGTACTCTTTACTTGTGAATCGGTCCCTAGCCTGTCGTTGAGTGGTACTCTTTACTTGTGAATCGGTCTCCAGCCTGTCATTGAGTGGTACTCTATACTTGTGAATCGGTCTCTAGCCTGTCGTTGAGTGGTACTCTAATACTTGTGAATCGGTCTCTAGCTTGTCATTGAGTGGTACTCTTTACTTGTGAATCGGTCTCCAGCCTGTCGTTGAGTGGTACTCTTTACTTGTGAATCGGTCTCCAGCCTATCATTGAGTGGTACTCTATACTTGTGAATCGGTCTCCAGCCTGTCATTGAGTGGTACTCTATACTTGTGAATCGGTCTCCAGCCTGTCATTGAGTGGTACTCTATACTTGTGAATCGGTCTCCATCCTGTCATTGAGTGGTACTCTATACTTGTGAATCGGTCTCCAGCCTGTCATTGAGTGGTACTCTATACTTGTGAATCGGTCTCTAGCCTGTCGTTGAGTGGTACTCTAATACTTGTGAATCGGTCTCTAGCCTGTCGTTGAGTGGTACTCTTTACTTGTGAATCGGTCTCCAGCCTGTCGTTGGGTGGTACTCTTTACTTGTGAATCGGTCCCTAGCCTGTCGTTGAGTGGTACTCTTTACTTGTGAATCGGTCCCTAGCCTGTCATTGAGTGGTACTCTTTATTTTTGCTGATAAACGTTACATCTGTGCATCTTTGTAGTTCTGATGTTATATGGTGTTTCGAATTGTATTTCTCAGATGGCTGGATTTATCAACAAGAAAACAAAATATGGTTAATATAATCTGACAGATCTATACACTATATGGTTGTTTAATATACATACAGTGGAACCTGTCTAATCCAACACTCCAAATAAGCAGGGAAATGTGTCGGATGGTACAGGATGACGGAATACTCAGAAATTTGTCGGATGGTACAGTATGTTGCAATACTCAGAAATGTGTCGGATGGTACAGGATGTCGGAATACTCGGGTTTTATTTTAGTTAACAGAAATACTATGGGACAATAAATTTTGGTCGGAAAGCTCAGGTGTCGGATTGCACACGTTCCACTGTATATTGAACTTTGATTACCTCCCTTTGTAAATTTGTTTAACAACATACTATCGTGTTTGTTCAGTATAACATTCTGTGATCTTGTGATCTTCGTCATGTGGAGGTTACGCTTTACTATCCTCATCAAAAGAAGTCATCTTTGTTGGGGAAGTCGGTGTGAAATTTGATAAATTGTCTCCAAGTCCCAGTAATGCACACCTGTCCACATAACATCTGAGGTCAGTCAACCGTCAATTAATTACCGATATCTCCTATCAGTCTATGGTGTAACATTGCCCTCGGCTAATGTTGTGATACTAAATTCTTTAATTCAATTAAAGTTCATCCTACAAGAGACTATCCTACATCATACTTAAAGTTGACTTGTCTCTGAGGCTGAAAAAAATTATTTTTGCTTGTTGAAAAAGAGGCATACAAGTGTTTTATAGAGTTGTAATACTGACTGCACATTATATATATATCAAAACACTATAATTTGTCAACCAAACCTTTTGCCTTTGATTGATCTATTGATTGTTGTTTAATGTCATTGAAGTTGTCATGTGTATCTTGTCTTCATATTCCATAATGGTATTAAGTCACAAATGCCCCCCCCCCCCCCCAAAAAAAAACAACATGCAAATATGTCACGAATTGTGAAAAGGGCATGGAAAAGTCACAAATGGCCAAAAATGCATGACAAAAGTTACAATGGCCAAAAAGACCTGGAGAAAAAATGGTGAAATAGGCATAGAAATAAGTTACACAAGTGACTAAAATAGGGACATGAATAAAAATCTTTCACGGCCAAAAAGACATTAACTTGCGATACACCATAGATCATGAATTAGCATTATAGATATTAGTGATTAGTTAATTGATAGTAAAACAATAATAAAATAATTCAAGATACAAAGTTTTATTTCCTTTTTTGTCCTGTATAATAAGGAAATAGTAGGTACATAAGTAAAAAGGTTTTAAGTATGATTGTTCATCTTATAAATTTACCTATTAATGATTAAAACATATTTAAACTTCGTCTTATTTTTGTATCAGATTATCGTTGTGTTCATTTATTTTCTAATATTTACATTGATTAAGTAATTTTAATCGTGACTTAAAATCATTATATATTTAGATATAACGGTCGTTGACTTCTAAACTTCGACACTGGTTCGTTCCCCCATTGTGTGGAACTAAATTGTGTGGTATCATAGACCATTCTCTATTTTACACAGACCTCACTGTGCATTATATGCAAAATTTTGAAGATTTGACATAGACCAGCTTGATTTTACAGGTCTACTGCTAATTTTGCACACTACTGCCCTATACACAAATCAAGTGGTAAGGTTTACAGACACATACCTAATGATGGGGGTTTCTTTGTTCAGATTATCATATCTGTTCTGGCATTTTCCTCCCTCAATAAATCTGGTGGTCATGATATAGCTGAAAAAGCTCTGAAGCTGACAATAAAAGAGTCATCCACTCCATATGATAGTGCACAGTGGTTAGCAGTGTATCTTGAAGTGGAAGACAAGTGAAGAAACAAGATAATTATAGCTCTTGCACTTTAGATCATCTCCTTAGGTTCTTATCAGATTAAGTGATGCAAGAATATCAAGTGGAGATAATCATGTTATATTTGTATTCCTGTCACACTTTTGTGAAAACTAGTTTTATGGACTCAAACCTCCATTCTGACAGTCAAAAAAAAATCTTCCATATAGTAATAAATTAATTTGATGTGTTTAAGAGATTTTGATTGGATAAAAAATTTATGTTATTTTCCATAGACAAATTTTTTAACCGGAAGTCGCATGTTGGGAAAATTTGTAATTTTAATTCTTTTTAAGCAATTATTTTCCAACAAAATATTTTTAGGACAAGAAAAAAATTATTTAGGAATTAATTTATAAGGATTGATCACAATTTTTTGTTCGAATCATTCGAAATAAACTCATAAATGTGGTACACACCCTTGTGTAACCCACTTCACGGGTTACACAGTGTGTACCACATTTCTGAGTTTATTTCTTCATGAACCGAAAAAAAAATGAGATCAATCCTTAATTAAAGAAAAAAACACCGACTAAATATGTATTCCACATTTACTGCCATTTGTTTGTAGGAGGGCACATGTCTTATTTACATTATTTGTGTTTGTTTGCACATAGTGGTGTCCAACACATATTGTGTTGAGTTTTTGTTTTGTTTGTCTTCGTCTTGTGTACCCTATTTTACCAGTTTCTCTGGATTGTCATTTATTGATTGCCCCTTCGGTATTCTCATCAACAACTGATCCAGGCCTGCTTTATTGCCTGGCTCAACTTCTATTGTATTTGGTCTACCGATATTCCACATTTAACAGCTGATCCAATCAGCCTCTATTGTTGGTATTATTTGTTCCACATTTGCATGCCCTATACCATCTTATATCCTGTAGATGTGGTTTGTTTATCTTTTTTACCTGTAAAATAAATTACAGGTACATCAATGTTATTTCTTTGATCTACATACAAGATTGTGACCTTTGAACTAATGTTTACTTAGATCTATTTTTAAGTATCTGTATGACACAGGATATTTGACAACATCCATATCAAACTCTCCTTAGATTCAACAATCCACTATGGTCGCTTGGGTAACGTAGGAATTATTACGTTATTACTGATACCGGTAGATAACTTGTTTGTAATTTTTTTTCTTTGAAATGTATGAAATTATCCCTTTTGAAGGAAAATAAGGTTGATTTTGACAGTTAATGCTGTCAATGTGTTAACAAGACGATGTGGATTTATGCAAATGATGTTATTAATTGCATAAACAGTGTAACCTGTCTAAATCGAACCCTGAATATAACAGAATCCTGTTTAAACCGAAATATATTGTTAATTTAACCTGCATAACCAAACATCTGTCTATTCCGAGTTACAGAATCCTGTATAAACTTAACTATATTGTTAATTTAACCTGTATAAACTCAGCTATTTGTTAATTAATTTAACCTGTATAACCAGAAGACCTATCTATTCCAAACCTAAAAGTTGGTCCCAATGAGGTTCATAAATATTAATAGCTATTATAAAGGAGTTTGATTCCTTGTAACCAGTATATATATGTTTTGTACATTAGCGAAACAAAACTAAATGTTTATAATGAAAAAAGACTTGTTTAAAGGAGGTATCTCTTACAATCTATAAATAAAATCGTCTAAAAGCGTACTAATTGATTGTCTTTTGTAAATGATACATATTACTGACACCTCCCTTTTGTCATCTTCATTGACTGCTCCCGTTATAGATACAGATTTATTTCATTGTAAGTTCATGTCCTTTATTGAAGTTTCATTGACCTGTATTTTTCTCAGTAACTGTTGATGGCAGAAATCTGATAATTGGTCACAAGCTTCATATAGGTACCCCATATCGTGGGAAGCGTTTTTGGACCCATCAGATTCCTACTTCCTGTTTGCCGACTTTATTGATTTTTATACACATTGAACATATATGCTCATTTTTCGTCGCATTTTTCTAAGCAACTATTGATGACAGGAATCTGATATTTGGTCACAAGCTTCATATAGGTATGCCATATTGTGGGAAGCGTTTTTGGACCCGTCAGATTCCTACTTCCTGTTTACCGACTTAGTTGGTTTTTATACACATTGAACATATATGCACATTTTTCGTCACATTTTTCTCAGCAACTATTGATGGCAGAGATCTGATATTTGGTCACAAGCTTCATATAGGTAACCCATATCGTGGGAAGTGTTTTTTGACCCGTCAGATTCCTACTTCCTGTTTGCTAAAGAGCGGGGGTATCATAGGTGAGTATTAGCTCACAGTTCATCTTGTTTCAGCTCCCTTGACCTCTCCCTTATGAAAGTGGCACTAAACATTATAACCCTAACCCTTATGTACAGATGTATTGTATTATGTTGAATGTTCATGATGCCATTGAATAGAGGATTTGTATTTTCCTCTAGGGTTGACATAGCTTTTATTTCTGCTCGTTTGATATTGTAAAATTATCCTGACTTTCAGGACCAGTACTTCCCCTCGATGGTCGACATGAACATGTCATTTTAGCATTATTGACTACCCCCGATCTACAGATTTATTATACTGTAAGTGTACTATGTTCATCCTGCCCCTCAAGTGAGGCTTTGTAGACCATTATTTTTCCCTCTATGGTTGACATAACGTTGTCATTTCAGTTCCCTTCACTACCCCCTATTTACAGATTTATTATACTGTAAGTGTACTAAATTCATCCTGCCCCTCAAGTGAGGCTTTATAGACCATTATTTTTCCCTCTATGGTTGACATAACGTTGTCATTTCAGTTCCCTTCACTACCCCCGATCTACAGATTTATTATGATGTAAGTGTACTAAGTTCATCCTGCCCCTCAAGTGAGGCTTTGTAGACCATTATTTTTCCCTCTATGGTTGACATAACGTTGTCATTTCAGTTCCCTTCACTACCCCCTATTTACAGATTTATTATACTGTAAGTGTACAAAGTTCATACTGCCTCTCCTGTGGTGCTTTGTAGAACAATATTTTTCCCTCAATGGTTGACATGAACTTGTCATTTCAGTTCTCTCGACTACTCTTTGTACAGATTTATTATACTATGAGTGCATAAAGTTCATCCTGCCCCTCCGGTGAGGCTTTGTAAACCAATATTTTACCCTCTATGGTTGATATGGGCATGTCATTTCAGCTTCCTTAATTAACCTTAAGTACAGATTCATTATATAGAGTTGACATGGGCATGTCATTTCAGCTTCCTTAACTGCCCCCTATATACAGATTTTTTATAATATAAGTGCACAAAGTTCATCCTGCCCCTCAGGTGAGGCTTTGTAGACTAATATTTGACAATAATTTGTCATTTCAGCTTCCATAACTACAGATTTAATATGTTATATTATAAATTCATTGTGTTCTTCAGTTGAAGTTTCATAGATCAACTTTGACCTCCAGGATTAACATAGGTTGTCATAAGTGATAATGTCTTACACTATATTACAATATTTAAAAACAGACTGGGTAATGCAGGGCATTCCATAGCAGTCAGGCACAGTGCAAATTGCCCGTTTAATTGCATTTTAGCCATGGCTACTTTGTTTTCAAAAATGAAAATATCAAAGTGAAAGTAAAATGTAGCTTTTTTTGCATACTGATTTATCTTTTGCAATCATAAATTGCTCAAGTTGGGAATCAAAATAAGGGGGTAGAATGAAAATTTGGGAATTTGTATGATTTTAGAACAAGTTTCATTGGGAAAGGGTCCTTTTACTGGAGCCTGGGGAAGGCTAGAAAAATCCTATGAGGATTTACCAATATGTTAGTTAGCATATGAACATATGGCAATATACTGAAACAAAAATTAAGATTATGTCACTACATGCATGAATGAATTGTAAAACTACACCACTTTTTTAAATTGCTTAAGAATTGATATGAAGACCATACTCCCATCTGTAATATTAATGATTTATCTAGAATGGTTAGATACCACATGTCATGGGTCATGTTCGAATTATCAGAATCTTGTTTCACGCTAGCGTTTACAATTATATGAAATTACTAAGCAGTAAGAGCTATGTTAGTAAGAATTCAATAGTGGTCTACCTTCTATAAAAACCGATCTGGAGAGAACGTAATCATGGGAACGATATATCGTGTTTGGTATTGATTCTGTATATAGAATACGTAATTAAAAATATGTTTCATAAATATCAGTGTATTGAAATTGTATCTGATAATGGGTACCATAATAATTGTTTCTATGCCAACTGAAAATAAATCATTAGGGTAATTAATAATGAGATATAGGTAGATAAAAATTACAGAATTACCTATACCTTGTCATTGTATTTATCAATTACTGGGTTTTAATTTCTGTTTAGTTTATGGTGTTTAACCCCACTTTCAACAATATTTCAGTTATATCATGGCGGTCAGTTTTATTGGTGGAGGAAACCGGAGAAACCTCTGACCTGCCGCAAGTCACTGACAAACTTTTTCACATAATGTTGTATCAGTATTTTAATTTCAATTGTTTCTATGCCAACTTAAAAAAAGATAGTGTAAGGAATCCAGATATTTATTTTATCGATGACATCAACTTTTTGTATTGACATCGACTATTGTAAGAAATAAGGTCTAAGATTAATTGTATTTTCTTTGATTGTTAACGTACATTATATTATAAGGCAACAAAAATGGTGAAAATCAATTAATTTTATTCAAAATAGAATACTAGATTATATTTGGGTCGGTAGTTGGATTTATGACTACCCATGCAATCAGTGCCTATCACCACTAACATTGTGAGTTTGAATCCCGCTCAGGTGCTGTGTACTCGATACAACATTAAAACTGACCGCCACTATATAACTGAAATATTGCTGAAAGTGGCATTAAACACCATAACCTGAACTATATGTCAACATATTTTTTTTCCCTGTTTTTATGCCCCTGCCGCTAGTTTTACTAATGTACATTCTTAAGTCCATGTGTTTCTTTTCTGCTAAATAATGTAGGTTTTTTATTTTTAAGCAAATAGTTTCAAATTTACATTCGTCACGAGAAACCATAAAAGGAAGGCCATGCCACATTTCCCTCCTAACTGATCAGGAACCATAAAGGGAAGTTAGATTTCAGACTTTACCACATTTTCCTCCTAGTAGTTATATCCTTTTTACTTGACCTTATGCATTAATGTTATAGAATATTTCCGTGTAAAATCAGGTGTACAAATACAATGATGGTTGGATAATAGATTTTATCTCATTTAATTTACGTTTGATTTTTTTGACCAGACAAGATATAATTTTACTTTTTTTTCTCTATTATTTCTCATTTTCACAATTTAACACACTTATACAATTTACCATAGCACTATCTCATTTTAAATTCTGCTTTAATTTTTTTTTAAATAGGTGTAGTTTTAGTTGAGAATGTCACTATCAACTTTTTTTGTTATTAGTTCACCTGGACCAAAGGTCCAGGTGAACTATTGCCATCACTTGGCGTCCGTCTTCTGTCGTCTGTAAACTTTTCACATTTCAAGCTTCTTCTCCGAAACCACTTGGCCGATTGGAACCGAACTAAAAGGAATGTTCCTTGGATGGTCCTCTACAAAGTTACTGTTTTTCGTTCCAGTCGGATATTCAATATGGCTGCCAGGGCCAATAATATGCTCTGATTGGCTGAAATTTCAAAGATCTTCTTCTCCGAAACTAATGAACTGACTGAACCCAAACTGTAAAGGAATGATCATTGGAATGTCCTTTACCAAGTTACTGTTTTTTATGCCGATCGGAAATCCAAGATGGCCGCCATCGCAGGACATAGATTAACATTGGACCCTATGGGAAAATGTTCAAATGCCTTCTTCTCAGAAACTACAAATATGATTAAAGCCAAACTGTACATGAATGTTCATTGGATGGTCCTCTACAATCTTAAGGTTTTTTGTTCCGATATGAAATTCAAAATGGCGGCTACGGCAGGACTTAGTTTAACATTGGACCCTATGGGAAAAATGTTTCAAAATGCTTCTTCTCTGAAACCACTTGGACAGTTGAAACCAAACTGCCCAGGAATGATCATTGGAAGGTCCTCTACAAATTTTCTGTTTTTTATGCTGGTCGGAAATCCAAGATGGCCGCCACCGCAGGACATAGATTAACATTGGACCCTATGGGAAAATGTTCAAATGCCTTCTTCTCAGAAACTACAAATATTATTAAAGCCAAACTGTACATGAATGTTCATTGGATGGTCCTCTACAATCTTAAGGTTTTTTGTTCCGATATGAAATTCAAAATGGCGGCTACGGCAGGACTTAGTTTAACATTGGACCCTATGGGAAAAATGTTTCAAAATGCTTCTTTTCTGAAACCACTTGGACAGTTGAAACCAAACTGCCCAGGAATGATCATTGGAAGGTCCTCTACAAATTTTCTGTTTTTTATGCCGGTCGGAAATCCAAGATGGCCGCCACCGCAGGACATAGATTAACATTGGACCCTATGGGAAAATGTTCAAATGCTTTCTTCTCAGAAACTACAAATATTATTAAAGCCAAACTGTACATGAATGTTCATTGGATGGTCCTCTACAATCTTAAGGTTTTTTGTTCCGATATGAAATTCAAAATGGCGGCTACGGCAGGACTTAGTTTAACATTGGACCCTATGGGAAAAATGTTTCAAAATGCTTCTTCTCTGAAACCACTTGGACAGTTGAAACCAAACTGCCCAGGAATGATCATTGGAAGGTCCTCTACAAATTTTTTGTTTTTTATGCCGGTCGGAAATCCAAGATGGCCGCCACCGCAGGACATAGATTAACATTGGACCCTATGGGAAAATATTCAGATGCCTTCTACTCAGAAACTACAAATATGATTAAAGCCAAACTGTACATGAATGTTCATTAGATGGTCCTCTACAAACTTTACGTTTTTTGTTCCGGTATGAAATTCGAAATGGCGGCTACGGCAGGACTTAGTTTAACATTGAACCCTATGGGAAAAATGTTTCAAAACGCTTCTTCTCTGAAACCACTTGGATAATTGAAACCAAACTGCCTAGGAATGATCATTGGAAGGTCCTCTAGAAATTTTATGTTTTTTATGCCGATCGGAAATCCAAGATGGCCGCCACCACAATACATAGATTAACATTGGACCCTATGGGAAAATGTTCAAATGCCTTCTTCTCAGAAACTACAAATATGATTAAAGCCAAACTGTACATGAATGTTCATTGGATGGTCCTCTACAATCTTAAGGTTTTTTGTTCCGATATGAAATTCAAAATGGCGGCTACGGCAGAACTTAGTTTAACATTGGACCCTATGGGAAAAATGTTTCAAAATGCTTCTTCTCTGAAACCACTTGGACAGTTGAAACCAAACTACCCAGGAATGATCATTGGAAGGTCCTCTACAAATTTTCCGTTTTTTATGCCGGTCAGAAATCCAAGATGGCCGCCACCGCAGGACATAGATTAACATTGGACCCTATGGGAAAATATTCAAATGCCTTCTACTCAGAAACTACAAATATGATTAAAGCCAAACTGTACATGAATGTTCATTAGATGGTCCTCTACAAACTTTACGTTTTTTGTTCTGGTATGAAATTCAAAATGGCGGCTACGGCAGGACTTAGTTTAACATTGGACCCTATGGGAAAAATGTTTCAAAATGCTTCTTCTCTGAAACCACTTGGACAGTTGAAACCAAACTGCCCAGGAATGATCATTGGAAGGTCCTCTACAAATTTTCCGTTTTTTATGCCGGTCGGAAATCCAAGATGGCCACCACCGCAATACATAGATTAACATTGGACCCTATGGGAAAATATTCAAATGCCTTCTACTCAGAAACTACAAATATGATTAAAGCCAAACTGTACATGAATGTTCATTAGATGGTCCTCTACAACTTTACGTTTTTTGTTCCGATATGAAATTCAAAATGGCGGCTACGGCAGGACTTAGTTTAACATTGGACCCTATGGGAAAAATGTTTCAAAACGCTTCTTCTCTGAAACCACTTGGATAATTGAAATCAAACTGCCCAGGAATGATCATTGGAAGGTCCTCTACAAGGTGTGTGTTTTTTATGCCGATCGGAAATCCAAGATGGCCACCACCGCAGGACATAGATTAACATTGGACCCTATGGGAAAATGTTCAAATGCCTTCTTCTCAGAAACTACAAATATGATTAAAGCCAAACTGTACATGAATGTTCATTGAATGGTCCTCTACAAAATATACGTTTTTTATTCTGATATGAAATTCAAAATGGCGGCTACGGCAGGACTTAGTTTAACATTGGACCCTATGGGAAAAATGTTTCAAAATGCTTCTTCTCTGAAACCACTTGGACAGTTGAAACCAAACTGCCCAGGAATGATCATTGGAAGGTCCTGTTTTTTATGCCGATCGGAAATCCAAGATGGCTGCCACCACAGGTCATAGTATTAACACAGAACCATATGGGGAAAATACAGAAATATATTCTTCTCTGAAGCTATTGCACTGATTGAACCTAAACTGTGCATCAATCATTGGAAGGTCCTTTACAAACTTTGTGTTTTTTATGTTGATCGTAATTCCAAGATGACGCAGGACATAGTTTTTACATAGGACCAATTGGTTTTTTTTATTACCAGGTGAACGATACAGGCTCTTGAGAGCCTCTGGTTTTTTTATGTTATTATGACTTATCTCCAATGCTTACAATTTTTGTTTGTTTTTTCCAGCAATTGATGCCATTTCGAAATGGAACAGACAATAGGTCAATACTGCTACCATCCTTCAGCCAGGAATATGCCGAACTGGATGATAATGACAACAGTTATACCTGTGACAATGATGATCCCTGGGAAAGGAATTCCGAAATGTATTTTCCGCCTCCGATAGAAAAAATTGAGAAAATCATCAGTTCAACATTAATAAGAAACAAAGGATTACAGAGAGCTTCTACAACGCCAAACTTTTCGACAGGGAAAAATGCAGTCGACCGAACGAAATATCAAAAAAGTAAAACGTCGTTGAATAGCATGGATGGTAGTAACAGGAGTATAAATTCTATTAATAGTAGGAATATTGATAACGATAACGACGAATTGTTTATTACTGAAAATGATACCTACAAATCTGTCTGTAGACCTAAGAGGGCTCGTAGTCACTCCACGACAGGTATTCAAACATCGATAGATGAAAATTTTAATTTCTTGTGCAATGACGGGAAAGACCTCAGCTCTCAGTCTATTCCCAATTACGTTACAACTGGTACCAATACCACAGACTCTTTACAAAGATCAAAAAAGAAGGGGAAAATAGAAATGAAATCAAATGGAAATTGTGTGCAATGTGATTCTAAGTGTGAGGACAGGGTACCAGTTCAGAAACCCAATAGTTTCCCGGAAAAACTCCAATCTGTTCATCTGTCTAGTTTTATAGCCGACGAATCACCCGAAATGCAAGTGGTGGTTAATGCTACTAGTCCCGTTATTTATCGTAGAAGTAGACAGCGTGAAAAAATCAAAGTAGAAATAAATAATCAACAAAATGAAGAAGACAGTAATGTTCCTCCTGAAGTAGTTAGTCCTATCAAGGCTGAAGTAGTTAGTCCTATCAAGGAAGAAAACAATTGTCAGAAGAATGCCATAAAAAATGAACAAACTGGGAAGATGAAAAAAGTGGATTCTAAATCAAAACATTCCAAGAACTCTTTTGTAAAAGATGGGAAGAAATTTAATCGAGCTAATGGACTTAAAAAACTTATCAGTGAAAAGTTTCTTGATTCTTCAGGAAAAGAAAATGATTCTAATGCTTGTTTAGAGGGTTGTGCAATGGATGATATCAATTCTAAGCAATGTAAATTAATGAAAAAAGAACTTGCTAAAACATGGCATGGAATTGGTAATAAACGATGGAAACGGTTTAATTCTCCTGTTGCTCAGGCTGTCTGGTATGATCTGGAAGGACAATCACAATGTGATACTAGTGCTAATACTCGAACAGAGGAAAATTTAAAGCTTGGATCTAGTACGATGCCAAATCGGACATTATTAGACCAAATGCATAAGAAATACTGTGCATACCAATATAAGGACCATTTAAAACTACCTTCACCCGATGATCTTGTCATGTCAATGAAGCTGAAATCCAGTCCACCTCCACCAGACAGGATGAAGTCCAAGGCCTGGATAATGAGGCATTATATCATTCCACCAGGTAAAGGTGCTATTTCAACTCCTTCCAGTCCAGACCAGGCTAAGAAGATGTGGATGTGTAATGAAAGGGAAATAACTCCAACAGAATCAGAAACCAGTACAGCTAAAAATTCACCTGATGTTTCAGAGAATGAAACTGAGGTAAGATTATCATCATTGTATTCCTTAAAGAAAAACTTGCATTTCTAATACTTCTGAGCACAATACAACCTTCTAACTCTCGACATAATAAGCAAACATTATAAGTATGCTCAACATTTAGTCCAAATTTTGCTCACAAACACCTGTCTATTATAGAAGCCCTGCTCTTATCAGGTCACATTTCAGATGACTGAAATTGTGAAATACTAGTAAATTGTTCCCCTCAAGAAATACCACACCTCTTATAATGCCTTTTTTTTCATCTCAGAAGGGGTGACCTTAAAAGACAGGGACTACAGTATAATCAAAATAATTAGCAGCAGTGTTGTTTGGTTTTGGCATTGGTATGTTTTGGCAGTATGGTCAGTAGTACACTTAACTGAACTACAGGGGCTGCCCTGGCTCCCAAAAAGTAGGAGCCAGAAAAATCGCCAGGTGCCAGTTTAGGAGCCAGCTAAAATTTTTACAAGGAGCCAATTTTTTCAAACCGAAACTGTGGATGATTGCATGTACCTGGCATGTTCAGTTTCATGTATAAATGGTCCGGATTTGTTTGTACAAATGTTAATGTCTGTATTGTACTTCTGTTTTTCATTTCGATTTCATCATCAAAAACAAAAAGATTTATATAATTTATTACAATAAATAATCAATAAATAACAACATAGACATCATCATATAACAACAGTTAACATACAATATGATACAGACATACATTCAGAACTGTCACTAAAATGCTCTCGTGCCTTTTTCGTAAGTTTTTTAAAAATTTACGCTAAAACTGCCTTTCTCTTGTTAAAAATATCGATCGATGTGTATGATCTGTCAATCAACTGATTACATCACAAAATTTGACAGCACTTGGTTGTATGGTCTGAGTAGTTAATTACAGGTGATCAAATTCAAAGGCAATTAACCTTAATTAGCGATCATTCATTTTGGTGAAAGAAATTAATAAAATAATTGAAGTGTCAGCGGCTTGTTGTGTTCAGCTTGGTACACTACTAATTCCCAAGCTACTCAGGATTAGTGTCACAGCCGCTCGTTGTTATAAATATCCATAAAAATAAAGTATATTTCATCAGTTTCAAACATGCCTTCACAGAAACGTCGTTTAGCTCAGCTGACATGCGACAAGCAGAAGATCGCTAAGCAATCAGAATCAGATCGTTCTTCAACACAGATTCCATTCGGTACTAGCAGTTGTTTATTTATTTAATAAAGTGAAAAATAAGTGCCAATATAATCAAATATGGCACATTTGTTTATGTCATTGACGTACAATTTTTATTTTTAATGACATTCGAAAATTTGTATGTTGTGCATCACGGTAACTATGTGCTAAAAATAGCAAGGAAGTTAAATATAACTTTTTAATGACTGAATTTTGGTTACTAGTTTGAGTATACCGTAACTGGAAATAAGTGTCTGTCATCTCCGATTTTCCTCTATATAATTCATGTAAAACAACTTTTTTCAAAACATGATCATCTAATTACACTTCAATTAACAACAATGATACGATCATAAATCATAATTGGCTATCAAGCTTTCACACCTCGATAAATTGTTTACCTGTTTTCCTTTGACAGTTAAATACCGACACGCGCTAGCAGACGATAAAACTTACCTGTATTTTGCGGATTATTGATTTTTGTTACGGTACATTGATTATCTATAAATTTACACAAGGAAATCTAGGCACCAAAAAAATCGCCAGAAGCCAATTTCAGTCGCCAGTCAAGAAAAAAAATCGTAAATTGCGACATTGGCGACCAACAGCGCGATCCCTAGAACATTGTAAAATATTGTCATTTCAGTATTTAGTAAGTACTGGGACCGACAGGCATGTTTTATCTCTTTTGAAAATTTATCTTGATCACATAACTAGTTAGTTCATGTTAGTGAATTACAGTTTCTGGGAGTGGTGAACCAATGGATCATGATGACTTTGAGCTTGCCTGATGTACAGTAATGTAGGTTATTTCAGAAACGTGTTGTAGATGCTGAGTTGGATTTCTATTTTTATTCAAGCACATTTTCTCTAACGTTATGAATATACAAATGTCCATCTCATGACATGACTATAGACAACAGTTTAATATTAAGATTTATGTGAATGTCTTTCAGCAGTTTTTCTTGTATATATTTTTGTTAGCCAGGTAAAATGTAAGAAGATCACTGGTTAAGGCACACAATGTACATGTTTTAAGTTGAGTACACCTTAACATGTGCGGGGAACGAATTCTAATTTTTTCGCCAATTTTGTTAAAAAACAAGTGACGAAGTAGATAATTATTTGCTGTGTGAAATTTTCGAATGGGAAATTAAGCATATGCTCAGTAACAAATGTTGATTTTTTTGTCCTATTTAAAGTGGTGGATATATTTTATGGATACAAAATATATGCAAATCCATGTTTTTGTGCAAATTTGTTTAAAAACAGTTTATTTTTTGGCCTATTTAAAGTGATGGATATATTTTATGCATACAAAATATATATGCAAATCCTCATTTTTTTCATAAAATTGTTTAAAAACAAATGACAAAATAGATATTTGCTGTAGGATATTTTCGAATGGGAAATTTAGCACATGCTGAGTAACAAATGTCGATATTACTTGTCCGATTCAAAGTGGATATATTTTTATGCATACTAATATATGTGTTTTTCACTGATTATTCATTCAAACCCTGGAGTAATGGTACATACATCTGTTACAAGTCAACGTGTTTATTATATGATCAAAGGCTAAAAATTTGTCTTTTGGCTTCAGATTTCACAAATCAATTTTTCTTCAAACAAAATTGAAACAAAGCTTCATCATGCCTTAGGTATGGATGCTTTATATAGACTTATGTCTGTATTTTTGGTATCATCGAATGTTGTTCGTGGTGCGATGCTATAATTTCATAATTTCGGACTTGTAGTCAACCTCCAGAAAAAGGCTGATTTTAAATGAAGAAGAAGAAGGCAAGTTAAATAAATTTGTATAATTTTATAATTTTGTTTAATTGACAATATTAGAATAAATGCAATAATTTGATTATTTTTACATGTTCATAAAGATATGTGCTTAAAATGTCACGTATGTGGATACCACATACGTGACATTTTAAGCACATACATGTATCTTTATGAACATGTAAAAATAATCAAATTATTGCATTTATGTGACCATATGTTCTTTTGAAGTGGTATAAATTGACAGTCATTTGGAAATTTAATATAGATATCGTAAAATATTATTGTATTATATTCAATGTATACCTCTGAAATATGGTTAAAAGTGACATTAAACACCATTATCCCAAACCTAACCTCAACGAATTCTTCATTTGTTGTTCAGAAAAATTGGGTCATTTATTTCTGTAACAAGGGAGGAGGGTGTGCATGTACTGTGTTGTGGCCCTTTATTGAATGGTAGATTCTTTTGACATCTGCCTACATGCCATCTTGCCCATTTGCACTAAATGTGTGCGTTTCATTCTCTCAATGTTCCCAACACAACTTTAGGGATAAAGTTTTGCATTGACTAATTTGACTTTCAACAGCCCTTGTGATTTTCTCTCTCTACTCTGGTTTTCTCAAGTAATGAAATTAATTACAGTAATATATTCCTCACGATGAGCACCTGTCCTCCGGCCTAAGACCAGTACAATTGTGTTTGGAGTGGTAAATTTTTCAGTTTTTATTTAGAACTATATAAAAATAAATTCAAGAATTTGATTTTAACCAGTAAATTCAATTTTTCATTTCGAGGACTGGTAATATATTTGAAATTTTATTGAAAGTGGTGTGGCATTAAACAATGATAACCCTAACCCTTATAGCAGAAAGCAAACTATTGCTTTAAACAAAATAAAACAAAATAATACGTCTTTTTTTTGTCATGTCAAAAACCTGAAGTATTAAAACATGTATTGTCTCAATTTATACACAAAGATTTATAAACACATGAAAATCATATGGGACATTCTCCATGTGTATTCAGGGTTCTCAAAATGTGCCCGCGACCAGCGATTTCGTCGGCTACTTCTGGTTGAGCGCCGTCTACAAATTTGTCAAAAATAAAGATAGAAGTTGGTAAAACTGAAATGTTATCAAGATATTTACTTTTTTCTCGTTCTCTGTTATAATTTCATTCCGCGTTAGAAAACAACAGATCATTCTTGATCTTTTTGAACCAGTGTAACTATGACCGCAAAACGTTTTTTTGATCGCAGATTTTGATTCGGAGTCATCTCGAAATTGGAATGTATTAGAAGTTATCGATATCCGGTAATGAATAAAAAGCCAAGATGTCAGAGTATGTCCCTGTAGCAAAACAGAGAAAAATATCGTCATTTTTCACTGTTGAAAGTGTACCACTAGGTAGGTAAAACACAGTAGAGCTTATAATGAGTCTTTTTAAACCTGCTCCTGTGTATATTCTTGTTTTCAAACAAAATATTGGCCCTAAAAATCCTGCATTTTTGAGACCAATGAAAACCTCCAGATTGCATCTCCTGCCATCTAGAATTTCAAATTATACCGGAGGAGGACCACCGGACCCCCCGCCAATCAAGAGGGGGGACACCCCCCTCTCGGACTCGCCTCCCGCTCATGCCTACGGCACTCGGGGACATGCTTATAGCATGTCCAGTCTCCGCCTACTTCCAAAAATTCTCCATCTACTTAAATACTTTTTGAGAACCCTGGTATTCATTCCTGTAGGCAGACCATATTTATCCATGTCATTACATGCATAGTTATAGTTATAATTAAAGTATTTCTCTCACGAAGATCTAAATAATTTTTTTTATTTTTTTTCTATTTTGCTAAAAAAAAAAAAAAAGATTTATACAAGCTTTATTTGCTTATTATCTTCTGAAGAAAAAAAAAAGATTTCATTCTCAAATACCATTAACCAGGACTACAAAAAGTCATACACATGTATCATAATTTTTTTAAGACATTGTCTGGTTGGCAGGGCTTTTTCTACCTATTATTTATGGCTGAATATCGGCCCCATTCGCAATGAGAAGTCATGTCTTTTTTTCCCAAATTTTAACACCAAATTCCCAAATCCAGCAAGCAAAATAAAAGTGGCCAGTGAAACATCTGCCTATGAAATACTTTTAATCCTAAGACAAAAAAAACGTGAATAGTTTGTTGTCACAAGTTATGAGGGTACTTTTTAGTATCGGGGAGTGAAATGAATAATCCAATTAACTTTTACGACAGTTTGCGGCAGCTTGTTTTTGGTAATTCTTCGGAATGTCTCACAACAGTAAATAATATGTCAAAAAATTGACGAAACGTGATGGTTCTAAATTAATGAGATTGGAACAATTTGGTTTCAAAAATAAATTTTTAATGAATAATGATTCCAATTGCAATGAGTCATCAGAAAGTGAACGGGCCCCGTCTTCTCAGGATGCAGATATATCATCCTGTGACAAACCCCAGTCATCAACGTCGGAACCCAATGATCTCAGTACTGTCATTACAGATGAAAATATAGATAAATTCCCAACCTCTAGTGAATCAGATCTAGATGCAGACCAAGATTCAGACTCCGAATATCAGAGTCAGACTGTCGTAAACAGTCTTGCCCCTGTTGATGGGAGACTCCTCAACAGTGAAAAGTATGAAGTACTTTATCCTTGGTTATACTTCAGTGGGAACAAAAATGGTTACTTATGTAAATATTGTGAACTTTTTAACACTAGTTATTAAACTCATCCAGTATGCTTCTGTTGATTCCAGCTTCAACTGCCCCTGTTGAAAGGGGCTTTAGTTTGATGAATGACTTATGTACTCCTTTACGCAGTTCCCTTACACAACAGTCACTTGATGCTCTTATGAGAATTTGCAAAGAAGGAAGGCCGAGGCTGAGTGATGATCAACTTACTGACATTAATGAAGACTTTAAATCTAGAAAATCTAGAATATTAGCTCTATAAAAAAACAGTTGCATACTTTTTTTTTTCCCCAATTGCCCCTTATCGCAAACAAAAATTCCCAAAATGAAGGGTGGGGGCCTTAGTTGAAAGAAGGTAGAAAAAGCCCTGGGTTGCTATGCATGTTGTTAATTGCATTTATTTTTCAAAGTTTGCATAGTGAATATGGATGGGTGGTATTAATGGGATGAAAAATCATGAATGCTGGCAACACAGACTCTCATCTTGTTCAGATGAATTAAGAGCCTTGATGTCTTTTTTTTCATTTGCCCAACAGTAAGACAAAAAAGATATTGTTATAATGCTTTCTTTGTTTGGCTGTGTGATGTCAAATATTCATGAACTTGAGCCATCAGTTTGATTTTTTACTTTCCAAGGCATATCCAATGTGACATATACTGTAGGGTAGATAACTCAAATTAAATTTCAAACAACCTTGTATTTTTCATGACTAAGGGGAGATAACTCAAAATAAATTTCAAACAAGGTGGTATTTTCATGACTAATCTGATAAATGGGATGTTTTAACCACCAAAAGGAAAATATTTGGTTTTAGGAAATAAACAAATCAAATTTGAATTAATCATTACATATAATATACAAAACACACTACACTTACTGTACTTTCTGTATATAATAGTTGTAATTTCCTAATGTAAAGTAAAATAATTAATAGGAAGTTAAAGGCTATAAGCTCTCTAATTTAGCAGTGCATATTTTAGTAATTTGGTCACATAGAGAAGTAATGATAAAGTTTTATACAAAAAGAAAATATTTGTGGTCTGAAGCTGACTGAATTGATTCATAAACTTGCAATGTATTATTATGTAAATTAAATGATTATTAAAGTCGATATCAATATGACTCACGTTATCAAAATAGGATTTTCAACGGAAAAGTACATATTATATTTTTTTTTTCTTCTGCATCATCTGACTTGCATGATGCTGACACACACTGTACTCTACAATAAGGTTTCTGAGTACCAGCTGAACTTGAAAATACAGTTGTCCCCCTCTTTTAAGGCCACCCTTTCTGACAGTCTGGGCCAAATACCACTAGCCCTATGCTCCAGTCTAGTAAAAATTGGTTCAGGCTAGTAAATTTGCATAAAATTTGTTCAATCAAATAGAAAAAATTCTTCAGAAATACTGTTCAGGCTATCTTGTCAAAATGTTTTTGGCACAGAATGTTTCTGAGATGAAAAAGTGGCCTTACAAGAGAGACAGCCTCTCTTAGGGGGACAGTTTAATAGTATATTACTATACAGTGCATCTGAAAACTGGCTTGATAAGAGGAGTGGCTTATGTGGGATGGGCCTTATACTGGTAAGAAAGTGGACTACTGTTTACAAATGTAATGCCACACATCTGAAATTGAAAGAGGAAACATGTTTCTCTTTTTTCTGGACAGTCAAAAAACTGAAAGAAAATTCAATTTTTTTTTTTCATGAACAAACTTATAAAATGTTAGTACGGTGACCTACTTTTTAAGTCATGTATTAGGTACATTAACCTTTGTGACACATGACATTGACCTTTTGTAGCATCTGACAATCAGTGAGTGTCCTTTATATCATACCAGTATCTTCCTCAGCTTGATATTTTTTACTCCTGAAAAATGTCATGTAAAACTCTGATACTTTTTTATACGCCCGTCTATAGATGATATGTATTTTGGTATCATGTTGTCTGTCCGGCACAAACATTTTGCACAATTACCTTACTATGCCTAGACCGATTTTCTTCAAACTTTATTAGATTATTGTAAATTGGTGGTTTGAGGGTATGTATAATTTTTGTCAATTTTCTCTATGTTAGTCCAGAGTTATTGGACTTTAAATCCCATAAAAAAATAATAATTTTGACAAGACCTAATTGATAAGGGAGAGAAAAATAAATTTGACCAGAACTAGTTGATAAGGGAGACAACTTGTCAAAAACTATACTTTCAAAATGCAATTTAGAAAAGTCTTAGGATATTAGGTAAAGAAAAAAAACCAAGATCATGCATAAGAAATAAAGAACTTCTATCATGTGTCTGCCAAGTTCAGTTTTTGTCCGAATCCATACAGTATTACAACTGTTTTCCATTTCTGTACAAAATGTACATGAAAAAAGGTTTTGAAGATACCAAAGGGGTATTCAGAAGCCATCAATAAAAAAGTTTGAAGATACCAAAGAGTATGAATCAGAAGCCGTAGCTCAAAGAAGGACACACAAAACATTACACAGAAAACTAAAGATCCAACAACACAATCCCTACTTAAAACTGGGGGTTAAAGTTTGACCTTGCACTTTGTTTTACTGGAATATATTTTTGTTTCTGGTTGGTAATTAAAAGATATTCGTCTACATTCTGAATATCTATTTATTTATAACAGGTGAATTAGTATTAAAAATTAAGCTCGATACCAGATCATAAAAACAATATAATGTTTTATGCACCTTGACTTAATCAATACAACTGTTCTTGTTAAAGAGCTTTGTTACCCCGGGTTGCTACCCCTTATTGAATGGATCAATCCATCACAGGTGAAATCTTTGGTTGATCCAATGACTTTATCTAGTGTTTCTTAGTTTTTGAGAGATTTTATCTTGAGATGTTGTAAACTCTATGTAATCATTGTTTAGTCATTTAAAAAGACGGGTCAGTATGTTAGGAAGAAAATGTGTTGGTCAACTGTCCTAATTTTATTCATTTGTAAACAACCGATTTGAAATTTGTTAGTACGACCAGAAGTAGGTCATGTGATAGTGCAGATATTGATTTGACATACTCCGAGTGCTGACAGAAAAAAATTATGAGTGATGACAATATATACGAATTGTGTTATGTGTTCCGATCGCTGTCATTCATTTTTACGCCAACTCGTAAAAAGTTTCAAGTAAGTCTTCTTTTTTTTTTCCATGTCATGTTTGCAACCCCAAAAAACTTTTCAGGTAACTTATTATAGACAATCTTGGCTGTCATTATATAATTACTTCACAATAAGGTTGACTTAGTATATAATGGTAGTGATATTTATGTGAAGGCCTACTACTGTTGTGATTTATTTTAACAATGGGACTTTAATTTTGTATTATGAAAGATTTAATTAACTTGTTAGGTTGAATATATTATAAAACCTATCAAAATCACTTGTGACAATTGGTGAATTAAAAGAAACAACTTTCTTTCATGAAAGGAAATTATCAACTTTTGGATCTTTATGACTGTCTATGAAAGGGTAATGTGTTAATTTTTAATTGTGTTAAAAGTTAACTTTTTTAGTAATAATTTCTGCTTGGTATTTTTAGCCCAATCTGTTGACTGTTATTTCACTTAAATATGTTATTATTCACAGTTTTCAGTTTTTAAATAGAAAGACAAAGTTTAGTTTTAATCAAATTACTTCCAAGTTGCAATCTAATTAAAATTACATCTCGGCACTGGCTTATTATTTTTTTTACATTACCGCTATGTGGGAACAGCAAACTATGTGCGTAGATCTTATTTTGATTAGATTGTTCTAGTTCGGAATATATTTATATATAGAAACATAATTGAAAATAAGAAATTGACACCAATCTAATTAAGAAATAAATCATGGAAGCCAGAATGTGTTGTGAGTTTTAACATGGATTGGCGGATATTAGTATTTTATCCCGAGCCAAAAGCGAAGGATAAAATTTACTAATATCCTCCAATCCATGTTAAAACTCAAAACACATTCTGGCTTCCATGATTCATTTCGATTCTGATATGTCTAAGAGTACAAATACGGTAGTATACTTTGATTGGAAGACGGTAATTTATATTTACGCTTGCGGAAAATGTCGCACACAATTTATGCTGCCAATGGAAAAATTAGTCACATTCACCGACGCATGTGCTAATGAGATTATACCGAATGGATAACTCACTCGTTTGTTAACAAAGCGAAAGAAGGAGGTCATGTTAGATCTGCCCACTTGCTCCCTTTTTTCTATCAGTTGTGGCCGAGTGGAACAACAGATAGAATAGGGAGCAAGCGGGAGATCTGATTTTAATTAGATTGAAATTAACAGTGATTTGCGAAAAATATTTTTGGTTAAACATGTTGAATAGTGTCCAGCACAAGTGAAACACAAAAATTGAATTTGCTCTGAAGAATTTCTCTCTTCCTGTTCCGACAGTGTGGTATTTTTTTTGTTTTTCCAATTTTTGCTCAATATTAGTACACTTTCCCATACAGTGACTACCTGGTTGTACTCAGTGCCTTTTGACACTAGATTGTAAGTTTGATTCTGATAAGCGATGAGGTGAACAAAGTTAAATTTATATATGAAAAATTTGTCCATGACTACAGCTGAAGGTTGGTAGCTTTCTCCAATTTCCTCCTTCAATAAAACCGACAGCCACACAATCCTATGGTGCCACTGGTTCTAATGCCATTAGTAATGGTTCAGTGTATTCACATGCTATTTCAACCAATTTTCGCTACCATATTTTTAATTAAATGACCATGGTACCATTAAAACCCAATATAACTGCAAATTAAATATTTTTGAAAGGGGCATTAAACACAATTCCATTGCCGCCTATCACAGACAAATTTTGATTATAAATAGATAAAAATGTTCCATGGACCTTTGCAAAATCTTCTTTTAATTTTAATGTGAAGTAATTAATGCTTTTCATTTTATTATTAAAACATAAAGCAAAAGTTGGACTTATGATAATCCTACAAAATACCAATAAGCATGGAGCATTAAGGAGTAAGAGCAAAGACTGGTTGGTTTGGAATCATTATATTGTGTGTCAGAGTGGAGCGACATGTCTACCTGTAGACTGTTTTGTTTCCATGCATCAGCACTATAACAAAATATCCAGCTTAGTATGTATGTTGGCCTAGTGCAAAACAGACATCATCAATAAGTTAAACTTGTTCTCGCCATGATATGGCTGGAAAATCACTAATTTGGCATAAAACAACCACTCACTCACTACTAATGAAAGATTAAATTGAATATCCAGTATTCGAGTTCTTTAAAAAAAAGAAAAGATTTTTTTTTTTCTTGCTGAGTGTTGAGTTATGGGTGTTTAACGCACACAATATTTCAATTATATGGTGGCAGTCAGTTTTAATGGTTGAGGAAACCTGCGTTCCTGGAAAAAACCACTGTCTTGTCACATTAGTCATTGACAAACTCTATCACATTTAATGTTGTATCAAGAACACCTGACTATGAGGGGGGTTCAAACTTACAATGTTAATGGTGATTGGCACCGATTACATAATGTAGTTGTAAATCCAACTACCATATGATCACAATTTACAATCTATTGTGTTATTTGAGGAGGGATGTGGGGGGAAAATAGTGAAGAAAACCACAAATCTTATTTATCTTTGGATTTAAATGTTAACAAAATGTTGTCCAATTACCATTCTGATTTATTGTTATCTATAAGCTTTAATACAATATCACAGTGCCCTCCAAAATCCTAGTATCCTAGATCAAGTGAGGATATTGTCTTTGTGTAGTTCAAATCCTGACCACCTGCTCTGTTGGAAATCAACAAAATTAACCCAAGCCCTAATTCATGACATTACCACTCAAATCACTCAAATGTCACATGCCTTTCTTCAAAGATTAAATATTTTAAAATAAATCTTTTTTACCATTTATGCAATACCTGTTAAGTATGTATTAGAAGAGATTTACAGTTCTA
The DNA here is from genome assembly GCA_963680875.1 of Bathymodiolus brooksi. Classification (NCBI taxonomy): domain Eukaryota; kingdom Metazoa; phylum Mollusca; class Bivalvia; order Mytilida; family Modiolidae; genus Bathymodiolus; species Bathymodiolus brooksi. The sequence goes on along the minus strand of OY804582.1, from coordinate 94,343,646 downwards.
TTAGGTGTCAATATTTTAGTATTTGTCAAAGAATATTGCATCCTTGAATGGAATTAATAAATCTTAAGACCTCTTCATTTTTCTACATATAAAATCATAAATTGGTAAGTGGATTTCTTAAGTACTTATAAAATTTGGATGCCAGGTGCCAAACTTTGTAATTTTTGTAATGTTGCAAGTCATGGTCTTGATTGGATTAAGAAAACTGAAATCTAAACAGAAATTCTGAATACACAGATACTTAAATAAACGTTAGAGAATACGGAAGGGGCAATCAAAAATGGATATTCCAGAGAAACTGGCAACATAAGGTACACAAGACGAAGAACAACAAAACAAAAACACAACACAATATGTGGTGGACACCACTATACACAGACAAAAACAAATAACGTAAATAAGACATGAGCCCACCTACAAACAACTGGAGGTAAAGACGAACCGAACATCGTTTTTATGCGGAAATCGTGACGGATTGTATTCTCAGGAAGCTTTTGAGCCAATTTTCATTTTTTATGACAAACTTTTCAGCGTTTGACCTATTTTAAAAGCATTGTTGTGGAATGTTGAATGTCGCTGTTTTGAAGACCTGCTGACACTAAACTCTTGAGCAAAGTTTCACCTTGCGACAAACTTTTCAGGGTTTGACCTATTTTAAAAACATATATTCTTGTGGAATGTTGTATGTCACTGTTTTGAAGACCTGCTGACACTGATCTTATACTTGTTTGTTTGTTTATAAAATACATTTCACTAATAATACAGTACATTGATGTAGGTTCATGTGAAATATGTTGACATTCTACAAACATTGGCGTTTCACCTCTTAATATCTTTGCAGATATTTTTGAAAATAAGTAGTTATTAAAAGTATTGTACACGTTTAAAGTCATGTCCTAAAAATTCTTGCACGGAAAAATATATTGACTTAAAACGGTATGTAAATATTAATTCCAGTTTAAAGGTGGATAGTTTTTAAAATAAAAAAATATTGGTATTTTGAGAATGAAAAGAGTTTTTCACTTTTATACACATGTAAACATACTTCCAACAGACAAATAAAAATTATATAAAGAAATCTAAATTAGTTTTTTTTTTTCTTGCAAAATTGCCATGAGGGGGTATTTTTGTTCAGTTTTAATATATTTGTTTTTATTCCATTCTTGAGTTCGACATGTGCCAAGTGATTTACCAATAATTAAGAAATAAAGCTTCTTAACTTTAGTGACATTGAAAGAATGTCATCCATGTTTTTTTCAATCTAAATGTAAAGACTTAAATCTCCTTTCAGTTTAGTCTATTGTTTTATTTTTAAGTGCATTCAACTTTTCATATGAGGAATTAGTCTATGTAAGCTGTTTGCAAGGTTAGCATGGATCAAACATGTACTGGACAATATGTCTTTTATCTGCAATTAGATTTTAAAACAGTTTAAATTCTTTTCAAAATGGTTGACATAATTAACTGGTACATGTAGAAAGTTTTCATTGATAAACTTTGTTCATTCAGTTTTGTGTTAAGATTTCATCTACATTGTATATATATGATGTTTATTAAAGTACATTGTATTTTTAAAAGCATGTTCAGGTTTAATCTGTATTTAGCATATTAATTTAGACAGTAGCCTGAAAAACTGTAAAGTTTGATTTCTTGAATATTTGATTACTACCGGTAAGTTAAAATTTTTATACCAGAAAATTATTTGATAAAAATTAGATATTTTGGGGTTAGGGTTATGGTGCTTAATGCCACTTTCAACAATATTACAGTTATATTGTTAGGGTCAATTTTATTTAGGGAGGAAACCAGAGTTTTGGAAATATTGGGTATTCTGCTTGCCTAGACATGGTTTACTTGCTCCCAAAGACTTTAAAAATATTTGGCTTTTCAATCTTTTGATTATGAGTGTACCTGATGAAGGTTATTCCAGAAACGTGTCGTGCACACCAAATTTGATATCTACGTTTTTAATACAAACAAATATGTTTAGAAATGTCCATTTCCTTAAGATTTCTAAACTTTTCTTTTCTTTTGCTAATAGAGCCATTTCCCATGTATTGATCTACATAGTGATACATATTATATTTTCTGTGTTTTTAATACAAACAAATAGATTTAAACATGTCCCTTTCCATCATATTTGTAAACTTTTCTTCTCTCTTGCTAATAGAGCCATTTCCCATGTATTGATCTACATACATATTATATTTTCTACGTTTTTAATACAAACAAATATTTTTAAACATGTCCCTTTCCTTAAGATTTCTAAACTTTTCTTCTCTCTTGCTAATAGAGCCATTTCCCATGTATTGATCTACATACATATTATATTTTCTACGTTTTTAATACAAACAAATAGATTTAAACATGTCCCTTTCCATCAGATTTGTAAACTTTTCTTTTCTCTTGCTATTAGAGCCATTTCCCATGTATTGATCTACATACATATTATATTTATCTATTTAATACCTACAAAGTGATCATTATAAAGACAAAGTTAAACAGAATATGACGGCTATGGTACCTCCTACGTAGTTTTATCTAATCAAGTACTGTTAGCCATCTATAATGTTAGTAAAAGTGTATTGTTTTTTGGATTAAGAGATTTGTACATATATATTCTATCAACAACTCAAATATTTGTTGTTTTGGTTTTGTTACAGAAAGTCTGTCAATTTTGGACAAAATCAACAAAAATTGTACCTGTTCACCTACAAACACAGTTTTCTTATGTTTATAGGCTTTTAAATTGTTCGGTGACTTGTGACAGGTCGGTCAGGTTTTCTCCGGGTACTCTGGTTTCCACCAACAAAACTGATCGCCTCGATATAACTGAAATGTTGTTGAAAGTGGCGTTAAACATCAAAAACCTAAACCTCAATTTCAGAAACATTGACACATTGTTACCTGAAATTTCCACTACAGTAGTGATTACCTCTTAACGTGTGCATGTAACTCAGCCTCAATGTGTGTATGTATCCAGCCTCATACTCTCTTAGGTGTGAATTGTTTCTTATCTCACATTTTTCTAGTTCAAGAAGAAAATCACTCTTGGCTATCAGTTTTACCAAAGTTTTACATCTTTGATGCTGTTGATGTAGAAAATTGCACAAAAAGACTTCTGTTGAGCTGTGCAGGAGTTTTAGAGATAAATCTAGAAGAAATTTGTATACTGGAGTAAAAGACTTCTTTTGAGCTGTTCAGGAGTTTTAGAGTAAATTCTTATACTCGAGTAATCTTTTCAAAGGACTGCATTAGTGTTAGTTTTCTACTACAGTTACTTATTACTCGTGTAAGACTACCACAATATATCCTGCCTGTGACAAACAGCAATCAAATCAATGTTCCTTAATATTCTTATTTTTACCTGAGTACAAATGGATTTTCTTTGATGTTTACTTACATCCAAAGCCTTTGATGTTGTTAAATTCAATCATTTATTATGAATAATAAAGTCAGGAGAAAAAAGCAAGCCAACTTTTCAACCTTATATTGCATCATGTTAGCCTAGCTGTTTCCTTTTATGTCTTTGTCCACTTGCTTTCAATCATATTATACCTTATTAACCTCGTTAAGAGCTTTCTGCCCTTTGATTAATCACTTTAATTTTCATTATCAATGTGTATTTAACCTTTTCATGCTTTAAATACCAACAAACAAATATTTTAATATCCAATCAAGAGGTAAATATTTCAAACATTAATTCTTAATGTGATGAAATTTATTGTATAACGTGACAAAAGGCAAATAATTTAATGAAATTAAGCATGAAATCTGTTTTAAATTTCAAGTATTACGTTGTGTAAATTATTCCATCATCGTAATATACAATTGTATCCTATGTCAAGGCCATTGTGATATTAAGTACACTTGTTTATAACACCTTTAATGGTCTTTAGCTGTATTATCTGTTTACAGAATTTTACATAACAAAATAACTTTTTTTTAAATGGGCTGTTCCAGTTAAAAAGTTGTTGATTCAATTTGTATGTACAGTTCATAAAATATACAGCTGACTCAGCCAGAAAATTATTGGAAATGGACCAACTGGCCAGTGGTTGAATTGACAGATATGTTTGCTTTTTATCTGACTACTGCTGTCACAAATGACAGGATTGTAATGATAACAAAATGTCAATCCAACCTTCGTTATGTATTACCTAAAGGTGTGCAGTTTCCACTGTTTGTTTTTGCATCACATTCTTTGGTAAATTTGATTTGACTTTCTAATGAATTTGCTTTCATGTTTGCCTCCTAACTACTCCTAACTACTGTCCATCTTTGCACCCTATGCTATTTTCTCATTGCAGAATAAACGTTCCAATCTACAATGCTGTCTACTTACGTAATAAACCAGGAATTTGTGACACATGTGCATTTTATGCATCTTAATTTTGACTTTTCTATTTTACTATCTACTTAGCATTGTAAATCAAGATTTTTTACCCCACAATGATATTGATGTATCCATGATATATTATTTTGTGCCTCCTACACTACTATCTCCTTGTGTGTCTTTTTTTAATGATTATTGTTTAATGTCTAGTCAGCAGCATTTCAGCTACTGGTATGTTCAATTTTTGTCTTCACACATCAGTTAGCTCATTTTCATTGGAAAGTAAATACTGGCAGGAAACAATGTAAACCAACTGTAATCTTAACATGAACAAACAGGAAGCTAGTGGCTCATACTGGAATGATACAGGTTACAAGGCATTACATTTTCTATGAGCCTTTAATCCAAACAAAGAAAATGAATATTGTGTTGCAGGGCTCACCAAACCAGGCGAAGTGGGTGACTTTTTCGCCTTGGTTTCAATGAAATCGCCCAATTTCTGTCAAAAAGCGAAGTTTTAGTCGCCCTGTCATTCTTTTCAAGTCAGTATTTTTTTCACCAATAATCATACTTTTTCTTCAATATTCACGTTAAAGAAGCTTCCATGTTCCTGAAATATGACCCATACAGGGTTTGATGTTCAATATTTTATTCCAAATCGTCAATTGCATCCTTTTTAAGATCATTGTGCAGCACGTTCGTTTTGTGAAAGGTAGGGGGACATGTGGTAGTGAGGAAATAAAGTTTTGAAACTTTAAAATTTTGATCGATTTTCGGAAGTCTCCCAGATTTTCCCTCACTTCGCCCTTAAGTCAACTGAGAGAGAAGTCAAGTCGCCCTGTTTTTACTATGTGTGGTGAGCCCTGGTGTTGTATATGTAAACTGGTATGTGCAATTTTGTTCTTTCTTTTTTTTTTTACTTCGAAAAATTGGTTGACACATTCCATCTTTGCAGTTGTTGCCTGATAGTATCTGTTTTCCGGAAAAGTGTTACATATATTTGTGCAAAACTTATATGCCTGTGGTCTTTTTTTCGGTGAAGCAAAAAATCGTTCAGTTGTATTTATAGAAGTCTTTTGTTTTCAGAGCACTTCACCAGGTGGATGAGATTTACTGTTGATAAGAGTCCTTAAAATAGTTAACATAAATCTGTCTCAGTTGTTTCTGGTATTTAGTGAAATCCTTTGCTTGGTATTGGAATTATATATGGGTACTGTTTCAGGGTTAACAATGAAGGGCAAAAGTTAAATAAAAAATAGGTAGACTAAAAATAGGTAGATTAAAGTTTCCATGGAGGTATATGACTATGTGTGTGTATATATATTTATCGCATAAACAGGCAAGAGTTCAGAGAGTAGAAATGAGAATGAAAATGGAGAAGACTTGGGAAGTCTTCCAGGTGAACTAGTCTTGAAAAAAACAGAATGACATAACATTTGAATGAGACCCCATGGATGCCAAACCCCTCCCCCCCCCAAAAAAAACAAAAACAAAACAAACATAGAAGTAAACAAATGAAAACTTTATTTTATCCTTGATGTGTAAGGCTATATTTAGAATACAGGTTAAGGGTGCTATTGACATTTTCTAGATTAAAAATAGATAGTATTCAGTACACACTATAAATTAAAATAAAGGTTTATGTTTCAAGGAGACTTGATCCCTGCTGTATGTAAACTTATACATAGTCATGAATGGCAAGTTCTTCAAAATATTTGTCAAAACATTTAATAGTTTCCTCATAGATAAGCAGATCTTAATTTGTACAGTCAGATATGTACTGGTATATTAATACTTTGGACTGCTTGTTGGAAAAAGACTACAAGATGAAAATCTTTTATTTTGACTTTTCATTAGACTCTGGGTCAAACTCTATGATCTCGAAACAAGTACACTATTGACTAACCATTACTCCACTCAAGTTGAATACACCCTCTAATGAACAAGCTATCTAACAGGTACTTGGTCAACCACCCCTTCTGCAATGAATAAGTGACCTTATTTAGAGAGCTATCCTGTTTGTGCAATGGGATACTTTGGAAATTTACATAAATATGCATCAAATTTGTGTAAAGACAGTAATTGACCAATTTATTCATTGTAACCATGTATATATAGAAATAAGGGTAATAACAAAATTACCAAACTCCGAACAATCTTACAAAGGGAAAGTCAAAACTCATAATTATATAAACAGACAAAATCAGTCAACAACCGGAAAACTGTGAAAACCGTAATGACCCTGACTTGGTACAGGCATTTCTAAAGAAATGGTGGGTTGAATCAGATTTTAAAGTGCCAAACCTCCGGCTTTCATTATGGTTCAAAGGTTCGGGCTGTCGCTATAACAGTATTTATAACAATACAGGAACAAAATAGGTAAAATAGTTGTCAAAGCAGTACCAAATTCAGTGAAGTAAATGTCAAAGACACTTTTAGGTCGCACATTGATAAAAAGATATTTTTGACATTTTTGTTGACTTCCTTATCTTTATAGAAACGTAGATTTAGTGTGCACGAAACGTTTCTGGAATCACCTTCATCAAGATATCTCAAAGTCAAAAGATTAGCAAGCCAAATCCTTTAAGTTTTTGGACCCAAGAAAACAATAGAGCCTAAACAAGATGGCCAAATTCGGTGAAGGTCACCCATGCCAAAGGGAGGAGAACTTTAGCAATAATTGTATTATATATCCAAAGGCATTCCACAGCAGCCGGGAAGAGGGCAAATTAATTGCCTGTCTAATTGCATTTTTTTCCTCCGCTACTTTGTTTTCAAAAATGAAAATGTCATTTAGTGAAAGTAACATATAGCTTTGTTTTGTATACTGGTTTATCTTTTGCAATCTAAATTGCTCAAATTGGGAATCAAAATAAAAGGGTAAGAATGAAAATTGTGTGAATTTTGCATGATTTTAGAATATTTTCATTAGGAAAGGGTCCTTTTACCGGACGGACCCTGGGGAAGGCTAGAAAAATTCCTGCCCTTCCACTTCGGGATTATCACCTCATACTTGAAAATGAGTGGAATTCCATGCAAGGGGTATGTTATATAATGATTGTTGGACTAATGATTGTTGACAGAATATGTTCATAGGCTCTTTGTGGTAGTGCTGAGCTTGCATTTTTGAATGGATTTGTTGGTTTTTGACAAAGCTGATAGCATAGATTATGTGATTGCCAATTCAAACAAACACAGATTTAATGATCGTTTACCGGGTGAAATCTTACGAAAGTAAAAATGTCTAAATGTATTATGTCACCCAACTGATTGGGAGATCAAGTTTTTCTCGTTTTTAAAAGTACCAAAGTTTTTCTTTCATTCTGTTGATTGTGATTTTCGAATACAAAAGCCCCAACTATCTTGATCAGGGTAGAGCTGCATTTTTCTGCTCAAATCAGGCAAATAATTTAATTAGTCTTCCGTTTAAGGATAGTGTGCGGTAGTTATATAAGATTATATTGTTTTAAGGACGAAATCGTGAAATATTTCATGCTTGTTATGCATTGTTATTAAGTGAACGATTTAATTTGTTAGGAGTATTTGAAGTACAAATCAGATAATTCGTTCGATTTGAGTGAAGAGAGTAAATGTGGCCAGTGTATTCTATATAGAACAGCTGTGATATATAGTAATAATTTATTGATCCTTAAAGAGGGGTGTAATCCCAAGTTGATGATCATATTTGTGAGTTTATTGTGTTATTCAGGTGCTAGACAGAGAATATAATATCAAATTACCAGTTACGGTTTTATATATCCCAAGCCAAGGGGTATATAAAATCAAAGAGTGGGAATGTGACATTATAAACTGCCTAGGACCCGAATAGCTATTAGGCCAAAAAAAAAATATGTGTGTTTACGGTCACCCGACCCACCCTATTTTTCAGCCGCCGACCCTAACCTTTTTTATCGGCAATTATTCGACACTAATTTTTGCTTGCAACCCTATCAATTTTTACACAGAATTCGGATAACCATTTTTGTTGTTTAATCAGCAGCAATGTTTTATTTATTCAACCGCTAGGTTTTTGTCGAAATTGAGAGCAAAGAAGGTAGGAAAACTGTGTAACTCGTCATAAAACAGTTTCAACAAATGATGGCTTACCGGAAATTTCGAAAATGAAATACCAGAATCGGATTCTGAAACCGGGAACGACTATTTTCCAGTTTTGCCGATAGTTTATAAAAAAAAAAAATAAAAAAAAAAAAAATTAATGCCGACCGACCGACCCCAGATTTTTTTTGACATGTGACAGTAAACACACATATATTTTTTTTTTTGCCTTATATTGTGTCGCATAGCATTTAAAGATTCAACTATTGCATGTCCTATTTAACATTAGGAAAAGCCTGTTTCCATATCTAACATTGTTTTTGTGTTGTAGAATATGTTAGTTAAAAACATCAACATCCGTTATATTACATTAATTACATGTGAAGCTTCATTCTAACTATTGCCACAGAGAACATAAATACGTTGAAACCTGTTTAAGCCAAACGTAGAATAAACCAGAAACCTACATAAACCGAACTTTAAAAAAACTCACAATGTAGGAAATTTTTGTTGCTATTTTACCTTTTATAAACCAAACACTTGTCAATCAAACACTAATGCTAGTCTCAATTAGGTTAGGTTTAAACAGCCTTCAGTTTGAAATAAGACAATGACTACGTATTCAAAACACAAATGGTTGGTCCCAAGTAAGTTAGGTTCATACAGGTGTCAGTACTAAATGTTTTGAATCCATACGAAATGAGACAATGACTGTAGTACATTTTCAAGATTCGTAGTGGTTTAAATTTAAAGTTTTTAGCTTGATTGTTGTGGTAGGGTGTGAAGTAGTTTATTTATCTCCCTAATGTACATTAGTTTGAAGAGTAAACAATTCTTAAAACTAAAATAACAAACACAAGATTTGACTTTTTAATCATTAGTAATGTTCATTGTATGTTTTAAAAACAACAGGTTCATACTTTATAGTGATTCAAAACTGGTACTTTCAGTCCCACATTCTTGAGCAAAATGTTGCATAATAATTTGTGAGTGCTTTCAAATTAGAGTGCTTCAAGAATGATAGAGTTTTTAAATAATTTATATTTCCAACATTCCATAAGGAATTGCCCATTATTTATAAATTGAAACATTGTGATATGCTTCAGAAATAAATCCCAGGTCTTATTCTTACGATTGTCAAACCCACCCAAAATCTAAAAAAATGTTATGCTTTTTGACAATAGTGTGTTCAAGGTACCAGTACGGCACATGGCATTTAATATCACGGTCTACTTTTTTGTGACCACCTCTTTTAAGAGAACTGATGAACTTTTACATAATATAATAATACCAGGGAAGTGTTACTGTATTGAATTTTTATGTGTTCAGGCATGCTGCATACATTTGGCCTAAGCGGGTTGTCGCCATCACATACTGCAGTTTATTCTGTTCATTGGCAAGTGGCCTGTGGTAAGAACACTTACGAGGACTTTAGATTGTATTTCCTTGATTAGAATTTAACCTGTCTTAAGAAGCCGGCCGCTTGGCTGATTGTCTATATTTTTTTTACGCTGACATAAGACAAGTTTGACACTAGCTGAAAAATGTTTGAAAGTAGCATTTATTTATTTATTGTTATAGAATGACATTTTGAGATGCATTTTTTAGCTCACCTGACCCACGTCGTCCGTCCGTTAACTTTTCATATTTTAATCTACTCCTCTGAAACAACTGGACCAAATGGAACCAAACTTGGCAGAAAGCATCTATATAAGGTCCTCTATAAAGTTTCTTCATTTCGTCCCATTCCGCCAACAAATATGGCCACCAAGGGCAATTCTTGTTTCTGATTGGCTAATGTTAAAAAAATCTTCTCCTCTGAAACAGCTTGGCCAAATGGAGCCAAACTTGGCATAGATGGTCCCTGGGTGTGTCCCTTTTAAAATTGTGTCCGACAGCCCCACCTTCCATTCAAGATGGCTGCTGTTTTTTAAGATAATGATTATCTCCCTTTGAAATTTGCTTCAGTATCATTCTATTGTCAGGTGAGCGATACAGGCTCAGTGGGCTGAGCCTCTAGTTTTATTATGATTTTTCTATTTTAAAATGAAGAGTTAAGAATGGTTTCTTTTTGTTATTTCAGAGGCTGATACCTGCAAGAGAAGTTGGTATGTATTATTTCAGATATTATTTTGTCCATTTCAAATTTTAATTTTAATGCAATCAAACAAACAAACAAATGATTTATTGTCAAAGATGCCCACAATGAGCAGTATAATCAATGAAAATCACAGTATACAATTGATTCACATAATAATTTTTTCATTAGATCTAACTAGGACAATACAAAAAAAATAATAAATAAAAAAAAATAAAAATGAAAATAAAAAAAATAAAAAAATCACATTTAGTAAGAAATATAGTTATAATGGCAGTATGGTGTGCTTCATGCTTTTAACCTATTGACAAATTTTAAATATGTATATGATGATGTCACAATTGTAAATCCCTAAGGTGTTAGTTAACATGGTGTCTTCATAAAATAGTAGAACATTACATTAGATGCCGTTGTTTTTCTTGGCAAGAATTGAATGATTGTATTTACAATATTACAACCCAATTGATTTACGGAATTTATGATTTCTTCAGATTTTATTATGATATTAACCAGAATGATCTATGGATCACTGTGGAAAATTGCAGTACTTATTATAAACCCCCCTCTTATACGCTCAAACAAAAGAAACATAGTTATGTTAAATACCTGTCATTACTTAAAAAAAATAACAATAATAACCATATTACAATACAAGATAGATTTTATTCAAGTAGCAACTATAATCTTTGTTTCACTGCATCACATGAAACAGATTTTGGAACTCTTTTTTTAGATTTATCGGAGCACTTTACAGGTTCTAGGGTATTTATGTAGAAAAATTTACATTGCCTTGCAATTAAGATGCACCCATTGCTCCAAATACCATTCTTAATTTGCCTATTTTGGCATATAAGACCGTGTTTACACTTGGTGAAGAAAAGATCGATCTTTAATTGAATCGATCTAATTAGAGCTGTTTGCGTTTACACTTAAAACGGGTAAATCGATTGCGATCGAACTAAATAAAACTGATGCGTTTACACTACATCAGCACCAATAACAAATATGACATAAATAACTATTTATGTAAACAAATGTTCCTATTTTTTTCAACACAGCATGTGTTTTTCCAGCCTTTATAGAAATATCATTCCTCGTGGTTAAACAATGGACGAACTTGTCAAAAATGTGCACTTACGGTTGCAAACTTTTATGTTTTTCCTTGTGTTTCTTTCCGCGGTTAATTAATTAGAAATCTATTGAAATGAAAAGAAAGTGTGATAGAAGAAGATTCGTGAGAATGAAAATTAGACAGAGGGCAAAAAGGTTACGTCTCTGTAAATTCCGCAAGATGATGCAAAGGCGAAGGCAACTATTTATGCGTTTAATAATGAATTTCCCAACACTATCAACAAAACTGTTTCGTCGTGAGTCCATGAATCTCCTCTGACCGCCATTGTTTTCCTAATTATAATAATGCACGTGTATTTTTCGCGGCAAGAATGCGCATATGAAGTTTCACTTTATTTAATTTGATCGCGATCGCGATCAGTCTTGTGCATTTACACTGAACGTTAGATCGATGCAAATAAGATCGATCTTTTTAAGTCTACCTCTGGAGCTGGACTTTTTCAGATCGATGTTAGATCGATCTAAACCGTTTACACTAGACAAAGATCAATTATTTTTGCATCGATCTTCTTTAGATCGATTTATTTGTGCAAGTGTAAACGGGGTCTATCTTAATTGAAAGAAAATCCAGTTGTTTTTGTTTTCTGTTCTTGTTGTTTTTCTCTTCTTTACAAGTACTTGAGATTTTTTAGTATACTAGTTTATTATCAATATTTGATGTTCCTGTTTTCTGTGCCTTAAATGGACTTTCATTTCTTGTAAAAGTAAATAAAGGACTTGTTTATGATGACAAAAGCTAGCTAGATAAATAAACAAAAGGAGGTGTTTAAGGTGATGTATAAAAACTTTGACAGTTTGTAAACAATCCTAATCACTTTCTTAATGGCACTTTGGTTAACTTGCTAGAGTTAACAAAGTATATAGTCTATACAGACTGTAAATATTATGTTTAACATCCTCAATAGGTGTTTTACCTGTATACAAAATATGTAGGAATTGGGGGGGAAAAGGTCCGTAGATTCATCTTCATAGAATAAAAATAGATCCTTGTCAATGATTTTATTCATAGGAAAGCAGATTGGTAACTCTGTGAAAACTGATTTTATCACGTGTTTTAATATGTGAGCGTCAGCGAGCTCTTTATGGTATAAAATGTGTACTTAGGATTTTTTGACAAACATTGCTGGACATACTGACGCTTTGTAAACACGTTCCGTGTAACACACTAACACACTCAACTAATGAAGATCTTCTTAACATAAAGTGCAAAGGTGATCCTGAAGTCTCGTACCCTCTCTCGTACGTCCGATACCACTGAAACCCGGAACCCGTGTGTAATAAAAGTCATTTTGTTAGCTTGTTTTACTTAAATTGATATTTTTTAATTTATTAAATCTCTTCTGACATACTGACAAGAATTTTTGTTTCTACGCGGAAGTTAACTTTTGAGATTTCGTAAGGAACGACAGCTCGTTTGAATGAGACTAGATTCGGCCCTAAAAAGAAATCGTCCCCGATATATCTCGGCCCAAAAAATCTCGACACTTTTTGATGCACTGGATGAACGTGAAATTGCCAGATCATTTTCAGATTCGTGAGCATTCATGGCCGTGCCTGTTTCATATTATTAAAAGTACCTCATAAATTATCAGAAAAATACTAAATAAAAATGTCTTGCTTCAATCAACTATAAGATTGATGTGCAAGCAAATGAGAGTTATCTCCCATATATGTACAAGTGAAAAAGAGTTATCTCCCATTAGCTTTTATGTCACTGAGGACTTATAAAGGTATTATTGAGAGTTATCTTCCATTAACCTTTAAAGTTACTGAGGCCAAGGGTATCATAAAGAGTTATCTTCCACTAACCTTCAAGTTACATATAAAGGTAGCATTGAGAGTTATCTCCCATTAACTTTTAAGTTACTGAGGATATATAAAGGTAGCATTGAGAGTTATCTCCCATTAACTTTTAAGGTTACTGAGGACATATAAAGGTATCATATGTGTAGTAAATGCATTTTAAATTCTAATCCATTGTAACTGGGTGATTTTGAACTTAGCAGATGGTGAAATGATCGATATCGTACATATTTCAAGGTTTCATTTCTAAGGTGTGTCATAAAGCAGTACATTTTAAATTATTCAAGATTGTTTGGTCATTAGATTGTAAAGCATTTCACATGCTCCCTCACACATTGTTTTGTGTCAAGAGTTATCCCCTCTTTGTAAATTCTGTAATGTTGACATTTTTGTTAGCAACTTGTGAATTCATGAATTAATTTAAATGACCAATTGTTTTGCTTCATTGCAATATTTGTGATCTTATTTGATTTGATTTAAAAGAATCATAGATGAATAAAGCCTTTCATACTTTATGTTAAATTTAGCTTGCTCTGAACATAAATACATTCTCTTAAGAATGCTTTATTGTTATGAAATTTATAAATTTGACTTCTCATGGCTGATTAAATATTATACAGTGAAACCTGATTAAACCAGAAAAAAACAGAATCATGTATCAACTGAACTTTATATATAGTCCCAATGGTTTTAGTAGGGTTCATGTTACTTGATCTTTAGTTTTATGTGTATGTTTTGTAGATCGTTGTTTGTTCTTTGTAATTTTTCTTTTGGCCATAATGTTGTCTGTTCTTCTTCGATACACACATTCTAATTACCCCTTTGGTATCTTCAAACTCATCTTGAAAATCTTTGTTAATTTAACCTATATAGAGCAAACACCTGTCTATTCCAGTTACAAACGTTGGTCTCAAGGAGGTTCGGTTTAGACAGGTTTCGTTGTACTTCTACAGTTATTGTTGTAAATTATTATTTCATACTTTTTTTTTTTTTTTTTTTCTTTTTTTTTTTTTCTCAACTGCAAAATACATCAATACAGAATAGAGTACAATAATATAATAACATATAAAACATCATTATTTCATACTTTGAATTGAGTGAATATTTGCTGTGTTATATGAATTTTTTTTTTTTACATTGAGTATGGAAGGTTTCTTATTAAAAGATTTGTCTACATCAAGACATGGGGTAGCACCTTCTAACTAGTTTATTAACCCCAAATCTTTGCACAAGTTTCAGGCTGAGACTTTAGATTCCGTCAGCGACAAGAGGGATGTTTCTTGTTGTTGTTGGTGAGGCTGTTAGTTGATTATTATTGTTTAGATTATGATAAGAACTTTAAAATACATTGAAGTAAATAATAGGGTTCATATAATACAGTGATTAATTGTTCTTTAACTCCATGTGAGCATGTATTCAGCTATATCATATGGCCAGAACAAGTTAATTTTGTGTACTTCTTGATCTTTAATTTTTTGTGTGTAGTATTTTGTCAATCAATGTTTGTTCTTTTTTATTTTGGCCATTGTATTATCTGTCCTTCGAATGACGGCTTGTGATAATCCCTTTAATCTGTCCTTCGAATTACAGCTTGTGATAATCCCTTTGATAATCTTCAAAAAAAAATTGCAGTAGAATTAAAACAGAGAAGCCATATTTTTCCAAGACAAAGAGCAAGCCAATGTCTCTATATTTTTTCTCCACTTTTATTTACAAATATTTTCTTAATGAGGTTGTAAGGTCAGCTGATATGAGAAGTAAGATTATTTGAATGAATCCATTTGTTGAGGGTTTTGTAACAGATAAACATGGTGTTCTATTATCTCAGTTGAGGTTACTATCCTCGAGTATTTATTTGTAATTTGAGTGACCTATTGTGTCAGAATGTTAGCTTATGGAAATGTATTTCAGAATTTTGAATGTCAATATTAAGAAGTCCTTCCACTTCAATACAACAATATTAGCTTTTAATTTCAACTCTCTCCCTAATGTCTACTACAAATGCATTGAATCATACTTGAGGACACAATAACACACCTTTTACCCCCACCCCCCTTTTTTGTTTCCAAATTGTAAATAATTATTGCATTAGCCATACATTTTTTCAAGCTATTCTCCTCCCAACACTTGTGTAGCCTGATGAATTATCTATTTACATGTATTTATTCCCCCCAGTGATCCCTTGATTGGCTAATAAAATATTGTATTCGTAAACATGTCTACTACATCCCCCCTTTTTTCCCTCCCTATTATCTAGACTCATAAGTTATTTGGTGTTTAATACAGTGTAAATAAACACACTATGCCTTGCCATCAACATTATGACTGGTCACACCCACATTTATTTTTGTCTTCTGTTTCTTTTTCACCCCATTCCCTAGCCTCTAAATTATTTGGTGTTTAATACTGTGTGAAGCATCTAGCTATTAGCATTATGACTGGTCACACCCACATTTATTTTCGTCTTCTGTTTTTTCGCCCCATTCTCAAGCCTCTCCAATTAATGGTGTACAATTAATACAGTGATGTAAGACCACTTTATACCTTACAATAACATTATCTCTGCCTGACTACAATCACACATTATTATAGACTAGTTCTAAGCTGATGGCTAGAAAACTGTGATAAGTGGAGCCTTTACTGTACGTTAGTTCAAACTTATCATTCTAGATAACATTTAGGAAACTTCCCAGCGGTTGTCTAGATTTCAAAAATGGTCTGAAGATATATGGATCTAATGATAGTGTTCTTAAACAACTTCAATATACCCAGGCTCGTTGAAAATAACGATAGTTTTCCTTTTGATCGGGTAGGGTAAACACTTTACCTTAGTCACATGATATAATGACCATTTGAACATGCTGTCTCATCATATCGGATTTACAACAGGGGGCTCTTGTCCAACTGGCCTCCTTTTGTTACCAGTTATAAACCTGGTCAATTGGACTAGAAACTAGAACAACATATGTTAGTATGTTTTAAGAGCTCTCCTTAGCATTGTGTTTATTCTGTCAGTGTATTTTTGGAATCTAAAAATTCTACAGATGTATATAAAATTAAATGAATTTATTGGAGAAAGAAAGTTGTTACATTTCTGGAATACCTTTCTGTTGCTGGATTTAATTTTCGAGTAAATGTTGTGGGAAAAAAAAAATTGAAAAATAATCTCGGGCAAAGTAGGATTTTTATGTGGTGCTGTTTTGTGTCTGGAAATGTCCATGATTATTTGATATGAGAACTTACATGGCTGGTTATCAGTTAATTAGAAGTTTTAGTGAAAAACTTAGAGGATTTAATTATTTTGGTTTAGAAGATGCCAGAGAAAGGAAAAAAGCAGGTAAAAAAATATAAACTTTGTAATTTGTTAAAAAAAAAAAAATAATAATACATAATTAAAAAGAATAAATAAATAAATAAATAAAAATAAATAAAAGCTTATCTATTCCATTTACAGTACCTAATCTGTCAGGGGAAAACACAAAAACAGAGTCATCATACCATTGTATTTAAACAAACTTTGGTGTGAAAAATAAATGCCCATATTGTAATTATATTTTATTGTCAGCTGATAAAAATTGATTTATATATGGCATTGTCATTTTAAAATATTTTTTTTTAGGGGGATTCTAAGATTTTTTCCAAATTAAATTTTATTTTCGGTTGATACAAATTTATGTATTTCGTATTGCTATTTTAAAAGATTTTTTATTTGGGGGGAAGGGAGAATTGTAAAAAAAAATCCCAAATTCTGAAAATTTTGACAGGTAGATTATATATAATGTAATAATATTACATTATTACTGTTATCAATTTATAATCTAAATAGGAGTAATAAATACCTATATAACAAGACAGTATTATATCACATTATATGTGTTATCTCCCCTTAATTGTATACAATAGGTCCAATTAAGATTACCTATCCTTGTCCTTTGTGAGGATTAAATAATTTTAATAACCTTAGATCAGGGAAACTATAAAAATTAAGTCAGTGTTATGTAATTTGAAGCACCTGTATATCTTCCGAGTTGTTCTTTAATAACAAGATTTGATTTAGAATTTGAAAGCTCTTTGTTGCAATGTAGTAAAAAGATGATATATTTTGATGAAAAGGAGAAATGGGAATTAAAATATAAACAGCTTTGCTATAAATGATGTTTTACTAACTTTATCAAAGAATTAGGTATATGTATAATTACTTCTTTCAGATGGTGCCAAATTTATTTCCCTTTGATGAATGATTTGATTAATAAAATTTGGTTCTTACTTAAATAAATTCAAGCATAGATACAGTCAAACCTGTGTATAAATGGCACTGATGGGAACCTGAAGATGTGCCCTTTATGAACTGGTGTCCTTTATATACAGGTTAAAATAATGGACCCTGAAAATGTGCCCTTTATGAGCTGGTGTCCTTTATATACAGGTTAAAATAATGGACCCTGAAAATGTGCCCTTTATGAGCTGGTGTCCTTTATATACAGGTTTAAATATTGGACCCTGAAAATGTGCCCTTTATGAGCTGGTGTCCTTTATATACAGGTTTAAATAATGGACCCTGAAAATGTGCCCTTTATGAGCTGGTGTCCTTTATATACAGGTTAAAATAATGGACCCTGAAAATGTGCCCTTTATGAGCTGGTGTCCTTTATATACAGGTTAAAATAATGGACCCTGAAAATGTGCCCTTTATGAGCTGGTGTCCTTTATATACAGGTTAAAATAATGGACCCTGAAAATGTGCCCTTTATGAGCTGGTGTCCTTTATATACAGGTTAAAATAATGGACCCTGAAAATGTGCCCTTTATGAGCTGGTGTCCTTTATATACAGGTTTAAATAATGGACCCTGAAAATGTGCCCTTTATGAACTGGTGTCCTTTATATACAGGTTAAAATAATGGACCCTGAAAATGTGCCCTTTATGAGCTGTTGTCCTTTATATAGAGGTTAAAATAATGGACCCTGAAAATGTGCCCTTTATGAGCTGTTGTCCTTTATATACAGGTTAAAATTATATGCATTCTTCATTAAATGGAGAAAACAAAACTGTCCTTTAATGACTGGTTTGTTATATACAGATGCCATTTAAGGCAGGTTAGACTGATTCAGGTTTGTCTTTGTATTTGTATTTGTATTTTGATGAAAAGGAGAAATGGGAATTAAAATATAAACAGCTTTGCTATAAATGATGTTTTACTAACTTTATCAAAGAATTAGGTATATGTATAATTACTTCTTTCAGATGGTGCCAAATTTATTTCCCTTTGATGAATGATTTGATTAATAAAATTTGGTTCTTACTTAATAAATTCAAGCATAGATACAGTCAAACCTGTGTATAAATGGCACTGATGGGAACCTGAAGATGTGCCCTTTATGAACTGGTGTCCTTTATATACAGGTTAAAATAATGGACCCTGAAAATGTGCCCTTTATGAGCTGTTGTCCTTTATATACAGGTTAAAATTATATGCATTCTTCATTAAATGGAGAAAACAAAACTGTCCTTTAATGACTGGTTTGTTATATACAGATGCCATTTAAGGCAGGTTAGACTGATTCAGGTTTGTCTTTGTATTTGTTTAAGACAATGGCTGGGAAGTGGTTTTATTAAGTTTTAAATAAAAGACTTGTGTATTCCAGAAATATTTTTAAATGTTTGAAAGATTTTTATTGTCCTTGTAATTTCATCCTGTTTACTTCATCTATTACCTAATACAGCTTAAACAATATTTTAATAAAAACACAAGTTAATTTAGCATTAACAGACTATAAAATACCACCACTGTGTGAAGGGTACCATCATATAACCAAATACCTTTATATAATGTGAAGATTTATTACGCTCAGTGACTTCCCTTGACACCCCCTGTCACCTATGTAATTAATAAACTATGTCATATAAAGTTCACCTGTAATTAAACAGGCCAGGGAGGTGTTGGTCATACCATAACTCAAGATAACAACTAATTGACTTTAGGGCTTTTTTTTTAATTTTTATACAAGATTTGATAACATACATGTACATGCAGTGTATGGTTTGGATTTTTGTTGTACATGTACATCTGTATTGTGCAATTTTTTTAATTCATTTTGGACAAGCTTGAGAAGATCAGGTAATGTTTATGTTTAATAATGATTCTGATTTCAGTGATTTATTTTAAACCCGCTGTTGATTGATTGATTATTGTTTATGTCCAGTGAGTAGTACTTCAGCTATATTTAGGACCAGAACAAGTTCAGCATTGTTTATGTCCAGTGAGTAGTACTTCAGCTATATTTAGGACTAGAACAAGTTCAGCAATATGTAAACAACTATATAGAAATGAGGGAGGGATAGGTCTTATGACTTTAATATTTGGAGGGACGGAATTAATTCCTGTTAATATTGCATTTTGTAATATAATCTAATTTGTTTAATTAATGTTGATTTGTAACAATTTATTGCTGTAAAAAGTAGAAGATTTTTTTTTTTTTTTCATTTTAAGGCAAACACATTTACAATGTAATATTGAATTGTTTGTTGTCTTTAGTTAGTTGAAGAAACTATTAAGTTTAAAAAAAAAAATAAAAAATTATTATGGTATTGGTTAGCACTTTGGTAATTTTCTCTTTTAATGGACAAATCTAACAAATGTCACGAGTGAAAGGTTAGTATATATTATAGCCGATCGTACTACCAACAAACAACCACTTGACAACTGTGGCCCTTATTACCTTCTGGTTTGAGTGTATTTTTGAGAGGAGTCATGACCGTGTGGTAGTTAGAATTACATCTACCTGTGTAATCAGTGCTTGTTTTCACTAACATTGTGAGTTCGAATCCAGCTCATGGAGAGGTTTACTTGATACAACATTATGTGATAAAGTTTTCAGTGACTTGCAGGAGGTCGGTGGTTTTCTCTGAGGTAATCTGGTTTCCTCCACAATAAATTTGACCTCCACGATATGACTTTAAATATTGTTGAAAGTGGCATTAAACACCATAACCCTAATCCTGTATTGTTGAGAAGGATTTATAAATCACATGTATGGTAACGGGTGCTACTGCTCTATATTTTTGCCAGAGATAGCCTAATCAGTTACTTTTATCCCTTAGTCTCCTAGTATTATAAATTAAAATGTTATAAAATGTAAAATAGGCTTTATGGTATAGCAGAATAAAATTATGACGAAAAATGGTCGGTGTAAATCTTGACTGTTTAGCTGATAAATCTAAAATTGTGTTTACCAAAGAACTGTAAAAATGATCCATAAATTTGTTTTCGTCAAGTTGCTGCCAAATTTCTGCCTTTAATGTGTATTTAATGTGTAATTATCCTCTCCAGTTTTAAGTGTTCTTGACCTAAAACACAAATCAAGTGGACCTAAGTAAAACAGAGAAGTGTTTGGTTGACAAGAAAAAATTGTGTTCAGAGGATTTCAAAACAAGAATATACAGTTAAACCTGTATTTAGAGGTCACCTTTTCCTCAAAGAAAAATTGGTCTTTTAAGACAGGTAACCTCTTAAAAAGAGGTTCAATTCATTAAGAAATTTTCTATGACAGGTCAAGAAAAAGGTGACCTTTTAATAGAGGTGACCGCATAGGCAGGTTTGAATGTAGATTATTTTGCAGAATATTTGTACACCCTTAAAAAACCTTTTTTAACATAAACATTACTAAAAAATGAAGTCGTTATGCAACTATTTACAGTTAAGAAGAAATTGATTTATGTCACAACTTGATCAATACATGTAAATTTTTGGGATAAATAATGTCTTTTTAAATAGGAATTAATGATACTTGAAACATAATTCACTTTATTATTTTTCATGACATTGACTTATATAATAGAAAATATTGACTTAATTATATACATTGAATAGAGGAGTTACATCAAAGAAATTTTAGACAGAAAAATATTTTCAAGTTATCTCCCTTTACTCTGTATTGAATTGCATATAATATTGTAAATTATCTCCCATTCCTAGAAAACCTTAAGAGGGTGAGTGATTGTTGCTTAATCCCAACTCGGCAATTTTTCAGCTATATCATTTCGATAACAAGTTGATTTTTAATGAAATGATAAAGTCCACTTTGTACTAGACCAACATCATTGAACATGCCTAGTTGGATTTTTTTAGTGCTAGCTCGCTGAAACAACAGTTCACAGAAAGACATGTCGCCCCAGTCCACTCAGTCACATTAGAGAATATTTGTGATTAATTGTATAGAGCCAAGGTGGAATAACTCTTTCTCACACCTGACTACAGTTTTATAATCAGTTGAAGTGACAAGTTATTGAGAATACATCATTTTTGTGTCGTAACCTGTCAATAAGTGGTGGTTTTGAAGACCTTAACATGGAGAACTGATGACCTTTTATGAGTAAAGAACATGATATTTATGGTTTGTTTATAACTTCATGAATTTTTAACTGATATTTATAGTGATAGATCAATCATTCTTTGTGTTGTTTTTTTTTATATCTGTTGTTTTGTTTGGGGCTCTCTGTTTTAGGAAGATTTAATTTGCTGTTGGATCCTAATATAGATGTTTGTCAGTGACTTGCGGAAGGTCAGTGGTTTTCTCCGTGTACTCCGGTTTTCTCAACCGATAAAACTGACAGCCACTATATAGCTGAAATATTGTTGAAAGTGGCATTTAACACATAACCATAACCTAATATAGATATCCGTGTCTTACATGAATTATGAATGTGAGGTTGCGATTTTATTCTTGGTTTCCATGACATTTTTATTGAAGGGTTTTGAACAAAGTTTTTTTTATTGGTTAGATAACATAAGAGACTACATATTTTCTATTTTATCTGGACCATTGGCTTTAGTCATCACAGTTGTAAAGTGAATAATAATCATTAACTACACAACAGACCAAAACTAGACATGAACTCTATATTATGGAGGGTTAAGGGATAGGGTTATCGTGTTTTAACACCACTTTCAACAATATTTCAGTTGTATCATGGGGGTAAGTTTTATTTGTGGAGGAAACGGAAGTATTGTAGTAAAAACCGCTGACCTGCCCCTAGTCAGTAGTCACTGACAAATTTATCACTTAAAGTTGTATCAAGTACACCTGGCCATAAACATGATTCGAAATCACAACTTTCGTGGTGATGGGCACTGATTGCACAGGTTTGTTCCCACGGCTCCCTAAAGAGTTCAATATTTTGTTGAGGAATGGAGGAAAGCTATAAATTTAAAATTTTTGTATGATATAGTGGTCTTTTGAGGTTATCACTGCACATACAGGTGGAAGGTTGATGTTTAGAATACATATTGATCTTTTGTCACAGACATAGGATAGATATAGTTTGTAATTGCTACTGGCGGATCTATCTATTTATTCAGACAGACAGATCAAGGTTAAGTAAAGGCTCTGTCCTTCACTTTTTAAAGTTTTATAATTAACAAAGTCAAGATCTTAATAGTAATAATTAAAACCATTTAAATTATAGTTCTATTTTCTTATCTAGACATACTACCAGTTTTATCTTGTCAGGAGTGAATTTATTAAAACAATCTTGTTAAATGGTCTGTCTCAGCTTTTATGTCTGTAGGCAAAAATAAACAGTATTTATTTTCCATCTAGGATATGATGTATTCACTTTCAAGTAAATTATAGACACATATATAATTGGCAGAATACAGATAAAATCATGTTTGGAGATGTAAATGGCCATTCTATTGTCCCGGGGCTATAATAATGGACATTGGTTAACAGTATATACACCCCCTTCTTTATTATTTTCTTTCTTAAAATGGTAGTTTAGAAAAGTTCACAGTAGGGACAAAAACAACAAATATTTGATACATGTACATGTTATTGTAGACTTTGGTAAACAAACATTTGAAAATGTTTTCTGTATCTTTTGATGTTTTTGGTCTGAAATATAAGTTTTACAATAAATACTGAGAAACGAAATTAGCAAAAATATCAACTTTATATACTCTCCACTAAAAATGATGAATTTGGCAAAATACCAGATTCACAATAATCACATGAATGAAGTATCAGCTTAACAAATAAATATGATAAACATTTTGCTGTGTGGCCCACATGGCCATTTTGTAAACAAGATCCGATGAATGAGATTTTTTTATCTTTTTCCATTGGCATAGGTAAATATTTTAAGATTGACCATACCCTTATTTGAAATTGGTCAATTATTACCAGTAGATGTTAAATGCTTGCTCTTCTAGTACGATTATAAAAGTAAAGTGGAACAAAACTGGCATTGTAAGCTTCTTGTTCATTTCTGAATTCTTGCTTGCTCTAGGTGAATGGAATGTTTTAATTTCTATTTAAGTTATTTTACTACAGAAAAGTACATCTATTATTTAATTCTAACCACAATTGGGTGTGGATGATTTAACTATTAGCTAGGAGTGAATGGATATTTTTCTAGTAGTTCACACATTCAAGACCACCATCAAATTAAAACATATTAGCTATCAGCTACTGTTGACAAGAGTTTGTTAATTATTTGGCACATTTTTTCATCGAATACTGTGGTGTAACAGGCAGAATAACTATATACCAAAAATAGGGATAAGGATTTTGCATTTTGTTTCATGGTTTCCATTGATTGTACATTTGTACCTGTTCATGTACTTGGTTTCAATGGATGGTTATATTGTACCAGTACTTGGTTTCAAGATTTCCATAGATTATTATATTATACCTGTATATGGTTTCATAATCTCCATAAATTATTATATATATTGTACCTGTATATGGTTTCATGATCTCCATAAATTATTATATTGTACTTGTATATGGCTTCATGATCTGCATGTACATGGTTTCAATGGATTGTTATATTGTACCTGTTTTAGACAAACCATGGACATATTGCAAACGGACATCATCTTTTTTGTTGTTAAAGTGAAAAGTAGTATCATTGTCGCAAGCAATCAATTACAAAATTCCTTAAGCAGAGGTAGAGTTGCATAAATATAAATAATAATGTCTATTTTACTATCTTAAGTAGATATATATCGCCTTTGTAGGTTGTTTTTTTTCATCATTGTAGACAATAAATTCCATGCTGTATCTTGGCTGTGATGACTGTAAGGCATATCACTATTTATCTTATAACATACTGTTTAATGTCATTGCTCCACAAAGAGGTTTACTGTACTGAATACAAGACAAGGGGTGGATTATGGTTTTGAGAAATAAATCAGATTTATAGATTAAAATTTTTAAATCTTACTGACAGATATTAATGAGCTAAGGGTTGAAAGTGCTGAAGGATAAAAATGTAAAACTTTATGTAAAAAAATAAAATTTAAACTTCTCATAATTTTTTTTTATCAATTTAAGATAGGAAAAGACTTGTATAAATCAAAACCAAATTGATCAATGAAAATATGATATATTGTATATGTTCTCTTTTTATAGTTCTTTCTTGGTATTTTGTAAAGTATTTTATAATATTGTAGTGGGTTAAGAATTTAAATTAATGTACTGTACATTTTTTTAGGATTTTTCTCACATTGAAATGTAACGCAATTTGACTACTGGACTGACTTTGTAAAAGTGACGGATCACTTGAAGTTATTTAATTCAAAGCATTTTCAGAAAAAAATGTTGTGTTACTTTTATTGACATTACTTTTATAGCTATATACAATGAAACCAGTAAAAACCAAACATTGAATAAACCAAAACTCTGTTTAAACTGAACTTTGTATATAAAGTCCCAATGAAGCAAATCTTTGGTAATTTATCCTGTGTCAAGCAAATCTTTGTTAATTTAACCTGTGTCAAGCAAATCTTTGGTAATTTAACCTGTGTCAAGCAAATCTTTGGTAATTTAACCTGTGTAAAGCAAATCTTTGGTAATTTAACCTGTGTCAAGCAAATCTTTGTTAATTTAACCTGTGTCAAGCAAATCTTTGGTAATTTAACCTGTGTAAAGCAAATCTTTGGTAATTTAACCTGTGTCAAATCAAATCAAATAAGTTTTATTGAAAGTCGAAATATCTATAACACATAAAGCAAACAGCTGTCTATTACGAACAAAAAGGTTTGTCCTAAGATGGTTTGGCTTAGACAGGTTTCACTATGCTTTCAACAGTGTAATAGCTTTATCTGTGGACCAGGTGAAAACCATATAAAGTCACTGACACAGTTCAAATCAAACGGTTGTGTTGTACCAAGTACATATTGCCAAGGGTGGGAGCCAAGGCTTAACATGATAAGAACTACTACTATTACTATGTGTAATTACCTAGGTAAGATATCCAAACTACTAAATGGTCATGGCCCCATAAGGCCCTCCAGAAACAATATAGCTTCTTAAAGTCTAATGTAGGAAGTATTGTAGATACATTAATGTTGTCATCAGTCAAACCTGTCTTAAAGGACACCTCTCTATAACAAATCACTGTCTATAAAGGGAGGGTAATCTCATTTTCTCCATTTAAAAAATAGCGCATATAATTATACCCCCACTCATAGAGAGGGGGCTATATTGCAATCACCTTGTCTGTCCGTCCGTCCGTTCACACTTCATAACAGATATCTCAGCTTCTACTGGAAGAAATGATTTTATATTTGATATGTGGCTTTGGCATGGTGACTTGTACCGTGTCTCCCCTTTCCAGGTTTACTGCACATCTACTTCCTGTTTACCTCGCGACTTAGAATTTTTCATGTTTGCCATAATGAAAACTTTCGTAACAGATATCTCAGCTTCTACTGGAAGAAATGATTTTATATTTGATATATGGCTTTGGCATGGTGACTTGTACCGTGTCTCCCCTTTCCAGGTTTACTGCACATCTACTTCCTGTTTACCGTGTGACTTAAGAATTGTTCATGTTTTTACGGCATTTTCTGGTAATGAGTGTTGAGATATATACAAATTTGACACAAATGAATGAGTGGGGGTATTCTTAGCACGACGTAGCATGCAACATCTTGTTTAAACTTGCATGTATTAATGACAACTGCTCAAAAAGTGTACATTTTTAGGTTCCCTTTAGTGGCCTGTTTATTAAGGTTTGACTGTATTATTAGGAATCAAAACTGTAAAATAGACCGGGATTGGTGAAAATAAAAAAAACTGGTACCTTATTGATTGCATCATTAACTTTGGTTGGTTAGAGCTCATTTTTACCTTTTTCATTACTGTATATTATTTCAAGTCCAAACATTTAGAAATATTAATTTTTTTTCTTTCATATAACCTGAATATGCTTAGTGTATGTATTATTATAACTGTATGAATGATAGGGAAATTATTAGGGCAGAACTGAAAGTTGATAAAAAAAAATATACTCTATGTACATAAAACAAAATGTAAAAAATGAAGCACTTATTTCCTATTTGTCATCGATTTGTGAGATTTAAGAGAAAGCTGGCCATACGTGTGGACACTTATGTAGTATACGTGATTTTAGAGAACAGGTGTTATAATAGATAATAATATGAAGTTAATTTTACGTGTCACATGACTGGTGTACTAGGTCATATTCTGTGTAACATGATAGCTTAAAATGTGTGCACATTGACAGGAATCTGGATACATATCTCTCCCTACTTTCCTTCTGAATATTATAAAATTTTGATGGCAAGGATTTAAAACAAAGGGGAATTTAACTTAATACTGAAAAATGTTAATATGATGGATATTCATTCTGCTATTGAATTGGCTTTAGAGAATTTATGTGGTAAGTAGGAGATATCTATTGACAAATTGATAGTCTGTTTATATAGGATGTTAATTTATGAAGATGTTTAATGAGATCAATATGGCATTGATCCTGTAACAACCTATTCTTCAAGATCAGTTCTCTAATGGTCTTGTATATATTTGTCTATTAGTCTATTATACATATACATGTATTACTTCTTCTTCTTCCAAATACAGGACTAGACTCTAAGGAGAGACTGGGTAAAGTCCTGGAAATATGTCTGAAAATTTTTAACATTTTCATATAAATTAACATCTGTGTGGGCTGGTTATACATTATTTTTTATTTGCCTACTTGGTCCATTAATACATATTTGTCTGAAAATTTCTTACATTTTCATATTAATTAACATTATGTGTCAACTGCCTACATTGGTATTCTGTAACTGTGTATCACATGAAGGGATCAAGGGTCTTCTTTTTTCTTTTTTTTTTGAGAAATTGGAGGGGGGGGGGAGGCATCAAATTTTGTTTTAAATTAGATCTGGTCCCATCTTTTTAACATGGTTAAATCAAGAAAAAGTTACTAAACAATTCCTTTTTAGAAAATATGGATCTCTGACTGGTGAAAGGCTTGAGCATGGATAAGTCAGTATGTTTGAGTCAAGGAGGGGAGCATGAATAAGTCTGTATGTTTGAGTCAAGGATTGGAGCATGGATAAGTCTGTATGTTTGAGTCAAGGAGGGGAGCATGGATAAGTCTGTATGTTTGAGTCAAGGAGGGGAGCATGGATAAGTCTGTATTATTTTTGAGTCAAGGATTGGAGCATGGATAAGTCTGTATGTTTGAGTCAAGGATGGGAGCATGGATAAGTCCGTATTTTTAAGTCAAGGAGGGGAGCATGGATAAGTCTGTATTTTTGAGTCAAGGAGGGGAGCATGGATAAGTCTGTATTTTTGAGTCAAGGAGGGGAGCATGGATAAGTCTGTATGTTTGAGTCAGGGAGGGGAGCATGGATAATTCAGTCTGTATGTTCAAATTGAGTCAAGGTGGGGAGCCTTTATTGTAATTTTATACTGCTTTGGAAATATATACTGATATATGTCATTTTTTTCAACAGAACATGAGAACTACCTGTATATGCATTTCCATAGATTTTCTGAAAGGGTGTAAAATTTGGTCTGAAATATCCTGCCTATTTTATCACATATATAGTCTCAAATATCTCTACAGAGTAAATTAAACTCTATAAAATTTAATAGATTTCACAAGTAAAAAGGATGAGCCTTATATTTTTTCTTCTTTTTATAATGAATGGCTCACTGATTTTTATTTTAAATTGAAATCAGATATGATATGAATATCAACTACTAGCCTTTCATATAGTGAAATGTCACTTTTGATGGACTCTTGTCAACCCACGAATAAATTATAAATTTATGGCACCAGATGGGAGGATAAAGTGTTAAATTGTGTATTGATGCAGTTTATTTGAAATATGACTTTCACATGCTCTTGATTCCTTATTTGAAAATTGCCCCCATTTACTGCTTGACAAAATATGACTTTCAAGTGTTCTTGATTACTGACATCTACCAGTATAGACCAGTGTGTGTGTGTGTACCTGACAGAGGTAACAGTTATGTCTGTTTATGAAAAATGGAGTTTGACCTGTCACAATTTTTCTTACAATGTTCTGTTTTTCTACACATTAATTTTTTTTAATGTGCCCATAAATAAATGTTAATTTATAGTACATGTAATATTACAAAAAAAAATTAATGTCATGCCTAAATTAAAAAATTGTTTGTTTGCCATTCTCTGACTTAGATTTTTTTGTGTGGGTAGGTAGGTAGGTAGGTATATTATTTTATTTTTCTGAACCAGACATACGTTATCGGCACGAACGATGGAAAGACTACAAGAATTCTGAATATATCGGAAACCGGAACTTTACTAAAACACGGAGCATATTTTTTTGGGTCGGTCGGCTGACGGCAAATAAACAATATTTTAATTTAGGCCTCACATTCAAATATACAGCTATTTATATCTTAGATTATTTTTTCTTTTACAGAGAATGTTTTAATATTTCTATCCTTAAAAAATGTTCTTAAAAAGTATGAATTCCGCCCCAAAAAACATGACAGTGACACATGGCATACAGATAGAGGTTTTTTTTACAAAGAACATCATTAATTAATTACTAGAATTAAAAAAATGTGTCCGTGTAGTTTTACAGAGAAGATAAATACATAAATATTAGATGACATTTTACATATTTTGTTGTAAATAATTGTGCTATTTACCAGAAGGAATGCAGTAAATTACATGTTAAATAGTGAAATTGGTTTGACTAAAATGTCAGGAGGCAAACCATAGTGTTGTTTTTTATTCAGACTTTGATGTCCTAAAGTGGAGATCAGTATCAATGTCCTAATCGCCCATTAGCAATTTGAATCACAATAACAAAACATAAAAAGGGGGGACACACACACAATAAATCTAGTAAGCACGAAAAGCTGTTTTCCACAAAATTATTTTTGGAGTAAGCAACATGGGTTTGGTGGTACAGTAGGCCCCCCTCTTATAAGACCAGGTACAGCAGTAGCCCCCCCCCTCCCTCTCATAAGACCAGGTACAGCAGTAGCCCCTCCCCCCCTGCCTCTTATAAGGCTATCTGGTAGGTGTCTAAGTTAATATAACATTTGTTCATGCCATAATATAACTGAAATACTGCTAATGTTGGTGGTGGTAAACACCAATCAATCAATTCATCATATAAGGTCATCCCTTCTGTGAAAATGTGTGCCTTACAAGAGGGATGGTCTATTTTAGGGGGGGGGGGGGGGGGTAATAGTATTTTAGCATCTCATTGCATCTGAAATCTCAGGTCTGACAAGAGGCTTATAAGAGGAGATTACTGTTCCACTGATAATAAATTAGTTTAATAAAGAATAAAAACTATATTTTAGTTTTGACTTTCTCGATTTACATTCATGACATAACAACTAGAAAATTCAATTTTATAAAGTACATTTAGAAAACTCGAGGACCAGATGTGAATACATGTATTGAGTCTGTAAGTGGTTTTATAGCATCATCATTGATCAATACCCTTCCTGGTTCAACGGATTTCCTGACATGTATGACATGCACTTTTGATACTGTGTGGCTATTCAAATTTTATTGAAATTCCCCAACTGCTCTTTCTAAGAAGAAAGGTTTATTCAATTAAACAAATATAGTCAAATTAGTCTTAATTAGGAGTGAAGTTAGATAAGATCAGGTCAAAGTTCACAGAGATACATACAAATGTACTAAGGCCCACATTAGGAACATTATCTTTAATTTTCATCAAGTTCAATTAAAGTTTAATTATGACACTAATTATTATAAGATTTATGATAAAAAGATAGATTTGAGGTATGGAGACGGTAGGACATATATAAACTAAGAAAATATAGTTGAAAGTGTACATAAAAAAAGGGGGTTGGGTTGTATTTTAACTCAAACACCCTCTAGGTTTCTTTCTCCCAATGTTATGTTTGTATTTGAATTAAGCTGGGAAAATGTGTTTTGCTTAATTTGATTTTGTGAGAGACTTTGGAGTGGTCCTTTAAATAGATTACCTCACATTTTAAATGAAAGGATTGACCCAGAATTTATGTCTTTTTCTATCTTTTGAATAATGTCTTGTCTTTTTCTAGCTCATCCTTATTCTTTCTTTTGTTAGATTTTAACAAAACAATTTTGACCACATGATTAACTATAATACCCCACACAGGGAAGTTTAATTGACTTTTAATAACTCTGATACTTATGCTATAAAAAGTTCAAAATGTTATTTTTTTATTGCTATCTTTTGAAATTTACACATTTGTTTTGTTTCATTCCTTGAATGATTTAGGGATTAAAAATGTTAAAAGTCACTTATACAAAAGTTGTGGTTTTCAAAAATTGAATGAATTTTTTTTCACTGGAAAATGTTGCCTAAAGATATATTATGGTATGTTAAAGACCTTTAGTTAGTATATCAAGATTAATTCCGTTTAATTGCTGTGGTTGGGTGGTTGGCTCTGAATGGCGGTAACAATAGATGTAATGGTAGAAAAATTTCATTCAGTAAGTTGTTACGGTTACCTGGTGGACAGGTTTGAGGTGAAATTCTCAATAACAATATCAGATGTTGTGAAATTTGTCAAATAAATATAAATATGCCAAAATATTAACGAAAAAAGTACAGAACAGATGATTTTAAAGGATAAAATTTCTATTTATGACAATTTTGTCACTGTTGCTTTATTCTAACAAACTACTAAATTTGCACCTTTTCATGTTTTACACAGATAATGTTAGTCTGCTCATTCATAAATCTGTCTCAGTTAAAACTATGTTAAATTGTCTGTAAAATTGGTATCAAAGGAAATAAAACTCCATTTCAATGGTAGATCTTTGTGTGGAAAATCCTAGTAATTGTGAGGATGTGATTTGCTGTTCTTTGTATCTGTTACTGTGAAATCACAGCTAGGGCCTTGTTGACTATCCATGTATGATACCATCCATGTGTATATACAGTCAAACCTGCCCATGTGGTCACCTGTATTAAGCAGTCACTTGTATTAAAAGGTCACATTTTTCTTGTCCTGTCAATAGAAAATTTTATATGAATTGAACCTCTTTTAAGAGATCACCTGTTTTATAAAGTCACTTTTAGTTGATACCAAAGGTGACCTCTTAATACAGGTTTGACTGTATATGCATGAATAGTAAAGTAGGTGGATAGCCCACAAAACCCTGTAGTTAAATGACACTGTATCCCTTTCAAGTACCTCATAAAACAGTAAATTCGGCAGAAAGTTCAAGTTAATATATTAAGATTCAATCTTCAAAATATAAATAAAATATAATATGGATTTCATGGTGTATGAAGATTATGCTTGTTTTATTTTTCTTTTAAAAATTGGCCTGCTTGGGGCATAGTTGCATAATTTACACATTGTTGACAATAATATACTATTACAATATACATGTAAAATACTCTCCCATGAAAACAAATGGGGATAAAAAACAGTATGCACATCCTTTTTCCCTGACACAGGAACACATAGCAAAAAATACCTATACAATACATAATCGGTTTAACTCTGCCACAATGTTTGTGTCTGTCCTAATCCAGGACCGGGATTTTTTTCAATGTGCTGTCTTTTTCATGTTCAATGAGTTGAGGTGAGAAGTATCACTACATTTTGTTGATATTGGTGGAATTGTTGACCATTACTGGTTAAGCTTTCTTTGAATAATACATATATTAAACACAATTTGATTGAAAGTAACTAGACAGCAACAGGTACCAAGGGACGACAGATGCCTAATGACATGCTGGTATTGTATACATAGATATGTTCATTCAGTAGTTAAAATGTGTGGTGTATACCATCGATCATTTTTGTAAATAGCTGCACACCAAACGATGTATTAGTTGAGAGTCGCTATTCAACCGTCTTCAACTTTTTTATCTAGAGTATATTATTGAACAGCATAAATGTACTTAAAATTCAAAAGTTTTAGGAGATAAAAGTTATTCAAATATTGAAATGATTGGTTTATAGTTTCAAATTATTTAGAGATTAAATTGTGTTTTTTTTTTTTTTAAATATAAAAAATAAAGTATAAGTTATAATAGAGACAATTCATTACCAAACAAGAAAAAAATGATGGAATTCAACCTGTAACATCTCTTCAGCAGAAAAGTATTTATTGATTTTAATGTACAAACTTCCATTAATTATTCTATGGGACAATTAGTTTCTGTCCATATTTTATCAGAAAATCCAAACTTAGAATGGAATGTGGATAAGGGGATATAATTATAAAACTGAATTAAATGACCACAAAATAGATGAGTTTCTGTCAGGCTATAGGGGAGAAAATCTGTAAGTTTCATTAATCATTGTCCCCATTTATTGATCACTTTTTTTTTTATTCAACTTAAATCATTATTGACAGATGTTTCATAGTATTATACTAGAAGACGTAATAAGCAAACTTCCTTGTGATCCAGATTATTCAATATTACCCATAATTCTCAACACTTGTCCCATAATCCTTATTGATCTCAAGTATTGATTGATTATTATTAGTTAAATCATACATCTACCTTTGACCTTTTGGATGATCGATCAACCGTAAATGCGAACTTGAAAGTGATTTTTCATTTGATTTCAAAGACTTAATTAAAACTTTGAATTAATTGAAATTGAAAATATATTGCTATTCTTTATCATTGAGATGTATTAAGTTGAAATTAACATTTGAAAATTTGAAAATGATTTAGAATAAATTTATTGAAACTCTGCATATGATGTAAACAAGTTATACAATCTGAGAATATATTGAACTAAGGTTACCCTTCTCAAAGCACTTGTTTGACATTTTATCAAAAGATCATTATGGTGTATTAGTTCTTTTACATCATGAGAAAGTTTATGGGAAGATTTTCTTCAGTTGTCCTCATGTAATGCAAGTGCCTTATCAATATGACCATCTTTCTCCTCACATTGCAAAAAATATATTGATCCCATCATGGGACAAATGCACACAGTATTTGCATGATATTTGATAAAGTTTAAAAGTTCAAATCTGTTTTTGAAGGTGGACCTCTCTTCACTGACACTAATTAATGGTATTTTAGCCTATTACTGAAAAATCTATATTGTCAAGGCTAGATTTAATACAACAATATCCTAACATGGAAATATGTGGCATTTATATATACAGTTAAACCTGTCTAAACCGAACCTCTCTGTGTACAACTTTCGTGCTTGGAATAGACAGGTGTTTGGTTTATACAGATTAGATTAACAAAGATGTCCTACATTAGGAATATATTTAATGTTCAGTATATTCAGAACTTTGTTATATTCAGTGTTCAGTTTAGACAGGTTTCAATGTATATCGATTCAAATACAGTCAGGCCATGTAAGGCTGTACATCAAAGCAAAATGGTTGCTCGTTTGTGACCTGAGTATACACAATTTAAGAAATAATTCTCTTATGTCATGTTTTATGCTCATTTTAACATGGGGAAGGATTATCTTTGTCGATATTTAATACCGAGCGTTAGTGAGGTGTAAAATTAGACAAATATAATGCCTAACGATATGACTGTATATTTTGTAAGACTATCAAAGCCTTTGTTAGAATTATCTTCTTTATATTGTTCTTGGGCTCCTGGGTGGCAGAGGCTAAGGTCCATGACTTCTGACCCCAAGCCTATAACACTACTGACCCTAATTGGCTCTTACACACCTCAAATGTTAAGGTTTCAGATACCTACCCATAGGCCTGTGTGTGGGGAGGGTATCACCTGTCAGTTCTTCACATCTGTCTTGGGCTTTCCACCCCAATTAGCGTGGTAGTCACGATATAGCTGAACGATCGTTGAAAATGAGGATGAACACCACTAACACTCAAACCCTTGTTTGTGTCGCTGCGAAACAGTGAATTAATTTGGGACAAATTTAGCAATATAATTAGTTTAAAGGGAAAGAGGTAGGTAGTTAGATCATACATATATTACTTTACATTTTGTTTTATATAATTGTTCAATGTCATAAAATATAGTCCCAAACCTTAATTTATCCATTGTAAAAATTTGTATTAAAAAAATAAAAACCACAATATCTCTAGTCTAAGGATGGCCAAATGTTGTTATTATTAGTAATAAGCTGGAGACTTTTTAATTACTCTGCAGCTACAATCTTTATCTGATTGACCATTCCTTTATGCTTGGTATATCTTTAGAATTTTCTTCAAATAATAAATTCAATAAGAAATGGACAGTCCAGTTGTAAAAGCCCTTCCTTTTATCAGATTATATTAAAAATAGCAAGATAAAAACCTGATAATGGTAATGTTATATATAAACATGTTTACCCTTGAGCCTTTCCTATCATATTTCTGGGGGATCTGAATAATTATTTAAAATTGACTGAATTATTAATATAATATAATTTAATTATTGCCCTGTAGGGAGAGTAATATTACACTTTTAATGACCTATCATTGGTCAATAAAAACAGCTGGGGTCATTATCTAATTGGGGTATAATGTTTGATATGTATACCTGTAGAGGAAATCAAGGATATGGGCAGGTGTAAATGCATGTCTTGTCATATTTTTTTATGAGTTCAGTCAGAAAACAAAAACCTCTCCCACGAAATTAAGTAGAGGTTGGTGCATACTTGATTTAATTGGTCAGGTTGGTGTGGTCAGGGAGAATAGAAGCTTAATTGACTATCAAAAATGTGTGCTTCATTTAATTTTGGCAGTTGATGGCCGTAAATCATTAAAAGGTGGCCACCCTGTTTATTCTACACATTAGTTAAAGTTGGATTAGTATTGGAAATTTACAGATATTTTTTGTAGATTAAATTTTTCAATTTGTGAAGAAAACAGCGTGTGTTGAGAAAAAATTATATACTATGTAATTATGCAAGTTTGAAAGCAGGAATTTGTTTGACTTCTTTGTTTATTGTGCATCCTTAGAATATTTTGGACTATTGACCAGTGCATCAGTCAAATATTTATACTATTGACCAGTGTAACCGTGAGAATATTTTGAACTATAGACCAGTGCATCAGTCAAATATTTGTACTATTGTCCTGTGCAACCATCGAATATATTTGTACTATTGACCAGTGTATCCCTCGAATATTTGTTCTATTGACCAATGCATCAGTCGAATAGTTGTATTTATTGACCAGTGCAACCGTGGAATATTTATATTGACCAGTGCATCTGTCCCAATATTTGTACTATTGACCAATGCAAAGTTGTCAGTATATTTTTAAAAAGTCTGAATTGTTGAGTCTAGACCAGTGTATGTTTCTTTGTGGAACATTAAGTGACAGTGTTACAAGAAAGAGATATTAAAGTGTAGAACCCCAGACTGATTACAGAAGACTTAATTTTTATTGTGAATATGTGGACCCTGTTGATTGTTGATCTGAGTTCTTACTGGTGTTGACTTGTTAATTATAATGGATCAATTTGTTTAAAATTAAATACAAGAAGGTTTACCAAAATGTTAAGTTTGATTACGTCAATGGTACAGAAACATCTTCTAAAATGGAGATGGAACTGTTGTGGAGATAACTGTATTGGAAAAAGGGGTCACGATGGGCCAGGATACATTCATCTTTGTAGTTATTATGAAGATGCATACATCAAAAGAGGTTAGTATTTTTATTGTTTTGCACTGTTGAGAAAAAGTTTACCAATTTTTCGTCATATTTTTTTTAATATGGATTAATTTTAGATTAGTCTGGTACCACATACAAACCTATTTAGCACTAGAGAGATAGTACAATAACTTTTATACACCTCAGATTTTAAGTCCAGCAAGGAATGGACCAGATGTCACATTATCACCTTTGTCCTACATTATGTACACATCACAGGATCCTTATAACACCTCCAGGATCTGTCTGTATTTTAATAAAAGATCAAAAGGTTGCCTCCTACAGACCATCTCAACAGGGTTCTCCATTACTATAGGGAATTTAATGTTAATATACATTGTATAATGAGAAACAACACTAGGGGTTAATTTGTTTTAATTAAATGACACACATTTATAAATTTCTTTAATAAAAAAATAATAATAAAAAAATTGTTAAGCTTTTTCTTAGAAGTAGCTTTTAACGAATTTTCCTTGTAAATATTACACAACATTACCAAACATAGCCATAAATAACCAGTGGTAACATGACATGTTGACCAGTGTACATTGTGTGTGAATGTTCAGAAATTCACCTAATGACCAGTGTCTTGAACATGACCAGTAAAACACTCATATACCTTATTTGCACTGGGGTAAAGACCATTTCCTTTCTTCATTAAACTGTTGAAACTGTGCTAAGATACATTCTTTACTATTTAAAATTGTTACCCCTCATTCAAGTAATGACACTAAAATAGAGTTTTACAAGTAAGAGAGTGCCATTGATCAAAGCTGACAAAGGTTAGCTATGATTTTAAAAGAAAGATTTGGATGTAGTCTTGGGTGATTATTTTTTTGTTACTTGTGTTTTATTTATCAATTTTAATTGTTCCACAGTTTTTGTGCTAACCCACTTGCCCGAAGCCCAGAACAAGTAAAACATGATTTGGAATTATGAATGATTTTGTTTGAATAAATATAATTTTTTTCTAAAATTAGCTCTCGGGCAAGTAGGTGAAAAAAATTAAGGCAAAGATTGGTTCCATTAATGTCCATATTTGCAATAATAATAAAATGTAAATATTCGCTGTATCTAGAAATATGATTGACACATGTGGTTAAAGGGAAAGTTATGTTAATTTACTGGACATAGAGTTAATGTCCCTGATTGCTGACTAGTGTGAAGAGTTGTGTCATCTTGTCTGTCACTTCCTGTACAGGTACAAATTAACCTAAATGAAACATCAAAGGAAAGTTACAGGTGTGAGTCTAAACATTACATCAAAATATCATTAGTCTTACTTTGTCCTGCCATGTCATGTTAAGGGGGTCATAGAGTCATTCATGATGATGCATGTGCATTTATGTTGATGAGGTCAGTTTGTTGATTTATGGGTTATAGTGGTCAATTTTATCCAAATATGTGGACTTTTTTTTTTTGCCAAAGAATATCGAATTTTGTTCCCATGTCACTTTTGTAGAATAACCTTCATCAGGTACATTTGACCTAAAAAATAATAATCGGAAAGCCAAATAATTTAAAAGTCATTGGGAGAAAGAAAACCAAAGGGCCTAAACAGGATAGTCAATATAGGTTAAGGTCACCTATGCCTAAAAGGTCATCACTAAATTAAAACTTTTTTCTCAAGCTTGTAATTCGAACACTTGTGGATAATATTTTTATACCCCCACTCCCCGAAGGGGGAGGGGGGTATACTGTTTTCCTTCCGTCCGTCCAAGATATTTTTCGTCGCATTTTTCTCAGTAACTGTCGATGGCAGAAATATTTGATATTTGGTCACAAGTAACATATAGGTATACCATATTGTGGGTAGCGTTTTTGGACCCGTCAGATTCCTACTTCCTGTTTGCCGACTTAGTTGGTTTTTATACACATTGAACATATATGCACATTTTTCGTCACATTTTTCTCAGCAACTATTGATGACAGAGATCTGATATTTGGTCACAAGCTTCATATAGGTACCCCATATCGTGGGAAGCATTTTTGAACCCATCGGATTCCTACTTCCTGTTTGCCGACTTTGTTGATTTTTATACACATTGAACATATATGCTCATTTTTTGTCGCATTTTTCTCAGCAACTATTGATGGCAGAAATCTGATGTTTGGTCATAAGCTTCATATAGGTACCCCATATTGTGGGAAGCGTTTTTTGACGCGTCAGATTCCTACTTCCTGATTGCCAAAGAGCGGGGGTATCATACATTGTAGGTGAGCATTAGCTCACAGTTCATCTTGTTTTTTCTTTTCTTTAAATAAATTCACCTTACGAACTCAGGGGGGTGAATGTACATCATAATTGGAAGCCATTTTTGTTCCACTTGAAGGTAAGTTTTTACGCATAGCATTAGTTATTGTAAGGATAACATTAAATGCGATAGTGCGTCAGATGCCCCTAAATGTTTGCTAAACAACGGTGTGTTCATCATATAAAAACTTGTTGTCAAACTCTCAAACACTTCTACTAAATTAGACAATGTATTTGCAACAGGTGGAAATAACATTGTCGAAGTGTTTGAGAGTTTGACAACAAGTATTTATATGATGAACACACCGTTGTTTAGCAGACATTTAGGGGCATCTGACGCACTATCGCATTTAATGTTATCCTTACAATAACTAATGCTATGCGTAAAGACTTACCTTCAAGTGGAACAAAAATGGCATCCAATTATGACGTACATTCACCCCCCTGAAACTGATAAGCAGTTCACTACTGCAGATAGATATATAGAGTCACCTCAAATAAACGGTCACCTCTGTCTAACGATCACTTTGAGACCCGCCCAACTAATATTACTATATAATTTAACTCTTTTCAGCGGTCACCTCTCTAACGGGGCCAACAGTCACCTATTTCATGCGTGAATTGTGAGATCGTCTTCTAATAACGGCCATTTTGGACATCTTATCACATGACATAATGTGTAGGATCGATCACCTGATACGGTTACTTTTAAGATAATAAATAATCCCTGAAGGGAAATACATGTACAACTAATTGAGTTGGTAATTTAAATGTTTAATAAACATAGATAAAAAGAGATCCTACTAAGCAATTGAATAGGTGTAAACATTGTTCATTGAGGCTCATTAAAATAATCTTTATGAAAACAGGTGCAATAAAAGTTTGTTGGAGACAATGAAAGTGATTTTGTTGAAAAGTAATACATTACGGTTTTTAAAGAAACTTTATGTTGACCAAATATTTTGTCGGAAGCTACTTTCAGCAGAACGAACTTTTGATTTATTATTTTCTCATTTCTGTTGCATAAAATCCTAGCTCTCGTATTTAATATGTTCATATATGCGAAGGTTGGCCATTCAAAATTCGTTGAAATGTACGGGGACGCGTCAGATTTTTATCTATCCGCATTGGTATTTTATACTCGACACCGGGTTAATATTACGATCTATCGAACTGTTTATTTACATACAGACAAATGTATGTGTAAACGTTAATGCATATGCATTTAAAAAATAAACTGAACTACGTTATTCAACATAACTTATGTTCATTTACATCCATAAATACATGTACAAAATGTATTATATGAAAGTGCTTGGCAATCCATTTGATGACAACTTTGGTCCGTTTTTACTGAACCTCTTTTAAGAGGTCACCTCTCTTGAGAGGTCACTTTTGACATTCCCCATGAGTGACCACCTAAGACAGGTTTGACTGTATTTATCACTACTACACACATATAGGGAAGATAACCTCTATCGAAAAGGGCATCAAAAGGTGATCTGTTGAATTCACCTGTTCTTCAGGTGTTGCATATAATTTTGAAGTACAAATTGATAGCATGTTTGCAGCTGTTACATATAAAGGCCAGATTCTGTACATCATTAACAGACACTAATGGGTTATATTTTGACCAATTATTAATAACCTGTTAAGTTGAAAGGTCATATCAATTAATACCAATCATATTTTCCCTCTGTTATTCCATTCATTTTTATAAACATAAATATGATATAGGTAATTAGATGCCACCTCATTGGACAGGGCTCTCACTACTTTCAAATTAGAGGGAGCTCACATGGAGTAGTGGGGAGAGTTTTGGGAGAAGTTAATGGCGATTACATTGTAAGCGAAACATTGTCCAAATTTAGTAAATAGTTTTAAAGATGTCTGATCTGATTTGTTCTGGGGTTTTTTTTTATTCATAATTGCTTAAAGGGCATCTATCCATGTCAAATATTTATTTCTGTCTACCTTCGACTATTGGGGAAAATCAAGTATTATGGTTTTGAAACGCCTACCTATGGCCGGGGAAGGGAGGGGAGGGGGTCATCAGTCAGTTCATTATAACTATCACTGTATATTCCCTCATAAAGTCTGACAACCTTGTTTACAGCTGAAAGCCTACCAGTACCAGCCAGTTCCTTAGGACTGTCACTCTGGGTTTTTATCCCCTGTCCCATCTAATCTGATAGTCTCCATATAGCTGAAAAATTGCTGACAATATTTACAATTATTACCCTACTGTTAAAACAATAAAAATAAAACACACTTTGACAGATGCATAATTTAATAGGATAAATTATTGTTCAACTATGGCCTTGGAGCTTTTCTTTTTTTTCATTTTTGTCAATAAATATTATTAATTTTAAATGTTTTGTCAGTATGATTTGTCATTGAGATAACATCAACATTTAAAATTATGATAAATATATGCAAGGTTTTATCTGTTCAATTCTGAAAACTTTTTCTAAGGAGTTATTTGAATATTGTATGGAGTTATGGACTTCAATTTTACACTTGAAAAATGTGAATAATGTCCTATTGAACTTTTTGACATCTGAAAAAATAGGGTGAAATATATGAAACCCTATGTCCAAAGTAGGTTGTTATTTAAGTGTGAACACTAGATCATTGTAGAGTAAAACCCACTTCAAAGAAGTTTGACATTTTTATGTATTGGTCACTATTTGGTGTAAAATGCTTATTAAATATATACAGTGGACATTATCGATAAGACGTTTTTTATGGAGTCCTTGACACGACCTACATATTAAGGTGCTAAGTTAAATTGGATGATTGTTGCTTTTAGAGACATAAATTCCCTTTTTATCAAGATTTTCATTTTAAGGTGTATATTTTGAGGGATTATCAATAGTTTTGACCTACCCGCTAGGTAAACAAATTCTGAATGTGAATGACCAGCGTTCACTTCATACCGAAAATTTTGAATTCCATATTTGTCAGATTGGAGTGTGACTTTTAGAAACAATCACCAACTCAGAAAAAAAATTGAAATTGTTACGGTACATTTAAGATTAATTACAAATTTACCTGGCCTTAATTGCAAATTTACTTGGCCTTTATTACAAATTTACCTTTCCTTAATTACAAATTTACCTGCCTGATGGTAAATTTTGTTACCTTTCAATCTCTTCTATTTGCCAATTGGCATCAAACCCAAAATAATTAAAAGAAATTTATGAGCTCAGCTAGAATTAAGTTATCATACCCAATATTATTAACCTCTGATTTTGTATATTAAAAATGGATTTTCTCTTGAACTTTATCTACATGCTTTGATATATGTCAATCCATGTATAGCCAGCGTGTGTAAACTGGACTAAAATTCACTTTTAATTTGCTCACACCAAATATCTGGCTATTTGAAGAATTGTTATATGAAAAGATTTGTTGATATTTCACGTGGTATTTTTAACACCCGCGACAGGAAGATATTTAGACAAATCATATATACATAAACCATTGCCCAGTTTCCTATACTAACATCTAACAACATGTAATCAAACCTAGGACAATAATAGGGCTGTTCCTAAAGCTTATGTAAATGCCAAAATCAAATAGTCTTAACTTTAAAGTGACCATAGGTACTTCTACTTGTAAATTTAATAAATACCTGGTATTTCTACTTACATGTATATGTATGGTCAAATCTCAAGTGGTGAAAAATACTTTCATGGAAAATGGAACGAACCATAAATATGTATGTTTTCTGTATTATATGC
The DNA here is from genome assembly GCA_963680875.1 of Bathymodiolus brooksi. Lineage (NCBI taxonomy): Eukaryota > Metazoa > Mollusca > Bivalvia > Mytilida > Modiolidae > Bathymodiolus > Bathymodiolus brooksi. The sequence goes on along the minus strand of OY804582.1, from coordinate 94,301,323 downwards.
CACAATATCATTATGTATTATTTTATAAATACATTTATATGTTCGATCCTATTAATGACAATAAAATACATGTATGTTTAAATTGAATTTTCAAATATCTACAAAGCTCATAACTTTAGATTTATTTCTCGAAGAAATTACCTCAATTTCAGAGGAGTTTGTAAATAGATTTGATTACATTAGTTAGTCACTATTGAAAGATATGTATCCTATCACCACCCCCCACCCCCACACCCCCCCCCCCCCCCCCCCCCCCCCCCCCACACACACACACAATTTATATAAGGGGGGTAACTCTCATACACACGTAACTTTTTGTCTTATTTTTATTCTCAAACGTATCTTAAAAATAAAAATAATTTTGTTCATGTTTGGTGTATGATTACAGTAGTACATTAATTATTGCTTCCTTTCAACATTTTGTCCAAAACTATAGTGTCTTGCAAACTTTGTATTATGAAACAGGGGTAGAGCAGGGCTTTCAATATTTTTCAAGTCTACCAGTACTTCACTATTTACAGGCGGTACTTTTTATTAAAATTTGAACAATTTTCATGAATATCATATACAACTCTCTTAAAAATTAGGAGGTACCAAAGACCATTTTAGGTGGATAAAAGTACCTGATACAGCCCATTTATTGAAAGGCTTGGTATAGCAACCAGTATGACAGGAACATTACCATCAGCTATTTGATACCGCCCCTTATTGAAAGGCTTGGTATAGCAACCAGTATGACAGGAACATTACCATCAGCTATTTGCAATTTTACAAATGGATATGCCATTTATGTCCTCGTATACCTGAAATTAAATGATATCCGCTCAGTTTAAGATTTAATATTTGTACATATATATTCCCTGTCTGATTATTTAAGCACACACAGCAGTATGACGTATTGTTTGTGATATAAAGTAGTTTTGAGCATTATTCTAGGTTAATCTCCATCTTGGTTAACATATATATAATTATTGGAGGAAAAAACGCACAAGAGATCAATGCCTATTAATCTATTTGTTTACCATGACTCAGTTTGTAGATATTTTCATTCCAATACAGGGTGATATAGTACCTGGATACCAAGAATTACCCCCATGTATATGGTCGTAGGTACTTCTGTGTCCTGTACAGTTTTATTATTGGCGTGCGTGTCTTATGTCACAGTGTACTTTGTAGAGATTTTGATTTAGGTACACAATTTATATCTATTGAGATGAGAATTCAATTGGTCTTAAGTGAATTGGAGAAAATTTCTATTTTGACAACTAAAAAATCTTTCAGAAAATCATTTATTTATACCAATCGAAATATTTCTAGCTTATACTATAGATGCATGTATTTTTTAAAAAATGTATGAATAAATGAATAGATATTAAATGATTAATTGACAAAAAATATGTTAAAAAAATTATCATTTGAAAAACAGTTTTTACTTCCTTATTTTCTGTAAAATGAAGAGGAAAAATGATTATAATAAATATGTTTGTATTTTATCAAAAAGAAGACAAATATAGAAAATATGCAAATTAAATTCATGATGTTGTAAACTAAATAATATATTATGTTTATTGAAGTTGCTATTTTCATTTATTTATCTTATAAAATATTCATTATTTTTTGTACCTATATTAGGGTTAATAGTTATAAATAAGAATTAAATAAATTTATTCAAAACCTTTTAAATGCTTTTAATGCATTGAAATTTTTTGCAAATGTGCCATTCCAGTTTAGAGCAGTGTCAATAATGGGTGGAGCCTTTAGATCGGTTTAAAGACCTGAATCATTGTTTCGTTGACTTAGTCAAACATTGACAGAAGTCTGGTCTCTTGCAATACTTCAATGCCATTAAATTCCAAACTTTTTTTGGAAGCACCTTGATATAAATTTTGAGATTAAAACGTGAGTTATTCTTCGATTTTAATTAGTATAAAGTTTGTTTGATTATTTGTGGATGTTTAAATTTAGACGTGAGTCCAGTCTCGTAAAACAAACAATAGATATTGTGATTCAATGTTAGTGAACAAACATACATCTTAGTAACATTTATTTATTAGGCTATCGCCTATTGCCAGGTAGAATGTTTGACCATAGAGAAAAGACCAAAGATAACCCTGATTTCTCTTATTCAATTGACACATATTCATGGGAAGGTCGACACAGGCTTTTCTTTAAGCCTACGATTTTAGTTACAAATAAGCATTGTAGATATTTTCGTTTTGTGCGAATGCAAAATTCTGTATTTTGCTTGCATATAGATTGACTGTGCCTTTATTATGACGAAAGAATTTGGATGTTACAGTATTCTTAAACAGCTGTTGAATTTAATTTTCATATAGAATTTTTTTTAATCGGATGACAAAAAAAACCAAAACCATTGATTAGATTCTGTTGTAATTTACTCATCATTAACATTTAGCTGGATTTAAACAAAGGAATATATCTTCCTGATTGTAACAATTCTATAGGTTTGTTAAACTGCTTCAGGATTCTCAATCCATGAAGGAATATTAATTTCCTGAAGAAAAAAAACATTGAACAAGATTGATATGAATATTATAGCTTCTTATGAAATCTAACGAAGGAAAATAATTTCCTGAAACAAGAAATTTTGACAATTTGAGATGCTAAGCAAATATTTTCTGACAATGTGTGTTTTAAGGATAAACCTGATGTTTATGTAAAAAAGAAAAACAGACTCATTTTTTTGGTTTCACCTACTTGTATTGAGTGATTAAAGGATCTTCATACAGGTGAAAAAGTCAAAGATACATCTATAAAGAAGGTTTCTTAATGGACGAGGATCATAAAATTTAATGTTTTTATAAAAAGAACAGGGAAATTTGATCAAGACTGTCCTATGCTAAACATGACTGTAGGTGTCAACGCAGTTGTTACTTGTGGCATTTTACAAATAGTTTGACATGTCTGGTTTGATGGCTTTAAAACTTCTTTCTAAGTGTCTCTATGATCCAGATGTAAAACATTCTAATGACTATCAACAGAGGATGTCTATGCCAGATTTATGCAGTCTCAAATCTTCTATGTGTTTTATTGGATGCAAAAAGTATAAAGAAAAAGGTAAAGCATTTAATTGAATTTGAGTACCAGTAATCTTTGAAACCATATAAGAAAATTATAGCTTGAACTTAAGTTTTTTTTTTTAAATAAATATATATATATATATACAGTGAAACTTGTGCAATCTGTTAACTAAAATAAAACCTGAGTATTCCGACATCCCGTACAACCAGATACATTTCCCTGGTCCCTTGTTGTGTCGTATTGGACAGGTTCCACTGTATTTGCTTTTTACTTTTAAATATCAGAGTATTGAAGTTACTGTATCTGAAATAAATTAAGTCGAAAAAGTTCCAAATATAAAAAAAATTATTAAAATAACCAAGGAATTGACTTATCTGTGTTTGAAATGACAAGATTTTGCTAGTTTAAAATAGACCTAAGGCCACAATTAAAGATATTTCTGTTTCCACTCACCTGACTCACCATTTTGGCTTTTAAAAAATTTTTGACCATAAAGATGTGCTCGGTAATGCTAAAATATCGATCTTTTGGCGAAACGAATCTAAAATACGGAATTTTCAGCAAAACGAATTTTGAACGAAACGAGAGAAAAAAAAGAAAAAAAATGATGGCAAATTTCCAATAAAAAAAATTCAGTTGGCCAATTTTGACAGGGTCGGTCAGGTAAGGGGAAACACACTTATTTTTAATTTTGGCCTAAAAAGTTTATGATCGTCAATAATTTTATTTTTTTAAGCACCCATTTGAACTATTGTTTTTAACATTTTATTGTGTTCTATTCTCAAGCTGGATATAATGAGATCAAAGATTTCAACAGCTGTTGAATTATATGAAAATTTTTCAATTTAGGCAAATTTGAATTTTAAAGACTTAAAAAAACCAATTGAAGTGATCTGTTCATCTATAAGTATGACCTGAAAAAGCATGTTTGTATCATTATCTGCCAATCATAGATTAGATTTAATATTGGACCAAGAACTTCATTTCATCATATCTAATATAAATTTAATGAACGACAAAGTCAGTTCAACGATTCTGCATTATATTGAAGCTGTATCATACTTTTACATGTAACGTATCAGCGCGGTATTGCCATTCAATTTTATATGATACCCAATCATAATCTTACATATAAATGAATTTATGAACAGCTTAAATCAACAAATCTTATCAAAAATTTTCGATAAAATTGTCGAATTTGAAATGAAATTTTCCCTGCATATTCTGGTTGAGGTTGTAAAGTAATGCCATAGTTTTGATTGTTTAATAATTGAAAGTGATATCTTAAACGAGGGATATTGCAACCAAGTCTGTTGACATTCCTTCTGTAATGTAGTTAACACAAGCTTATAATGTTTTCACCGTGAAACAAAATGAGGAGTGGGGACATATGGTAAAGTAAACAGAGGGGGACTTGGGTGTTAAGTCAGTGAAGTAATCAGGGGGGAGGGGACATGTTGTTAAATCTGTTAGGTAAACAGGGAAGATATATATGGTATGTTGTCAGTAAAGTAAACAGAGGGTGATATGAATTAAAAATCGGTGAAGTAAACAGGTGGGGATATAGTTGTTAAGTCCTTGACGAAAATGTGTTGAGGAATAGAGGCGTTAGCAACCTGGTGATATAAATAAGTGGAGGGCAGAGAGGTGAAAGGTCAGTCAAGTAAATGAGTGGAGGTTGCAAGTCAGTATAGTAAATGGGTAGAGGTTGCAAGTCAGTGTAGTAAATGGGTAGAGGGTGGAGAGGTGGAAAGTCAGTGAAGGCTTGATATGGTGTGCTATATAAACATGAAGTATCTATTAGTTGAATTTGTGTTAAAGCCCTGTAATAAGTTTGAGCTATTTCACTTGTTGTGATATATATACCACACAAAACCAAGAATGCAACAATTTATTTCTTGTTTAAATTACTATAAGATAGTAAACAAAAATGATTATTGCGACTCTATTTTTGTCATTTTATCAAATCACGATTTTAGATGACAAGACAGGAAGTTATGATTAGTAAATATTGATTCATAGATTGTTTATTAACCTTTTCCTGTATCAGGAACATTTGACAATGTTGGACTTTGTTTGTTTTTCAAGAAGGGTTTCCTTCTTGGCTTGAGAGGTCAACAAACAGTGAAGATCGTAAGTGTTGGGTGTTGATTTGTTTTGTATATCTGAAGTGTTTGGTTCTTTCCTGCTGACAAATATGGACGAGGGATTTTAGAAGATGATATTGTTTGTTCAGATCGATTCGATTGATTGCACGTCTAAATATAGCAAACTGATAGGAAATATATTTTTCGAAGAGGTTGGCATTTACTCTAGGATATATACATTGTATTATTCAAAGAGGTTGGCATTTTATTCTAGGATATATATTATTCAAAGAGCTTGGCGTTTTACTCTAGGATATATATTATTCAAAGAGCTTGGCGTTTTACTCTAGGATATATATTATTCTAAGAGGTTGGCGTTTTACTCTAGGATATATTTTATTCTAAGAGGTTGGCGTTTTACTCTAGGATATATATTATTCTAAGAGGTTGGCGTTTTACTCTAGGATATATATTATTCTAAGAGCTTGGCGTTTTACTCTAGGATATATATTATTCAAAGAGCTTGGCGTTTTACTCTAGGATATATATTATTCTAAGAGGTTGGCGTTTTACTCTAGAATATATATTATTCAAAGAGCTTGGCATTTTACTCTAGGATATATATTATTCTAAGAGGTTGGTGTTTTACTCTAGGATATATATTATTCTAAGAGGTTGGTGTTTTACTCTAGGATATATATTATTCTAAGAGGTTGGTGTTTTACTCTAGGATATATATTATTCTAAGAGCTTGGCGTTTTACTCAGGAAATAGATCATTCAAAGAGGTTGAGGTTTTACTCTCCAGTGGTAAATATTGAGAATGTGTTCAGAAATGAAAAAAAAAGTTTTTCCTTACTATAAAATTCCAAAATCAAAACAAAATATTTTCTTGTTTATTCAAGAAATGTTTTTTTCTCTTTATTTCTAGTTAGTATAATACGATGTTTTTGATGCATCAAAGATTTTTATTTTAAATAAATTATGTATAATTTATGAATGCATACCAGAGAAAACTGCATGAATTAAGGTTTTTAAAAGCAGTGTGTTAAAATTTGTCTTGCTTGGTTTGGTTTTAATTGACAAATGATGGCAAAGATATGATAGTAAAGGTCTAAGATATCAAATCTATTAGGCACTACTACCTGCAACATCAAAGGGTTTACATACAGGTATTTCAGGTAAATGTTTGACTTGTTGATTAAACATATAAATATGCAGTGTTTGTAGTCTTACACAACTTGAAGAATTCTTCAAAGAAGGTTGTTTGTTGATAGGAATTTTAATGGCTTCTAGAACCACATGGGCTTATAATCCTTTAATTTACAACTAATAAAAGAGTAATATATTATGCAATGATACAATAAAATAAATTTTGACTGGAATGCAGAAATATATAAAGGGCACATAAGGGAACCTGAAAATGTGCCCTTTATGAACAGTTGTCCTTTATATACAGGTTAAAATTATATGTGCTATTCCTTAACTGGAAAAATGAAGATGTCCTTTGTAGACAGTGATTTGTTATATACAGGTGACCTTTAAGGCAGGTTTGGTTGTATAGCACTATTCACTATCTCGGGCCTTTCAGTAAGGAGCAGTACCAGGTACTTTTACCCACCTAGGTACCTCCTGAAATTTTAAGAAAAAGTAGAAATTTTAAGAAAAAGTACTGCCTGTAAATAGTGAAGTACTGGTACACTTGTAGGCCCATGAGTTATGGGATAAGAGTAGTTCAGATTTGTTACCACAGCTGTTCCTATCTTGGGTCAGTCTTATAGTACCCATGTACTGTAGTACAAAAATTGAGAGGAATCGATCTTTGTTTTATGATAAATCTAGAAATACATGTATTTTGCATTTTCTTTCTGCTGACATTTTGTTTTATTTTCTGTCATTTTAGAAGTTGAAGCAGTTGAAGCTACCAGATGGTTGAAGGAAGCTGGTTTTCCTCAGTATGCTCAGATGTATGAGGGTAAGTTATAAATTTTCAGAGCTTTTCCCAGGGCCTATGAGAAGGGGGTTCAGCCAGTACATCGGTCCGGGTCCCAGAGAGCCAAGAAGGGGCTTTTGAATCTCTGAATGGCCCCATAGCCTTAGCCATAGACGTTTTATTTTGATTTTTTTTAAACTTGTTTTGGTATTTTCAACTATTTTTAGTTTATTTAGAAAAATCATTATGTAAAATTCATTTAGACATCTGATGAAAGTTTACAAGTGGTTTTATTGGACCTCAAATCCTCAATTTTGAAAGAAGTCCCAGCCTGTTCCCAGGGCCCCAACGCAGTCTTGTTTCATCATGCAAAATTTCTCTTGGAGGCCGCTTTCCCCTGATCTTACCCAGAGTCAAAAATGTAGAACAATCTGACCTTATCAATAACTACCATGACATAGTTTGTATAACTTATATATACATGCTTTCTTTCATTTAAGAGTATATTTATGGCAAGCCCAGAAAACCGTGAGAAATAAAATCTTTTAATATCATTGTTTATTTCTTCTTTTTATCTACAAGCAGCTTCAAAACCACGAAGAAATCAACTACCTTTTATTCCTCTCTCATGATCAATATACAAGTACATGTATTTAAATTAGTATCACTAGGGGGTGTCTAAACTAAAAGTACAAAATTGTAAAATTCTATTTGATACGAAAATGAATATTTTGGAGAATTTTTTTTTTTTTAATCATTTCAAAAGTAGAATGTCTTATATCAAAATGAGGTGAAGTGGAAACTTATTTGAAGTGAAGTATCTTTGTTGCAGGGTAAAAATCTGTATTTACTTTTATCTGTTTATACTAAATACATGACGATGCATTATTCATGAATATCCACCTATCATCAGAAAAAGGCCGTCCATTAAAATAACCATAGCGTTCTAAAATAGGAATATGCTAATAACGTCCATACATGCTTAAGCCCAGGGTTAGGTCCTTCAACGTCATTTACATTATACCAATATAGAATACTAAAGTACCGTGGATTAACCTTGTCTTTGCATAGATAATAATATTGGGAAAGTCAACTATTCTCTACATTATCGTAACAGGAAATTGAATTATGATAAATCCCAGATTTGTTTTGATGTTTTCATTTGAAATTCTAGTTTAAGTTTTCTTTTCACCAATTTTCAAACAATTTGGTACTGACATGGTATCAAATTTACTATCATCTGTACTCTCTAGGCAAAGCACGCTCATTGATTTAAATGAGAATACATATAGAAAAGAAAAAAACGTTTTAGACACAATTAAAAAAAAGATTGTTACAAAGTTTGAAAAAACTGTTATGACATGCGTTGGTATCTGTTAAAGAAAACTTGCACAGCACACCTGAAGCCGCAATGAAGTCGGTGAAGAAAAAAACTGAAAACTAGAGCATCAAGTATAAAGCATTGTGCTGGATTGCAGTTGTGAATTATTACACCTGCTAAGCCAGATGAAAGAAAAAAACATCGTTCATTTAAGATAATGTTCAGGTGAATTTGACCACCCAAAAATTAACTAGTTTTTTTTTCTCTCCAATAAATCAAAAATAATTTACATATTTGAGCAATGGTTTGGACTTGCCATTACACAAATAAATAAACTACGTATTGAATTTCACTTTTTACATAGGTATGAAAAGCACATGCCAATTTTTTTTTATCAGACTCCGATTACATAGTTATACTTCTAATTTTACATCAAAAGTGGTTTTTTTTCACTTCACTAACAGTAGTATTTACAGCACCCAACGGAAATGCTTCATTTAAAGATTTATCCAGGTCTTGATTTAAGCCAATCAGTTGCTCCTTTGATTCTATTGCATTGAATTGTTCACTTCATTTACAAATCTTTCGTCTGAATTATTTTTATTAACAAAAGCATATGAAATATAGAAGCAGGAATAGAAAACAGGAAGGACTGATAGGGATACTCTATTGAGGACAACAAGAAGCATACATTATATGTTATATTAGAAAGGGATGTGAAGATTTTGTCTAGTTAGAAACATGTTAAGTGATATGATTTCTTATTCAGATGGTCAGTTCCCAGTAGACATAGCCTCTGTGGAGAAGGATCATGACTTTCTGGACAGGGATTCCATGCAGCCTCTCATTAGGTAAGTTATGAGGTTAACTGTTTACTATAAGAGGTATTGATACTCTTAACCTCTGTACCTCCCATTCTTAGATATGAACAGAAGGTACAGAGTTGTATGCAGTTGTGACCTAACTAGGTCACAATTTAGAAAAAAAAGTTAATCAGAAGTAAGATATTAATATTCTATATTCGTGACCTTTCAAGACAAAATTGGACTAACGACAGGTCGGTGATTTTCTCCGGATACTCTGGTTTCATCCATCAATAAAACCAGCTGCCAAAATATAACTGAAATATTGTTGAAGGTGGTGTTAAACACCATAACCCTTTAACCCTCAAGACAAAATTGGACGAATGGTGGGTATGTGGTTTTCTCCGGGTACTCTGCTTTCCTCCACCAATAAAACTGACCACCACGATATAACTGAAATATTGTTGAAGGTGGCTTTAAACACCATATCCCTAACCCTCAAGACAAAATTACCATCAATTCCTTGATTCATAATAGACTTATGTCCCTTAATTATTTTTTAATGATTGATTTTTGTTTGTTTGATGTTTAATGCCACTTTCAACAGTATTTCAATTATATCGTGGCCATCAGTTTTATTGGTGGACGAAACTGGTAGAATCGGAGAAAACCACCGACCTGCCATAAGTCACTGACAAACTATCACATAATGTTGTACACCTCACCCTGATTGAGATTCGAACTCACAACATCAATGGTGATAGGCACTGATTGCATAGGTAGTTGTAAAACTACCATACAATCACAGTGGCCATGATGGCCCCTTTTAATGATTGAACACATGTTGTTTTTTTTGTTTTATTTATTGATTGTAATTTGGTCATGCAGAAAATATATGAAAATATTTGATATGTTATCCAGACTATAGTATTTAAAGAAGATTTGGTGTCGAGGTCCACACCCAAGTCAATATCTGATATACTGATAGTTTTATCACATTATAGTCCTTGGTTTTAGATAATATGATGCAGCATTTAATCAAAGTAATTTTCAGTAGTTTTTTTTTTATCACATTAAAAATTGAACTGTCATTCCGTAAATATAATACCTGTATTTTTTGTGTGATATCTTTGTAATTAATCTTTTATTTGGTAAGGTTACATTATTAGGAATTAAAATGGATTTCCTCGAGTCATAGTGGTGTGTGACAGAATAAGGGGGTTATTAAACACAGAACAATAAGCATCCTATTACATTTTTTTTTCTTAAAGATGCTACTGATACATAACTCAAGTTTTAATTTGAAAAAAAATAACAATAAACAGTAAGAAATTAATTAGGATTTAGCAACAAAATAGGTTACACAAGGGTAAGGACCCTGTTGACAACCTCAAGACTCGTATTTCACCAATAAGAATAAAAACACAATCGGAGCCAGTCGTCTTTAAGATATGATCAAAATTTATAAATATTTTAACCTATAGTTACATTATTAAACAATAAATTTAAGCTTTAAATATCAAATGAAGTATTTCAGTGACATAAGATATAGAGATATTAATTTAATATAACGTAGCCTTTCGTATTAAGACGCATGGCTGTTAGGTGTCAACATTATTTTATCTTCTTAAATGACGGTAAGTTATAAGATTCTTGTAGGACGGTGCACCTTATGTTACAGGTTACAAAAAATTCATGGTGTATTGTAAATGGATCATGCATTCATAAGAAAAGTGTTTTAACACTACTTTGAACAATATCTCAAGAGCATGGTTGGGATGCCATTAACTGGTTTATTCCCACCACTTTTTTGTACCTGTCCTAAGCCAATACCTGGATTTCCAACGTCATATGTCATACTCTTTCGTTTTCTTCAGTGAATGAAAGTGAGAAGATATTGTCGTCTTGTTGATATTGGTGGAATTATTGTCCATCACTGTTTAAGCTTTCTTTTCATAATGATCAATTTTATGGCAGTGGTAATTTTTTATATTAAAGGAGGAAACCAGTGATTGACCTGCCTCAAGTCACTTACAACAATACAATTTATAACATAATGTTGTATTGTGCCTCACCGTGGGCATAATTCAAACTCACAACTTGTCGAGTTATGACAGGCACCCATGACATGGACTGTTTCACATTCATTCTTGGATACCAGTAATGCTCATTATTGAAGACCCTAATGTGACTGTGAAATGTAGAACAGCAATAAAAATGCTGTTACTTTACTTTAATTTGTGTCTTAAGTGTAAAATTTGATAGTTCATTTATATCCATATCCTTTCTTACTAGATAGAAACCCAATTACCAAATGATTGTAATCATAGTAATGACACCCCCCCCCCCTTTTTTTGACATAATCTTATAAATATGGAGAAGACGGTATTCCAATTCTGAAGGCACAAATTTCTATTTTCTATTTTGAAGAATTATACTTGTCACAAATCACCAGCAAAGTGTGGTCAAAATCATTTTCAAAGAAAATTAAAAAGATTTTTCCAAGATTCACTAGAAAAATTGCTGACTACTTTCTGCAATATCTTTTCTCATATAAAGTTCACCATCAATGAGAATTTTTTTTTCTCACTTTCTTGAATTTGAAACTTCTTTCCAAAAGAAGTCTGGTACAAGAATAGGCGGGATCTACTATTTGTTTTATCTTACACCTTCAGTGGTCAATTTAACAATAAAAGTCATTACATTAAGTAAATGATCAAATCTAATCCTTAACAAAACAGAATAAGATCTAAAAACTAGGGATATGATGGGGTTAAAATGTGTTGGGGAGAAGTCATTAACTTTTAATAGATCATTACCCTTAATGGATTTTCCGATATTGTGATATTGGAGATTTTACTTCTTCTTTTTTTTTAAATATCAAGGGGTCAGTGACTTCCTGGTAATTTTAAAATATATAAACCGTTTTATTTGTTTTCTATTTTATATGAATTTGGTTATAAATATATATATATCAGAAATGACTATTATTAAGTTATACTATGTTCCGTGTAATAACCTGTTCTCATCGCAAAATTAATAATATTTTACCCTATAAATTCATATAAAATCTCTTCTTGAGATGCAAAAATATCCATTTTGCACATAGAACTTTGAAATTTAAAATCAGCCAAACATCTTTATTTATTATAGTACATATTTATTTTTATTTTTTTTTATAAAGAAAAAAAGGTGTCAGTTTAAACAAGATTCATTTCATTGACAGAAATATGTCAACTGTAAAATTACCTTGTTTATTTATATATATTGATATACAGTTCAAGATGACATTTGTAAATCACTATTTTAATACACTTTTGGTTGACATTTTATTTATTTATTAAATTACATATTTATATACACACTATTTTAATTGATTAATCATAATTTGTTTAAGTATTACTTGTATCTAAGTGACAAATGCTGACAGAACAATAAAAAAAAAACAAGATTCACTTTTAAAATTACTTCATTGATAGTGATAATTACATATTTGTTATGAACAATTGTGAAAAAAAAGATAGAAAAAAAAACAAGGTGCTTGATTATATATTTGTCATGACATTTGTGTAAAAAAAATAAAAGATCAATTACTATTTTGTCAACAAATGAACACTTCAAACGAAATTGTTTAAAGGTATTACTAATTAATTTGTTCAGGTAAGTAATACATACAAATGACTTATATAGTAGCATTTCTACAACTTTAGTGGCAAATTTTCAAATTTTACTACAAAGAAAAACTGTATTTTTTGGTCAGTAACTTGGTAGAATTATGAAAAATAGAATGATGACAAGAATAGGACTGTAAGGTTTTAACTTAGTGGATAAATATTTTGTACTTTTCGCAGAGTGATATTTTTAACGAAAATAGGTAAGAAAAAACAGTTTTTAAAACACAAAATTTTAAAGAAGCAGATTTCCATGTTCAATTGCATGGTAAAAGATATTTGATAAAATAATTTAGAAAATTAATATTTCAGCAACAAGGCCTTCATCTTTTTTGAATTCTTTCAAACCAACATGATGCTACATCTGAGATTTAATGTAAAAATTATAGAATAAAACACTTATGAAGTCCTTGTGGTCGAAGCATTTTATTGAAGATAGTGATTTTTTTAAACTTCATTCAGCAAATACTAGCCCTAAGGAGATAGTGATTTTTTTAAACTTCATTCAGCAAATACTAGTCCTAAGGAGAGAATGATTTAATACTTTAAAGATTTGATAGTTTGGATGAAAACAAAAAGTTTATTTCATACAAATTTCTGTATCCCTTGAATGGATTATTATATTATTTGCCATCTTTGATCGTTTATGAAATATAGGTCATCTATATATGGAATTCATCTTGAGATTGTCTTTCTTAAAGGAATTTCATCGATAAGTATGTCAAAATCGGCAGTATTACAGCTTAGCGTTAAGACTTGTTAAGTCCAGTGTATTTTTCGTTTGTTGTTATAGAGGGCGTTATGATTTGGTAATGTTGTAAATAATATAAACAAACACGGTTTGAAATAAAGAGAACAATATTTTGATAAGTTTTTATCCCTCTACATCTCACACACCTGGTCAGGTATAAATTTTTCTCACCTGGGCATTGTACATCATAAGGTACTACAGAGTGTTTCTGCATAAATTAATCCTAATTGTCAACTTTACGACTTTTATGGTATCATTGACCTTACTAAAGTGTTAATGAATCTATATAAATAAATGTTTTTCTAGTCAACACCTTTTGTAATTGGTTACTGTACACTATAAACTGGATGGACATTGGTCAGTGTGGAGTAATGACCATATTTGTCCACTCCTCGTGAAGCACGTCAGCGTTGGTGGTCATTGCAATGTTCATTTGTTATTTATTTTTCGTTTAAGGAGTAGAATTTCACCTATTTTACCCAGAGGTAAGAAAAGCAAAAAACGCTTTTATTTGTGATGTCAGTGCGACATCATTACTACATTTTAACAATGATGCTGATCACATGATAGCTAGGTTTTATTATCTTTCATCTAATATGTTATGGTTTAAATGTTGTAAGACAAATTTAAGAAGTTTAGAAATTCTAAATTCCAAGTAGTTTTATGAAAACATAATTTAAAAAAAAAAGAAAGTTAATTTTATCCATCGAAAAACTTTATCATGACAAAGTGACAATTTCCGTTGATGGGAAAACGCTTATGACGATCTGTCATGCAATTGGCTTTAGAAAAATTATATGTTTATAATTCTAAGTAGATATTGTGTATATTTTATAAGTAATTTCCTGTTGTATTGCATGATCAAAATATAAACAATCACGCCTGTAATTATAAATAAAATGATGTAATTTATTTATTTTTTTCAGACGTTTAAGTACACTGAACAAATGTGCAATAATGAGAATAGTAACTCCCACACGTAAACATGTAAGTATATTGTTAACTTTTTGTATTTATTTTTCAAACCATGTAAGTTTCGGATGGCATCACAATCTCAAAACTTATTATTTTCATACCGTGTAAGTTTGGGATGACATCACAATCTCAAAATTTAATCTTAAAAACTAAAGAAAATTTTAAAATGAGAAAGCATGTAATGTTTTTTGTGCAAAGTATGAAAGAAACTGGATTTTCCATTAGGGAAGCTATATTTTTCAAACTGTAAAATTTTTACCAATGTAGTTTTTTACTCATAAAATTGAAATTAAATCACTAGAAAATATTGTTTTGTTTGTTTTTATTCTACTCTCGGTCTACAAATTTAATCATGTTTTTTTTTCTTGTTTTTAAATTTTTTTAAGATAAAATCGTAAATTATCTATAAATAGAACATAATTTTGTTTTTCCAGGGATGATTTTCCTGTCAAAGGAAATATAAACACATTAAACTTCCTTTGTATTACAAGATTGTTACTTAAAATTCATAAATTAAGAACTCCCACTGAAGAATGTCTAATTTTCTGTCAATTTGTAATGAAAATGTAGTAAAAATTTGACCCCAGCAATGTTTTTTAAATCAGATTAAGGTAATATGCTATCATTTAAGCTCATTATAGTGTCATCCTAAATAACATGTAGATTTGGATTGACCAGGTAAAAGTGTTGCGCATGACTGATTATGTCAGGTGTTTTGCCTCTGTATAAGATAGATATATTGTTATAAGGGAGAAGTGAAGGAGTGGATTGTGTATCATTGTTTTTATTATAATATTATGCCGGGATGGTACAAATTGTCATTCACCTTTATCCAGTAAGTTTCGTCAATTTCATGTTATTCTTTTAAAAAAATGAAATTTCAGATTCTTATAAAAAACAAAATTCTAATTCAAATTCTTCTTAAAAATTGAAAAGCGATGAACTTAAATATGTTTTTTTTTTCTTACTGATCCACATGTTTTCTTGTATTCAGATATTAAATTTGTATTAGAAATTAAGCTTTTTGCACTTTACATATCTTTGTTGACCAACTTTGGCAGCTTTTTTGTAAAGGTGAAATTTGCAGTTGACCTATATACATTGTATTTCAATTTAAAGTCTAATATTGAAATTGCTGGAAATTAAAATGAATCCTTTTAAGATTTAATTTAACATCACTAAAAGTTGTAAGATGCGAAGGAAATTGTTTGTTAGAGTACGAAAAGAGTTTCATTTCGTTTCGTTCTTTATTTGAAATGAATTTACATTTTCTTTGAACGTAATGTAATTTTAATCATCTGCGCTGATGCAATTTTTGTTGCTGGAAGATTAAAAATTATAAAATTTCCGAAGCTATTTTCGTAAACAAGTTGAAAAGAGCGGAATCGATCATTGACATCTGTTGTTAACGCCACAATGTATAAATATTAAAACGAGGCCTAAAAAGGGACACAAGTACGAAAGGCCTTGAAATTACGGAAATCATAGTCTGGAAATAAGTTGTTTTTCTTTTAATTCTGAAATTTTATGTCTATTTAGTTTATTGCCGATAATTGTGACAGATCAGTGTAAATTTTTAATGGAGATTTTATATGGTTGACCTTTTTAAATCCTTGATTTATAGTTTGAATGTTCATCTTACACTATACAGACTCCTACATTTTAATCATTCTGAATTATGCTTGCGTAGGATTTCAATGTTAGTCATGTGACTTTGAAAAGCCAGGTGAAATATTGAATATCCGTGCTAAGAGTATCGTTAGGTTCAACATCCTGACCGCCAGGATATATATAGGTAAAGCCTTGTTCTGCAGATATCTGGTCTTTGGCAGATAAACTAATTCTTAGGGTTTATCTTACTACCAACAGGGGGATTATCAAGCTATGGACAAGCACTCCCTTGGAAAGCTTTTATAACATTTCATCTAACTATAAAATCAATTTACTCATCAGTTTGTGGAGATAATCTGTATATGATGGTTTCAGATTAAAGTGTTGATAATATTATTCTCTAAACAACTTGTTTTTATTGACTTAATAAAATATTAGATAATGGCTGTAAAATTGTTCACCTCTAAAAGGAAATAAACCTTGTTGAATTTGATGCAGAATGAGATGGATTAGAAATTAAAGGTGTTAGAAATTCACTGATTGTTGATTTATTACTTAACAACTGAAGTCAGACTGTTTAGTAAAGATTCTATTTAGGAAGGGACAGTGAATTCAGATATAGCTTCATTGTTGGATTTTATTACAGGGAACAAGGAGACATGTTATTCGGTAGCTTACAAACATTTCATCAGGACACTTTTTAAAATATTCTATTAAAATCTTAACAGGTAGGAGGACTGCCAATGAAATTTTGCAACAATTTTTTTTTATTTATATTTTAATAATCCGGATTTTTTCCTGTAATTTTAAACATATAAAACATGTGATAACTATCCATAATGTAAACACAGACCTATGCCAACACTGTAAAACAAAATATGCAAATGAGACTAATTAAATGAGAATTTAATGTAAAATAATGGTTTGTTTTAAAATTGTGTTCTTTGTAACAGATGTGTTGATATACTCATACCTATTGTGTATACGTGTGTTCCCAAGCTGTTATACAAAATATTGATCTCGCCAGAAGATGAATTGTATCACACTCAAAAGTGACTAGACACCGCCAGCGCTCATTTATGTGCATGTTTATCAATCAAACACTCTTAAATTGTTACTCGAGATTGGGCCAATAGTGGCAGTTTTTGTGTGTGTGTAACTTGATAGGTTTGGAGGGCACCTTCAAAACAAGCATTAAGTTTTGATATAAGTATGCAACCTAGAGCTAAAAGTAATCTCATGACATGAGTGAGTAAATTTAGTTTTAAGAGTTAATAATTCATGTTTTTGAGTTGCCAACATGTATTTTCATACACACAAACACACACAGACACACACATATATATATACAATTTTCATACTTATTTTGAAATATTGCTGACAGTGAAGATGACTGCTATTCAAATTAAACCTGATTTAAATTTTAGTTTTTAATGTATAATTATTTATTTTAATTCAGAATGACGATTCCGATGATGACGAACAGTGTGCTTTAAGTGACAAGTGGAAATATCAGCCAAATATTCGACGCTGGTCCCGAAAGGGTCTGAAAGACACTTCCAGTAACGGTCAACCTGGAACAACTGTTAAATCTAGTTCAAGTAATGACAGTTTGTTGGCCGGTCAAAATAGTAGTAGTGAAACTGGGGACAGTCCCGTTCTTGACCATATAATGCACCATGATGCAGGAAAGTCAAATGACGATTTGTGTGTGATTAATCATTCCAAAACAATGGACAATGGGATTGCTTCGGTAACATTTAGTCCAAGGTTACGTAGAGCAGCAAGTGAAAGAATCAAAGGTGCCAAAAACTTCTTGAAAAGAGTAGAAAGTTACAAAAGTCGAAAAAGTAAAAGATTGCCTAAAACTGGTAACTCTGTTGAAATAAGTGGACCAGTAATTACTGATAATGCGGACATGAAAGAGAAAATAAAGCATTTAAATTGTAAAGATTTGAGTCCTACAGTAGAAAATATGCCACTTCCCGAGGCTACAAGTTCTCCTGTGGAGATTGCCTCCCCTGATGTGCCAGAACCATGGTCAAGCGAAACAACAAACTATAAAAGGCCAACTACAGGTCCAGTTATAAGCACACTACCAAAATCAAGTATTTCTAATAAAACTAGTGCTATGATTAACAATTCTTCTTCTCCTAAAGACAGTGACAGTGGGAATAGTCAAATTCTGGAATTAGATTTATCTATGTCAATAAGTGATTCAAGTTCAGACACATCTATAACATCGCAAAATGGTGCTTTATTGGGTGGTATGCCTCACGAACGATTTCGCCTCAATAAATGGAATGATTCGTCTGAACTGTACTATTTACCTCAAGATTATGTTCCTGGGAAATTTCCTAAAACATTATTATCTGATTATGATGAAACAGGACATGGAATTAATCTTAGGACTGGTAGTTTTAGTTACCGACAAGACAATTCGTCAAATTCCAGTACGCCCGTAGTAAAACGACGAGGGTCGGCAAACCCAAGAGTAGAACATAGAGGCAGTTTCTATGACAACGTGCCATTAGAAGAGAATCTAGAAACAGCCCAAGAAGAATTGGACGATATTTTACACAAGCTGTTCCAAGACATAAATGGATTAAACAAGGCCATTTATGGAGAGGATGCAGGTAATTATCGTCAAAAGTTTTCATGATCATAGCAAAAAATCAAGAAATTGTGGCAAAATGTTTCATCCTATTGGTAGAGGGTAAGAAAGTTGCAATTGTTTAAAATGTTTACCGTGAATCAGAAAAATGTTTGAAAATGAGAGATCTAAAGTCAGCGACCTACCACACGCTGTTTATGACACGGATATCGTATATAACTGAACTATAAAGGTGGGACATAACACATAGAAACATATTACACTCAGTACGACAACATAAATTTATATGAAACATTTTAGGTACAAAAAAAACGTCATTCTACCAAACAAACAAAGGTATTCTTCTTTCATCCTTGTAACTGACGCCATTGTTGTTGATTATTGAAGTATAAGAGTGTCTTAAACAAACTGACAGACTGTATTGTTTAAAAAATGTTAGAAAAGAGGTATTGTCTTCACGTTTACCTTTAGTATACATTTTCATGACTTTAATATAATGGAACCCTTTAAATGTGGTGTACCAACGGATCAACGTACATTAATGTATAGAAGGCACTCTGTTAACTTAGAAAAATAATTCTTTCAGTTGAGGTTAAGGGGGGTTTATGGTGTATAACGCTACTTTCAACAATATTTCAGTTATATCGTGGCGGTCAGTTTTATTGGTGGAGGAAACCAGAGTACCCAGAGAAAACCACCGACCAGCCACAAGTCACTGACAAATTTTATCACATAATATTGTATCGAATACACCTCGCCATGAACAGGTTTTGAACTCGCAACGTTAGTGGTGATGGGCACTGATTGCATAGGTAATTGTAAATCAAACTACCATGCGATCATGACCACGATGGCCTCTCTTTCAAGATATAAATGAGTAATTTTTGAAGATTGTACTAAATGGTATAGTTGTTTTTTTTGCATGTCAAGACCTTCAGAAAATTGTGACCAAATTTGGAAATATAGCCATTCATAAAAGTTTATCGTAAACATGAAAGTCTTTACTATAAAACAGCCTTTGATAGTGAAAACAATGTCTATCGGGAAAATCAAAAATGTAATTTAGATTTTTCTGATTCGGTAGTTTTATAGTATACAATGGAGTAAAGTTTCAATTTTATATTTGTTATGCTATAGTTACAATTTTTTATGATCTAGATTTTTAAAGGGAGTGAATAATGCGAGGATTGCATGTATTAAAGTTTATTTTTGTATGTTTGTTAGTTTACACTCAATACACTGACATGAAGTGACGTAGTATAATAATATATTGAGAAATTCTGCTTAATTTATGTTTTATTTACATGTTTGTGGCTTTATAAACAGTTCAGGGTAGATTTGTTATTATTATTGAGTTTGTACAAAAATGTCAAATCGGACCAATTAAAAAAAATATACATTATAGGGTTCTGGTTAAACACCTACCGAAAATTGTCAATTTTTATCAAATGTCCTAATATAACATAATATGTTATATTAGGACATTTGATAAAAATTGACAATTTTCGAAGTGAAAAAAAATTCTGATCATTATATATGGAACGAGACCCAAGAAAATTATTAAGTAATTGTGATGTGATTATAGAAAAGAGCTTTTTATCAGTATTCAAAGGTTGTCTCCTCTTGATTAAATAGCAACTCTACTTCAGTGTGTGAAACTAAATTTTGTGGTATCATAGACCAATCTCTATTTTACACCTCACTGTACATTATATATAAAATTTTGAAAATTTGACAGACCAGCTTGATTTTACATAGACATTGTCTATAGGTCTACTGTTAATTTCACACACTGCTACTTGCTCATTGTACTTTGACTAAAAAAAAACAGATTTCCAGTGTAAATTTGTCATGGTAACAGGTTCTTGACCCCCTGGCCCCAGATCATCATTCAATGTTCCAATTGTATATTTGAGGTTAACCAAGGATAGATTTATTATGTTTTGTGTATTTTTCAATGTTTGTTTTTGTTCAGCTAAAACTGACAGCTAGTTAACCTAATCTTCAGGTTGAATGGACATGTGTCAAGATTTCAAAAAAACATGTATTTTCCCCGTCATATCTAGTTTTAGTAAATTATTAATATCATGGTAGAAGATATGACAGAATAATTTCCCACTTTAATGTACATGACGTCAATACAGCTTGCTAATGATTCTATTAACGGGCATGCAACAATTCAGGTGTGTCCTTTTAGTAAGGGAAAAAAAGAACCACATCAGAGAGACTTTTCATGTGTGAATAAATACCTGAAGAAATTTGAAAATGTTTTACACGTAAAAGTTGAAAAAGAGCAAGATTATGATTTTTTTTTAAATTAGTGTTTAATGCCACTGTTAAAAATATTGATGTTATTTCATGGGGATCAGTATATTGGTGGAATAAATTAATAAAAACCACTGTCCTTTCATAAATCATGGACAAAGATATTTGAAATGCACCATACCATGATACATGTGGATGTCATATTCACAAACCTAACCATGATAGTCTCTGATTGCTTGAGTAGATGTAAATTGTACTAGTCCATACGATCACGACCACGAATCCCTGAGTCTCTGTAGATGTAGTAGCTACATATAAAAACATTAAAAGCGCTGTTCTTTTACTTTAATTTTTGTCTAAATGTAATTTTGGATAATCGTCTTCATTAACATCCAGATCCTTTCTTACTTTGATACAATATTAATAGGCCTGTTCTTTAAGTCTGACTTTGAGGAAAGACGAACTATAAATATTTACAGTTTAATCCAGTTTTTGTAAATTTTGAAGTTTCAGTTTGTAGCCATTTTGACAAGCTTCTAGTTTTAACAGCAGCAATATGTTTGTGTTATTTGGAAATATGTAATACTTAGACTCACAGTTCTATGACTTCCTGGAAAGGTAGATTTGTTATATGGGACCAGTACCTCTTGTAATGTCACAACAACCTACATACCCAGTCTTTCGCACTAACCCACTTGCCCGAAGCCCAGACAAGTAAAACTGGATTCGGACAAGTGAAAATTATGAAAGAATTTGTTTGAATACATAGAAATTTGTTTAAATTTGGCTTTCGGGCAAGTAGATGAGAAAAAAATCAAGGTAAAGACTGCATACAGGTACTTAAAGTGTGTCAGTTTTCCTCCTGAGTGTCTTATTAGAAAGTTAGGTACAAAAAAGGTGTTGTCTGATACTGTCTATAGGTGTTGTCAAGTTGTGCAAGTGATATCTACATGTAAATTACACTTAGTTACACATGGTTAAGTAACAAACCATACGAAAATACATAACAACAAATAAATGTCGTAAAACATCTTAACGAACAAGAATATGAAGAAAAAATTGTCATTGAGGTAAAATGTTTTTTTCATGAAGATCATTAGCATGGTAGGTAAAAGACTTTTTAGTAACATAATATGTAAATTCACAAAAATAGGGGGCTGTTGTCGTGATCATATGGTAGTTGGATTTTCAACTACCTGTGCAATCAGTGCACATGACCACGAATGTTGCGAGTTTGAATTCCACTCATGGCGAGGTATACTTGATACAACATTATGTGATGAAGCTTGTCAATGACTTGCGACAGGTTAGTGGTTTTCTCAGAGTACTATGGTTTTCTCAACCAATAAAACTGACCGACACGATATAGCTGAAATTTTGTTGAAGGTGACATTGAACACTATAAACCTAACCTTAAAACAATAGTTATACTGATGATTATTCAATTCTTTCAACTTCACTTATTTTTCGTTTTGTAATTTCAGAAGAATATGAACCTCCACAATCCAATCACAGCACATCAAATGTTACAGACATTGATGACATTGTTGAAGCAGACGATAGTCTCCATGACGACAATGACATCACAAATGGTACAGTGTCATCACCAGATAGTAGTGATCATGATCTTCCAGACTCTTTACACGACGACTCAGCAGAACATATTGAGTGCAGGGAGAGGAGAGATTCTGGTGTTGGGTCTTCACTTACAAGAGCTCCCAGGTGGGTGTTTCCCATTAAAGATTGACGGAAACAAAATGTTTGCTTCTGTAAAGTAAAGATGTTATCCATGAATATTAGTACATGTAGCAGCGGAAAATGTTAAGAGAACCATATAAATCTGTATAATCGATTAAAATGAACAGCAAAAAAATACCACCCTGTCGGTCAAAAATTGATACCGCTGACACACATATATACATGACTGCTCATTGTCCTAGCCTGGTACAGACACTTCAATTAAAAGTGGTGGGGTTAAACTAGTTTTATGGGCTCAAGTTACCTCCCCTTTCAGTTGCGGTCATGTAAATGTTGTGAGTGTGAGTAAAATGCCAACCTTCACATATAACTGGGAGAGCAGCATTGAGAAAAATAATATTAACTAAGCCTGCAAATTATTTGTTGAATTGGATCAGAAAGCATGATGTGACATAACTTTACAAAGAATACAAATTTTGAAACATGTACATCCATTATTTCCAAAGATTTAAGAACAATTAACGTGTTTTTATGTCATTGTTTAGATAACATTTTTTTCTCTTTTTCTTTTCAGTGATAGGAGAAGGAACAGAATAAGATGGCATAGTTTCCAGAAATCTCACCGTCCAAGCTTCGGCAGTCAGAATGTGCACATTACAAACTTGTCAGTGTGTCAATTAATGGTGCTCCAAAAACTTTCACTGTGTAAATTAACGGGTTTAATAGAAAAATACTCACAAAATCGTTCTGGGTGGAGCTGGACAGTGCCAAGATTTATGAAAAGACACAAAATACCAGATTATAAAGAAAGAAACGTCTTCGGAATTCCATTATTAGTGACATTACAGAGAACAGGGCAGCCTTTGCCTCAGTGTATGTTGTATGCCATGCGATATTTAAGGAAAACGGCCAAAGATGCTGTCGGAATCTTCAGAAAAGCCGGTGTCCGTTCAAGAATACAGAAACTAAAAAATGATGTTGAAGCTAATCCAGGTATTACAAAAGCCTTCAAACTGTTTTTTAATCTTGCTTTAATCATAATGAGGGGAAATGTTAATAAAGGAAAACCCTGATAAAATGTTTCCATTTTGTATTCAAAGCTATTATTAAGAAAGGATTTAGATGTAAATCAACATGAGAGTCTATCCAATTTTCCACTTTAGACACACATTTAATTGAAGGAACAGTTCTACATTTGACAGTCACAATAGAATCTTAAAAAAAAAAATGAGCATGACTCGTACCCTAAAATTGAATGTGAAACTGCCCTTAGCCTGTATGAATTATACTTATGAAGAACAGCTATAATGATTTTGAAATCACCTGCATTCATTTGCATTAAATCTATAATAATATCCCTAGAGTTTTAGCTTTTTCTGAACCCTTTTACGTCCCTTCAAATCTCCATTTAATTAAATAGTGACTCAGCAGTTCAATAAAACTTGTGATGAATTAAAGTGTTTGTTTGTTTTCTCAAGCATAAGATGTGTAGAATTTCTGTTTGGAAATTGATGAAATGTACGGGATGATTTGATCCTAATTTATTCTATAAAACTTTCATATGTCAATTATATTATTACGATTTAGCTACTTTCATCAAGGATATTTTTATTTTCTACATTCAAGGATACAAACAACGTTTCACAAAAATCATACATCCGTAACAAATACAGTACGATCGATCGATCGATCTTTTTCCCGATGTTGAAATTAACGAAATTTTGTATAACGTAATAAACAGCTGGTAAGACCAGGTAGACTGAAATTGAATTTCATTGTTTTCATTACTTCTCCACGTGTTAAATCAGCAAAAGTCGTTATCAATTCTTTCTAACAGAAACGAGGAACAACAAGTAATGATTATTTATAGTTGTTAGAATCGACCTACTCAAATTTTTAATCTGAAAGAAACTGATTATGGTTATAATGCTGTTTTGATGATTGTTGCTGTTAATTTTATTACATTTATTGATTTTTGTTATGTTCATTCAAGTGTATCTGGCAATTTTCAATAGAATATAATTAAGTATTGAAAATAAGGGCATGGGGGTTATGGTGTTTAATGCCACTTTCAACAATATTATTTTCAGTTATATCGTGGCAATCAGTTTTATTGGTGGAGAAAACCACAGACCTGTCACAAGTCACTTTTTTGTTTTGTTTTCGTAGTGTAGTCTCATACTTTATTCATCATCATATTTTGTCTCCCAACAGTGACATAAGTTTCCAAGTTAATGAAATACTAGACTAGACAAAATATTATATAGAATATAACGTAACATAACATGCCTCCAGGTCTCTACAAATAGGCAATTAAAAAAATATCTTGTAATACACAAGGGAGATAACAATCAATTTTGAAAAAAAATTAAGATGTGAAGTGTATATTGCTTTCAAGTAATTTATAGAATGCAGTCCTCGAAATGAAAATTTGAATTTACTGGTCCGGATCCAATTCTGGAATTTATTTTTATATAGTTCTAAATAAAAACTGAGAAATGTACTGGTCCGAACAAAGTTTTACCGGTCTTGGGCCAGTGGACCGGTCGGTGCTCATCGTGAGGACTAAGAATGTTTGGTATTATTTTTTATTATTACAAGAAAGGTTTATAATTCTGAAGTATCTGCTACTATTCAAAACTTAGCAATACAACCAAATATGGGGGTGTGCTTCAATCAGGAAAATACAAAATGTTATTTCTTAATTTTAGGTGGTAAATATAATTCAACTAAATATTTGTCTTTTATTTTTAGAATTTGTTTTCATATTTTTGATAGAATTTGACTTCTTTTTAATGTAAAAATGACTTCTTATTTAAGACCATTAGTAATCAACATTAGTACAGAAAGATTACAATTGTTTTATATTGACCAATAAAATCTGCTTAAAGGAAAAAGAAAAATTACGTATTACTTCAATGTGATATGATGTTATTGATCAAAAAGATCATGAAAAGTGTAATTTACTACCGTGTGCCAATACATGACGGAAATATATCTCTATATCTACTGGGATATGTATCATAAACCCTAATAATTTTACGTGATTTACACAATTCTTTATAAATCTTTGAGACAGTGGAAACTGTCAGATTGTACAGAATGTAGGAATACTCAGGTTTTATTTTTGTTAACAGAAATACTCTGGGATCATAAAATTTTGTTGGATGTCACAGGATGTCTGAAAACTCAGGTGTCGGATTGCACAAGTTCCACTGTACTGCTATTCTAGCTTTATAATGGAGGACAAGGCTCTCTTGATACTACCCATTTTTTATATGTTTATTTATGTATTGTTAAGTGGTTTACCATTATATTTTGTTTATTTGTCATAAATTATGAAAACAGCTTGTAAGTCAATAAAATATTCGATATTTATATTTTCAGATACAATCAATTTTGAAGATCTACAAGCATATGATGTTGCCGATTTGTTGAAACAGTACTTCAGAGAACTACCTGAATGTTTAATGACCAATAAATTGTCAGAAATCTTCCTAAATGTATTTATATGTAAGTTGTTTAGGATATGTAAGCCTCCCGTTTTGACAATTAGGAAATGTGATTGTTGACAATTCTTTTGATTTTCTATGTTTTGAAATAAAAGACAAAAAAATACCACACTGTCGTAACAGTTCTAAAATCTAATAAATAAATCGTAAAAACGAAATACTCCGAACTTTTTTAAATTTGTCAACAGATAAATGTTTTTTTTAATATTCAGCAGTAGCACCATATATACAAATGTATTCAACTGAATTGGAGATATAGAATAATGGCAGTCATGGAGACCGAGACAGACATTATGACTTGGTGATAAGTGATTAACGATATTTTTTAAAACGAGATGACTGAGAAACGTCCTCAAGTTTTAAAAAACATCTTTAATTATTTTATCGCTATGATTTGGTAATGTGACGTCATATTAGAAAATAGCGATATTACTACGTGCATCCTTGACAACGCTTAGCGATTAGCGATAATTGGAATCATCTCAGCACTTACGTGATATGAAATATATTGGTTTTAAGCATCAAAGGGAAAATAAACAAAATAGCGATAATCATGTTTATCGATACCTTCAAATCTAATGTTGCTACTTTTATCAGTAACGTCATAATGGGTTTGACTTCAAACTGACAGTTGACACTAATTATATCCCAAGTTGTGTTTAAATGAAAAGTGTATAAATTAACGATGAATAAGTGAACATGAATAAAGAAAATCAAATCAAAAATCTGTTGAATATTAAGATTTAAGGAACAGTGCATTGCTTTGATATATTACATATTCTAAATTATGATTGGATGGTTGTACAATATCTTTATTAATAGCTTGTGTTGACTTCTATTCAATGTCTTACTACGGTGCAAAGTACGGCATAGCATAAACGATTATTATGTCTCGCCTTCGAACGAAGGGAGACATATTGTTTTAGTCTGATTTTTTCTTCTTCCGCTTCTTCTCAGCGAAGCTTGTCCGGACCATAACTTTTTTGTCTTTCCAGATAGGTCAATGATATTTGGTATGTGGGTGCATGACCATAAGGCAGTGTGTCGCATACCGTAATGACCTTCGTGGGACCTTGCCCTTTGACCTCAAGGTCAAATAATTGTTTTTTAGGGGAGACATAAGTTTTAGGTATCTAAAAACAGTTCTTCCTAGTTTTTCTATTAATTTTATCTGGGTTTCAAACAGAAAACCTGGTTATTGCATTGAAGATGTATTAGGATGGGCAGGGACACCTCTAAGGTTGTCTCATTGAAGAAGTACTAGGATGGACGGGGACAACCCTATGGTGGTCTCATTGAAGATGTTCTTGGATGGGTGAGGGGCACTTCTAGGGCTATCACATTGATGATATACATTGGTTATGTTTACCTATTATAAATAGAGATACTATTTGTACATTACCACCAAAACAGGAAAGACTAGATTGTGTGACAATGTCTTTTTCACTTATTTTTGTACGTTTCAGCTCTGCCTGCAGAATCTAGATTAGAAGCTCTCCAGTCAACAGTCATCTTATTACCAGATGAGAATCGTGAAGTTTTACAATCATTACTGTACTTCCTGGCAGATATTTCCCAAGATGCATCAGAACATCAGATGACGGCGAGTAACCTGGCCGTATGTTTTGCTCCATCACTTTTCAGTCTAAACGGTACAAAGTCTATAACGGCAAGCCCCAGCCCAAGACGTCCACGTAAAAATCTAGGTGTTCCAGACGCTAGAGAATTACTGGAGCAGAAGGCAGCACACGAGTGTCTTACTACAATGATAAAAGACTGTAAAGAATTGTTTATGGTATGTTATAATTAAATGTTTTAATTGATAATTGATTCATATGACTGAAAAACAAAACTTTAACTTTAAAATGGGCAAAAGTGTTTTATATTGTTACAGGTATTGGAGGAGAAAACTGGAAGTACATCCAAAAAAGAATCGGACTTGCCACAAGTCACATACAAACTTTATAATACCCCCCACAAACGTAGTTTGATGGGTATATAGGAATCGGCCTGTCTGTCCGAACCAACTTCCTAATCTTTTGTCCGATTTCCTCAAAATTTTGTGGAATTTAAGATCACGATGTGTGAACTTTGCAGTGTAAAGGATTTTATTGTCCATTGAGTTTTAGCCCTGTTATGCCTCTTTGGACTTAGAAATTTTGAGACAATTCAGTGTGCACTTTGTCATCGCAAATTCTCCTACATGATTAATCAGAAGTTCATGAAACTTTGTACATTGCAAGATCCTAATATGAAGATGTGCACATTGGTAGAATATCTCAGTCCATTGCGTTTTTCCAGAGTTATGCCCATTTGGACTTTGAAATTTGATACAATTCACCGTGCACTTTGTCATCACAACTCCTCCCACATGCTTAATGAGATGTTTGTGAAACTTAGTATATTGTAAGATCCTAATATGAAGATGTGCACATTAGTACCATATCCTGATCCATTGAATTTTTCTAGAGTTATGCCCAAAACTATGCACTTGTACATCCTTGGATTCTAATGTGCAGTTATGTGCATTCAAACATAGAAATTCACCATTTTTTCACGAAATATGGTTTTGATATTGGACTGATGGATCTTCATGAAATATTGTTTCGATATTGGACTGATGGACATAGAGAAAACATCAAATAAACAATATTTTGAATTGATCCATCGAGTTTTCCCAGAATTATGAGTCTAAAAGTTGTGTTCCAAATATGTTTTGGCTCAATTAGGATGATGGGGACGCGGGGGTATTAGTCCTGTGTAGCGGACAGTTAAGTTATTCCATTTATGTATCAAAGCGTGACTCCTGTGTCCAGCAGTACCTCTAGTTACATAGGTTGAACCTTGTACACTTTGCTATGGGCCGGAATTAAAAGCATAATTTAAGTGCTGATATGCTTCGATTGAATAGGTAGATGTAAATCCAGTGGACTACGATCATGACAAGACTTCAATTGCATAGGTAGATGTAAATCCAGCATGCTACGATCATGTCAATGACGACCCTTTAAAACTTTTGATACAATTAGATTTATTAGGATGAGAAAAATCAGATTTAACTCATTTTCATACAATTACACACACCAAAATTAAACACCAAGAGAAACCGCCACAATTTCCCAATTTGTGGTAATTAATTTTTATATACTAGTAAGTTGATATGATAATATAATTTATTATTTGGAAGTTTGTGTTTACTATTTTAGGAGTAAATTACTTTGAAACGTAAATAATCGGATAATTTATTTGACTGTTGTAGATATCTGAAGTCACAATGAGCAAGTGTAGTTTTTCATACATAGAACAAGGTGATCCAATATCATTACAAGAATTCAACAACAATTCGTCAGAGACTGAACCAGGTTACCATGGATTTGTAGATACAGCAATACAAGCTCTCTTGAAGGTAAGACTTTGCAAATAGGGTGCCGTTTTTGTATAACATTTCAAAATAATTTAGAAAAAATTGCAACATATTTTAAATATTTCCCCCAATTTTAAACATGATTAGTGTTCAGGAAATTCTGAAATTCAAATTCCATAATTCAATGTGTACAGAAAAACACTACAGTCACCTAAAACAATGTTACCGTAGTTACACTAATGTATCCATTTTACAGCTGATAATGAAAAAAAAACAAATAAATTTCCATGCTACGTACCCACTTATAAAAGAGCATACAATTATTTAATTTAGACCTTCTGTTAATTCTTCTATATTTTGATACATGTAGAAAAGAAGATGCATCTCATTTAAATGTATAGTGTCTACGGTTAGAGTAATTTTTTCCAAAGAATATATTAACCCTTTCGCCGATGAGTCCCGCAATAGCGGGATTCTCGCTTCAGACGACGAGTCCCGCTCTAGCGGGATTCAGATAGGTGGTTTGAATTTCCAGCCGGTGAACACGTGTTGTTCATTAAGAGTTGTCGTCCTTTTGTCATTTCCGTTTTAGTAAACATCGAACAAAAAAAACGCTTGAAAAAAGACAGAATATTAACAATTTTATGCGTGTTTGAAGTTGAGAAAGTAAAATGTCTTGACGGCGCTACAAAATGTCCGATTCTTAAGAGGGGGAGGCTTCAGAAAGTGAAGAATCTGATAACGAAGTGGCAGATTATTGACTCTATCGTGGAGGGGATGACGCTCTTGACAGAATATTAGAAATCTTACAAGAGGATGAGGATGCAGAATTTGAAGGGTTTTTACCCGATTATTAACGAGATCCAAAATTGAACTTTCATAATTTTGAATTTGATCTTCAACCACCGGA
The DNA here is from genome assembly GCA_963680875.1 of Bathymodiolus brooksi. Classification (NCBI taxonomy): domain Eukaryota; kingdom Metazoa; phylum Mollusca; class Bivalvia; order Mytilida; family Modiolidae; genus Bathymodiolus; species Bathymodiolus brooksi. The sequence goes on along the minus strand of OY804582.1, from coordinate 94,270,767 downwards.
CTTTACTGGCCTTTCTGAATGGATCTCTAGTCAGCATTTTACATATCTAGTCAATTAACATTTTTTAAATAATAACAAATACTCAATAATATTGAAGACTTTTAATGTGTTATACATTTTATTCATATACAAAATAACAGTGAAATCCGTATTATTTTACCTGTAATTATAAAAGAGACAATTTTTATCAAACTGATCCAGTAAGATGAATTGATGTTTTATTGAACATTTTCACAAGAATCATGAACTTCAAAACAGAATTTGATGTTAAAAAAAAATTTATTTAGTTAATAGATTAGTTTTTACCTGTTAATTGCATTTTAAGGTAAATGTGAGAAGTCCTCGGTATTGCCTCCAAAATAAAAACAAATTACACTGATATCTCAAAAAACCAAATTTTGACAATTTTCTTAATCCAATCGGTCAAATTTGAGGAGATTTTCTCAGGGAAGCCATCGTCACAGTGTTACATCTGTGTGGGCAGCCATCGGTGAAAGGGTTATATGACAATATTTCAGTAATATGGTGGCGGTCAGTTTTATTGGTGGAGGAAACTGGAGAAAACCACAGACCTGTCAGAAGTCACTGACATTTTATTACATAATGTATCAAGTACACAAGATTTTAACTTGCAAACTTTAGTGGTGCATAGGAAGTTGTAAATCCAACTACCATATGATCAGGAACACAACAGCCCCCTTTTTATCAATTTAATCATGGACCATATAACTATAGAATTTTCATGTTTTATAGGAATCTCATGATAAGTTTCGTGGCTGGGTGTCTGTATCAATACCTAGTGAGGTGGATGTTTCCTTCAAGAAAGTAGATGATGGTCATCCACTCAGACTGTGGAAGTGTTGTGTGGATGTGGAAGCTCCACCTGAAGTGGTCCTTGAAAGGGTCAGGGATGAGAGGTATGTACGGAATGTTTAATATTTTATAAGCTAAATAAAAGTTTAGGATGTTGAACTTCATAAAAAAAATAATTATTTCATCGAGTAATAATGGAAACCAATTTAATGTGGTTTATAATGACAATATATGCCTTGGTTTTTTTTCATTTGGGATGTTTTATATAAAGAATGAAAAATTATATTTGATTCAAAAATCTAATTGGAGAAACAAGTTGTTTCAAGTAATCACATTCCCTAGTTAAATTTTTATTATCCCCTCGCCAACGAAGTTGCGAAGGGATATAGTAATGCTACCGTCTGTCCTTCCTTCCTTCCATCCGTCCGTCCTTCCGTAACATCCTTGTGAACACTAGGATCAACATCCTTCAGTGGATTTTGACCAAACTTGGTACATATTTAGTCCTTATAAGAATCTGGAAACCTATTGATTTTCAAGGTCATATGTCAAAGATCAAGGTCACCAGGTCAAATATTTACCGCATAACATCCTTGTGAATGATCTAGAATCAACATCCTTCAATGGATTTTGACTAAACTTGGTACATACTTAGTCCTTAGGAGAGTCTGGAACCCTATTGATTTTCTAGGTCATAGGTCAAGGTCACTGGGTAAATTTGTTACCGTGTAACATCCTTGTGAACACTCTAGAATGAACATCCATCAATGGATTTTGACCAAACTTGGTACATACTTAGACCTTAAGAGAATCTGGAACCCTATTGATTTTCAAGGTCATATGTTCTAATTTTTAGGCGAGGGGAAACGCCACGCTTTGCATTGCCCTTGTTTAATTTTTACTTATGTTGTATATTTCAAATTCTGTAATCAAAGTCATGTAAATGTTTATATAAATCATAATTTATAGTTTTGTGTTGTACCATTTTCAGGCACATTTGGGATGATGATTTATTGAAGTGGTATACAGTAGAGAAACTAGATCACCAGACAGATGTGTTTCATTTTGAACGAAATTCACTACCACCACATCCTGCTACTAATTTTTGTGTATTAAGGTAAATTTAGCAGACATTAATTAAAATTTTAATTGAAAATTATTCAGAATTAATTGTAGTGTGGATTTTTGTGTGTGTTGTAGTAGGGATTTTTCTATTTTTTTCTTTTCCATTGCAATTTGTGTCATGTTAATTTCTATTAGATAGTGGCTGTCAGTTTTGCAGGTGGGGGAAACCAGAGTACCATGAGGAAACCACTGACCTGTTGCAAGTCACTAACAAACTTTATCACATAATGTTGTATCGAGTACGCCTCGCCTGAGCGGGATTCAAACTTGCAACTTTAGTGGTGATAGGCACTGATTGCATAGGTAATTTTAAATCCAACTACCATATGATCATGACCACTTGTCTAATATGATCCTTATTAATGTTTCCTTAGAAAAATTAGACTATGCTGAAGTTATCTAATAACAGATAAGTTGCTCTTTTTAGAAACTAAACAAAATATTTGAGGGAGGGGAAGTAACTCTAGAATTTGAATATTTTTCTGTCATTTTCTAATTATAGAGGCTGGAGAACAGAATTAGCAAAAGGATCTTGTGCTTTAGTGACAACTTCAGTAGAGCACCCTAAAGTAGAAACACAAGAGGGTATCCAGGGTGTAGTGTTGGTGTCTCATTTCTTGATAGAACCCTGTGGCACGGGTAAATCCAGAATTATTTTCATGTCCAGAGTTGACTTAAGGTAAACAAAATTCTTAATATTATTTTGTATTTTTGTACAAAAAACTGTTTATATATTTATTTATTTGTTATTGATTGAGAAACAGAAAAAATGTGAAAATAGTCAAACCTGTATATTTAATAATTCACACTACATTCACAGATAAACTGGAAAAAAAAACGAAGAAAAAAAAATAGAAACTGTTTATTAGGCCATCTAAAAAAAATGTTCTGGTTCTCAGACAATGAATTTCAAAAAAGGGCAAGGTAGGTAGGGTTTTTATTTTTTTGTTTTTATTTCCAATCCAACATGGGAAGGGTTTTTATATTTTGTTTTTATTTTCAGCGGTTTAAACGCAAATCAGTTCAATTCTACTATTTTGGCAAACAAACAAGACAATAGTGTTTACCCTGTCAACAGACAGGATAGTCCACGGAATTATTTGTTTGGAACGTTACTATACATTAAAACTGACGAGGACAGTGTTTTCACTTGTAGCCATGCTGAATTTTTACTTTCGTTTTCGATTGATCAGACATTCAAACGTTTGTCAAAACTCATCCACATCACCGGCACGTTTGAAAACTTAAATTTGGCGGTGAATTTGAAAAAAATTGTCTTTCAAAAATACGGCGCGGTAGCAATTTTTTTTCTGTACGACAATAAAAATGTCCCATCGGCCGAAATTTTGAGGGGGCGGCGTTGTTTGAGAACCAGAACTTTTATTTTATTTGGCCTTATTCTGTTGAAATTAATATGAAATGTTCTACACAATAAGAAATAAAATATATTGTCACATAAGACAGGTATCTAGTGAACTAGACTGTATATAATATTTTCCATACTAAATTGTGTGTTTGTATTTTTTTAAACAGAGGACGAACTGCAGATTGGTATAAGAAATCATATGGCTATGTTTGTGTTGGCCTACTAGAGAGGATTAAAGATTCCTTCAAACAAAGCACCAGTGGACCAGAGTCGATAGTTTAGATACACAGTGGGAAAAACATATTTTAAAAAATTTAAGAAAAATAAGCAGTGCAACATATTTGATTGAATGGTTTAAAGAAAATACCGCTTAGGCCTACTCTATTATCTCCTCGGATGTTATAGGAACAAACATTTCACTAGAGAGTATGATAATGAAATATGAACTTGCCATTGCACATATTGTAAATAAAGATGATTTTTATGTTGTAACAAATGCAATATATAAGTTTTGACTATACTTACCAGAGTTATATGACAGAAGATGATTAATTTGACCTCTATAATCTGATCGTAAAGAAACCATATGAAATAAAATATTTAGTGGAGTAATTATCAATAAATATATCAAATAACGACCAAACGTCATTGTTAATGCATTTTGGAAAATGCATTTATATAGTGCCATTCTCATCTTGAAAATCGTTCATCAAGAATCATTCATCATAAACAATAAAAGGTTATTTTTTTAATTAGTAAAAAGTTGGATTCAAGCTTTTCTTGATTATTATTTGTCCTAAAAATTGACAGACACTCCATTTTTTTTAGACATTAGTTTAGATTTCACTGAAACCAGAATACCTCATGTTTATTTTAAATGGCCACGACTCAGGTGATGGTCGATTGTCCACTTGATCTATATAATGAGATTATAGTAAGGGAGACAACTCTAGGAAGACTGATACTAGTCATATTTTTACTTTGTAGTCCCATTATTTTCATGTTTTTTTTTTCAAATCCAATTCTGTCAGAAGGTCCTAGGAAAATGTTAGTTCCTGGTTTCCTAGGCATGTGTTTTCTTAAATATCAGTTCTTTACAAGAAAAACTTTTTTGAAGAAATAAAACTTTTGTTGAAATATTAATGCTTAAAACCTATCATAGAATTTGGAGTGAGTAATAATGATGTCCACTTTGTACTATTGCTAACCCACTGAAACAACAGTCTGTGGGTAGACATGTCATTCCACTTGGACATATTATTCTGATTCATAGCCATTCAGTCTTTGCTGTCACTCCTTAATTCTGCATGCTTAGCGGAGAAGCAACACATTTCAATTCTATGGTCTTTAGTTTAACACGACTGCAGCTGGGAAACACAATCTACTGCATTCGAGGCGAGCACGCTAACCACTACGCCACAGCTCAGGCTATTAATTGTTTTTTTTTTACATTTTTGTATATTATATATACAAAAACGTACATAAAAACCATCATTTTCTATTAAAAAAAAAGAAAAGATTTTTGTACCATCTATTCCACATCTTTTCTATTTAAAGAAAAAGACACTTTTCGATGGAAAACCAGAAACCTACATTATTTCGTTAAAGCCAATATTAACAGATTGACATGATTATCTCTACAAGTCAGTTCTACAAAATATCTGTGTTATTGTTCGTATTGTATATTATATTCTTTCAACTCCTATTGAGAGGACATTTTCCACATAACGTTATTATAAAAATAAAAGATAAAAAACTTCAGCAATCAAGTCATATATCCATGTTAGATATATGGTATTGTTAATTCAGTAATAATGTTGATACAAATAGGTAACATTATATTGTAAGTTACAATATCATATGTAATCTTTATATTGTAAGTTACAATATCATGTGTAATCTTTATATTGTAAGTTACAATATCATGTGTAATCTTTATATTGTAAGTTACAATATCATATGTAATCTTTATATTGTAAGTTACAATATCATATGTAATCTTTATATTGTAAGTTACAATATCATATGTAATCTTTATATTATAAGTTACAATATCATGTGTAAGCTTTATATTGTAAGTTACAATATCATGTGTAATCTTTATATTGTAAGTTACAATATCATGTGTAATCTTTATATTGTAAGTTACAATATCATGTGTAAGCTTTATATTGTAAGTTACAATATCATGTGTAATCTTTATATTGTAAGTTACAATATCATGTGTAATCTTTATATTGTAATTTACAATATCATGTGTAATCTTTATATTGTAATTTACAATATCATGTGTAATCTTTATATTGTAAGTTACAATATCATGTGTAATCTTTATATTGTAAGTTACAATATCATGTGTAATCTTCTCTCCTGTATGTTAATACATGTAATTTGTTCAACAAATTGTACCAGATATATCCTTCCTTATTACATGTATTCAATATACTTAATTGTGCAATGCAAACCTCCTTTGTAGTCAGAAGTATGCATTTTGTTACATTGTGTATTCACAGGTGAAAAGTCTTTCTGCACCAAGATATGTCTTCATGTATTTCATATAAAACCTCTTATTTTAGTTTCAAAACATTCTGCCAAAGTCATTTCTTTTCTAATTTTCTTGAAATTTTCACCTTTTAAGTAAAAGCAGAATAAATAAGAGTCTATTGTTTAAATGATTTTTATGATTATATAGTAGAATTGGGTCAAAGCAAAAATTAAATTTTGTTTTTAAATCATGCCTTGAGAAAAATAAAAATAAATTATACGAAGAAGTAACTGAAATGAAATGACAAGAATTGAAAAAAAAATATGGTTTTATATCAAATATATGGGGAAATATTTTAGTGCTGAACGACTTTTGACCTATTACTGTATGTTTAAATGTAAATATACTGTATACTGTATCGATATTGTGTATTGGATCTTTTCATTGATATTCATGTATATTTCTGTTAAGAAATGTACATCACTTTTCATTTACCTCAGACCTATGTTCCCATGGTTCTAATTATTATTGTTATTAAGATGTTCTTAATTAAAGCTGTTTAGAAAAAAATGTCAAATTAAAATATATTTACTTGTATGGTGTGTTTTTTTATATATATAAAAGACAATATAATATGAGGGGTGAAAGGAGGGACCTCATTTGTCCACAATAGTATACTAAGTTAGCTATTCTTCTATAATCATCACTAAGATATGTCCTTTTAACTCATGCTTATGTGATGGTTTACTCAATACTACAGGCTAGGTTTTGACTCATGCTTATATGATGGTTTACTCAATACTACAGACTAGGTTTTGACTCATGCTTATATGATGGTTTACTCAATACTACAGGCTAGGTTTTGACTCATGTTTATATGATGGTTTACTCAATACTACAGGCTAGGTTTTGACTCATGCTTATATGATGGTTCACTCAATACTACAGACTAGGTTTTGACTCATGCTTATATGATGGTTTACTCAATACTACAGGCTAGGTTTTGACTCATGCTTATATGATGGTTTACTCAATACTACAGGCTAGGTTTTGACTCATGCTTATATGATGGTTTACTCAATACTACAGGCTAGGTTTTGACTCATGCTTATATGATGGTTTACTCAATACTACAGGCTAGGTTTTGACTCATGCTTATATGATGGTTTACTCAATACTACAGACTAGGTTTTGACTCATGCTTATATGATGGTTTACTCAATACTACAGGCTAGGTTTTGACTCATGCTTATATGATGGTTTACTCAATACTACAGGCTAGGAGATGTTTATATGATGGTTTACTCAATACTACAGGCTAGGTTTTGACTCATGCTTATGTGATAGTTTACTCAATACTACAGGCTAGGAAATGTTTCACTCAGTTGAAGGTATGAGTTTTGGTCATTGTTTAAGACCCTACTGTGACTGAAATGCAGAACAGCAATAAAAGCACTGTTCCCATATTTTAATTTAGTTCTTTGTATAATGTGAGATAGTCTTTCATGTGCATCCATATCCTTTCTTACTAATAATTAAGTTTCGTCAGTGATGTTTGAAAGATCTGTTTCTTCTGTAGTAATCTAGGTTTCCTCCACAGATAAAGATGACCTCCATTGAAATGATCTTGATTATCCATCAATTTAATCCCCATAAAAAATATAATATACCAAACAACAAGTTGTTACTGGTGGCCAAGTAGTTAAAGTTGTTCTGTGACTACTGACCACTAGTCTAATACTACTGACCACTCATCTAATACTACTGACTACTAGTCTAATACTACTGACCACTCATCTAATACTACTGACAATTAGTCTAATACTACTGACCACTCATCTAATACTACTGACTACTAGTCTAATACTACTGACCACTAATCTAATACTACTGACTACTAGTCTAATACTACTGACCACTAGTCTAATACTACTGACATAGGAGGCCGCCGAGGTGGTGATCGTATGGTAGTTGGATTTGTAACTTCCTATGTAATCGGTGTTTATCACCACTATCGTTGTGAGTGCAAATCCCGCTCAGGCGAGGTGTACTCATGCATCATTATGTGATAAAGTTTGTCAATGACTTGCGTCAGGTCGGTCGCTTTCTCCTTGTTCTCTGGTTTCCTCAACCAATAAAACTGACCCCCACGATATAACTGAAACATTGTTGGAAGTGGTGTTGCACACTATAATCCTAATTTTATTCACATAGGTTCGTGCCCAGATACCCATCTCAAGTGTAATAGTCTACGTCATGTCTGGACTTTTAACAAGCGATGAAAACAAAGTTTAACCTGTAACTCCGCCTAATAATCACCCCTCGCCTCAAATCATTGCACATACTAAAGACCACAACATGTGGTTTAGTACGGTACATTAAATCTGGTAGTTAAGATATAGCTGTAAAATTGCTGAAAGTGATCTAGACTCCAATAACACTACCAAAAACAGCATTGTACAAACAAAAATACAAAAGCATTGATCACTTGAACCAGATACATATTAATACATATGTCTCTGCTTAAACTGACAACCAGATGAATTAAAATAGACATGAACACAACTACATATGCAATCAGTGGCTATCGCCATTAATGTTGCGAGTTCGAACACCGCTCATGGCAAGGTGCACTCGATACAACATTATGTGACTTGCGGCAGGTCGGTATAACCGGGTACTCCGATCTCCTCCACCCATAAAACTGACCACCATGATATAACTGAAATACTGTTGAAAGTGGCGTTACACACCTTAACCCTTAATATATGGAGTGATGAATTAGTGGTATAATTACGTATTTCTGCGACATCACACCATTGTTTCTAAGAATCTATATCTTTCTGCTTTTGTTCTTGCGTATTTAAAAATAACCTTTTACTATTTTAGCCTTAGCAACGTGGAATTAGCATTTTGGTACTATCCGTCTATTGATAGTAAACTAGGTACTAGTGATGGTTGACAGGGCCCAAACCCACACAACTGCTCAGCGGGCAACCCTGTAGCAGATAGGGGAACCCAATCATTTTTAGTTTTTGTTGTTGTTGGGGAAAAAAAGGGGGATCGTCGGGTTATAATACTTAAAGCTTGGACCATAGTGGGTAACATGTTTAGAGGGTACCACACCCCCTCTACGTTAAAGACCTCTTTTGTAGATTTCAGGAAAGAGTAGGTGCATTGTAGTACCGATGTTTACAGAGGAAGCTCATGGTACTGACGTAGAGTCATTGTAGTACTGATGTTTACAGAGGAAGCTCATGGTACTGACGTAGAGTCATTGTAGTACTGATGTTTACAGAGGAAGCTCATGATACTGACGTAGAGTCATTGCAGTACCGATGATTACAGAGGAAGCTCATGGTACTGACGCAGAGTCATTGTAGTACCGATGTTTACAGAGGAAACTCATGGTACTAACGTAGAGTCATTGTAGTACCGATGTTTACAGAGGAAGCTCATGGTACTGACGTAGAGTCATTGTAGTACTGATGTTTACAGAGGAAGCTCGTGGTACTGACGTAGAGTCATTGTAGTACCGATGTTTACAGAGGAAGCTCATGGTACTGACGTAGAGTCATTGTAGTACCGATGTTTACAGAGGAAGCTCATGGTACTGACGCAGAGTCATTGTAGTACCGATGTTTACAGAGGAAGCTCATGGTACTGATGTAGAGTCATTGTAGTACCGATGTTTACAGAGGAATCTCATGGTACTGATGTAGAGTCATTGTAGTACCGATGTTTACAGAGGAAGCTCATGGTACTGACGCAGAGTCATTGTAGTACCGATGTTTACAGAGGAAGCTCATGGTACTGACGTAGAGTCATTGTAGTACCGATGTTTACAGAGGAAGCTCATGGTACTGACGTAGAGTCATTGTAGTACCGATGTTTACAGAGGAAGCTCATGGTACTGACGCAGAGTCATTGTAGTACCGATGTTTACAGAGGAAGCTCATGGTACTGACGTAGAGTCATTGTAGTACCGATGTTTACAGAGGAAGCTCATGGTACTGACGCAGAGTCATTGTAGTACCGATGTTTACAGAGGAAGCTCATGGTACTGACGTAGAGTCATTGTAGTACCGATGTTTACAGAGGAAGCTCATGGTACTGACGTAGAGTCATTGTAGTACCGATGCTTACAGAGGAAGCTCATGGTACTGACGCAGAGTCATTGTAGTACCGATGTTTACAGAGGAAGCTCATGGTACTGACGTAGAGTCATTGTAGTACCGATGTTTACAGAGGAAGCTCATGGTACTGACGTAGAGTCATTGTAGTACCGATGTTTACAGAGGAAGCTCATGGTACTGACGTAGAGTCATTGTAGTACCGATGTTTACAGAGGAAGCTCATGGTACTGATGCAGAGTCATTGTAGTACCGATGTTTACAGAGGAAGCTCATGGTACTGACGTAGAGTCATTGTAGTACCGATGTTTACAGAGGAAGCTCATGGTACTGACGTAGAGTCATTGTAGTACCGATGTTTACAGAGGAAGCTCATGGTACTGACGCAGAGTCATTGTAGTACTGATGTTTACAGAGGAAACTCATGATACTGACGCAGAGTCATTGTAGTACTGATGTTTACAGAGGAAGCTCATGGTACTGACGCAGAGTCATTGTAGTACCGATGTTTACAGAGGAAGCTCATGGTACTGACGTAGAGTCATTGTAGTACCGATGTTTACAGAGGAAGCTCATGATACTGACATAGAGTCATTGTAGTACCGATGTTTACAGAGGAAGCTCATGGTACTGACGTAGAGTCATTGTAGTACTGATGTTTACAGAGGAAGCTCATGGTACTGACGTAGAGTCATTGTAGTACCGATGTTTACAGAGGAAGCTCATGGTACTGACGCAGAGTCATTGTAGTACCGATGTTTACAGAGGAAGCTCATGGTACTGACGTAGAGTCATTGTAGTACTGATGTTTACAGAGGAAGCTCATGATACTGACGCAGAGTTATTGTAGTACTGATGTTTACAGAGGAAGCTCATGGTACTGACGTAGAGTCATTGTAGTACTGATGTTTACAGAGGAAGCTCATGGTACTGACGTAGAGTCATTGTAGTACCGATGTTTACAGAGGAAGCTCATGGTACTGACGCAGAGTCATTGTAGTACCGATGTTTACAGAGGAAGCTCATGGTACTGACGTAGAGTCATTGTAGTACTGATGTTTACAGAGGAAGCTCATGATACTGACGCAGAGTCATTGTAGTACTGATGTTTACAGAGGAAGCTCATGGTACTGACGTAGAGTCATTGTAGTACCGATGTTTACAGAGGAAGCTCATGGTACTGACGTAGAGTCATTGTAGTACCGATGTTTACAGAGGAAGCTCATGGTACTGACGCAGAGTCATTGTAGTACCGATGTTTACAGAGGAAGCTCATGGTACTGACGTAGAGTCATTGTAGTACCGATGTTTACAGAGGAAGCTCATGGTACTGACGTAGAGTCATTGTAGTACCGATGTTTACAGAGGAAGCTCATGGTACTGACGTAGAGTCATTGTAGTACCGATGTTTACAGAGGAAGCTCATGGTACTGACGTAGAGTCGTTATGGATGGTGAGGTGGGATGTATTATAATAATTATGAACAATTGTTGTTTTCGTTTCATATTCAGTTAATTATTTTCTGTTCCTTTCACTAGCAATTGTTGAAATTATATTTTGTTCATCAACTGGAATGGTGCATGTGTAGTTATATCACCGAATGGGTTCACTCCAGAGGTCATGTGCATACAATTATACCATCTGAGAAAGACTACAAATCTTAAAACAACTTCATTCTCTGATATTTTTAAAAGAATGGAGATTTAAGTTATGATATATCAATATGTCACATTTCTACAAACTCTTACAGCTTCTTTATTGCCAAGAGAAATTCTTCCATACTGATGTCATAATCTAGCATGATCAAGTGCAAAATTGATCTATATGTATTTGTTTTTGGTGTGATTTTAGCTTAATACATGAATGGGTGACCAATAACTGAAATATACAAGATACAAGGTACCTTATTTTCCAAATCAGGGCCCCTGGAGGGCATGATACATCATTTATAATTAGCACATAAACAATAAATAAAGTAAAATATAATAATTATTTCATTACCATCCAGTTGCAGATTAGAACAAAGGGAAGTAATTCAAGATTGTCTTAGAATTTTATATTCAATTTGAGTATATAGTATATAAGGAGTGGATGTGGTCGAGTGGTCTAGGGCGCTGGACGTAAGGCTAAGCGAATGGTGCTGCTGTGTATCAATGGTGTGGTTTCAAATCCCGTCGAGGGAAGAACAAAAAATTGACAGCTCTGAAATCTAATTCTAACACTGTTTGGTTTAATTTTCAGACGTATATAATTATATATACATAATATATATAATAATTATAAATAATAAGTGTAAACAAGTGTTTTATAATTCAGTTTGAGTATATAGTATATATACTCATTAAAATAATAATAAATAATAAATGTATACAAGTGTCACATCTGCAGAAAACACCAAGGGATGGTACCAAATGGAGATTTATTCCAACTTGTGCTTGGTGCAGAATAGACACTCAGTTTATTTGGAAGATTTGCAATAGGCATCAGGGGACGGTGCCACCACAAGATTTTTTTCCTATGCCCACAGCAAATCATCCAATGAGTTTGAATTTTTTATATTATAGAGGAAAGATTTTTTGTTTTTTTTTATTTGAACCCAGTCTTAATCATATACTGACAAAGAGCCTTAAGTATTATAGAATTTTCATTATTCAATATCCATAACAATCTATTGTTATCATCTAAATTATTAATGTTTTGACAGATCAATGTAATCTGATCATTAAGTTCTGCTCTTTCTTCGGTAAATTTTACACATTTAAAAAGATAATGAATTTCATCATCAATTCCCCCTGTGTTACACCTGTGACAGACACGATTCTGTGGGAGGGTACCCTGGTATCTGCCCACCTCAATTTGCAGCTTATGAGCTGATATTCTTAGTTTGGTAATATTTTTCCTGTGTTCAAAACTTGCAATACTAAGATAATTTTCAAACCCAAATTACATTTAAATAATAAGTAACATCTCAATTTACCATTCGAGTATACACTTGCATTTGTTTTCCACCACAAAATGTATCTATCTTTTATTATTTTCTTACAATGTTGCTTAAAAGTTGACGAATTATAAGACATATTTCTCTAGACCTGGTATTTTTTCCTTTATATAATGAATTGATCCATACCAAGATGGTTTCTTCAAAAGAAAAAGTTTTTTTAGAGCTATTATATGCAGCCTTTAATAATGGAAAAGAAGATTCAAGATTTTCAAGATGATGTCAATATCCAAGCATTTGTTTAATTATTTGATAGTGTATTGGAAAGCGACACAATTCAGATAAAACAGCAAAATTGGTACTTTTTTGATGAACTCCTAACTCTTTTACAAAAAATATGTTATTTTTCACACTCTATTTTGGGGTAAACAGTGTCTAAAGGAATTGACTCATTTCTAAATCTTGCAGTTAAAGTATGAATGGCGGTGTTTTTAAAACTCAAGCGGCACCATCGTACCCTATTTACTGCCCTACCCACACCCACATGTTGTACATTTGTACCTACTAATTCTACCTTCAGATTGACTATATGTTTAACAAAGAAACCCTACCTTAAAGAGATGTGTCAGATTGTAAAACTTATTTATATCTTTGTTAAATACGTCTCTCCATAGAACCATAGAAGGAACACACCTTTCGTGGTCGGATCTCTGCATGTAGAATTGTGTATTAAAATAAATAAGACCGAAAAATCAATTGTTTACAATATATTCACATTTACTGTAAAACACGATCGAGCGAAATAACCCCGCGCGAAAGACAATATGTGCGGAATGATACAGAGGTCGAACGAGATTCGGGGGAGAAACTACCCAGATTTCTCTTCATATAGTGGATAATGTATCCTTCAAACATCTAGCGTCTAATTTTTGTTCGATTGATTTGTAGTATGATTAACATAATAGCTGTAATTTGTTGATACATCAACATTTGAGATCAAATGTGAATTGGCCATCGTTTCATACTAAGTGTCAATTAGGAAGATTTTCTATACATACAAACGGTTGAATATGCATATGCGAATCCAGAGGGAGCACAGGGGTTCCTAGTTCTAATAATAAAACCCTAAATGCTCGCTTACTCCCAAGGGTTTTAACGGGGTGCAATTACACGTAATGGAGCAGCCGCCGAGATTTTTTGCGCTCGCTTACAGAGTTTCTGACGCCTGTATTTATCAATAATAAGACATAACCTTTCCTTTTGTCCACTATTATAACAAGTTTTTATCACCTAACAGTATTTTAGAATGTAATTCCCACAAAATAAAAATCCATGTTCACTTTCTCTCTGGACATTTTGAATTTCGTTATTTCCGGCCTCACTTTGGTATTTTCCTTATTTGGATGTCGATACCATATTTGGTTATTTGAGGCGTGAATGTTTACATCAGCCGTAGTAAATCGTAGTAAGAAATACCATATTTAGAAAAACTCCGCCTCCCGTAGTTTCCGGTTATGGCGAACGATCGATAAATTTGAACAAGGTTGTTGCTACCTTTGAAAAGCATACATTTCTCAGCCAAGCCGATTTAACAAGGACTGGGATCATCAGTGATAGTTATAATGAAATGTTTGAAGCGTAAATAGTGAGTTTTTATGTTTCAACTGCAATTTATTTTTGCTCCATTGTGACGAATGGGACCACTTTGTAGCTCCGCCGAGACACAAGTTTGTCACAGGAGCTACGTTATTACAGCTAAGGGGACCCGTCCCCTTCTTGAGGTAAGTTATAGACTGGTGAAACAATTTTTAACAAAATATTTTCAATTTAGTCCTTGTAATGTTTCATTTTATCATGTTTTGTCATTTTCGCTTAGATCGATTACGACTCGGTATCGAGTGCCGGATTTACCATTGTGTTTAGATATGCTTAAGCACAGGGCCCCGTTGGCCAAGGGGGACCCATCGTCCTGCCAATTTATTTTGCTTACGATGGATTTTTGCTTATGTGGTGCAATTCTAAAATTTTAACTATTCCTAAATTTCCTGAGCCCATTTCCTGTGTAGACCTACCAGATCTACCTCCTTCAGGGCCCAAGTAAAGTGCTTCATAACTTAACTGGCACAGTGCCTCGTTTGACCTAAATCCGGCAAGTTTTTTTTATTTTTCTTAGCACAAATTGTGTTGCAATCCTTTTTATCTACACCACCACCAGTGGCGGATCCAGAGGAAAAGTGAGAGAGAGAGAGAGAGAGAGAGAGAGAGAGAGAGAGAGAGAGGGGGGGGGGGCGGTCTTCCGTCCCTCTATTAAGCATATCAGCATTCATTCATTCGCCTGTTAAATGTAACAAATCATTATACATTTTTACCCGTTGCATTGTCCTTTTAGTTTATCTCATTACTTTTGAACTTTTGAAGCAGTCGACGATTAATCAGAAAACAAAGTGATATTATAATCACTTAGACATTAATTTGATCAAAATCCATCCATTCTACAAACACAATAAAAATTACCCCATTTTCAACAGAGAAACATGAGAAAATTGGCTAATATATCACGCCGGGTATTCGGAAACTCGGTGCAAGCTAGTTATTTTGAATGTTTTCATTGGTCAATTTTGAATTTTTGGACACTACAGACCGCGGAGCTTGCTGTTCCGTGTTCCGTTGCCGTCATGCTCCACGGTCTGTATAATGCCCAAAAATTCAAAATTGGCCAATGAAAACGTTCAAAATAACTAGCTTGCACCGAGTTCAAAGTGTCCGCACCTGTTCCGAGTATACGAGTACCCGGCGTGATAAGGAAATCAGGGGAGTCACAGCTCTAGATAAATAATTTCAAGTGACATCTCCCTGTAATTTACACTCACTGCTTAGAAACTATTTGAAACTTTTTGGAGAAGATTCATGCGCTTTAATACACTTCATCACATTCACAAAATGCTTCAAAATTGTTGACGGAAAGGCTACTTTCCAGCGTCCCCCCTAACACACAATTCTGGATCCGCCCCTGACCACCCCCTTTAATGGAAATGTCTGGATCCGCCTATAATATGTCTTAGGATTTAGGACGTTCCCTGTTCTTTTTTTTTATTGTCAGTCAACATGTACTGTTTCTTGTCTAATTCGTAAATAAGGTGACGATGACGATTCAGTTCTTCAATAAATACTCATGATTAATTGGGTAGATTTAAATCTGGTCCCGATGCTCCATGTTTTTTTTTTGTGTCAGTCAATACTGGTTCCCGGTTACCGCTGTCTTATTCCAGCTTTATGAAACCGGAAGAGAAGCCATATTTATTTCATGTAGCCTTATGCATGAGATATTTTTGTATCGCTGAATTGAACATGATCTGGTGAAATTATTGACTTGAAATTCAGTAGCTGGATTTAAATTAGGATTTTATATTTATTTATATCACAATTGGTAAGTTTCGATGTAAAATCAGTTAAAAATTCTACATGCAAGTTCGTCTTCATTGATCAACGCATATTGTGGTATAGCAGATAATTTGCGGCTATAGAACAAATAAATAAAGGTGTCATTACAAGGATTTTAAAATGACCGATTGCTTAATTTATTATATAATTCAGATGTTTTAACATTGTTTTATTTGATTATTATTTTTTAGAATGAAAATAATGCTTAAATTGCATTTGTTTACAAACCAACATGTCACATGACTCACAATGCTTCTGGTTAAAAATAGCCACAATTTTTGGTTGAAAGGTTAATGATATGCATATATGTATATATCCATATCACCAATAACACTTGGTCATTAGCTGCCTGTAATATCACTCATACTCCAAATAACTCCAGGAAGCTATAATTTTCATTAATAGCAATTTTTAGATCAGCTTCCTCCTGTTAATACAGAAATTAATGCGACCTAAAAAATACAGATCTCTGGATTGCTGGAAGATTCATTATTTTGACTAAAAATAACACTATGATGATGGAAAAAAGGAATATAACAATGCAGATCAAAGAGATGGCTAACTTCATCATGTATGTACTTGTAGAATTTGTTTTCTCAGATAGCTACATGTATTTTGATTTAAACTTGAATGCAATAATTATAAAACTGCATGATGAAGCCATCTATATATATTCCTTTTAGCATCGTCCCCTGGTGTCTTCTGCTGAAGGGCAACATATGTGCTTGCCTTTCTGCTTTAGACACAGGGAGGATATAAATGGCTCATACCTGTACCTCAAAATTAAGGGTTGACTATCATCCTTTTAGCACCGTCACCTGGTGGCTCCTGCAGAAAGGTTATCATTGAGTTAGCCTCTCTGTTTCAGACACGGGTAGGATACAAATAGTCGGCTCTATCTATTTATTTATCATCGTATTTATATGATACATATATCATAGCTGGATGTATTAAAACATATCAACCACACTGAGCATATAAATGACATGTTATAAGTATATGTTATTGTATCTTTGTCTTTGTTAAACATATGTTATGTTTTAAATAATTATATATATGAATATTCATGCCCCTCGTGGGCCTATATTTGGTAAATAAAGTATCTTCTTCTTCTTCTTTTTCTATACATGTATACATATCGAAACGACAATGCATGAGAGATACAGGATCAGATGAGTGTCAAATTCTGTTACTCCTCTATTGATATCAACATGTAGTGTTCTACATGCAAGACAAAACAGCAATATATATACCTTAGTACTACATAGAGTAACTACAAAGTTTGTGATTTGACCGAGAAAGTGATGTACAGTATCAAACGAGGGAGGTACAATCAAAGTACCGATATATATCTTAAATAGAGAATTCTTTTAACATATAGCATAAGCTTGCCTTAAAACATTGGTACCTCTTTTGAGACATCATCTATTTTTTTTTAAATGTCATAATATTTTAGAATTTCTGTTATCAAGTACTATACTGTTATTTTGTTACAGCTGATGGATTCCAGAATGGTTGTCGGGAACTTGGTAGCAAATACAACATGAACTGGATGTTGGCTTAGAAGTCTTTCAGATGACAGATCAAATTCCAACATAGGAGGACCATTGCTATGACTAATTTTTACACTATTTAAGCTTTCAGTTCAAGTCATCAAAGCTTCATCCTAAATTTTATGTTGAGTTTTTGGGAGGTTTTTTGGAGGGGGGGGGGGGGGGGAGGGGGGGGGGGAAGAAGAGGTGAAAGGATTTTTTTTAGCTGAAAATAGACAAGTTTTCATGTGACAGTAATTAGTTAATTTTTAATAAATTTGACAGGAACCATATTCATCGGAATACGTTAGCTGAGATCTGGAAGGGAGTTTTTTTTTTAATTTAAAATTAATTTATTGAGACATTACATGATTTTGGAGGAAGTTTCCTTGTACAAATACTTTAACTAAATCAATAAAAAAAATTGAGGTTATTTGATTATCATTTTGTTTTAAAAACCTTTTCTTTTATTAAATATTAAAAACAGGGATTTTATCTGTATTAATAATTTTACATTGTTTATGACATCACATACATGTACATGTAGTAGAAATAACCATATGCAACTTATTTGAAGACATTTTCATAGTTCAAAGATGTAAGATAAAAGACTGTTATTATGGATTAAGACTCAGATTTTCTAATAAAAAAGTGATTTTGAAATTTTGCCTATGTTTATTATATTGTATTGACATATATTAGTATCAGCTGAGAGTAAGAGTATATATAAAAAAAAAATTATCAAGCAATTGACAACAAAGTTGATGAACTAAATTAAAAATAATGACTTTGCAATTTACATTTGTATTAATAACTACCATCCAGTTTGGTGACCAACATCATACTTACTGAATATTGATTGAATGAATTACATGTATTTTCCGATATATTTGGTTTGTTTGTTTGATTGTGTTTAACGCCACTTTCAACAATGTTTCAGTTATATTGTGGTGGTCAGTTTTATTGGTGGAGGACCCCGGAGAAAACCACCGACCTGTTGCAAATCACTGACAAACTTTATCACAAAATGTTGTACACCTCGCCCTGATTGAGATATATTATGTAGGATTATTTTCTAAGTTATGTCTTGTCTGGCTGCTGCAAAATATAGTAAAAAAGTATTCCACATATTCTGGTTAAAAATTATATATATTTTTTGTCTATTTTCAAAAATTCGTAATACATTGTTGTACTAATAGGTAGAATGAAGAGTTAGGGTTATGGTGTTTAATGCCACAGTTAACAACATTTCAGTTATATCATGGTGGTCAGTTTTATTGTTGGAGGAAAATGGAGAAAAACACTGACAAACTTTATCACATAATGTTGTATCAAGTACACCTCCCCATGAGCAGGATTCGAAATCACAACTTTAATGGTGATATAAACTGATTGCACAGATAGTTGTAAATCCAACTAGCATACCAACACGAAATAATGGCCCTAGGTAGAATGAACCATATATACAGGATCTGCCTTGAGACAACTGAGCCCCACTGAAGTTGCATACTCTCAGCTGTTCAAGTACACACAAACAAAAACACTAGGTTTTACAGAGAACAGCAATGATTATTATTATGTTATGGGGTCCACAGCTCTTAAGACGACCCTGCATATGTATTTGTGATAAGATTAAAATTAATATCCAACTTGGCTAATACCTTCTGTGATTTTTCGCCTGTTACCCCTGTATACTTGTCCAGATTTGATTTGATTTGATTTTTGGTGTTTTAACTCCACTTTCAACAATATATCAGCTATATCATGGCGACCAGTTTTAGTGGTGAAAGAAGCCGGAGAGAACCACCGACCACGGGCAAGCAACTGGTAAACTTTATTACTTGCGGCTGCGAGTCGACTGCACCCTTTTAGCTCACCTTGCCAAAGGCAATGTGAGCTTTTGCCATCACTTGGCGTCCATCGTCCGTTAACTTTTCACATTTTAATCTTCTCCTCTGAAACCCCTCAGCCAAATGAAGTAAAACTTGGTAGGAAGCATCTATGGCAGGTCCTCTATAAAGATTGCTCATTTCGTCCCGATCCATTAACAAACATGTTCGCCATAGGCAATTCTTGTTTCTGATTGGTTGATTTCTAAAAAATCTTCTCCTCTGAAACCGCTTTGCCAAATGAATCAAAATTTGGTAGGAAGCATCATTGGAAGGTCCTCTATAAAGTTGCTCATTTATTTCCGATCCGTTAACAAACATGACCGCCACAGGCAATTCTTGTTTCTGATTGGTTGATTTCTAAAAAATCATCTCCGCTGAAAGCGCTTGGTCAAATGAATCGAAACTTGGTAGGAAGCATCCTTGGAAGGTCCTCTATCCATAATGCTAATTTAATTCCGATCCGTTAACAAACATAACCACCACAGGCAATTCTTTTTTCTGATTGGTTGATTTATAAAAATCTTTTTCTCTGTAACTGCTTAGCCAAATGAAGCGAAACTTGGTGGGAAGCACCTATGGAAAGTTCTGTATTAAGTTTCCTCGAAGCAGAATGAAAGATGAGCGACAGGCTCTGCCCCTATTAGTATGCATATCAATGATTCTTGATATATAGGAATACAAAGAAAGTATACTACTGGTTAATTTTTTTTCACACTGGTTAAAAGTTTTACATCTGGAAAATCTTTTTTTCATTTTAAATCAGGATCCTCCCAACTGGAATAACAACTCTTCTTAGTATTTTCATGTAAGTAACTGTATGCAACATTAGTGTCTGGTACAGAAGCTAGATTATAAATTAAAAAATACCACTTTTGGCATGGAACATAGTTATTTTAATTTAATGCTTTATTTATTTCAAGACGATTGCAAACAAAGTTGGTCTCCTCAGCATACATATGATACAAGACAAGACAATACAACAGGACTATCTCACACTCATTATAGGAATAAACGCATTTTTTCCGGAATTTATTGATGTATAACCTTGACCAATTCACTCACAAACAAAAAAAGTCCGACTTTTATTTGTTTGTGAGTGAATTGGTCCAGGTTATACATCAATAAACTCTTAAAAAATGCGTTTAATCCTTATAATTCTGTAACTAAGTTTTTTTTTCTTCATTTGTTTTTAAAATTTACCTTTGGGGATTCCCAGTAGGCAGTACGCACACATACATTCCATCGATGTGAGTCGGCCATGAATAACAAAATGAACTAACCTTATTTCCATCTTTAAACTAGACGGTGATGTAATTAAGTTACCGATATTTTCCAATTTGATGGCATTTTGCATTTAGCTACTCAAACAAGTGAAATGCCCACAAAATCGTAAAATAAATCAGTAAGCAGCTTGTGCCAATCAGTGTCCCTTGTAAACAACGTCACAGGATGACGATTTTTACAAAAGTCAAAGTCGATAGATGGTTGTCTTAAGTATTTTTTCAGGAATTTTTTTTTTATGTCAACAATACAAGCTTTTTTTTTCATTGGCATTTATTTTTTTATTTCATATCTAACAATATTTGTCGATTATTAACAATAAACATTGTTTCTTTTATCTTTTTTTATTATCGGGAATCCAAGCCCCCATTTTGTTTGCATTACGAAAAAAGTAGTCCGCTGAACATCGTCTAACGAAAAATAAACTGACAAAACCCCGCCTCCATAAGCGCTTATACCTAATCAGAGTATAGGATTTCTAATTATGTAAATCATATAAGAATTATTCACTCATAATAGTTAATACAAATTATATTTTCAATAGCAATTTAAAATATTTACAAAGCATAGAATCTATAGAAATCTATTGCTATTTTCAATGAATTCATATACACACTGAAATATAACTATGTTATCATCCATAGATAAATCATCACTTCCTGGAAGAAAAAGCTCAACTAAATATGTGTTTATTTCATTTTTTAAACTTTAAATTCACATTTGGACAGAGAAATGATTTAATCTTGTGAAAAAGTGTTTTTCTTAATTCATCATATTTATCACAGTTAAATAAAAGATCCTGTGGAAAATACTTACAATTCAAACACTTCTTCTCAGAAACCACTTCAAAGTTTATAACCAAATTGTGTATGGGATCATATTGTGGGCTTTTATGTAAAATTGTGGTGTCAATTGGAAATGCGAAAATTACCTCATCATGGAACATGATTTAGCAAAGGACCCTGCTTCTCCCAAGCTATTGGGTATTTGAAAAAATTATATGATGCATGAATTATCCTTTAGTGCTCATCATTTTCGCCTGGTTAGGGTAAAATGAAAAATAGTTAAAAAGACATTTCACCATTATTAAAATGAAGTTGGACAAATTTGCAATATCTGCATGAGCACTGGCTTAGGACAGGCAAAATTGCAGGCTAATATGATAAGTCACAGCAGGTAACTGGTCACAGTGAATGCATACACGTTGATAACAACATCGGGAGTAAAGCTAGACAGAAGGTTGCAAATGTTTCTGAAGAAAGGACTACATTATATATTTATACATGCATAGTAGGAAATCAATGGTAACTGTAACAAATGAAATGTTTAAATGGTTTTTTTTATTAAGGCAAAAATACTTTCCCGATCCCTTCAATGATTCATTTAAAGACGGGTGAGGGTATTCCCTCAATATTATTATTATTTGTAACCAAATGCATTATCCTACACAGAATTCAATATGATGTATCACGTTTTGAACACCAAAACATTCTCTGTATCCATTCTCTGTATCCTTCATGGTATTAAGACGCTATATAATGCTAATCCGCTCATTCTCCAAGGGTAGACCTATATTACAGATTTTTTATTTTAAAAAATCGCCAATGCTTGAAAATAGCGTTTGTCATTGTTGATGGTTATGAAGAATAAATGCGTAAAAGAACAAACCCACTAAACAGCTATATTCCTAAAATTAGTTGAGTTACCCAAAAGCAAGTGATAAAAATACCTATTTTGGATGTTTAACTTAAAAGGAAACAACTTTTAATTAAATCTAAGAACGTTTAACTAACAATTTAGTAAAGTAAAAATAAACGAAGTGTCGAAAGAGCATTGGAAGTTAAAAATATATTTTTCTGTTTTATTTTTAAGAACATGGAGAAGTGGCATATTATTTCAACCAAATATTACTATTTTTGACTTTTATATGAGGGGAAAAACGTGTATACGTGTACATTTAAAACTATCCCATTTCTAAAGAAGATCATCAATAATGAATAAATAGCATTCATAACATAGGTAAGAAGAGTTTGAAGATACAAAAGCGGTTATCATAATCCGTAAATCGAAGGAAAGACAACACAATGGCCTAAAGAAAAGGAACAAAAAAAGTATCATTTCAATATTAATGGTTATTGTACATAGTTTTCTTGGTTCAAAATATCTGCATGTGCACACATTTGAAAACTTCTTTTCTGCACATACGAGAATAACAAAATTAATTTATTATCTTTATTCAGAAATTTTAAACTTCTGCATTGCTTAAATTTTGAGAATTTTTTTTCCTTTTACTGAAAATTATCAATTTTTAGATAAGGTTCTTTTTTAATACATTTTTGAATATATAATAAAAAATAAATTCGTAATTTTCCATTCTTTTACTATTCCAAAACTTAATTCAATTTTCTATAACGTTATTTTTAACACTATTTTAATTTCAAATATATTTCCGTCCTCTTCAAAGGCCGCGCATTCTCATATCAATAATTTTCAGTTCAAAGTTCATATTCGGTCATCCGTACACAATTAACCCAGTAGTTGACCAATGAGATCTACAAGCGCCGTTCCTCGCGTGATTTCTCGGTTGGAAGATATATTCCGAATGCACCACACTACAAGGAATAATTATTGTATACTTCACAATGAAAAATACGAAAAACCTCGAACGAAAATCTTCCGCAGATCGTATAACGTGTTTCCTTCCCCTATACTATAATCCCCTGCTTATACGTAAATAAGGTGACGCATCAATTCTTCCAAGAAATAATCTGAAGATTATGTAAGTATAAATCAAAACTTTAAAAGTGTAATCATTTTGTGTGCAGTGTCAAACATAGTTACATATGTCTATATGTAAGACATGATTTACGTGTACTGAATAAGATCGAAAGTTCATGATCAAATCGCTACTTAATTTATAATGGAAAACGAAAGTAGAAAATTTAAAGCATGTTTTAACATATTTAATGTACATAATAAGCTGTGATTTGCAAATTTGTTACATCATTATTGTTATTTTATTATTATAAATTGGAGTTTTTGTGTTTAAGAGCACAGGTGCTCGCGGCACGAATCACCACTCCCCTTTTTTCTAACTTTCTGTTTACAAATTTATTTTCAATAAAATTTCTTTATTTCTTTATTATTTCATCTCTTTTTCCTTATTTTAACTTGTTCGTGTCAATATTCATACAATTTTATGTTAACATCAAATTGCATGTATCGACCCTATATAGATACTAATAATACACAAATTCAAATTCTTTATTAATAAAGAAAGCTCCACAAGGAACATGCATATATGAAAGAATGCACAAATGATTAGAACAAACAAAAGAATAAAACAAGGAAATACAAGGAAAATAAAAAATAATAACAATACTACAATTGTACCATAGTTAGTCATACCCAAATATTTGTAGACTATATATAAACAATACACTGGTATACATATATATATATAAACATGAATCAGCACTGTTGGTTATAGAACATAAATATATTCAGTTACTTATTTGATAAATCTCTTATTGAAAGGCAAGTTGCTATAAAATTTGCAAGATTTTTACAGATGTCTCTGTCTTCATTACTTAATAACCATATAAACTTATTTCTATCTGATAATTCCGGAAACAAATTGTTATTTATATTAGAAAAGAAAGTATTTCTAGCAAAGGAATATTTATTACATTTAATTAATAAGTGTTCTTCATCCTCAACTGCCTCACAGTTACATTGTTTGCATATTCTATTTTCAACTGCAGATTTTGGAATTGTGTATCTGCCCCTTTCAATTTCAAGTTTATGTGCACTTATTCGAAAGCGTGCTAGGG
This sequence comes from Bathymodiolus brooksi, assembly GCA_963680875.1. NCBI lineage: Eukaryota > Metazoa > Mollusca > Bivalvia > Mytilida > Modiolidae > Bathymodiolus > Bathymodiolus brooksi. The sequence continues at coordinate 94,245,928 of OY804582.1, read as the reverse complement.
TTGATCGATTTGATAATTCTTTTATATTATCTAATTATTTTTCCTGTTGGAATATAAATTTAAATTTACAATATGTACGTAATTTATTTTCATTTCTGTTAGTAGCTGGGTTTTGCTTAACTAAATTAATCTCCCTCCAAATTTTTGTATATCTCTCTTTTAATTTTTTTCTTATTATATTTATTTCTCTTGCACCGCAAGTACATGTAAGTGGAGATTTAAACATTTTCAACATATCAAGGTCTTTTAAAATATAATAAATACAGCTAACCCAACAATGCTGACCATTATTATGCATTTTATTATTTTCATCTAATGCTGCTTTAAGTATACAATTTGTTTTATCTTCATGCAATCTAATCCAATATTTTATCATGCTAATAACAATATCTATATACAAAGGATATCTACCAAGTTCTCCAACCACTGCCAAATTTGAGGCTTTGCTACCCATCACCAGAATACTCTTGCATAAATTTAAATTTAGATTTTCAATTTTATGATCATTATATGTCATAGATAAGGTCATTTTTACTTTTCTTGAGTTTACTAGTCATATTGAACATATCCCATACTTCTGAAGAATAAAGTAGCACAGGCTTCACTGTGTGATCAAAAGCTTTTAATATAGTATGAATACTGGGGATACCATATTTAAAAATACTTTTTACTTTAAAAAAGGCCTTCTGTCCTCTATTAACCAGGTCAGAAATTGCAGTAGAAAAATTTCCACCACAACCTATTAATAGACCTAAGTATTTATATTCTTTGACACACTCTAATTTGTAATCATTAACTGAAAAAGAACATTTAATAAGTTTACCTCCTTTATTGAAAATCATTATCTTAGTCTTTTTATAATTCACTGATAAGCCCCATTTTGAGCAGTAGTTGGCAAACTTATCAAGACAATTTTGTAAACCCTCAGATTTTGTTGACATAAGCACTAAGTCATCTGCATATAATAGACAATTAATTGACTCTGACCCTAAATAAACTGGATGGAAAGACTCATCGAAAATGTTAACAGAATCATTTATGAAGATGTTAAATAAGGTCGAACTTAGATTATCCCCTTGCTTCATGCCAATTTCAGATTTAAAACAATTACTTAAATTATTGTCCATTTTCACTCTAAGAACACTACATGAGTATATTGATTTAATAATATTGAAAAACTTACCATTGATTCCATTTTTCAGAAGTTTGTATAATAATGCCGAATGGATGACAGAGTCAAATGCCTTTTTAAGGTCGACAAAGCAAGCATATATTTTCCCTGATTTCTGTATGTATTTACAGATTAATGTTTTTAATTTGAAAATATGATCGGCTGTTCTGGACCCTTTTCTGAAGCCAATTTGTTCATTATTAAGTATTTTATTTTCCCTTAAAAATATAACGAGCCTGTTATTAAGAATACTGTTAAACAATTTACTCAGACAACTATTAATAGTTATACCCCTATAATTATTTGGATCTGATGGAGACCCACTTTTAAAGATGGTTATTAAGTAACCTTCTCCCCAAATTTTAGGATAAGTTCCAGATGAAAGTATTATATTAAAGAGCTTTTCAAGACAAGGAAGTAATGCATGTTGACCATATTTTATCATTTCATTTAAAATTCCATCCATTCCACATGATTTACCATTTTTAAGATTTTTACATGCTTGCATTATCTCCCTTTGACATAACTTTATCTAGTAATTCATTACCTGCAGAACTGTCCAACCCTTTTAACATATCATTAAATTTTGCAACAAACTGTGTTTGACACTGAGGTATAGAATTAATATTTTTGAAGTGAGTGTGCCATGTTGCAAGGTCTATGCAAGAGTCTGAGCTGTTTTTCATTTCCGGTTTAAGGGAGTTGAAAAGTTTCCAAAACATTTTAGGATCCGACTCTTCTAAATCATCTATTTTATTCATAATAGTTTGAAAGTATGTACGCCTTTTTCTTTTTCGTTCTCTGTTATATTTAGAATTGAGTTGACTATTATATGGGTCAAAAGAAAGTAATCTACTGTAGTGATCTACAGACATACATAACTCTTGTAGAGACCTGTCATACCAACGTTTATTATTCTTACACAAGGCATGCAACTCGGCAGGTTTAAAAATCGCTTCGAGTACATGTATCATACATGCCAACCCTCGAGAGACTAAAAGCGGTAGGGGGACGCGGAAGGACGCAAAATGGTGCATTCTGCTGCATTTTGGATATAAAATCTGTCTAGTCAAAACTTTAAATAGAAGATTTGCTACTTCCTGGTAAAAACATTGCCAGGGATCTGGATGACTGAACATCCTTAGCTTCCCCTTATGTTTTGCGGTACCTACATGCTTTGTCACATCACAGTCGTATGAATTTTAGTCATAAATAGAGAAAAATAGTGAAAATTTAGATGTTGGGGTAATATAATATATATATAAGAGTCTCTTATATATATATATGTATTATGTGAAAATTTAGATGTCGGGGTAATATAATATATATATAAGAGTCTCTTATATATATATATTATGTGAAAATTTAGATGTCGGGGTAATATAATATATATGTATATAAGAGTCTCTTATATATATATAAGAGACTCTTATATATATATTATATTACCCCAACATCTAAATTTTCACTATAGACTCTTGTATATATATTATATTACCCCAACATCTAAATTTTCACTATTTTTCTCTATGACTAAAATTCATACGACTGTGGTCACATCACTAAAGTCTATGACCTCCGTGATTGATTGAAAAATCAGTCCTGCAGAATTCACAAAATGCAAATTTATTTCCCTTTCGGGAATGTTTAATGAAATGAACCTCATCAGTCCATGCTGTCTTAAATACGTTGTCATAACGTAAACGAGCCTTCTTTTTTTCTGGCGTTTCGGACATATTCATTCAGACATTGATCTGTTGATGTTTAGGAATCATAAGTTCAAAATGTAGTGCTTCAAAACTTTATTTTAAAAACTGTTTCTGATTGGTTTAATGATAAAGAATTGACAAATGGAAGTTTCCGGTATAAATTAAGAGAGAAACGATTACGGAAAGGGCCTAAATAATTTGGATTTGTACTCATTTATACGTCGTAGAAATCTACAAGAATAATCAACATATGAACAATTCACGATAAATTTTTTTACATTTTTTTTTTTTAATCGGTAGGAAAACATCTAAAATCGGTAGGCAGTAGAAGACTTAAAAATTCGGTAGACTACCGCATAAATCGGTAGGGTTGGCATGTATGCATGTATTGCACCTTATTTCCATTATGTCATTCAAACTAGGACATGTATCCATTCCTAAAAGACGCATCGTTTTGTCCCTGTTTTTGTTTTGTGCATACGATAGCTCAGTTCTCCAGAATTTTAAGATTTTCACACATTTATTGCCAAATTTTTCGTATAAGGACCCACGGCTGACGGAAGTGACGTACCACTGCATTAACTTCAACGATAGGGTCAGAAAAGTTCAAAAAAATTATTATTTAAATGTTTGGAACGTTTCTGACCCTATCGTTGAAGCTAATGCAGTGGTACGTCACTTTCGTCAGCCGTGGGTCCTTATACGAAAAATTTGGCAATAAATATGTGAAAATCTTAAAATTCTGGAGAACTGAGCTATCGTATGCACAAAACAAAAACAGGGACAAAAAGATGCGTCTTTTAGGAATGGATTCATGTCCTAGTTTGAATGACATAATGGAAATAAGATGCAATACATGTACTTGAAGCGAGCAGGGGTACGATTTTTAAACCTGCCGAGTTGCATGCCTTGTGTATTATTAGTATCTATATAGGGTCAACACATGCAATTTGATGTTAACATAAAATTGTATGAATATTGACACGAACAAGTTAAAATAAGGAAAAAGAGATAAAATAATAAAGAAATAAAGAAATTTTATTGAAAATAAATTTGTAAACAGAAAGTTAGAAAAAAGGGGGGTGGTGATCCGTGCCACGAGCGCCTGTGTTTAAGAGATGAACAAGCGGTGTACAAACAAGGAAGTGTTCATGTAAAAGCTAGGGCGTACATTACATTAGGGGTGTTTCTAAAAGACGGAATCGGAAAACGGAACGGGAAGAATTGTTCAAATTGGCTGAATTTTTATTTAAAATATTATGCAATAAGACACACTATACAGTATAAAGGCCAGTGAAGACGTTTTGGATCAACCGAACTTGGTGACCACAATAACCCTAACATCTAAACCTAACCCTATAACCCTAACCCTAACCTTAACCTAACCCGATTACCCTAACCATAACCGGCCTTAATCCTAACCATAACCCTTAAACCGAACCATAATTTTCTGTCTAGTGTTTTGTAGATCATTAGTTGTCCTTTTGTCTTGTATCTTTTGGTCATTGTGTTGTCTGTTCTTCTTTGATTTACGGATTATGATTACCCCTTTGGTATCTTCAAGCTCTTCTTACAGTAAGTCAGGAGTTTTGTTTTCTGATAATAAATCTGACATCCATGATATAACTGAAATATCATATAAAGTGATAAAGTTTATAAGTGACTTACAGGAGGCCAGTAGTTTTTTTGTACAATAAACTTGACACCCTTGCTATAGCTGAAATATCATATAGAGTGATAGTGTCTATCAGTTACTTACACTTGTCATCTGACATTGGTCTCATTTTCATGGCATACTGAATTTGTTAAATCTATGTTTTCGTAATTATGTCCGTTTCATCATTACCATGCATCATTAGCTCACTATATTGTGCCCACACATTCTGATGGAAGGTAGATGGGAATACTAATCTCACTTTAATTTCATTTTTAAAGTACATTGAGTGAAATTATTGTCAGACAAAATTTGAAACAGACAATTTGTAGGGGCAGGCAGCTATAGACATGTGCTAACAATTGTTGTTTTTATGTATGTTATCTGAAGTCCAGCTGATCACTGTATCACGTTATGATTTTAATTCCGGTTTTACATGGACAACAAATAAGCAAAGTTTTCCCGACTATTTCCTTTCAAGAGACACTATTTCGCTTAACATCTCTGTTGATTGACTACATGTTCTAATGAATCCTTTTTCGCAATGTAACAGACACTTTCAGAAACAAACATCGTATTTAGCATTGGCTATTAATTTCCGATTTTCGAAATTTGTGTTAGAGAAAATACTGTTATGAAAGTTGTACCAAGTGTAGTCTTTTATTTGATAATTATAGAATTTACAATGGCCACACTGGAAATTTGTGAACCCTGCCAGATTCGTAATATAACTAAAATATCTGTGAGCTGGTGTATGGAATGCGAGGAGGAATTATGCCCTGAATGTACAGAACACCATACAGCTTTGAAAGCGACGAGAAATCACCATGTTGTTGACTTAAAGCTTAAACAATCTTATGCGTCACTGATAAAGAAGTCTAGCCTCGTTTGCGAACAACATAAAGATTGTGATGTAGAGTATTTCTGTGTTGACCATGATGAAATATGCTGTCGGGAATGTCTGGATAAAACACACAAATCATGTGTCAATAACATGTCTCTGGGTTTGGCGTCAAAGGGTGCCAAACAATCTCAACTATTTTCTGAATGCCAAGAACATTTGACTAGTATTAGTCAAACGTACAAGAATGTATTGAAATATAGAGAAGAAAATGTGAATGGTATACAAGATGACAAAGAAAAAATAAAAGAAAACATGAAGAAACTTAAAGAGAAGCTCATCCAAAGAATTAACCAAACAGAACAGGAGCTGACCAATAAGTTAGATATACTAGTTCAAGAAAACACAAAGTTTCAACAAGATGAAATTTCCAAAGTGTTAGAGGTCACAGAAGAGGTTGAATTATACCTGAAAGAAATGTTGTTTATCGTTGAAAATGGATCAGAAAAACAAGCCTTCCTTTTATGCCGAAAAATAGATAAATACCTACATCAAGCAGATAATGAATTACAAAAAACTACATCACAACTGAATCGAGTTACGTTCTCCTTCGATGAATCAAACGATTTATTACCGTCCATTAATTCATTTGGAGACGTGACAGTTAACAAGATAATTGACCACACCATAACACACAAGACACGAAAAGACCCACAAGCCCAGTTGGTGTCAGATAAAACTCCCACAATGTCAACCTTTAAACTTCAGAATCGTATAGAAGTAAAAGGAAGAGTTATTACAGGTATGGTTGTTACAGATGATGATCATTTACTTCTATGTGATTACAGTAGTGGTAAATTAGTGACTGTATATTACCCCAGTAGAAATTACATGAAGACAATTGACGTGAGTTATCCACCATGGGATATAGCTATAATACACAAAACACACAGAGCCGTCGTGACGTTTACAAACAAGAAGATACAGTTCATCAACTTACAAACATTTACACAAGATGATAAACTAATAACTATACAGAATTCTACTGCTATATATGGTATAACATCTACCAGTGACAACATCATTGTTGGTGACACACGGAGGATTCATTGTTTAGATACAGAGGGAATATATCTAAGGACAATACCATTATCAACAGGGCCTTCTGCACATTACCTCAGTATATGTCACAATAACCAGATATATCATTCTACCCATAGTTCAATCAACTGTGTAAAGTGGGATGGAACGGAAGTATTTTCGTATAAAATACCAAATGAATGGGATCACAGGAAAATAGCAATCGACCGTAATGGAAAGGTTTATGTTCCTGGAAGAACTACAAACACCATACAACGACTACATTCAGATGGTACAGTGGATTGTGTAGTATTGAACGTAGAAGCTGGAGTCGAACAACCTTTGTCTATCTGTTTCAACAAAAGTTGTGACAAACTGTATTTGGCTAATAAGAATTCATCTGTTGTACATGTGTATTCATGTTCATAACGTGGATTACACGAATCTTATCGAGGTTATATTACTCTTACTGATATGTACATGGCATTGTTATATTTTTATTTAGCATTTAACTTGCTTGAAATTAAAAGAAGCTGTATATAAAACAAAAACAAAAACATAAATAAAATACAATATGTGAACAATATTATATAACTTTTTTTTGTGCAGATTTTTTAATCTTAAGTAAATTATAGAATGAGGTTGAGCATTATGTACATAGAAGTGTCTGTATTTTATGTATCTTTTATAAATATGGATGCAGTGTTTTAATACAATCTTTTCGAACTTTTACTTTTTTGCTTTATAAGTTATTATTAATACACCAATTGCGATTTTCAATTGACAACAAAAAACAAAATCCTAGCATACATATATTGGTTCATTCTCTTAAAATTGGGAACAACAAATTTATTCTAGATTTTCCTTCTTAAATTCTTGAATTACAATATTGTATCTTAAAGACAAAATATACTAATTTCTCTATATATAGATACATGTATATTATATACAATGTAATCAATATTATGTTTAATAGATCTTATGCTACACTAACAACTTAATCTAACAAACATCTCCATATTTTAATTATATTTTATTATATATACAGTTCATTGAATATTTACATCTGTCCTATGCTTATTTAGTGTGTGGGTGTATTTTTGTTTGTTATCGTAATTTCATTAGAGGAAGAACTCGTATGTATATTGTTATGTCTATCATCAGAGATTAGAACCTTTAGTTGATCTATTTTTTGATTTACTACAAAAAAAATGTAAAGGTTTTCCGCATTCTATTTTAAAATTATACTCCATTTGTATATTCGAACTTTGTCTTTTTTATTTTGCATTGAAGAAACATTATGTGTTATTATAAAGTGTATCCTGTTTTCAGGTGTCTTTTTGGTCAGAATTCTTCATTTTATTTACTTATAGAGAATATGGGTCCTTTTCCCGGACCTCATTCATGGTTGTAACATATTAACAATTGGTCTCCATCTTCCATTGTTTCTTATTTATCATCAACATTGAAGATATTGTATTTGGGTTTCGCTTAAAATGATAAAAAGAACTAAACAGTTTATTTTTTTCCTGTAAGTTGAAAGAAATAATTGTTTTTTCCCTCTTTATACTGAAGTTTTTATAAAAAAAAAAGTTGGATCCTTTTCGGGACGTCGTGTCATCATCATACGCACTCGAGGATTAGTGGGGGGGGGGGGGGGGGGGTTGTTGACATATATACGACCGTAGTTTAGTCGATGTTCGAAATTTAATTTGAAATTAAGCATTATGAAGTAGGAACCAACGTATAATGGGAATATAGAATACTTTTATTTTTCTTTGACTTGAGGACTAGATACCAACCATTTAACTTTTAAGGAGAGAAGGTTTATCTCCCCTGGTCGGACAGTTCTTCCCACGCGAAACAAAAATCAGATTTTTTTTACATGAAGCTTCAGTATTGCTTGTTTGTCGAATACTTTACGGTCACATCATTCATGTTTTGAATTTTTGAGAGCAAATAATTTTTTCTTTAAAATTTGGCAAAAAATTTTAAAGAAAAACATAGCCCCACTCCCTAAAAGTAAATTAGCTGTGCTCTTACTTAATTTAATTCTCCAGATTTTGTTATATAATTTTTATTTGCTGTTGTATACTGTTAATGAAAATGATCTTTGACAAGAATGACCTGTTCAATGAAAATTTACCAAATCATTAGATTTATAAATAGATCAATTACAGGAAGGAAGTGTGTCAAAGAGCAATTGAAGTTTTCCAAATGAACAAGACTGAAGTCTCAGCTTCCGAACGTCCAAAGATTATATTTCTCACTGATATATTTTCATGAGCCCTATATGAGGCTATGTAAATTTTAGATTTCAATATGAAAATATACTCGAGCTTATGACAGACCAAAGTCGTTAAAGAGATAATTGTAACAAACATAATGCAGAATCAGTACTAATTTTTATAATTTTAATGTTTGCAAATTATTAATCTTTTTGTGAAACTTGTGTTTTAAATCAATTGTTTTGTAAATAACAGTCATACATTTGGTGTACTTATTTTACTCACTATATATTGAGGCATATCTATATATCATGTCTAAAATATTAATTGTAAAATGATTTCATAGTATAAACATGTAATTAACATAATATTAGAGGGAATTAACATGTAATTAACATAATGTTAAATGCAATGAACATGTAATTAACATACTATTCGCGGGAATTATTGGCTTGCTCATCATAACCATAGAAATATACCAAAACCTCCTCCTATTTGTCATCTAGTGACGTATGGCAGCTCTGTATGTTTAGTGTAGTGAGCTGTCATCAGTATCTTTAATTGTTCAAGAGCAGTTTCTTCTTTTATGACCAATGTACACATGGTAACAGTGCAACGTTTATCCAAGGTAGGTTTCTTTGCTGGATTATAAGCAAACTTTATCTATTATCAGGTTGAACTAAAACAATATCACAAAAACACCTAAATATATGTTAATACTAATGATCAAATATTTGGGGTTCAATGGTTCAATTTCATACTTCAGGAGGAATAAAACATCTTATAAGCAAAATGAGGAGAATATAATTTTTACCTAAAATGGGTATAATTTCTGAATACATTTTACTTTTAACATGTCTTGTATTTTATCATCTTATCTTCAGTGTATATTATTTATAGTCAATTGCAAACTTAATAGACATAGCTTTTATAATAAATGATGTCAATGTTTTGTAACTGTAATTTTCAACTATATTAAAATTGAAAAGAGGAATTTCTACTTAATTTTGTATATATTGCACTAATATTGTATTTGCTAAATATGAGGTCCAATTGCTTTAACACCACTAAAAATAGAAATGAGTGAGAAGTTTGAAAACATCAATGGCCAAATACAAAAGACAGACAGACAATGATTTACATAACACTACAGAGAAAACTAAAGATTTAGCAAGAGGAATACAGCAACAAAGTGAAATAAAGTGCTCTGAATGGGTACGCAGATCCTGCTTCACCTATGACCCATTTAGTCTTACTCTTGTTACAAATCTGGTGGTTAGTCAGGAAAGATGAAAATATTAGTAATGTGACATTAATATTTTGCAGAGGTTCATAGTTTTTACTGCAATTTTCAGCCATATTTTCATCATGAAGAGTTTGAAGATATAAAAGAGGTAATCAGAATTTGTAAATCGAAGAAGTACAGACAACACAATTGTCCTAAGAAAATGACAAAAGGACAAACAACTATCTACAAAACATACACATCAATCTAAAGATCGAGTAACTGGGACGGGTTAGCAGTTCCTGTTCCAGTAGTTAACATTGATTTCTGCATTGTTTTATTTTCATTTCAATCAGATTTCAAGGTAGTTTTTTTTCCAAATATATAAATATGCAGGTGAGGTAATTCCACATGTTAAAGGCTACAATCAGACAACCATTGTCAATACAACCCATCGTCTATTACAGCCATTGTCTATACACACCATTGTCTATAACAACCATTTTCTATAACAGCCGGATCCGTTGTGGTCATGAACGTATGGTAGTTGAATTTACAACTATCTGTGCAATCAGTGCCTATAACCACTAAAGTTGTAAGCTCGAAACCCCTTCATGGCGAGGTGCACACGATACAACATTATGTGATAAAGTTTGTCAGTTACTTGCGACAGGTCGGTGGTTTTCTCCGGGTACTCCGATTTACTCCACCAATAAAACAAACTGCCACGACATAACTGAAATATTGTTGAAAGTGGCGTTACACCTCATACACCAAAAACATATTACAACCATTCTTTTTGTCCGATTGTTTCTGTAGAAGAATCTCCAAGCACCATTCCTGCACTGATAGGTCCGTATTTACGTAAAGACGTCAGAGTTGAACGTTTTTGTTTGCACTTAGACAATCAAAAGCTTAGATAATCTCTGGTGTCCATGTTGTTGACCGATCGGAACAAAATAAGCCTTTTCTAGAGGAGCTTGAATACGTCAGTCTTATTAATTCCAAATGAACAAGTGGTTCAAGGGGAAACGATTTCTTTCAGTTGCCCAATGAGAACGAGCCATGGTTGTTATCCAATCAGAACAGAATGAAGTACATGTACATGTGTAGACTATTTTCATAAAACATTCCCGCAAAGCTTGGCTACAAAGTTTCAAAGGGGATCGATATGTACAATGCTAACCACAGATGAATGACATAGGACGACAAAGAAATAACTTACATAATCTTTTGGCCAAAATATCTTTCTGCTAAAAACTTGCTTAATATGAAATATGTGCGCTGTTACATTTCCTACTTTCGAAGTGATGACTTCAATTTGGCCAATATGAACTTTTGGTTCAATAGCTTCCTTGTTAGCAACAACTCTCTCTCTCTCAAGCAAATCCAGATGTAACAACAATGTACACTAAGTTATTTGTTAGGTTTGGTATTTTATTCATATGTGAAAATACAATAATAAGGCACATTTATACACTAAGAAAGTTTAGGTCCATTCATCTACCATAACCATGCCACTTTTTATTGAAGTGTATGTACCAAGTCAAAAGAATACACGAGCATGTAAAGGTAGCGATTTTACGTCTTTCTACAAATTTCCTATTTAATTCCGGAACTATTCGGACAGCGTGTTCTTCTTAATTTGGATTTTGATTTTAATACGTACCGATGGCCGCTTTTGTAAAGTGAAATTTGAGTTAATCCATATATAGAACAAAGTATAAATTATATATGAACACTTTTTAAGAATAATTTCTACATTTCAATTATATCACTGGACCATTTGAAACCTCTTCATTATTGTCTTCCATGTTTGTGTGGTCTACCAGGAAGACCGACGCTCAATAAACATAGAAGCACTCTTCCTGAGTTATCTCTTCACACAGTTTGACCGTTAAATTATGACTAATAATATGATACAACTATTACTGTACCAATGGCATAGTTGTATCTATGAAGAAATATCATAGTTGTTTGTTGTTCAGCAAGCTTTAATTCGACCGAGTTGTGTATATATGATCAAAGCGAGACTATAATTAATAATGTTCGTCTAGTGCAAAGTGGACTGCATAGTCATTACATCCAACTAAATTTGTTCTCGCCATGATATAGATGCAAACATTTCTCCTCCTCTGTCGGTAAACACTCACTCACTCACTCACTCACGAACTCACGAGAACGAATAGTAATTGCTTATTACAGGCATTGATGTCATCCAATCAGAACAAAATGAAGTACATGTGTTTCAAAGGGGGTCAATATATGAAATCTTAACCACAGATGAAGGACATAGGAGGACGAACGAATACCTTACATAATCGTTTGGCCGAATGAGCTAAAATATTTATTAATATGAAATATATGCGCTGTTACATTTCACCAACTTTCGAAGTGATGACTTCAATTTGGTCATTAAGAACCACTGGTCCAGTAGCTTCCTCTTGTTAGCAACAACCATCTATCAAGGACATCCTGATACCACAACACTGTACACCCATAACGACGACTCTTTTTTATTGAAGTCAGGATATTGATCGATCTTTTTACTATTTTACTATTTAATTTCAGAACTGTTCGTAGGGCGTTTTATTCTTCTTATTTTTAATAAAAAAAATTATGTAATAATTTTTTTTGCAAAAAAATGAGATTCGAGATAACACTATGTAGAAAAATGTATAATTTACATATGGATACCTTTTTTGTAGATGCATGCAATTTCTACATTTCCATAAAATCACTGGACCATTTGAAATCACTTCATTATTCTTTTTCCGTGTTTTAATAGAATTAAGAATACTGGCGCCCAATACATATATTAGAACGACAACATAGTTCATCAACACAGAAGTACTCTACCTCACAATCTTTATGTTGTTCACAGGCTAGACTAGGCTGTTTCAACAGTGCTGCATGTGATGGTTTTAGCTTTAAATCAACAACGTGGTGATTTCTCGTCGCTTTTAAAGCCTTTTGGAATTATGTGCATTCAGTACACACATCTTCCTCGCATTCCATACACCAGCTCACAGATGTGTAGATTACATTACGACCTTGGTGGGGTCACAAATCGTAGCTGTTGCTATGGTATATCTTATAATAATAAAATAAAAGTTTAGTTTGGATGCAACTGTCATTATATTTTCTCTAACACACATTTAGAAAATCAGAAATTAATAGCTAAATCTAAAAATGAAGTTCGTTTCTGGAAGTGTCTATTACATTGTGAGACAATAGGCTCTGTAGAGCATGTAGTCGATCACCAGTGATGTTATGTCTTGAAGGGAAATCGAAGAAAAAAAAAGATTGATGTCTCGCCAGCTCTTGCAAATTGTCTATTTTAAATCATATCCGAAAATAATTTAAATCAAAGGACCATGAAACTAAAATTAGGGTAAGGTGCCATATGCAGTAATATGTACATGTACCTTCCATCAACAATGTAGAGACACAGCATGGTGAGCCTATGCGGTATTTATTATGGAGAAACTAATCTAATTACAACAACTTGATTTTGTTAACATATAATTAAGAGTCATAGCTCTGAAACTATAAGCGTCAAATACCTCTAATTCTACATATTGAAGACGCTTGCATTATAATAATTGCCGCTTCTGAAAGCGTTTCACCGACTCCGCATACAAGGCTTGGACAAACCATGTCTTCTGCAGATGAAGACGTTCTTGATCAGAATGAATGAAATGAATCTGTAGATTTAGAACGAAGTAGAAATGATGATGCAGATGTTCCAAAAAATGAAGACAAAATACATGCAGAAGTACAAAGAATCATCATTCTTCATATCCCTGTTTAACTACGACAAAAAAGGGAGAACACTTGGTCAACTGTACGGTCTGCAATGCGGACTTTTGTTGCAGTCGTGCTGGAAAGAATTACAACAAAATGTATTGCTTTCGCCATATTCAATGTAAACAACACATTTAATCCAAGTCACACTTTGATTTCGAAAAGCCTTTGTGACAAAAACAGACAATTATGTGAAAACCGATAACAACATTGAATCTATCATCGTCAAGTACCAACCTTTTCTCAAAGTATTTCAAAGCTATGTTTTCTGATTCCAAAATAGCCTCTGGTGAGAAAAATGTTTGAACTTAATCTATTTTTTTGCAAAGATTATGTTCCTTCAGAATTAGGGGAACTGTCCCAATTCTTTACATAGTGACTCTAAGGTTTGAATAATTTTTAGTTTTCTGTGTATTTTATTTGTAGATCGTTGTTTGTCCGTTTATCCATTTTGTTTTTGGTCATTGTGTTGCATGTCCTTCTTCGACTTACGAATTCTGACTACCCCTTTCGTAATTACTGTATATAAGTACAACGTATATCGCAATACTTTTATTTGTATCAACAAACCAATGTGTGTCAGTCAGATGTAGACATGCAAGAAATGCGAAGAAAATAAAAAGCAGAACAATAATGTGGAGATACTTTTCAAATTCTCATTAGGATATTTAATGATAATCGTAATTCACGCACTATATGAGAGTAAAGGTTTGTTACTAGTATTAATTAACGAATAACGCGATAGCTATTATGACAACGTTAGACTTCCGGTTAGGGGTCTCGCACAGGTTATCTGAGAAATGCTAGAAAATTACCCGAAACTTATGAATATTGTCAAAATGTTTTGGGAGCGTGTTCGTGTGCTAAACTATTTATGTCTTGCAATAATTCGGTCTTTAGTTTTTCAAAATGGCACACATAAACGAAAAGAAGAAGCACCTTTTACCGAAGTCAATGATAGCGATATCGTCTTATGATAATAGAACTAAATTGTAATGCATATGCCTTGGATGGTGACACACAACATACGAAAAAGCAGTGAAGACGGTGCACCCTTCATGGTCATATGTTATGCCCTGTAGTGTGCTTCATTTATAAGCTCACGTCATTTAAGATGTATCTATCTGTCAGTCATGATTAATTTCATTGAGATTGTTGTACAGTTCTCTAAAGTAATAAATTAGCAAATAGTCTCAACGTCTGTTGAGATGAAGCGTGCAGTCATTATGTTAATCAAATTATAGGAGAATTTCCGTTATGTTACCCACTTTTAGGGTGAAAATTTGGAATTTTGGAATTCATATTTATTATTAACCTGCTGCTTTCCTCCATTAAAGGTGGCATTTTCTATTTGCGATCAGTTCAAGCATCAAAAGTCTGTAGGATATATTTGGTTTTACGCATTGTTTTCCTATCAAAGATTATTTATCCTGAGGTTTTCTGATCTATGGTTGTAAAGTCGAAGACACCTACCATTGTCTTTCCTGGGGAGAGGTGGATTAAAAAAATAACAAGTCACCATTTTTGATTGTACATATCAGAGTATCAGAGCTAAGTAATATGTGTAATACTTTCACCGAGACATTCCCCAGAGTCGCAAGGTAGTCCATTCCAATCAAAATTGTCACTGTACGTAATAGCGATCGACCATGGTTTAATAGCGAACTCAGAAGAAAATTAGAAAACGAGACCGTATTCTTATGACAGTAAAAAAATATAGCAAACAATCAGATATTGACAAATACAAGAAACAGTGAAATAAAGTTAATAACTTAAAAAAGATTGCAAAAGAACATTTTGAACAAAATTTAGACAATATATATCAAATCCAAAAACTTACTGGAAAATAATGAAGATGTTAATTAAATCGTATAAAGGATGTAGTAATATACCCCCTCTCCAAAATATAATTCAGGATGAAGGACTAGAGGATATAGTTTACGGAGACGACGAGAAGTGTGAATTACTAAATAAATATTTTAGTTTTATTTCATCATTGGAAGATGCGAACATTCCTCTTCCAGATATTGAACTTAAGACCGATAATTTTCTACGAGATATAGTAATAACCACAAAGGAGATTGTTGATATTATTAAAATAAAAAATCCTAATAAGGCATCGGGGCCAGATATAATTAGTCACAAAATGTTAAAAATCTGTCCTGAAAAAATAGCAGCCCCTCTTCAAATAATTCTTAATAAATCTATTCTACAATGTAAATTTCCATCCAGCTGGAAGATTGCACATGTGATTGCTATTTTTATAAAAGGTGACAAATCATTACCGTCTAATTATAGACCTATATCTCTCATAAGTTGTGTTGGAAAAATAATGGAACGAGTTATCTACAAATATGTATTTAACCATCTACAATGAAGCAAGTTAATTTATGAATATCAATCTGGTTTTCTCCCAAAATATTCCACAGTACACCAACTGATAGAAATGTATAACTGCATCTTAAATTCACTAGAAAAAAACGGAAATTAGCTGTTTTGTATTCTGTGATTTTTGTAAAGCATTTGACAAAAATTGGCACAAAGGGTTGATACATAAAATTAAATCATACGGTGTGGATAATAATTTATTAAATTGGTTTTCTAGTGACCTGCAAGATCGACAACAGAGTGTATTAATAAACAATTCCTCTTCTTCACTTTGCAATGCTTCAGCTGGTGTACCTCAAGATCAGTACACGGTCCTGTATTATTTATTATGTATATCAACGATATTGCTAAGAAGTTAATCTTTCTTACCCGACTTTTCGCAGATGACACTTCCTTCAGCTATTGAAACCGTGATGAATTACAGATAACAACTGTGATTGATCACGATTTGAAAGAGCTGGATAAATGGTCAAAGAAATGGTTGATGACTTTTAACTCTGATAAAACAGAAATTATGCTATTTTCAAATACGGATATTCCAGAATTCAATTTTACATTTAATGGAAGAATTATTCCTATTACAAATTCTCACAAACATTTGGGAGTTACATTTAGCAGCGATGCTAAATGGAATATACATGTTGAAAATATATTGTTAAGTATTTACAAACACCTGAATGTTCTTCGAAAGTTAAAATATAATCTTTCTCGGAAAAATCTAGAGAAATTATATTTAGTTTATATCAGACCAATTTTTTAATATGCTTATGAAGTATGGGATAATTGTGAGTTAGGGAATTCTAATAAACTTGACCATTTGCAACTTGAGGCTGCTAGAATCGTTACTGGTCTTACACTATTTGCTAGTTCAATTTTAATTTATAAAGAGTTAGGCTGGGAATCATTGGCAGAAAGAAGAAAAAGGAGTAAATTACAAATGTTTTATAATATGCAAAATAATAATGCACCCATGTATCTTTGTGACTTAATTCCACCATCAATTCAAAGTACAACCGTTTATTCATAGCGTAATGGAAGTGATATTATAATGCCATTGTGTAGACTATCGAATACATATGATTCATTTATTCTTTCAACTATACGTCAATGGAATAGCTTAGATCTATCTCTTCGAAATGTGGATTCTATTGCAAAATTTAAAGCTGAATTAAGAAAGCGAAAAGATATTAGCCAAGTTCCTAAACATTACGAAATTGGACTTCGAAAACTTAATATTATTATACCCAGCTTCGATGTTCTGCTTCTTTTTTGAATAGCGATTTGTTCCAAGTAAATATAGTCTCAGATCCGTCTTGTCGTTATGGTGCCAATCGCGAAGACTCCTAACATTTCTTCTTTGATTGTTCCCATTATTCAAATATAAGACATATATTGTTTCAAAATCTCAACTGGCTACCTAATTATTGTGCTTTAGACATTACACTTTTGACATGTGGTAATCCTACACTCCCGTATGAACAGAACGAAATTAAAGCATGTGTTTGAATATATAAAGAGGTCTGAAAGGTTTCTTGTTGTCTAGTTGTTCACCAAAACAACAATCGCACACATCATCACCACTAACCCATCTCTCTCATTCCTTTCTTCATTCTCTGTTTTTGTTCAATCTACACATATTAATGTAAGAAATATTAATATACATGCATGCCCTATCAAATAATGTTGTAACTTATTGTATATAGAAGACTTCACAAGTTTGTTTAACTTGTGTCTTATCCTTTTTGCACATTTGAGCAAATAAAATATGTTTAAACTAAACTAAACTAAGTAAAGAACAAAGAAATATTATTTTACAACAATGTATTGTAAATAAAATCCATTATTGCATAGATAGCTGTGAATTACAGAATAGTTCAAGTTAAATTAAAACAAATCACCTTGAAATTGTCGTTTGTAATTTCACTCTCGCTATATTTCGCTCCAATTGGTTGTCGAAGATACTTTTCTGTGTATTTTACATCTACGTACAATTGATCGCTTAGCATGCAAAACATTAAATGTCACTTCAATAAATCAATGGCTGGGGTATGTTTGTGTGTGCTATTTCACGCTGAGAGAATATATAAATTTGGATTAGAGTAGGTGTATATAGACAATAACAGTGCATTGACTTGACATAAAATCGATATACGGATGAGGCTTAGAATCGGGGAAAATGCGAGGGTTTCCCAAGCATTTTCCCCGATTCGTGCCGAATACGTATATCGAATTTTATGTCAAGTCAATGCACTGTTATTGTCTTTATACTGCAATCATTAGTGACATAGGATTAAACACTGTTTTTTTTTTAAATTATCTATGTATAGACTCCGGCAGCTCACTCACAAACTGAATATGTAAAGTTTGTGAGTGAGCTGCCGGAGTTTATACATACATAATTTCCTAAAAACACAGTGTTTAATCCTTATAATTCTTATTCTTGGACGTCGTGTTTGTTTTCGACGCTAAATACTATTAAAACAATACCCAAGGACATACAATACACATACGATTGTAAACTGAAAAAAATCCGCGAAATGTTAATGACGACTTTGGAACATAACCAACATGACGTCATTGACGTCATATGAAGATTTCCAGTTTGAAACGTAAAGAATAGAGGTTATTTGGCTTCGTGTACGCTTCAAGTTTGATACAATTTAGCTAAAATAAGCTTTCCAGGTAAGCTTCTTAATTATTTTACTACTAATATTCAAATTATTTAAAACGTTAGTTACCCCCAAGAGGCCCCAACTGATTTTGGTCATGTAGGCGTGGCCTAAATGTTATAAACGGTCAGTGACCGTTTATCACTTGTAAATATACTGTCAATGCATTTTGACTGCTCAAAAAGAACGATTGCAGTATAAATGGTGTTATCATGTGTTGTCTGCTAATTAAACAGCTACCACTAACACAAAGGAAACTAATTTAAAGCCCCTTCCTTCATTATTTCGGTTAATTTTGGGCAAGCACTGTTATAGAAAAGTCTGATTCGAGTCTTGTATCTTCTAACTCTTCTGTATAAGCTAGGTAAAAGTCGAAAAAAATAACTCCAATGCTTTTTTTTATTATAAGCGAAAGATGTAATAGATGTACATGCTATGCATTTCCATAAGTTATTTTTTTTTTATTGTTGTTGTCTATTTGACTTCTCTCAAATAAATTTATAGAACTCATACTAAGCAAACTATAACGTTTTGTGTCTCAAGAATGGATTACGTTCCAGATTATTGATTCAGCATATTTACAACAGCGTTCCCCACTCAGTTGCTCACTAAGTTATATGTGATTGTTGGTTTTTAGTCGCATGTGGAATACACTTTCGTAACAGCATCATTTTACTAAGACTGGATGTTTTGGGCCATACATTTAGCTTAACACTGCTACTTGTCATGAAAGTGCATGCACTTCTCCAGACAAGTAAGTGTTTATGCATATGTATATTGGGTATGTTGATTTTGCCTCTGTTTCGGCCATTTACTGAATTCCGAAACTGTTCTGACGATGTGGGCTTTACTTATATTTTATTATTTAAAGATGACAGCTTTGTAAAATGTGGTTTCAGATAATCCATTCATAAAATAAAATATTACTTATATATAATTGTTTTTTGATAGTTTCTCTCTTTCCATAAATTCACTGGATCATTTGAAATCCCTTGTTATTTTTACCCAGTATCTTTGTATCATGTTAACGAGACGGACATCTAATCTTCGTATGTTGAGTTATCTCCCTTGATTATGATTGTTCAGTTTTGATTATTTGTGCTACAACTATTATAAGTGCATGGTCACGTTTACTCATTATTTTTTTTGCCAAAACAATCATGTTGATTAATCGGAGAGGCAATATATATGTTGCATATGATATTACTAAGTTAAATGTATATACTAAAGGGAAACGAACACTATATAAGATCTCAAGTAACATTCGAATAACAAATGTACAGAGTTGTAACGCATTGATATTTTTATGATTGAAACAAAATTGGATACATGATGGAAAGTTTGGGATCCCATACCCGCCACATTGTTGTGCTTGTCCCAAACAAGGACCCGGATTTCAAAGTTGTGATCTGTATTACGTCAAGGGAGTGAAGGTGAAGGTGATTATTCGCTTTGCTGAAATTGTTGAAATTGCTGATCATCACATATTATTACTCAATCTTTTTTTTTCTATGTAGGATTTTGAATATCATTGTATTTCCTTTTTTTATATTTTCTTTTGACCTTTTGACCATTGTAAAACAATCACTGGTGACATGTTTGATGGCTTGCAACTCTTTTAAATATTGACTGAAAAGTCCAATAATCAAAACAGTGACTATATCACAATTATGTCCATCTGTGTAAATTATTTATGTAGAGAAATTCCTTTTTTTTAAATATGGACGTAAATACTACAACTTACATAGACGGGATGGATGAAACAAGACTCCTTCACCCCACTTTATAATTCATCCGCAAGAGAAACACAATCTCATTGTGAATACCAATAACATATATGAAAGGAATACATTGATTCCACATAAAGCACTCGTTTACAAATGAGAAAAGTTTGAAGGTACCAAAGGGGTAATCAGAAGGCATACATCTAAGACGGACAGACAAGACAATGGCAAAAATTGAAAAAAAAGAAAAAATGACAAACAATGACGTACAAAACACTACATCGACAATTAAAGATCGACCAACAAGAACCCCACCAATTATCAGGAGTGATTTCAGGTGCTCAGGAAGGGTTAGCAGTTCCTGCTGCACATTTGACTCTCGCGGGTAATATCATTTCCATGATATTTTATATTAAAACGGTTTGCTCAAGGCAGTTTGAGAAATGCACAAAGATCAACATAAATATTCATATTTTCTTCATTCTTATAAATAAATATAACAATCAACATACCAAGAAAGAGAAAGATCGATGCATAGTTTCAAATGAAGTGCACGTGTACGTTCAAATTAATAAAGTAAATTACCCACCTCCATTGTTGTGCATAACTGGGATATTCTGTGTGTTCGATCAACTTTTCGTCAACGTCCTACTTCAATCGTCTTAACCGCATCGGTGGGACAATGGTTAGCTTATTCGCCAAGAATTCGGTAAATCGTGGGTTCGACCCCGGTCGGGTCAAACTAAGGACTAACACATTGATAGTTGTTGCCTCTGCACTAAGCATACATCCTCAAGAAAAAAGAACCAAGACAGGTTGGCTGTGATTCAGGATAACGTGTCCGAGTGGAGTGATATATCTACACGCGGACTGGTGTGTCAGTGAGCTAGCACTAAATAAAAATTCACCTAAAGGGATTTCATTACCATCTCATGGAAAGTAACGTTTTCTCGCCATGACTTAGTTAGCAAACTTGCTCACTTGGCGTCAAGCAACAATCATTCACTCGCTGACTCTATAGTCCTAATTTCAGATAATAACAATTGAGCATTATTTTGCAACAAGTTAGAATTTGATGTTTTTGTTGAATTTTGCAACAGATGCGTTCCAATTTTGAGTCCGCAACAATATTTGTTCTACAAAAATTAATAGCCATTTAGACGAAAAATAATTTTGAAAAAAGCTCATACTTGCCATATCTGTTTAGTTAAGACTATTATGGGTCTGTAAAAGTTCCATCATGAACTGATTAACCATAGCAGCTTTAAAACTAGAGCACGGAAAATGGATTCGATCTATTTATTCAGGTATGAAATAAATAGTTTATCAAAACAATTCCAAAATAATCATAGTCGTAAACAAAATCTGAATCTAAAGTAACTTTTATTAATCGATATTAAATTCCTGATAAATATCAGCATTATTTATACTGTAAGCAGTACAAGTACTGATTATATACAGTTGTACGTATGCACCTTTGCTATATACGTCTACAAGACGCATACAGTAACCTGGTACTATATGTCTTA
This sequence comes from Bathymodiolus brooksi, assembly GCA_963680875.1. Taxonomy (NCBI): domain Eukaryota; kingdom Metazoa; phylum Mollusca; class Bivalvia; order Mytilida; family Modiolidae; genus Bathymodiolus; species Bathymodiolus brooksi. Next base: position 94,223,903 of record OY804582.1, on the reverse strand, counting down.
TGTAGAGCAAAAGCACAGCAGACACTGTTTGAAGAGAGAAACCAAAATGGAAATTTAAGCAAAATTCAAAACCATGTTGCCTTCTTGTGTAGAAATTGAAGAATGTTTGTGAATACACGACATGGCAGTAGGGGTGGGTTATGGGTTATGGTGTTATCGCCACTTTCAACAATACTTCAGCTATTTCGTAGAGAAAACCGGGGAAATCCACCGACCTGCCCTAAATCACTACAAACGTTATCACATAACGTTGGATCGAATACACCCCGCCTGAGTGGGATTCTAACTTTCAACGTTGTTGGTCACATGCACCGATTGCATAGGTAGTTATAAAATCCAGCTACCATACGGTCATGATAATATAAACACGTTATACGTAGATTATCTACATATAGAGTTAACCTACTTTAATCTTACAACTGTAAAATTAAATCTATCCACGATCAAGTTCTTAAGATGAAATTAAGCTAAAATAAGGTTAATCTACCTCGATAATATATAACTGTAGCCGATGCTTGGTATCATGTTGAGATGCTTTGATATACTTACTCCCAGACATTTAAATCATTTGGTATTCCAATCTTTTGACGATCAGTGTACCCGATGAAGGTTATTTAAGATACGCCTAGTGCATACCAAATTAGATTTCTTCTTGTTTATTACCAATTGCTTCAGACAAATACACCAAACAAATTGAAACAGTTTTGTTTTAAGTCGGGCATATCTAAACAATAAACAAAAGTTCTAATGAGCTTTTTACACAGCAACAGATCAGAATACAAATGTATCAATAAAATGATTCACTCTTCCTGATATACTGTATATATTGTATGTGTGTCTACGTGTATAACTGGTCTTGTCTGGAATGTGTTATGATGCATTTATATGTTGCATCCTCTATATACCATTACAATCCATGGTGTAATTGAGATTTAGATTCTTGTTCCCGTGGAATTACAAAATAGATTTACATGTATGTATGATCTGAAATGTAGATATCAAATTTAGTGCGCACGACGCGTTTTTTAGAACACCTTTATCAGATACGTTCAATTCCAAAATGCTTGAGCACCATATAGCAACACCTTTTACTTTGATTTACTAAGGAAAACTAATTGTCAAATAGCGTTTTTTTTATTTAATTATTATCAATAGAAAACGAAAGTAGAAATTGATGCTTAGCCAGGTTTATATATATATATCTTGAAATATCTTGATGGTATAGTATTATTATAAATAGATAAGTTGATACAGGAAAGTGGTCATGTAAATCATTAGAAACTGTTAAACAATACCATATATCTCTATTGAATATATATCTGTATTGAAAATGTAGATGTTTCTATTGAAATACAGATATATTAATTGAATTTTAAATATCTACATACAAATATAGACACATGTGATTGCAAATTTGTTGACTTTTTTACATTTTAAGATCAAATAAGTTAATCATAACAATATTCTCAAAAGTGATGAGTTAGGTCGTTGGATCTAACAGTTCATACAAGCCTATCACCAATACGGCGTGGGTTCACGCCCAACTTTTTAAATTACAAAAAAGGTTGCACTCGACTTGCAGCCGCAAGAGATAAAGTTTATCAGTTGCTTGCCCAGAGTCGGCGGTTCTCTCCGGGTACTTCGGCTTCCTTCACCACTAAAGCTGGTCGCCATGATATAGCTAAAATATTGCTGAAAGTGGCGTTAAACACCAAAAATTCAAATTCAAATTCCTAAATATGATGTGTGTCTACATTATGTACAAACTAATTGTGAGGAAAACGCAACATTATGTCACCTGAGATAACACAAAGCATAATGCTAGATGTAAATGTAAATATATCTGATATCTAATTTTAATTCGATTGATTTGTGTTATGTTTATCATCACATTAGTAATTTGTTGATACATTAACATTTGAGATCAAATATCGAGGAAACATACTAATATTTTGCTTTATTTAAGCACATCTGATAAGAATTTTGACAAACGTAATAATTTCCCTATCTAGCCATCGTGTCATATTAAATTTCAATTATGATAATTGTCAAGAGCATTTTACACGTTTCCGATCCACTTGAGCACTGAGTGGTTGAACATGTGATAGACTATGCTTAAATCTGGTTCCGACACCCCATATATTTTGTTTGTTTGTCAGTCAATATGTTATGGTTCCCTGCTACCACTGTCTTATTCGTAACTAAGGTGACAGATCAATTCTTCAAGAAATAATCTGATGATTATGTAAGTATAAATCAAAACTTTAAAAGTGCAATCACCTTGTGTTCAGTGTCATATAGTGTTAATTTTAAGAGATGTCTATAAACAAGGAAGTGTTGTAATTGATGCATAAATCTCTATTTAAAAACATATAGCTTAATTGAATTACAGATACCTACAAAAATATCTGATATATTTACATTTATAATAAAGATATATGTACATCTATAATAAAAATATATGTACATCTATAATAAAGATATATGTACATATATAATAAAGAAATATGTACATATATAATAAAGATATATGTACATTTATGCTAAAGATATATGAACATCTATGATAAAGATATATGTACATCTATAATAAAGATATATCTACACATATAATAAAGATATATATACATCTATAATAAAGATATATGCACATATTAATAAAGAAATATGTACATATATAATAAAAATATATGTACATTTATACTAAAGATATATATACATCTATGATAAAGATATATGTACATCTATAATAAAGATATATCTACATATATAATAAAGATATATATACATCTATAATAAAGATATATGTACATCTCTAATAAAGATATGTGTACATCTGTGGTAAAGATATATGTACATCTATGAAAAAGATATACATGTATGTACATCTATGATACATATATATGTACATCTATGATAAAGATATATGTACATCTCTAATAAAGATACATGTACATCTATAATAAAGACATATGTACATCTATAATGAAGATATATGTACATCATTAACAACGATATATGTACCTCTATAATAAAGATATATGTATATCTATAATGACGATATATGTACATCTATAATAAAGATATATCTACATATATAATAAAGATATATATACATCTATAATAAAGATATATGTACATCTCTAATAAAGATATATGTACATTTATAATAAAGATATATGTACATCTCTAATAAAGATATATGTACATCTGTGGTAAAGATATATGTATATCTATGATAAAGATATACATGTATGTACATCTATGCTACATATATATGTACATCTATAATAAAGATATATGTACATCTCTAATAAAGATACATGTACATCTATAATAAAGATATATGTACATATATAATGAAGATATATGTACATCATTAACAAAGATATATGTACCTCTATAATAAAGATATATGTATATCTATAATGAAGATATATGTACATCTATAATAAAGATATATGTACATCTCTAATAAAGATATATGTACATCTATAATAAAGATATATGTACATCTATAACGAAGATATATGTGCATCTGTAATAAAGATATATGTACATCTATAATACAGATATATGTACATCTATAATAAAGATATATGTATATATGTAATGAAGATATATGTACATCTGTAATAAAGATATATGTGCATCTATAATAAAGAGATATGTACATCTATAATAAAGATATATGTACATCTATAATAAAGATATATGTACATCTGTGGTAAAGATATACATGTTTGTACATATATGATACAGATATATGTACATCTCTAATAAAGATATATGTACATCTATAATAAAGATATATGTACATCTATAATAAAGATATATGTACATCTATAATAAAGATATATGTACATCTATAATAAAGATAAATGTACATATATATATACAATACGTGTGCACTGTCGAAGCATATAGGTACTATGTGTACGAGGCTTAGAAACGGGCGAAAATGCGATGCTTCGCCGAGCCTTTTCCCGCGTTTCGCGCCGAATACACATAATTACCTATATGTTTCGACAGTGCACATGTATTGTATTTATCCTGCAATTTTAAATCGTAAATAAACGTTTACTGGACGATGATAAAAGTATTTGAAATAATTGTGTGTATCATACTATATATTTGAAAACAATATCCCCCGATGTGCCCCGTTTTACATTTGTATGTTATATTTATAACTGACCAATATAAAAAAATGTTCTATTTATAACTGACCAATATCAAAAAAAATATTAGGCAGGGGATATTGGTCGGTAAATACTGTCATTGCAGGATAAAATAAAGATATATGTACATCATTATCAAAGATATATGTACATCTATAATAAAGATATATGTACATCTATAATAAAGATATATGTACATCTATAATAAAGATATATGTACATCTATAATAAAGATATATGTACATCTATAATAAAGATATATGTACATATTTAATAAAGATATATGTACATCACTAACAAAGATATATGTACATCTATAATAAAGATATATGTACATCTATAATAAAGATATATGTACATCTATAATAAACATTATATGTTATTCAGCTATCAGACAGGGTATATAATGTGACATAAGCCGGGAATGTCACATTATATACCCTGTCTGATAGCTGAATAACAAATATATTACGGATTTAACCATTTTTTTGTTAAATACAGAACCAAACTGTCGTATAAAATGTTTTTTAATTTTTTTTTATTTATTTTTTTGTTTGTTTCCTTTTTTTTTGTTTATTTTTATTTTCCTTTTGTTTTTTTTAACACGTACATAGTCCCAATTCATATTTAAAACCTTATTAAATATTTTGCATGTTTGTTTTCATTTTCCGTATTTCTAGATGTCCCTTTTAGTACCTCTGACATTCTTTGTTCAATGACGTCAAATATTTGTCACGTGATATTTTATGTACTGAGGTGTCTCATAAAGGAAAATCCTGTTCAATATTTCTAAATCAACACAATTTCATATGCAGTAAATTTAATAAACTTTATAATTATAACATTAATATATTACATAACAAAACAACGGGTTTGTGAAACAATTTCAATAATTAAAATGTTAACAATAAGCAAAAACTTGGTGTGGCCCCGTGACCTCGAAAGTTTTAAAGGCGGAAACTTTAACACACTTTCACTTGTTGATTGTTATGTTCAAATTTGTAATGGTACAGCCGTAATCATAATTTACATCCAAAATGTCAACGACGTCCGTAACCGACGATGAAACATGTGTATTGGCTCTCATTTGAACAAGTGATGTTGAACTTGAACTGTTTTGTGTCGGCGGCATGAGTTGCAACCGGGAAGTACTGTGCGGTGGCATTATTGAGGATAGTTGAGATGGTTGCTCTCCACGAACAGAACTTGTGATAATGTCTCCCATAGCTTGTTTTTCCTTTGATGAAACACACAGATTTGTGTCCGGTAACTGCCATAATTTGTGCCATTGAACAGTTTCTTCCGAGGATAGTTGCACCCGTTGCACGAATTGAGTGGTTGGTGTAGATTTGTGAAAGGTATATTTTAATTTTTTTATTGAAGAAAAGAATATCTTTTTTGTTCATACAACCGTTTTGAGTTTAAAAACAGCATTTAATTTGGTAAAAATACATTTATTATTCCGTATTGTGATATTGATTCAGTGAAGCGTAAATATTTCTGTTTTTGTCAACCACGTTGTTATTGTTTTTTGGGGCCCAAATGAGGGAGACCGAAAACGTACCTATATACCCCGTCTGTTTTCCGAATATATGCTGACATTCCGGGTTGAATAACCAATGAAAATGTGCGTAACAAACTAAATTCGTAATATATATATACATCTATAATGAATATATATGTACATCTATTATGTATCTATGTTAGGAATGTTGAGACTCTGTCACAAATATCACATACTATATTTAGTTAAAATCTAATGAAAATGAAGTAAAATATATTGATTTAAGAAGAAACATTTCAAATAAAGAAAATTACAAATTTAATAAGAAATAATATAGTTGTTGTAATTTAATTTAAATTTTTCTTAGTGAACTATCACTTTCTATATTTAGTTAAAATCTAATGAAAATTAAGTAAAACATATTGATCTAAGAAGAAAGATTGAAATAAAAAAAAAGCAAATTCAATAAGAAATGAAATAATATAGTTGTATTTTTTTTTAAAAATAATTTATTCGTGAAAATGAAGTAAAAGTATTGATTGAAGAAGAAAGATTGAAATCAAGAAATTTTAGTGAAAAATGAAATAATATAGTTGTTGTAAATTAAAGTAATATGAAAGGAAAATATCGTGTAATTTTTGGATTAAATATTTTCATTTACTATGATTTTAACTAATGTTGTGCACATTAACAGTCCGCTCAAGAGCAGATTGTAAGAGCAAATCGCAAAATATTTGACAGCAGATAATTCTGTCTTCCCGGACAGTAATGCAAATGATATGCGCGTGACCCAAGATTTGAACTCTTTCGGGGAGATTGAAATACAAATATATTCCGTGTGTACCACATAAGAATAATTGCAAGAAAAAAATGAAAAAATGGTTCACACGACATGAAACAGACAGATTCCTCAATAATCATTGTCAGGAATGTGTGCGTGCTTACCTCAGCATCCATGATTGTTTAACTTTTCACGAGGTCATATCGACAATAATCGGAACAAAACAACCGAAAGTTAATCAGTCTCCACAACGCAATGGCGAGGACGATAAGCATGCACATGGATTTGCAGATTTATAGTTGTTGGGAGCATATTTCGATTTGAAGCATGTATGAATAGCTTAGTAAAAGTACCGCCGTATTCTAAATTGAATTTTCAGGGAAACATTTTCTTCACCCAAAACTGGTGTAATATTACTTTAATTAATAAATAATAATTAGTGAAATATCACATGCTATATTTAGTTAAAATCTATTGAAAATGAAGTTAAATATTTTGACTTAAGAAGAAAAAATGAAATAAAGAAAATGGCAAATTTGATGAGAAATGAAATAATATATTTGTTGTAATTTGATTTAAAAAAAGTAATTAATAATTAAAATATCATATGATATATTAAAATAAAATGTTCAGACTCTGTTCAGACTTTTCAGACAATGTTCAGAATGTTCAGAATTTTCAGTCAATGTTCAGAATGTTCAGAATCTGTTCAGATACTGTTCAGAATATTCAGACAATGCTCAGTCAATGTTCAGAATATTCAGAATCTGTTCAGAATTTTCAGTCAATGTTCAGAATGTTCAGAATCTGTTCAGACTTTCTCAGAATTTCAAGCACAAAAACTGGTCTACTCAGAATTTCTTGACTTTGTAGTATAATAAAGATATATGTACATCTATAATACAGATATATATATACTTCTATAATAAAGATATATATATATATATATATATATATATACGTCTGAAAATTAAACCAAACAGTGTTAGAATTAGATTTTAGAGCTGTCAAATTTTTGTTCTTCCCTCGACGGGATTTGAACCCACACCATTGTTACACTGCAGCACCATTCGCTTAGCCTTACGTCCAGCGCCCTAGACCACTCGACTACATCCACTCCCTATTTAAAAGGAGCTTCAATAGTCGTAGTGTTACCTTGTCTCGTAAGGCAAATCTAGGGATAGGCGTAAGACATGTGTATAAGCGTGTGTAGATGGTACATATATACATATTTATAATATAAAATAGATATCTCTTTTGTTTTATTAATAAATACAATTCCTTCCCTCCCGCTATATCTACCTGCTGGCTCCATATCAAAGCTCGCGTGAGCTGAACAGGATTTATCAACAGTCGGCAGGAGTTATCACAAAATTCTCCCAATGATAAAATGATATTTCCTGTGAAGATGACAAAAGTAGATACAATTCATTAACGCCATTAGCTAGTTAACATTTCAATTTTATAAACATCAATCAAATTAGGAACTGTCGGGTGGTTGGCTCGAAATCAGAATAATGTTTCCGAGTGGGGCGACGTGTCTCCCCGCGAACTGTTGTTTTAGTGGGCTAGCACTATATAAATCCCACTCAGCGTGTTGGTCTAGCACAAAGCGGACCTCATCATCATCTCATGGAAAAGTAACTTGTTCTCGCCATGATTTAGCTGAACATTTGCTGAATTGGCGTTAAACAACAATCACTCACTCAATCACTAAAAAATTACGACCTTATTTATACCGACATCGATTCGCTTCTTAGACACACACTGCAAAGGAAACAACATATGTCGTTTGTTCCAACAAGCATTTGTTTCTAAGACAAATTATCGATGAAACAAACTAATGTCTGGTATGTTTCATTAAGCTTAAATAAAATAAATAAACAATTATAACATAACTGATGTCAATAAATAACTTAGATATTATTATTGAACAAAACAAACGTGATGAAGATTAAATAAATATATAAAGAATTGAATAATAAATATTACCTATATATCAATAAAATATGATATGGTATATTACGAAATTCAAATCAATCTTGACACGTTAACTTATTCTGCTACACTTTCTGATATTGATACTTTATTCCATTTGTCAAAATTGATTTGAAATGGTAAGTCTCAGAGCCTCCACGAGAAATGTTGACGGGTGGAACAAGACTGCATTGGGCTCCAGGGACAGGGAATTCTAAAAACAGTTAAAATGCACAAACATAATAAAAAATCAAAATAAAAGGTCTATGGCTAACGATATGGAGCTCTTTAGAGATTCACAGGCTCTCCGGGACCCGGACCGACGTACCGACTTAATACACCTCTCATAGTCCTTGGCAAGTCCTTGTATATTCCTACAATTTTGTAATATACCATGCCATATAACCATATAACCATATGAAGTACTTGTATGTCCACAATGTGGTATTGAAATTACATTACTGAGTTCATGCAACAAAGTCCCCAGTAGATCAACAAACCCCCTAGATTTACCCAAGTCAAAAGTTATATGTACATGTTTATAATTATTAATCATCGTTATGAAAAGTAGTTTCAGCATATACATCTGAAAATTTATCATTTATATAGTTTATTGATAAAGAACAAATAATTGTTTTTCTATTATATATAGCATCAAAAATAAATGTAACACGATTCAGTATTGTGGCGTTTGCATCATAAATATCAATATCACCAATCTCCTCCACCTTTAGATACTTCATACATTTGCCCACTCTCATTTCTACGCAACCCCCCTTTTCTATTTCCGCCTCCAACAGTGGATAACTCTTGACGACACCAAGCCGCACCTGTCACTAACTGTATCAACAAACAAACAAAAACCTATTATATAATTAATTGAATAACTAAATTTCTTAGGTTGAAAATTTAATATTTTATTATATTCTCACCACATATAAACATATTATAAAATACACAAAGGACACGTAAAACAACAAAACAATTACAATGTATGCACCAATTTAAAAAGATTTATGAGAGACTTTTAAGACATGATATATACATGTTTATATAACTAATGTTTACATTTATTCATAAAAATGTAAGAGATTTTGTTCAGTTAAAAACTAAAATAGCTAGTGATATAAAATACTGTTTCTTCTTAATAATATTACCTAATTATAACATTACATTTATGAAGACGCCACGATATAACTGAAATATTGTTGAAAGTGGCGTTAAACACCATTATCCTCCTCCCATTTATGGAGAATACCTAGTCTTGATTTTAATAAATTATCTAATTGCAAACGATAATGATCAACAAGTACTAATAATTGTTGTGAAGTCCCAAACGACTCCCATATCACAAGAGTCTTATGTTTCAATTTCAGCAACTTTGAAGGAAAAGTAAGCAAGATATCGAATTTGAAAATTTTGTGACAGAGTAATAACTGTTATTCCTAGCTTCGCTTGGGGTGGGGGGTGGGATGGGGGTGATGTGCTTACGGACACAAAAAAAAAGAAAAAAAAAGAGACCACGTAGACATCTGAACGCTTGAACTATTTTTTTCGACATGCAATCAATACAAAGACAGTGTTGTTTGCTTGCTTGGTGATGTTTAGTGCTTCTTTTTTCAACAATATTTCAGTTATATCGAGGCGGTTAGCTTTATTGGTGGAGGAAACCGGAGGATTCGGAGAAAACCACCGACCTCTCGCAAGTCAATGACAATTTTATCACATAATGTTGTAATTCTCGCCCTGTTCGAGATTCGAACTCTCAACATCAGTGGCGATAGGTACTGATTGCAACTAACAAATATACGATTACGGCCACGACCGCCCCATGAAAATGTGAGTCAATAATAATAATAAAAATAACTTGAAAAGAAACAACATACAACTATTAAATATCGAATGACACAAACATTAATAGAATACATTGCAATGAAATAAATAAAACAACATTTTACACATTTAAAATGATAATGCATTTCATCATCAATTTCCCCTGTGCTACACCTGTGACAGACACGATTCTGTGGGAGGGTACCCTGGTATCTGCCCACCTCAATTTGCAGCTTATGAGCTGATATCCTTGGCTTGGTAATATTTTTCCTGTGTTCAAAACTTCTTACAATACTAAGATAATTTCCAAACCCAAAATTACATTTAAATAATAAGCAGCATCTCAATTTACCATTCGAGTATACATTTGCAATTTTTTCCACCACAAAATGTATCTATCTTTTACTATTTTGTTACAATGTTGCTTAAAAGTTGACGAATTATAAGACAGATATTTCTCTAGACTTGGTATTTTTTTCTTTTATATAATGAATTGATCCAAACCAAGATGGTTTCTTCAAAAGAAAATGTTTTTTAGAGCTATTATATGCAGCCTTTAATAATGGAAAAGAAGATTCAAGATTTTCAAGATGATGCCAATATCCCAGCATTTGTTTAATTATTTGATAGTGTATTAGAAAACGACCCAATTCAGATAAAACAGCAAAATTGGTACTTTTTTGATGAACTCGTAACTCTTTTACAAAATTTAATATGTCATTTTTCACACTCTGTTTTGGAGTAAACAGTGTCTAAAGGAATTGACTCATTTCTAAATCTTGCAGTTAAAGTATGAATGGCGGTGTTTTTAAAACTCAAGCGGCACCACCGTACCCTATTTACTACCCTACCCACACCCACATGTTGTACATTTGTACCTACTAATTCTACCTTCAGATGGGATATATTTTTAACAAAGAAACCCTACCTTAAAGAAATGTGTCAGATTGTAAAACTTATCTATATCTTTGTTAAAGACGTCTCTCCATAGAACCATAGAAGGAACACACCTTTCGTGGTCGGATCTCTGCATGTAGAATTGTGTATTAAAATAAATAAGACCGAAAAATCATTTGTTTACAATATATTCACATTTACTGTAAAACACGATCGAGCGAAATGACCCCGCGCGAAAGACAATATGTGCGGAATGATACAGAGGTCGAACGAGATTCGGGGGAGAAACTACCCAGATTTCTCTTCATATAGTGGATAATGTATCCTTCAAACATCTAGCGTCTAATGTTTGTTCGATTGATTTGTAGTATGATTAACATAATAGCTGTAATTTGTTGATACATCAAAATTTGAGATTAAATGTCAATTGGCCATCGTTTTATACTAAGTGTCAATTAAGAAGATTTTCTATGCATACAAACGGTTGAATATCCATATGCGAATCCAGAGGGAGCACAGGGGACCTTCCCCCTTCTTGAGATAAGTTACAGACTGGTAAAACAATTTTTAACTAAACATTTTCAATTTAGTCCTTGTAGTGTTTCTTTTTATCATGTTTTGTCATTTCGGTTCGATCGATTACGACTCGGTATCCAATGCCGGATTTACTATTGTGCTTAGGAGTGCTTATTTGTTTTGCTTACGATGGATTTTTGCTTAATTGGTGCAATTCTAAAATTTAAACTATTCCTAAATTTCCTGAGCCCATATGCCTGACTGCCTGTGTAGGTCTACCAGATCTACCTCCTTCAGGGCCCAAGTAAGGTGCTTCATAACTTAACTGGCGCAGGGCCTCGTTTGTCCTAAATCCGGCACTGTCGGTATCTTTTGATTTTTCTTAGCACAAATTGTGTTGCAATCCTTTTTTTCTACACCACCACCACCCTTTTATGGAAATGTCTGGATCCGCCTCTAATATGTCATAGGATTTGGGACGTTTCATATTCTTTTTCTTTATTGTCAGTCAACATGTACTGTTTCTTGTCTAATTCGTAAATAAGGTGACGATGACGATTCAGTTCTTCAACATTAATTGGGTAGATTTAAATCTGGTTCCGATGCTCCATGTTTTGTGTCAGTCAATATGTACTGGTTCCCTGTTACCACTGTCTCATTCGTAAATATTTGAAAGGTGACGGTGCAATTCTTCAAGAAATAATCTGATGATTATGTAAGTATAAATCAAAACTTTAAAAGTGTAATCATTTTGTGTTCAGTGTCACACATAGTTGCATATGTCTATGTAAGACATGATTTACGTGTACTGAATAAGATCGAAAGTTCATTGTCAAATCTCTACTTAATTTATAATGGAAAACGAAAGTAGAAAATTTAAGGCATGTTTTAACATATTTAATGAACATAAAAAGCTGTGATTTGCAAATTTGTTACATCTTTATTGTTATTTTATTATTATAAATTGGAGATTTTGTGTTTAAGAGATGAACAAGCGATGTACCAACAAGGAGGTGTTCATGTAAAAGCATTAGGGGTGTTTCTAAAAGACGGAATCGGAAAACGGAACGGGAAGAATTGTTCAGATTGGTTGAATTTTTATTTAAAATATTATGCACTAAAACACACTATACAGTATAAAGGCCTGTGAAGACGTTTTGGATCAACCGAACTTGGTGACCACAATAACCCTAACATCTAAACCTAGCCCTATTACCGTAACCCTAACCTTAACCCTAACCCTAACCTTAATCCTAACCCTAACACCTAAACCTAACCCTAACCCTAACCCTAACCCTAACCCTAACCCAAACCCCTAAACAAGTATTGTGGTCACCAACACTACTACTGAAATTATGTTAGTTTTGGTAGGTTGAATCAAAATTTTTAAGAAATGCTCATTTTTATCTAACCCGAATAATCACCGGTGGCGTTAAATTACATTCCCTCCGGCTCTTCGTCCTCGGAAGAACATTAGGGCGATAGATGACGCTGAACTATTTGGGTTAATTTTGATCCAACTTTGTAGTGTGAAATGCACTTTTCGTGTTTAGAATTATTTAAATAAAACACAAAAAGAAAGTTTATATTGGTATTCATCCTCTAATAAAAATCTAATTGATATTTAATATCATCCAGGGAAATTAAATCAAGTTTTTGCTTTCAACGATCAACCTATTAATTATTTATTTTTATGCACAAGAGTATAAGTTTTGACGCTTCAAATGCGTTTTTAACCGAATCGGTGGTGCAATGGTTGAGTTGGCGTTAAACAACAATCACTCACTCATTCAGTCCATTTGAACATTTCTTTCCTTTCCGTTTCGTTTTCCGCTTCCGTCTTTGAGTAACACCCATTAGGTTAGATGTCTTTTGTAGTTATTTTTGAGCAGTTGTAGATACATTTGATGTCTACTGTCAATGTAAACTTATTTATAAAAAAAAATCCGTCTTTGCCCTATGATCTGTTTAAATGAATGTATTACAAATAAATAAGACATCAATGTTCTCAAAGTCTATGGCAAGCAATTGGAGATATCAATAAAGATATCACTGTTAGATATAAAATATCCCTGCTTAATTATTGACACATCGATCTCTATTGAAATAGAAGAGATGTCTCTATTTAAAAACAGATAACTTAATTGAATTACAGATAGCTGCATTAAAATTAGTGATATATATATATATTTATGATAAAGATATATGTATTTAGAATATTGATTCTAATCTCTAACTATAATATAAATACATCTATTTATAATATAATATAGATATCACTGAAAATTTAAAATAAATACAAATATCTCTATTTAAGATACATATATCTTTGTAAACATGCCGATATCTCTGTTTATCGTAAAGGGGGCCGTCGTGTCCGTGATCGTATGGTAGTTGGATTTACAACTACATATGCAATCAGTACCTATCACCACTGGTGTTGTGAGTTAGAATCTCGATCTGGGTGAGGTGTACAACAATATGTGATAAAGTTTATCAGTGACTTGGGATAGGTCGGTGGTTTTCTCCCGGTTCTCTTGTTTTCATTTAGCACTCCATTTTAATTTGACAGGTTGGAAGATAGAACAGCCAACTGGGTCACATAAATTGTGTACTACCTTTCCAGCATCTGTAAGCATCAATTCATGAATTACCGTCTTTCTTCAAAGTGTACTACCATATTTGTACTGTTAGACATATTAAAATCAAAGTAATTCATGGAAACTATTGTTTGGGATAATATACTAATATGCTGCCAACCCATGTTAAAACAAATCATGGCTGCCATGCATTACTCCTTAAGCAAACATCTGAAAGAACTTTGACATTTTGGGACTTCCGATGACCTCCATATTCATATATTTCAAGTTCAAAAACTATATACATGTACCTATTCATATGTTCTATTAACATCATAGTGGATATTGTTCGACATACACGTATTCTAGCACACAAGATCTGACGGTTAAGACCTAGGATTACTTGTTATGTAAATATCAGTCTTTCACGGATTCACACCAAACTATAACAAAGACATTATTTGAAGATTATCTTATTCCAATTTTGTTAAATATGCTGGAAAACTTATCATATCTATTAATTTCTGGCAAAAGTACATAGGAAAAAAGTTTGAAGGTACCAAAGTGGTATTTAAAGAGGTGGTAAATCGAAGGACATGCAATACAATGGCAAAATGAAAAAAGGGCAAAAAGATAAACAATGATCTAAAAAAAAACAACAACACGGCATTAAAAGAACGATAATGCGAACACCAGTAAAGATCGGAGTTGAACCCATGTGCTCCACAAAGGTATCAGATCCTGCTCTATGTATGGCACTCCCCGTGTTACTCGTGTAATTAGCAACGATATATCTCTTGAGCTAGATGAACGTTAAGTTTGACATAAAACCATTTGATTTCAATATATTTGAAATTTGAATATCCTAATTTTTGTTGCCTAAGTGTAATTTAAAAAGTAGGAAATTAAGGTTATGCATCCACAGCGCCAAAGGTTCATGTGGATTTCCCCCATCATATGGCGTTTGGCGTATGTCACCTGTCGTCTGTCGTGCGCTAACTTATTACATTTTGATGTTCTTCGGAACAACCACTGGTCTAAATTCGATATGATACTCCTTGGATGGTTCTCTTCCAAAATTTCTTCTGTGACCTTGCCCTATGTCCAAGATAACCGTAACGACTGCTAACTGTCTGAATAATTAGAAATATTTTACAATTTTCGTCAGAACCCAGTATGGATGGGATGAAAACAAATTTGATGTCAAATACAAATGTAGTCCGTGTGCGGTCTCTTTCTAAAATCATGACCATCGATCTCGTCAATTATCTAAGATGGCCGCCACGGCTGATCTTGCTGTTTTTGACTTTCTGGCATATCTTAAGTTTCTGATATCCTGCTTACCAAATATTTTAGTTATAGTTAGATGGATGAAATGCAAGTTAACCTTGAGTTTGAGGTATTTGACTTTTATCGTTCCATACGTCTGCCACTATGAGTCAACACAGCCAGGTTTGTATTATGAGATTAATTTCTCCATAACAATACAACATATGCTCACCGTACTTGGTCTCATACCCTTAACCTCATATTCATGGTCTGCTGAGTTTTTTTCATGCTTTGGTTAGTTTTTCACACTTTGTCACCAGACATTTACTTCATTTTCATGGTCAACTGACTGTTGAATGTATGTCAAATTTTCGTAATTAGGTTAGTTTCTCTATTACAATGCAGCTTATTTGGGACATACATTGGTGATGGAAGGTACATGTGCATATTAATGGTACATTTTTTGTACTTTGATTTAATTTATTTTAGGACAACATTGTCAGGGGCAGAGGAGATATAGATTTGTGTTTACAATTTATATATGTTATTCTAAACCCAGCTGTATCGATTTAGAATTTTAATACAAGATTTAAATGATAATACACAGGTAAAGTTTATTCCCGCTATTTCCATTCAAAAGACAACATTTCGCATACAATCTCTGGTGAGCGACATCAGGCTTTATGGGACCTTTTATACATTGTAATGATCACTTCCAAAAACGAAATTGGTCTTTAGCCTTGTATATTATTATCTGATATTCTGTATTTGTGCTAGAGAAAATATTAAGAGAGTTGTGGCAAAAATAGTCTTTTATGTTATTATTATAGAATATACCATGGCAACAGCTACGATTTGTGACCCCTGCCAGAGTCGTAATATAGTTAGCACGTCTGTGAGCTGGTGTATGGAATGTGAGGAAGAACTATGTTCGGAATGCGCAGAATATCATACGAATTTGAAAATGGCGAGAAATCACCACGTTGTTGACTTAAAGTTAAAAACATCATATTCAGCACTGTTGAAAAAGCCTAGCCTCGTTTGCGAACAACACAAATATTGTCAAGTAGAGTATTTTTGTGTTGACCACGATGAACTATGCTGTCGGGATTGTCTAGCTAAAACACACAAATCATGTGTCAATACCATGTCTCTGGATTCTGCGTCAAATGGTGCCAAGCACTCTCAACTACTTTCTGATTGCCAAGAACAGTTGACTGGTATTAGTCAAACGTACAAGAGTATATTGAAATATAGAGAAGAGAATGTGAGTGGTATCAAAGATGACAAACAAAGAATAAAAGAAAACGTGAAGAAAATTAAAGAGAAGCTCATCCAAAGAATTAACCAAGTAGAAAAGGAGCTGACTAATAAGTTAGATCTACTAGTTCAGGAAAACACAAAGTTTCAACAAGATGAAATTTCCAAAGTGTTAGAGGTCACAGAAGAGGTTGAATTATACCTCAAAGAAATGTTGTTTATCGTTGAACATGGATCAGAAAAACAAGCCTTCCTTCTAAGCCGAAAAATAGATAAATACCTACATCAAGCGGATAATGAATTACAAACAACTACATCACAACTGAATCGGGTTACGCTCTCCTTCGATGAATCAAGCGATTTATTGTCGTCCATTAAAACTTTTGGAGACGTCACGGTTAACAAGATAATTGACCACGGCATAACCCACAAGACAATAAAAGACCACCAAGCCCAGTTTGTATCAGATAAAACTACCACAATGTCAACGTTTAAACATCAGAATCGTATTGAGGTTACAGGAAAAGGTATTACAGGTATGGTTGTTACAGATGATGATCATTTACTTCTATGTGATAAGTTTTCTCTTAATAATAAATTAGTGACTGTGTATTACCCCAGTGGCAAGTACATGAAGAGAATTGACGTGATGTATCCACCATGGGATATAGCTATAATACCAAGAACATACAGAGCCGTCGTGACGTTTGACAACAAGAGGAAGATACAGTTCATCAACTTACAAACATTTACACAAGATGATAAGCTAATAACTGTATCGAATTCTGCTAATATAGTTGGTGTAACAGCTACCAGTGACAACATCATTGTTGGTGACACACGCAGGATTCATTGTTTAGATACAGAGGGAACATATCTAAGGACAATAACATTATCAATAAAATCTGTTACACGTTACCTCAGTATAGGTCACAATAACCAGATATATTATACTACCTCGAGTTCAATCAACTGTGTAAAGTGGGATGGAACGAAAGTATTTTCGTATAAAATACCAAATGAAGATCATCACAGGAAAATAGCAATCGACTGTAATGGAAACGTTTATGTTGCTGGGAGAGATACAAACACCATACAACGACTACATTCAGATGGTACAGTAGATTGTGTAGTATTGAACGAGAGTGATGGAGTCAATCGACCTTTGTCGATCTGTTTCAACAAAAGTTGTGACAAACTGTATATGGCCAATATAATGTCTTGTATCATCCATGTGTATTCATGTTCATAACGTGGATTACACGAATCTTATCTAGGTTATATTACTTTTACTGATATGTACATGACATTGTTATATTTTTACCTAACATTTAACTTGCTTGAAATTAAAAGAAGCTGTCTATAAAACAAAAACAAAAACATAAATAAAATACAATATGTGAACAATATTATATAACTTTTTTGTGCAGAATTTTTAATCTAAGTAAATTATAGAATGAGGTTGAGCATTATGTACATAGAAGTGTCTGTATTTTATGTATCTTTTATAAATATGGATGTAGTGTTTTAATATGATCTTTTCGAACTTTTCCTTTTTTGCTTTACAAGTTATTATTAATACACCAATTGCGATTTTCAATTGACAACAAAAAACAAAATCCTAGCATACATATATTGGTTCATTCTCTTAAAATTGGGGACAACAAATTTATTCTAAATTTTCCTTCTGAAATTCTTGAATTACAATATTGTATCTTAATGACAAAATATACTAATTTCTCTATATATAGATACATGTATATTATATACAATGTAATCAATATTATGTTTATTAGATCTTATGTTACACTAACAACTTAATCTAACAATCATCTCCCTATTTTAATTATATTTTATTATATATACAGTTCATTGAATATTTACATCTGTCCTATGCTTATTTAGTGTGTGTATATTTTTGTTTGTTATCGTAATTTTATTAGAGGAAGAACTCGTCTGTATATTGTTATGTCTATCATCAGAGATTAGAACCTTTAGTTGATCTATTTTTTGATTTACTACAAAAAAAAAATGTAAAAGTTTTCTCATTCTATTTTAAAATTATACTCCATTTGTATTTTCGAACTTTTGTCTTTTTTATTTTGCATTGAAGAAACATTATGTGTTATTATAAAGTGTGTTCTGTTTTCAGGTGTCTTTTTGGTCAGAATTCGACCGTAGTGTTAGTCAATGTTCGAAATTTAATTTGAAATTAAGCATTATGAAGTAGGAACCAACGAATAAAGAATACTTTTATTTCTCTTTGACTTGAGGACTAGGTACCAACCATTTATCTTTTAAGGAGAGAAGGTTTATCTCCCCAGGTCGGACAGTTCTTCCCACGCGAAACAAAAATCAGATTTTTTTACATGAAGCTTCAATATTGCTTGTTTGACGAATACTTTACGGTCACATCATTCATGTTTTGGATTTTTGAGAGCAAATTATTTTTTCTTTAAAGTTTGGCAAAAAACTTTAAAAAAAAACATAGCCCCACTCCCTAAAAGTAAATCAGCTGTGCTCTTACTTAATTTAATTCTCCAGATTTTGTTATATAATTTTTATTTGCTGTTCTATACTGTTAATGAAAATGATCTTTGACAAGAATAACCTGTTTAATGAAAATTTACCAAATCATTAGATTTATAAATAGATCAATTACAGGAAGGAAGTGTGTCAAAGAACAATTGAAGTTTTCCAAATGAACAAGACTGAAGTGTCAGCTTCCGAACGTCCAAAGATTATATTTCTCACTGATATATTTTCATGAGTCCTATATGAGGCTATGCAAATTTTAGATTTCAATATGAAAATATACTCGGGCTTATGACAGACCAAAGTCGTTAGAGAGATAATTGTAACAAACATAATACAGAATCAGTACTGATTTTTATAATTTTAATGTTTGCAAATTATTAATCTTTTTGTGAAACTTGTTTTTTAAATCAATTGTTTTGTAAATAACAGTCATAAATTTGGTGTACTTATTTTACTCACTATATATTGAGGCATATCTATATATCATGTCTAAAATATTAATTGTAAAATGATTTCATAGTATAAACATGTAATTAACATAATATTAGAGGGAATTAACATGTAATTAACATAATGTTAAAGGCAATGAACATGTAATTAACATACTATTCGCGGGAATTATTGGCTTGCTCATCATAACCATAGAAATATACCAAAACCTCCTCCTATTTGTCATCTAGTGACGTATGGCAGCTCTGTATGTTTAGTGTAGTGAGCTGTCATCAGTATCTTTAATTGTTCAAGAGCAGTTTCTTCTTTTATGACCAATGTACACATGGTAACAGTGCAACGTTTATCCAAGGTAGGTTTTTTTGCTGGATTATAAGCAAACTTTATCTATTATCAGGTTGAACTAAAACAATATCACAAAAACACCTAAATATATGTTAATACTAATGATCAAACATTTGGGGTTCAATGGTTCAATTTCATACTTCAGGAGGAATAAAACATCTTATAAGCAAAATGAGGAGAATATAATTTTTACCTAAAATGGGTATAATTTCTGAATACATTTTATTTTTAACATGTCTTGTATTTTATCATCTTATCTTCAGTGTATATTATTTATAGTCAATTGCAAACTTAATAGACATAGCTTTTATAATGAACGATGTCAATGTTTTGTAACTGTAATTTTCAACTATATTAAAATTGAAAAGAGGAATTTCTACTTAATTTTGTATATATTGCACTAATATTGTATTTGCTAAATATGAGGTCCAATTGCTTTAACACCACTAAAAATAGAAATGAGTGAGAAGTTTGAAAACATCAATGGCCAAATACAAAAGACAGACAGACAATGATTTACATAACACTACAGAGAAAACTAAAGATTTAGCAAGAGGAATACAGCAACAAAGTGAAATAAAGTGCTCTGAATGGGTACGCAGATCCTGCTTCACCTATGACCCATTTAGTCTTACTCTTGTTACAAATCTGGTGGTTAGTCAGGAAAGATGAAAATATCAGTAATGTGACATTAATATTTTGCAGAGGTTCATAGTTTTTACTGCAAATTTCAGCCATATTTTCATCATGAAGAGTTTGAAGATATCAAAGAGGTAATCAGAATGTGTAAATCGAAGAAGTACAGACAACACAATTGTCCTAAGAAAATGACAAAAGGACAAACAACGATCTACAAAACATACACATCAATCTAAAGATCGAGTAACTGGGACGGGTTAGCAGTTCCTGTTCCAGTAGTTAACATTGATTTCTGCATTGTTTTATTTTCATTTCAATCAGATTTCAAGGTAGTTTTTTTTCCAAATATATAAATATGCAGTTGAGGTAATTCCACATGTTAAAGGCTACAATCAGACAACCATTGTCAATACAACCCATCGTCTATAACAGCCATTGTCTATACATACCATTGTCTATAACAACCATTTTCTATAACAGCCGGATCCGTTGTTGTCATGAACGTATGGTAGTTGAATTTACAACTATCTGTGCAATCAGTGCCTATAACCACTAAAGTTGTAAGCTCGAAACCCCTTCATGGCGAGGTGCACACGATACAACATTATGTGATAAATTTTGTCAGGTACCTGCGACAGGTCGGTGGTTTTCTTCGGGTACTCCGATTTACTCCACCAATAAAACAAACTGCCACGACATAACTGAAATATTGTTGAAAGTGGCGTTACACCTCATACACCAAAAACATATTACAACCATTCTTTTTGTCCGATTGTTTCTGTAGAAGAATCTCCAAGCACCATTCCTGCACTGATAGGTTCGTATTTACGTAAAGACGTCAGAGTTGAACGTTTTTGTTTGCACTTAGACAATCAACAGCTTAGATAATCTCTGGTGTCCATGTTGTTGACCGATCGGAACAAAATAAGCCTTTTCTAGAGGAGCTTGAATACGTCAGTCTTATTAATTCCAAATGAACAAGTGGTTCAAGGGGAAACGATTTCTTTCAGTTGCCCAATGAGAACGAGCCATGGTTGTTATCCAATCAGAACAGAATGAAGTACATGTACATGTGTAGACTATTTTCATAAAACATTCCCGATAAGCTTGGCTACAAAGTTTCAAAGGGGATCGATATGTACAATGCTAACCACAGATGAATGACATAGGACGACAAAGAAATAACTTACATAATCTTTTGGCCAAAATATCTTTCTGCTAAAAGCTTGCTTAATATGAAATATGTGCGCTGTTACATTTCCTACTTTCGAAGTGATGACTTCAATTTGGCCAATATGAACTTTTGGTTCAATAGCTTCCTTGTTAGCAACAACTCTCTCTCTCTCAAGCAAATCCAGATGTAACAACAATGTACACTAAGTTATTTGTTAGGTTTGGTATTTTATTCATATGTGAAAATACAATAATAAGGCACATTTATACACTAAGAAAGTTTAGGTCCATTCATCTACCATAACCATGCCACTTTTTATTGAAGTGTATGTACCAAGTCAAAAGAATACACGAGCATGTAAAGGTAGCGATTTTACGTCTTTCTACAAATTTCCTATTTAATTCCGGAACTATTCGGACAGCGTGTTCTTCTTAATTTGGATTTTGATTTTAATACGTACCGATGGCCGCTTTGTAAAGTGAAATTTGAGTTAATCCATATATAGAACAAAGTATAAATTATATATGAACACTTTTTAAGAATAATTTCTACATTTCAATTATATCACTGGACCATTTGAAACCTCTTCATTATTGTCTTCCATGTTTTTGTGGCCTACCAGGAAGACCGACGCTCAATAAACATAGAAGCACTCTTCCTGAGTTATCTCTTCACACAGTTTGACCGTTAAATTATGACTAATAGTATGATACAACTATTACTGTACCAATGGCATAGTTGTATCTGTGAAGAAATATCATAGTTGTTTGTTGTTCAGCAAGCTTTAATTCGACCGAGTTGTGTATATATGCTCAAAGCGAGACTATAATTAATAATGTTGGTCTAGTGCAAAGTGGACTGCATAGTCATTACATCCAACTAAATTTGTTCTCGCCATGATATAGATGCAAACATTTCTCCTCCTCTGTCGGTAAACACTCACTCACTCACTCACTCACTCACTCACTCACTCACTCACTCACTCACTCACTCACTCACTCACTCACTCACTCACTCACTCACTCACTCACTCACTCACTCACTCACTCACTCACTCACTCACTCACTCACTCACTCACTCACTCACTCACTCACTCACTCACTCACTCACTCACTCACTCACTCACTCACTCACTCACTCACTCACTCACTCACTCACTCACTCACTCACTCACTCACTCACTCACTCACTCACTCACTCACTCACTCACTCACTCACTCACTCACTCACTCACTCACTCACTCACTCACTCACTCACTCACTCACTCACTCACTCACTCACTCACTCACTCACTCACTCACTCACTCACTCACTCACTCACTCACTCACTCACTCACTCACTCACTCACTCACTCACTCACTCACTCACTCACTCACTCACTCACTCACTCACTCACTCACTCACTCACTCACTCACTCACTCACTCACTCACTCACTCACTCACTCACTCACTCACTCACTCACTCACTCACTCACTCACTCACTCACTCACTCACTCACTCACTCACTCACTCACTCACTCACTCACTCACTCACTCACTCACTCACTCACGCACGCACGCACGCACGCACGCACGCACGCACGCACGCACGCACGCACGCACGCACGCACGCACGCACGCACGCACGCACGCACGCACGCACGCACGCACGCACGCACGCACGCACGCACGCACGCACGCACGCACGCACGCACGCACGCACGCACGCACGCACGCACGCACGCACGCACGCACGCACGCACGCACGCACGCACGCACGCACGCACGCACGCACGCACGCACGCACGCACGCACGCACGCACGCACGCACGCACGCACGCACGCACGCACGCACGCACGCACGCACGCACGCACGCACGCACGCACGCACGCACGCACGCACGCACGCACGCACGCACGCACGCACGCACGCACGCACGCACGCACGCACTCACTCACTCACTCACTCACTCACTCACTCACTCACTCACTCACTCACTCACTCACTCACTCACTCACTCACTCACTCACTCACTCACTCACTCACTCACTCACTCACTCACTCACTCACTCACTCACTCACTCACTCACTCACTCACTCACTCACTCACTCACTCACTCACTCACTCACTCACTCACTCACTCACTCACTCACTCACTCACTCACTCACTCACTCACTCACTCACTCACTCACTCACTCACTCACTCACTCACTCACTCACTCACTCACTCACTCACTCACTCACTCACTCACTCACTCACTCACTCACTCACTCACTCACTCACTCACTCGCTCGCTCGCTCGGTCGCTCGCTCGCTCGCTCGGTCGCTCGCTCGCTCGCTCGCTCTCTCACTCACTCACTCACTCACTCACTCACTCACTCACTCACTCACTCACTCACTCACTCACTCACTCACTCACTCACTCACTCACTCACTCACTCACTCACTCACTCACTCACTCACTCACTCACTCACTCACTCACTCACTCACTCACTCACTCACTCACTCACTCACTCACTCACTCACTCACTCACTCACTCACTCACTCACTCACTCACTCACTCACTCACTCACTCACTCACTCACTCACTCACGAACGAACGAACGAACGAACGAACTCACGAACGAACGAACGAACTCACGAACTCACTCACGAGAACGAATAGTAATTGCTTATTACAGGCATTGATGTCATCCAATCAGAACAAAATGAAGTACATGTGTTTCAAAGGGGGTCAATATATGAAATCTTAACCACAGATGAAGGACATAGGAGGACGAACGAATACCTTACATAATCGTTTGGCCGAATGAGCTAAAATATTTATTAATATGAAATATATGCGCTGTTACATTTCACCAACTTTCGAAGTGATGACTTCAATTTGGTCATTAAGAACCACTGGTCCAGTAGCTTCCTCTTGTTAGCAACAACCATATATCAAGGACATCCTGATACCACAACACTGTACACCCATAATTACGACTCTTTTCATTGAAGTCAGGATATTGATCGATCTTTTTACTATTTTACTATTTAATTTCAGAACTGTTCGTAGGGCGTTTTATTCTTCTTATTTTTAATAAACAAATTATTATGTAATAATTTTTTTTATGTAATAATTTTTTTTGCAAAAAAATGAGATTCCAGATAACACTATATAGAAAAATGTATAATTTACATATGGATACCTTTTTTGTAGATGCATGCAATTTTACATTTCCATAAAATCACTGGACCATTTGAAATCACTTCATTATTCTTTTTCCGTGTTTTAATAGAATTAAGAATACTGGCGCCCAATACATATATTAGAACGACAACATAGTTCATCAACAAAGAAGTACTCTACCTCACAATCTTTATGTTGTTCACAGGCTAGACTAGGCTGTTTCAACAGTGCTGCATGTGATGGTTTTAGCTTTAAATCAACAACGTGGTGATTTCTCGTCGCTTTTAATGCCTTTTGGAATTATATGCATTCAGTACACACATCTTCCTCGCATTCCATACACCAGCTCACAGATGTGTTAATTACATTACGACCTTGGTGGGGTCACAAATCGCAGCTGTTGCTATGATATATCTTATAATAATAAAATAAAAGTTTAGTTTGTATGCAACTGTCATTATATTTTCTCTAACACACATTTAGAAAATCAGAAATTAATAGCTAAATCTAAAAATGAAGTTCGTTTCTGGAAGTGTCTATTACATTGTGAGACAATAGGCTCTGTAGAGCATGTAGTCGATCACCAGTGATGTTATGTCTTGAAGGGAAATCGAAGAAAAAAAAACATTGATGTCTCGCCAGCTCTTGCAAATTGTCTATTTTAAATCATATCCGAAAATAATTTAAATCAAAGGACCATGAAACTAAAATTAGGGTAAGGTGCCATATGCAGTAATATGTACATGTACCTTCCATAAACAATGTAGAGACACAGCATGGTGAGCCTATGCGGTATTTATTATGGAGAAACTAATCTAATTACAACAACTTGATTTTGTTAACATATAATTAAGAGTCATAGCTCTGAAACTATTAACGTCAAATACCTCTAATTCTACATATTGAAGACGCTTGCATTATAATAATTGCCGCTTCTGAAAGCGTTTCACCGACTCCGCATACAGGGCTTGAACAAACCATGTCTTCTGCAAATCAAGACGTTCTTGATCAGAATGAATGAAATGAATCTGTAGATTTAAAACGAAGTCGAAATGATGATACGGATGTTCCAAACAATGAAGACAAAATACATGCAGAAGTATAAAGAATCATCATTCTTCATATCCCTGTTTAACTTCGACAAAAAAGGGAGAACACTTGGTCAACTGTACGGTCTACAATGCGGACTTTTGTTGCAGTCGTGCTGGAAAGAATTACAAAAAATGTATTGCTTTCGCCATGTTCAATGTAAACAACACATTTAATCCAAGTCACACTTTGATTTCGAAAAGCCTTTGTGACAAAAACAGACAATTATGTGAAAACCGATAACAACATTGAATCTATCATCGTCAAGTGCCAACATTTTCTCAACGTATTTCAAAGCTATGTTTTCTGATTCCAAAATAGACTCTGGTGAGAAAAATATTTGAACTTAATCTATCTCTTTGAAAAGATTATGTTCCTTTAGAATTAGGTGGAACTGTCCCAATTCTTTACACAATGGCTCTCTCTCTTTGTCGAAACTTCAGACCTAATCCTAGTTATTGTGGTGTGAAATTTACTGTTTTTCTGGGGGTTGTGACGCCCATTGATCAATGTTATAATGGCCATTGTTTTATTTAAGGTTTGAATAATCTTTAGTTTTCTGTGTATTTTTGTAGATCTATGTTTGTCCGTTTATCCATTTTGTTTTTGGTCATTGTGTTGCATGTCCTTGTTCGATTTACGAATTCTGATTACCCCTTTCGTAATTACTGTATATAAGTACAATATATATCTTAATACCTTTATTTATATCAACAAACCAATGTGTGTCAGCCAGATGTATACATGCAAGAAATGCGAAGAAAATAAAAAGCACAACAATAATTTGGAGATATTTAAAACATTCCTCATTAGGATATTTAATGATAATCGTAACTCACGCACTATATGAGAGTCAAGGGAGTGAAGGTGAAGGTGATTATTCGCTTTGCTGAAATTGGTGGAAATGTTGACCAGCACTGATGTAGAGTTTTGAATATCGTTGTAATTGCTTTTTTTATATTTTCTTTTGACCATTTGACCATTGTAAAACAATCACTGGTGATACATTTGATGGCTTGCAACTCTTTTAAATATTGACTGAAATGTCCGATAATCAAACCAGAGACTATATCACAATTATGTCCATCTGTGTAAATTATTTATGCAGAGAAATTACTTTTCTTAAAATATGGACGTATATATATACTACAACTTACATAGACGAGATGGATGAAACAAGACTCCTTCACCCCTCTTCATAATTCGTCCGCAAGAGAAACACAATCGCATTGTGAATAACAATAACATCTATGAAAGGAATAAATTGATTCGATATAAAGCACTCGTTTAATAATGAGGAGAGTTTGATGGTACCAAAGAGGTAATCAGAAGGCATACATCTAAGAAGGACAGACAATACAATGGCTAAAAGGAAAGAAAAGAAAAAAATGACAAGCAATGACGTACAAAGCACTACATCGACAATTAAAGAGCGACCAACACGAATTAACCCCACTAATTATCGGGGGTGATTTCAGGTGCTCCGGAAGGGTTTGCAGTTCCTGCTCCACATTTGGCTCCCGCAGGTAATATCATTTCCATGATATTTGATATCAAAACGGTTTGCTCAAGGCAGTTTGAGAAATGCACCAAAAATCAACAGTCGAATGGAAGATTTATTCAAAATAAATATTTATATTTTCTTCATTCTTATAAATAAATATAACAATCAACATACAAAGAAAGAGAAAGATCGATGTACAGTTTCAAATAATGTGCACGTGTACGTTCAAATTAATAATGTAAATTACCCACCTCCATTCTTGTACAAAACTGGGATATTCTGTGTGTTCGATCAACTTTTCGTCCACGTCCTACTTCAATCGTCCTAACCGCATCGGTGGGACAATGATTAGCTTATTCGCCACGAATTCGGTAAATCGTGGGTTCCACCCCGGTCGGGTCAACTAAGGACTAACACATTGATAGTTGTTGCTTCTCCACTAAGCATACATCATCAAGAAGAAAGAATCAAGACAGGTTGGCTGGGATTCAGGATAACGTGTCCGAGTGGAGCGATATATCTACCCGCGAACTGTTGTTTCAGCGAATTAGCGCTATCAAAATTCAACTAAACGGACATCATTACCATCTCATCGAAAGTAACTTGTTCTCGCCATGATTTAGCTGACCAACTTGCTCACTCAATCGTTCACTCGCAGACTCAATAATCCGTATTTCAGATAATAACAATCATGAGCATTATTTTTGCAACAAGTTAGAATTTGATGTTTTTGTTGAATTTTGCAAAAGATGCGTTCCTATTTTGAGTCCACAATAATATTTGTTCTACAAAATTTAATAGCCATTTAGACGAAAAATAATTTTGAAAAAAGTTCATTATTGCCATATCTGTTTAGTTAAGACTATTATGGGTCTGTAAAAGTTCCATCATGAAATGATTAACCATAACAGCTATAAACCCAGAGGACGGTAAATGGATTCGATCTAATTATTCAGGTATGAAATAAATAGTTTATCAAAACAATTCCAAAATAATCATAGTCGTAAACAAAATCTGGATCTAAAGTAACTTTTATTAATCGATATTAAATTCCTGATAAATATCAGCATTATTTATACTGTAAGCAGTACAAGTACTGATTATATACAGTTGTACGCATACACCTTTGCTATATACGTCTACAAGACGCATAAAGCAACCTGGTACTATATGTCTTATGTAGAGCAAAAGCACAGCAGACACTGTTTGAAGAGAGAAACCAAAATGGAAATTTAAACAAAATTCAAAACCATGTTGCCTTCTTGTGTAGAAATTGAAGAATGTTTGTGAATACACGACATGGCAGTAGGGGTGGGTTATGGTTATGGTATTTATCGCCACTTTCAACAATACTTCAGCTATTTCGTGGTGGTTAGTTTTATATGTAGAGAAAACCGGGAAAATCCACCGACCTGCCCTAAATCACTACAAACGTTATCGCATAACGTTGGATCGAGTACACCCCGCCTGAGCGGGATTCTAACTTTCAACGTTGGTGGTCACATGCACCGATTGCAGAGGTAGTTATAAAATCCAGCTACCATACGGTCATGATCACGACACCCCCGACATGACAGTATAACACGTTATGCGTAGATTATCTACATAGAGAGTTAACCTACTTTAATCTTACAACTGTAAAATTAAATCTATCCACGATTTATTTATACGCTTATTATTATGAAATGAACATTACTTACCATATCGTGTTTTAAAAACAATCACGCAAAATAATACTCCATCGGTTATTACACCTCTGTTGTTGGACTATTAAACTCCGAGGAGGTCATCCGCCCAGTAGTCAGTGCTTCAGCTTCGGTAATGACATTGTGCATGAGATATAGTTATGTTATCAAGTTCTTAAGATGAAATTAAGTTAAAATAAGGTTAATCTACCTCGATAATATATAACTGTAGCCGATGCTTGTTATCATGTTGAGATGATTTGATATACTTACTCCCAGACATTTAAATCATTTGGTACTCCAATCTTTTGACGATCAGTGTACCCGATGAAGGTTATTTGAGATACGCCTAGTGCATACCAAATTAGATTTCTTCTTGTTTATTACCAATTGCTTCAGACAAATACACCAAACAAATTGAAACAGTTTTATTTTAAGTCGGGCATATCTAAACAATAAACATAAGTTCTAATGAGCTTTTTACACAGCAACAGATCAGAATACAAATATATCAAGAAAATGATTCACTCTTCCTGATATACTGTATATATTGTATGTGTGTCTACGTGTATAACTGGTCTTGTCTGGAATGTGTTATGATGCATTTTTATGTTGCATCCTCTATATACCATTACAATCCATGGTGTAATTGAGATTTAGATTCTTGTTCCCGTGGAATTACAAAATAGATTTACATGTATGTATGGTCTGAAATGTAGATATCAAATTTAGTGCGCACGACGCGTTTTTTAGAACACCTTTATCAGATACGTTCAATTCCAAAATGCTTGAGCACCATATAGCAACACCTTTTACTTTGATTTACTAAGGAAAACTAATTGTCAAATAGCATTCTTTTTTTAATTATTATCAATAGAAAACGAAAGTAGAAATTGATGCTTAGCCAGTTTTATATATATATATCTTAAACTATATTGATGGTATAGTATTAGTATAACTAGATAATTTGGTACTTTAGAATATGAACAAGCTGTAAATAAACAAGAAAGTGGTCATGTAAATCATTAGAAACTGTTAAACTATAACATATATCTCTATTGAATATATATCTGTATTGAAAATGTAGATATTTCTATTGAAATACAGATATATTAATTGAATTTTAAATATCTTCATACAAATATAGACACATGTGATTGAAAATTTGTTGACTTTTTTACATTTTAAGATCAAATAAGTTAATCATAGCTATATTCTCAAAAGCGATGAGTTAGGTCGTTGGATCTAACAGCCCGTACAAGACTATCACCAATACGGCGTGAACCAACTTTTGAAATTGCAAAAAGGGTGCACTCGACTCGCAGCCGCAAGTGATAAAATTTATCATTTGCTTGCACAGAGTCGGCGGTGCTCTCCGGGTACTTCGGCTTCCTTCACCACTAAAGCTGGTCGCCATGATATATCTAAACTATTGCTGAAAGTGGCGTTAAACACAAACAAATTCAAATTCAAATTCCTAAATATGATGTGTGTCTACATTATGCACAAACTAATTGTGAGGAAAACGCAACATTATGTCACCTGTGATAACACCAAGCATAATGCTAGATGTAAATGTATCTGATATCTAATTTTAATTCGATTGCTTTGTATTATGTATTATGTAGTAATTTGTTGATACATTAACATTTGAGATCAAATATCGAGGAAACATACTAATATTTTGCTTTTGTTAAGCACATCTGATAAGAATTTTGACAAACGTAATAATTTCCCTATCTGGCCATCGGTTCATATTAAATTTCAATTAGGATAATTGTCAAGAGCATTTTACACGTTTCCGATCCTACTTGAGCACTGAGTGGTTGGACATGTGATAGACTATGATTAAATCTGGTTCCGACACTCCATATATTTTGTGTGTTTGTCAGTCAATATGTTATGGTTCCCTGTTACCACTGTCTTATTCGTAACTAAGGTGACGGATCAATTCTTCAAGAAATAATCTGATGATTATGTAAGTATAAATCAAAACTTTAAAAGTGCAATCACTTTGTGTTCAGTGTCATATAGTGTTATTTTTTTCTATGTAAGACATGATTTACGAGTACTCAATAAGATTTCAAGATCATTGTCAAATATTTTGCATTAATTTATAAAGGGAAACGAAAGTGAAAAATTTAAGGCATGTTTTAACATTATTTAATGTACAAAATAAGCTTTCATTTACCAATTTATAACATCTTTACTGTTATTTTATCATAAATTGGAATTTTTGTATTTAAGAGATGAACAAGCTGTCTACAAACAAGGAAGAGTTCATGCAAAGCTTAACGCACGCCACGTGTGTCATAATACATACACCACCTTTGATGTGATAAACAACATGTGCAAATCTGATTTAAAAAGAAAATCAGCATCTCTTCTATGATCTGTTCAAGCAAATTTATTACAATGAAATCAGACAGAGATATTCTGAAAGTCTATGGCAAGCCATTGGAGATATTAATTAAGATATTACTGTTAGAAATATTAAATATCTCTGCTGATGTAATTGATGCATAAATCTCTATTTAAAAACATATAGCTTAATTGCATTACAGATACCTACAAAACTATCTGATATATGTACATTTATAATAAAGATATATGTGCATCTATAATAAAAATATATGTACATCTATAATAAAGATATATGTACATATATAATAAAGAAATATGTACATATATAATAAAGATAAATATGTACATTTATGCTAAAGATATATGAACAACTATGATAAAGATATATGTACATCTATAATAAAGATATATCTACATCTATAATAAAGATATATATACATCTATAACAAAAATATATGTACATATATAATAAAGAAATATGTACATATATAATAAAAATATATGTACATTTATAATAAAGATATATATATACATCTATGATAAAGATATATGTACATCTCTAATAAAGATATATCTACATATATAATAAAGATATACGTACATCTATAATAAAGATATATGTACATCTCTAATAAAGATATATGTACATCTATGATACAGATATATGTACATCTATAATAAAGATATATGTACATATATAATAAAAATATATGTACATTTATAATAAAGATATATATACATCTATGATAAAGATATATGTACATCTATAATAAAGATATATCTACATATATAATAAAGATATATGTACATCTATAATAAAGATATATGTACATCTCTAATAAAGATATATGTACATCTATGATACAGATATATGTACATCTATAATAAAGATATATGTACATCTCTAATAAAGATACATGTACATCTATAATAAATATATATGTACATCTATAATAAAGATATATGTACATCTATAATAAAGATATATTTATATCTATGATGAAGATATATGTACATCTGTAATGAAGATATATGTGCATCTATAATAAAGAGATATGTACATCTATAATAAAGATATATGTACATCTATAATAAAGAGATATGTACATCTATAATAAAGATATATGTACATCTATAATAAAGATATATGTACATCTATGATAAAGATATATGTACATCTATAATAAAGATATATGTACATCTATAATAAAGATATATGTACATCTATAATAAAGATATATGTACATATATAATAAAGAAATATGTGCATATATAATAAAGAAATATGTACATATATAATAAAAATATATGTACATTTATAATAAAGATATATATACATCTATGATAAAGATATATGTACATCTATAATAAATATATATCTACATATATAATAAAGATATATATACATCTATAATACAGATATATGTACATCTCTAATAAAGATATATGTACATCTATGATACAGATATATGTACATCTATAATAAAGATATATGTACATCTCTAATAAAGACACATGTACATCTATAATAAATATATATGTACATCTATAATAAAGATATATGTACATCTATAATAAAGATATATGTATATCTATAATGAAGATATATGTACATCTGTAATAAAGATATATGTGCATCTATAATAAAGAGATATGTACATCTATAATAAAGATATATGTACATCTATTATACAGATATATGTACATCTATAATAAAGATATATGTACATTTATAATAAAGATATATGTAGATCTATAATAAATATATATCTACATATATAATAAAGATATATATACATCTATAATACAGATATATGTACATCTCTAATAAAGATATATGTACATCTATGATACAGATATATGTACATCTATAATAAAGATATATGTACATCTCTAATAAAGATACATGTACATCTATAATAAATATATATGTACATCTATAATAAAGATATATGTACATCTATAATAAAGATATATGTAGATCTATAATAAATATATATCTACATATATAATAAAGATATATATACATCTATAATACAGATATATGTACATCTCTAATAAAGATATATGTACATCTATGAAACAGATATATGTACATCTATAATAAAGATATATGTACATCTCTAATAAAGATACCTGTACATCTATAATAAATATATATGTACATCTATAATAAAGATATATGTACATCTATAATAAAGATATATGTAGATCTATAATAAATATATATCTACATATATAATAAAGATATATATACATCTATAATACAGATATATGTACATCTCTAATAAAGATATATGTACATCTATGATACAGATATATGTACATCTATAATAAAGATATATGTACATCTCTAATAAAGATACATGTACATCTATAATAAATATATATGTACATCTATAATAAAGATATATGTACATCTATAATAAAAATATATGTAGATCTATAATAAATATATATCTACATATATAATAAAGATATATATACATCTCTAATAAAGATATATGTACATCTATGATACAGATATATGTACATCTATAATAAAGATATATGTACATCTCTAATAAAGATACATGTACATCTATAATAAAAATATATGTACATCTATAATAAAGATATATGTACATCTATAATAAAGATATATGTATATCTATAATGAAGATATATGCACATCTGTAATAAAGATATATGTGCATCTATTATAAAGAGATATGTACATCTATAATAAAGATATATATACATCTATTATACAGATATATGTACATCTATAATGAAGATATATGTGCATCTATGATAAAGAGATATGTACATCTATAATAAAGATATATGTACATCTATAATAAAGATATATGTAGATCTATGATTAAGATATATGTACATCTATAATAAAGATATATGTACATCTATAATAAAGATATATGTACATCTATAATAAAGATATATGTACATCTATAATGCATATATATGTACATCTATTATGTATCAATGTTAGGAATGTTGAGACTCTGTCACAAATATCACATACTATATTTAGTTAAAATCTAATGAAAATGAAATAAAATATATTGATTTCAGAAGAAACATTTCAAATAAAGAAAATGACAAATCTAATAAGAAATAGTATAGCTGTTGTAATTTAATTAAAAAAAAACCCACTTTCTATATTTAGTTAAAATCTAATGAAAATTAAGTAAAACATATTGATCTAAGAAGAAAGATTGAAATAAAAAAAAGCAAATTCAATAAGAAATGAAATAATATATTAGTGAAAATGAAGTAAAAATATTCATTGAAGAAGACAGATTGAAATCAATAAATTTTAGTGAAAAATGAAATAATATAGTTGTTGTAAAGTAAAGTAATATGAAAGGAAAATATTGTGGAATTTTTGGATTAAATATTTTCACTTAATATGTCACTTGATTTTAACTAATGTTATGCACATTAACAGTCCGCTCAAGACCAGATTTTAAGAGCAAATCTTAAAATATTTGACAGCAGATAATTCTGTCTTCCCGAACAGTAATGCAAATGATATGCGCGTGACCAAAGATTTGAACTCTTTCGGGGAGATTGAAATAAAAATATATTCCGTGTGTACCACATAAGAATAATTGCAAAACAAAATGAAAAAATGGTTCACACGACATGAAACAGACAGATTCCTCAATAATCATTGTCAGGAATGTGTGCGTGCTTACCTCAGCATCCATGATTGTTTATCTTTTCACGAGGTCATATCGACAATAATCGGAACAAAACAACCGAAAATTAATCAGTCTCCACAATGCAATGACGAGGACGATAAGCATGTACACGGATTTGCAGATTTATAGTTGTTGGGAACATATTTCGATTTGAAACATGTATGAATAGCTTAGTAAAGGTACCGCCGTATTCTAAATTGAATTTTCAGGGAAACATTTTCTTCACCCAAAACAGGTGTAATATTACTTTAATTAATAAATAATAATTAGTGAAATATCACATGTTATATTTAGTCAAAATCATCTATTGAAAATGAAGTTAAATATTTTGACTTTAGAAGAAAAAATGAAATAAAGAAAATGGCAAATTTAATGAGAAATGAAATAATATATTTGTTGTAATTTGATTTAAAAAAAGTAATTAATAATTAAAATAGCATATGATATATTTAAATAAAATGTTCAGACTCTATTCAGACTTTTCAGACAATGTTCAGAATTTTCAGTCAATGTTCCGAATGTGACGAATCTGTTCAGATACTGTTCAGAATATTCAGACAATGTTCAGTCAATGTTTAGAATGTTCAGAATCTGTTAAGAATTTTCAGTCAATATTCAGAATGTTCAGAATTTGCTCAGAATTTTGAGTCAATGTTCAGAATGTTCAGAATCTGTTCAGACTTTCTCAGAATTTCAAGCACAAAAACGGGTCTACTCAGAATTTCTTGACTTTGTAGTATAATAAAGATATATGTACATCTATAATACAGATATATATATACATCTATAATAAAGATATATATATACATATATATATATATATATATACATCTATTTATAATATAAAATAGATATCTCTTGTTTTTTTTAATAAATACAATTCCTTCCCTCCCGCTATATCTACCTGCTGGCTCCATATTAAAGCTCGCGTGAGCTGAACAGGACTTATCAACAGTCGGCAGGAGTTATCACCAAATTCTCCCAATATTTAAATGATATTTCCTGTGAAGATGACAAAAGTAGATACAATTCATCAACGCCATTAGCTAGTTAACATTTCAATTTTATAAACATCAATCAAATTAGGAACTGTCGTGTCAGCAATATCAACAAACATCGTCCTACAACAATGCATAACCACGACGGTGGCGTAATGGTCAGTGTGCTCGCCTCGAGTGCGGTAGATCGTGGTTTCGAGTCCTTATTGGGTCAAACCAAAGACTATAAAATTGGTATTTCTTGCTTCTCCGCTAAACACGCAGCATTAAGGAGAAAGAGCAAAGACTGGTTGGCTCGAAATCAGAATAATATATCCGAGTGGGGCGACGTGTCTACCCAAGAACTGTTGTTTTAGTGGGCTAGCACTATATAAATCCCACTCAGCGTGTTGGTCTAGCACAAAGCGGACCTCATCATCATCTCATGGAAAAGTAACTTGTTCTCGCCATGATTTAGCTGAACATTTGCTGAATTGGCGTTAGACAACAATAACTCACTCAATCACTAAAAAATGACGACCTTATTTATACCGACATCGATTCGCATCTTAGACACACACTGCAAAGGAAACAACATATGTCGTTAGTTCCAACAAGCATTTGTTTCTAAGACAAACTATCGAGGAAACAAACTAATGTCTGGTATGTTTCATTAAGCTTAAATAAAATAATTAAACAATTATAGCATAACTGATGTCAATAAATAACTTAGATATTATTATTGAACAAAACAAACGTGATGAAGATTAAATAAATATATAAAGAATTGAATAATAAATATTACCTATATATCAATAAAATATGATATGGTATATTACGAAATTCAAATCAATCTTGACACGTTAACTTATTCTGCTACACTTTCTGATATTGATACTTTATTCCATTTGTCAAAATTGATTTGAAATGGTAAGTCTCAGAGCCTCCACGAGAAATGTTGACGGATGGAACAAGACTGCATTGGGCTCCAGAGACAGGGAATTCTAAAAACAGTTAAAAATGCACAAACATAATAAAAAATCAAAATAAAAGGTATATGGCTAACGATATGGGGCTCTTTAGAGATTCACAGGCTCCCCGGGACCCGGACCGATGTACTGACTGAACATACCTCTCATAGGCCCTGGTAAGTCCTTGTATATTCCTACAATTTTGTTATATTCCATGCCATATAACCATATAACCATATAAAGTACTTAAAAAAATTACCAATTGTATGTCCACAATGTGGTATTGAAATTACATTACTGAGTTCATTCAACAAGTCCCCAGTAGATCAACAAACCCCCTAGATTTACCCAAGTTAAAAGTTATATGCACATGTTTATAATTAGTAATCATCGTTATGAAAAGTAGTTTCAGCACATACATCTGAAAATTTATCATTTATAAAGTTTATTGATAAAGAACAAATAATTGTTTTTCTGTTATATATAACATTAAAAATAAATGTATCAAGATTCATTATTGTGGCGTTTGCATCATAAATATCAATATCACCAATCTCATCCACCTTTAGATACTTTATACATTTGCCCACTCTCATTTCTACGCAACCCCCCTTTTCTATCTCCGCCTCCACCAGTGGATAACTCTTGACGACACCAAGCCGGACCTGTCACTAACTGTATCAACAAACAAACACAAACCTATTATATAATTAATTGAATAACTAAATTTCTTGGGTTGAAAATTTAATATTTTATTATATTCTCACCACATACAAGCATATTATAAAATTCAGAAAGGACACGTAAAACAATAAATCAATTACAATGTATGCACCAATCTAAAAAGATTTATGAGAGACTTTTAAGACATGATATATACATGTTTATATAACTAATGTTTACATTTATTCATAAAAATGTAATATATTTTGTTCAGTTAAAAACTAAAATAGCTAGTGATATAAAATACTGTTTCTTCTTCATAATATTTTCTAATTATAACATTACATTTATGAAGACGCTACGAAATATTGTCGAAAGTGGCGTTAAACACCATTATCCTCCTCCCATTTATGGAGAATACCTAGTCTTGATTTTAATAAATTATCTAATTGCAAGCGAGATCAACGATAACAACCCGTGAGAATATCGGTCTACAATTTACAAAGAAGAGGAACTGAAAGGGGTGTGCATAACATTATCCACTTAAATAGCTTGTTATTAAGTTGAAGGAATATAAATGAAATTAATTTGAATTAATCCATTCTCTTTAGTAATTGCTAACATCAAATATGCATTCACTAGAACATCAAAGATAGCAATTAGTAGTTGAAGATTTGCAGTATAAGCGCACATGCTCCAGCTTTAAATAAAGGTTAATTAAGATCGTTGTCAAACCCTTTAGTCAATTACGGTACTAGTCTGATAGCGTACAGAGAAGACTCGACATATCTGGCAGTAACAATTCGAGTACACGGCAGGATGTTTGAAAGAAGAAACCCGATCTTAAAGCAATCATTACTGTGTAGTTGATAAGGTACATTTAGTGCGAATCTAATTTAATATATGTAACTGAAATTTAGTTGCACAAGCTTTTAAAACTTCAATAAGAAGGAAATTATACGAATGTGGATTATATGTAAGAACAATTAGGTAAACAGTATAAACTTCCTATTTAAAGTATTAGTAACGTGAAGACCCCCAATGATATCGATGTAGATTAAAAACTATCATTCCTTAAATAAAAACGAAAATTTGGAAATATATTGACGCTTGATCGTACGAGGTAATGAAATCAAATAAAAACACATATTAACACTGAACTTTCGATTATCGCTTCACTTTAAAGTATAATATATCCAATTTTAAAGACCAATATAATTAAAATGATAAATAGATATAAAGAAAAACATAAACAGATGTTGAATGACATGTTGTGAAGCATGATGAAATATTAGCGTTCCAAAGGAGATAATTTAATGTTAGATAAAAAAATGTCATTTGTAATTGCATAAAATTATTTACTACTCAAGTGAAAATGCAACTTTTGCTGAACTTATTAATCAAATAAATAAGCATCTCTGTATACTTTGGGAAAATAATAAAGGGTTTGATTTTGCAATACAATTAATAACCCAGACTAAGCACATCGAATTGATGGATAAAACATGTAATTACATGAATCGAAGATATCTATTTAGATTTAGCCAGCATAACAATTTACTGTTTAGTAACATTCATTGAATATGGTACCAGTCATCCTAGTAATCGCAGAGAACAAACTTTTTTTCGTAGAAAACTTAATTTATGTAGCTTTGATTTTGTTTTTACCTTTTCCTAGTTTTATCGATTTTATTTTCCTATCGGGCAAGCTTCTTGCAGATATTGTTTTAATTGGGCATGTCCGTTGTATGTACAACAGAATGTGTCAGTCTTTAATAGCTATAATGAATTGTGATTTTGTAGCTTGTTCTGTAGATCATTAAGTAGATGTAGAAACTGAAATGTTGTTAGAATACACGATTATAGAGGTTATTGGAAGAACCACATATACTTTGAAGAAATAAAACACAGCATAATTTTTCAACATTTAATATCCCCGTATACAAGTTAAACATGGGTCGGGGACATCCACATGTAAGCTTTGCAAAACAGTGAAATATGGTATTAATCTTGTTCGCTGTCCTCAACATCAGTATCATTGCCACTTTCCTCTTCCGATTCTGTAATATCATCTTGTTCCAAGAGCTCATCAAAAAGATGCTTATTTTTTCTTATAGAAATTGAAGCCGCTTTTACAAATGAATATCCTTTTGCATTCATTAATGGTTGAATTTCACGTGTATTTTTTCTGTAAAGTGTACTTTCTTTAATGATGTACATAGTTTCTAGTAGCTTTTTGTATTCCTTCATTAATTTCTTTCCTTCACGAGGTAAAAAGAGTTCGTCTGCTTCTCGTTTTGCCTCTTTTTCTGTTATATTTTGCTCTGCCAAGATGTCGTCTACTTTATTCTTGTAATCATTGTCTAATATTATCATATATATCATCTATGAGTGCATCAAAGCCGGAATCTTCTCCGTCATTTATTTCTGTGGACTCATTGGAATCCTCATCTTCCTGCATTGGACATCCATTTTTCATGTGTCTTTGTACATCGATTGGGGACTGAAATATTATTCCACAGTCTATACAGGCTGGATTTGCATCAATTGTTTCTGTTTCTCCATGTTGATGGTGTGGGAAATGTTGTTAGACTGATCGATTTTTGAAGTGCAATCTGTTATATATCCTTCGGAATTCACATCTGCTCCTAGCATCGCATCACGGGATTCCTCTATCAATCGTCCCACCTCTACATTGCAACGTACACTCTCCCTCACAGGAACACCGTCAAATATAGCTTTCCACCTCGGGCGAGCTCTGCTTCAGATCAATAAACAGATAACCATATGGCCTCTTTGTTGCTTCAGCGTACTTGTTCGTGAATTTCTATATATTATTTGGATACATCTGTCTTGCGAAAGTCATAGGTACAAGCTGATCGTAGGTACAAGCTGGTCGGGCGGATTGCTAAATAAAACTACACATTGACTGTTGATGCCTATGGTTCTGTTTTCCTTTCCTCTAGAAAACGCATTCTGCATGATACACGTCACGCTGCTGTTTCTATGATGGCTTCCTTCCACAAGTAACTCGCATACATCTTTACTGTTCGTGGCATCTCTCATGAGATCGTCGATGACAATCAAACTCGGATATCTGGGGTCAACGAATGATTCGTCATTCAGCTGCTCTGGTATACCCTGTGCGAATACAATGTTTCTGACATTTCTTCCCTTATCAAAAATGTGCTGAAACCCTTTAACGACTGTTTTTGCTGCTTTGTTTTTCAGTGGCTCAACCCATAGATATTTGGAGAAAATATCGATGACAAAGAGAAGATATTTCACCCCATCGTTTTCTTTGGATATGGTAGAAATATATCAGCTAAATCGGCATCAAATTGGTTATCGATATCAGACACGACGACTCTAGCTTTTTTAAATGTTTGGCGAACTGTTTTTTGTAAACTGTAATCAACTTTTTTTGCAACCATTTTTCACCGTGTATTTTCAAATATATGAATATCTTGACTTTTCAAGACTCGATATAGCTTATCTGGACCGAAGTAAGTTCCGACATTTGGAAGATTGTTGTGGATCCTTTCAAAGATCGAATCGACTTTATTTTGATGAACTCTTTTAACCCATGGCGCTTCTGAAATGAGATAAACAATGTTTTGGTGAGGCTCATAAACAAGTGGAGTGAAATGATACTACAGATATTACAACTTAAATATTTTTATTTACTGACAAGTGTTTTTATGTATGTTCTCTGAAGTCCATTTGATTACTGTATCAAGTTATGATTTTAATTCCGGCTTTACATGGATAACATATAGGCAAAGTTTTCCCGACTATTTTCTTTCAAGAGACAATATTTCGCTTAACATCTCTGGTGAGCGCCTACATGTTCTAATGAGCCCTTTTTCGCAATGTAATATAAACTTCCAGAAACAAACATCGTATTTAGCATTGGCTATTATCTTCCGATTTTCGAAATTTGTGTTAGAGAAAATATTATGAAAGCTGTAGCAAATGTAGTCTTTTATTTTATAATTATAGAATTTACAATGGGCACACCGGCAATTTGTGACCCCTGCCAGACTCGTAATATAACAAAAACATCTCTGAGCTGGTGTATGGAATGCGAGGAAGAATAATGCCCTGAATGCACAGAACACCATACAGCTTTGAAAGCGACGAGAAATCACCATGTTGTTGACTTAAAGCTAAAAACATCATATGCGTCACTGCTAACAAGGTCTAGCCTCGTTTGCGAACAACATAAAGATTGTGATGTAGAGTACTTCTGTGTTGACCATGATGAACTATTCTGTCGGGAATGTCTGGCTAAAACACACAAATCATGTGTCAATACCATGTCTCTGAATTGGGCGTCAAAGGGTGCCAAACAATCTCAACTGTTTTCTGATTGCCAAGACCAGTTGACTAGAATTAGGCAAACGTACAAGAAAATATTGAAATATAGAGAAGATAATGCGAATGGTATAAAAGATGGCCAACAAAGAATAAAAGAAAACATGAAGAAAATTAAAGAGAAACTCATCCAAAGAATTAACCAAGTAGAAAGGGAGCTGAACAATAAGTTAGATATACTAGTTCAAGAAAACACCACGTTTGAAGAAGATGAAATTGCCAAAGTGTTAGAGGCCACAGAAGAAGTTGAATTATACTTCAAAGAAATGTTGTTTATCGTTGAAAATGGATCAGACAAACAAGCCTTCCTTTTACGCCGAAAAATAGATAAATACCTACATCAAGCAGATAATGAATTACAAACATCTACATCAGAACTGAAACGAGTTTCGCTCTCCTTCGATGAATCAAATGATTTATTGTCGTCCATTAAAAAGTTTGGAGACGTCACAGTTAACAAGATAATTGACCACACCATAACCCACAAGACACTAACAGACAAACAAGCCCAGTTTGTATCAGATAAAATTACCACAATGTCAACATTTAAACTTCAGAATCGTATTGAGGATACAGGAAGAGCAATTACAGGTATGGTTGTTACAGATGATGATAATTTACTTCTATGTGATTACAGTCGGGATAGTAGTAAATTAGTGGCTGTATACTACCCCAGTGGAAAATACATGAAGACAATTGACGTGAGTTATCGACCATGGGATATAGCTATAATACCCAGAACACACAAAGCCGTTGTGACGTTTGCAGACAAATCACAGATACAGTTCATCAACCTACAAACATTTACACAAGATGATAAACTAATAACTATACCGAATTATACTAATGCATATGGCATAGCAGCTACCAGTGACAGCATCATTGTTGGTGAACGAGGGTGGATTCATTGCTTAGATACAGAGGGAACATATATAAAGACAATACCATTATCAACAGGATATACTGCTCATTACCTCAGTATAGGTCACAATAACCAGATATATTATTCTACCATGTGTTCAATCAACTGTCTAGATTGTGATGGAACGGAAGTATTTTCGTGTGAAATACCAAATGAAAGGGATCACAGGAAAATAGCAACCGACCGTAATGG
This sequence comes from Bathymodiolus brooksi, assembly GCA_963680875.1. Classification (NCBI taxonomy): domain Eukaryota; kingdom Metazoa; phylum Mollusca; class Bivalvia; order Mytilida; family Modiolidae; genus Bathymodiolus; species Bathymodiolus brooksi. The sequence continues at coordinate 94,180,350 of OY804582.1, read as the reverse complement.
AAACGTTTATGCTGCGGGATTCGATACAAAAACCATACGACGACTACATTCAAATGGTACAGTGGATCGTGTTGTATTGAGCGAGGATGATGGAGTCAAAAAACCTTTATCGATCTGTTTCAACAAAAGTTGTGACAAACTTTATATGTCCAATTACTATTCAGGTGTTGTACATGTATATGTATGTTCATGAAGATAATAACCCGACCTTTATATACGTTATATCACCGTTCCTGATATGCGCATAGTGTTATTATATTTTACATACCATTTAACTTACATGGAATTAACTGAAGCTGTCTATAAAACACAAACATAAACAAAATACAATACTGAACAATATTAAAGAACTTGTTTTGCTCAGAGTTTTTTAATTTAAGTAAATTACGATATGAGGTTCAGTAGCACGACTTCCAGACTCTTGCAACGGTACCAGCAATCCGGTTCAACAGCTGACCATGAACGTTTTGGCCGACTTAGAACCAAATGAAGACAATCACAAGAAAATAGCAATCGATCGCAATGAAAACGTTTTGTTGTTGGATACGATACAAACACCATACAACGACTACATTCAGATGGTACAGTGGATTGTGTTGTATTGAACGAGGGTGAGGAAGTCTAAGAACCTTTGTCGATCTATTTCAACAAAAGTTGTGTCAAACTTTATATGGCTAATAAGAATTAACGTGTTTTACATGTGATGTATGTTCATGACGTGGATAACCCTATCTAGGTTATATTACTCTTTAATGATATGTACGTGCCATTTATTGAACAAAAAGACGAGTGTATCATCAGATATTTTGGTAGGCGGAACGAGTCTGGCCTATCAAAATATATGATGGTGCACGAGTAACTTTGTTCAATAAGGGACTGTATCTTGCGACGTCAATCAAAGTTATCCGTCAATTTGTTTTTTAATTTTGCTATTTGAGTGAGAGTATGCAAGCTTTATGATGATATCTTGTATATTTTGGTATCGAAGATATTGTATGATGTGATGTCATCTAGCTCCACCTCCTCTCTGGGTATCATGAGATATTGTACGGCTGTTGACAATAGAAAAGAGGAAAAAGGATGATACAAGTGATATTGTTAATTTTTTACATACCATTTAGCTTTGCTTGAAATTAATAGAAGCATATACAATTCTTGAACAATACCATATAACTTTTGTTGTACCGAGTTTTTAATTTAAGTAAATAACGCCATGAGGTTTAGTAAAATATAAATAGAAGTGTTTGTAGTTTTATTTTAATTTTACAAATATGGATGAAGTCCTATAGTATGGTTTTTCCCAATTATTTTTTTTCATCTGTAGCTGTTAATAGACTTGTTTTGACTTTCATCAGAAAAAAAATCCTAACATCCACGTATTACTCATTTATTTGAAATCGGGAACAACAAATTTATTTTAGATTTTACTTCTTAAATTCTTGAATTTAAAGGTTGTGTTTTAAAAACATAATATATCAACTTCTCTATATATAGATAGATGTATAATACAATGTAATTAATATTATATGTTTGTTATATCCTATGTTACACTAACAATTGAACCTAACAAGCATCCCTCTATTTTAATTAGATTGTATTATATCTATAGCTCATTGAATGTTTTTATATGTCCTACACTACTTTAGTACTTGTTTGTATTTTTCATTCTTGTTTCAAGCATATATTATAATGTATATCATCGGAGATTAGACCTTTGGTTGAACTATTTTTTATTTTTGATTTTGTATGTGAAAGATTTCTCCATTACATTATAAAATTATATTCCATTTGTATACCGGTATTTGAACTTTTGTCTTTTTTCCTTTACACTGAAGAAAAAGCAAGTTTTTATAAAAAATTTGGAACCTTTTCGGGACGTCATGTCGGCATTATGCGCAGTAAAGATTTAATAGAAGGGGCGTGGTCATTTGGGGAACACACCTTTGCTGTGTTCAGTAAATCATCGAAATTTAATTTGAAATTAAAAATGAGGAAGAAAGGTTGGAAATTATAATGGGAATAATGAAGCATTTTATTTCACATTGACTTCAGGATTAGGTACCAACCATTTAAGCTTGATGGTTAGGGACTATTTTCCATCCTAGTTTGCCACAGGAAAGGAACAATGAATTTTTTTTTTTTCGGAAATAAAAATTCGTATTTTTTTTCAAAATCAACCAACATTGTTTGTTGGAAACTTTGGGGTCAGATTGGTCATTGTTTACAAAGTAATTTTTTCTATGTAAAATGTGGCGACACGATTCATAGGAATTATTAATCTTATGAAAAATAATGGAAATAAATGATTATTTTGATAATTGTAGTGAGTACAAACCACTTTTTTGTGTCACATTGATGTTTTAAATCAAGTGTTTTTATTGCTTTTATATAACTGTATATTGAGTCATAACTATATATCATATCTAAAATATTAATTGGAGTATGATGTTATAGAATGTACATGTAATTAACATAATATTAGAGAGAATTAACAAGTAATTGACATACTATTGGAGGGTATAAGTGGCTTGCTCATCGTGACCATAAAATATATCATATCATATAGCATGAGTACTATTGAAGGACAATTTTATTTTATTTACTGATTTCATTTTCCTTCCGAGTGCCATTTCTGGTTATTTTATTTTTATCAGATCTGTACCACCAGAATATCAATAGAAAAATAAGCATAGGATGGATGTGTCTTACCTGGAATATAGAAATACTTTTTGGATTGTAAAAATTAGATTGCTGCTTGTATCCCCCTTTTTGAGACCGTCGTGGTTGTGATCGTATGATAGTTGGATTTACAACTACATATGCAATCAGTACCTATAACCACTAACATTATGAGTTCGAATCACATTCAGGTGATATAATATTATGCGATAACGTTTGTCAGTAACTTACGGCAGGTCGGTGGTTTTCTCCGGGTACTCCGAATTCCTCCACCAAAAATACTGACTGCCACGATATAGCAGAAATATTGTTGAAAGTGGCTTTAAACATCATAAGCCAACCACCTATCACCCATTTGCAACATGACAGCGTTTTTCTTGAGAAATGAATATGCCAAGTGATTTGAATGAGAAACATTAGAGGATTCTTCTATCTATATTTATCGATTATTCTATCATGCTGGTAGTACATTTTATTTTATAAAAAGTTGATTAGAAATTACGTTAGTAGAAGAAACTATAGAAACCATCACCTATGCCTAGAATTTGTAAACCCTATATCACCCACTGTTTCTATCTATTATTAAAGTACAATGTACCATGAATTATGTTTTTGCCAGGATTCCTTTGTAACATTTTAAAAGGATTATTGGTTGGTTCCTTAACGTCCAGCGGCAAATATTTCATGCATATTCATGACTACAACAAGGTTAGCAATATGTAAAGACTTTACAGAAATGAGGGGGGGATGGGACATTGTGTTAACGACTTTTGAAAAAGTATGATGAGTTGAAAACGGACGGACAATATATCATTTTGCAGAAAAAAATACTCGTCCTCTTTTCCGAATTCTGTAGGGACCGCAGAACACCCCAAAAACGTCACTAACAATAGTCCACAGACAGTATATTTCTGCATTGAAACCACCAATCGACCTGACATCATATATACATCCACTGTTTCTATGCATCAGTAACGTACCGTGAAATATGTTTTAACCAGGTTTCCTTTGTAATATTTTTAAAGAATTGTCGATTGGTTCCTTAAAGTACAGTGGTAAATATTTCCTACATATTGATGACGAGAACAAGCTTAACAATACAAACTACACAGAAATGAGGGAGACATGGGACAGTCGCGCCAACGATTTTTACTGCCACTGAAAAATTATGTAGAATCGGAAAAGGACAGACAATTTAGCGTTTGTAGCTCCTAAAATACACCTTCTCTTTTTTGAAATATATGAAAGGTATCTTTAATGTGGATGAAGCACATAACTCTATAAACAATTGACCAACTATTGTCCAGGGCCATAGTCCTTAAGTATTATAAACTGACAATCACCAATAGACCAGACATCCTCTATCCGCCACATGAGGACGGAATTGATAGCTTTGTGGATTCAGTCATGTGATCCGTCACCAATACCCACGATGTTGCAAGAGAAGTTTATTTTGATGGCTAATTTACATATGGTAAAGGTGCAAAGTTTATCCCAAAATATATTGGAATGCAAGCACAATTTTGGTATCATCGGGTTGAACTAAAAAAATCACACACAAAAACATATTAATATATGTTAATGTTAATTATCATACAGCTGGTGTTCAATGGTTCAATTCTATACTTCAGGAAGAATATAACATCATCCTGTAAAAATAATGAGAATAATATGATTTTTACTTACAATTTCTATATCTGAATTGATTTCACAGTTACAATGACACATATTGTATTATCTTAGCTTCAGTGTGTATTATTTATAGTCAATTTGAAACTTAATAGACATATCTTTTATAATCAATGTCAATATTTTGTAATTGCAATTTTCAATCATATTAAAATTGTAAAGAAAAGTGTCTGCTTAATTTTGTATATATTGCAATAAAATTATATTTGTGTGAAATTTGAGTTCCAATTGCTTTGACATCACTAAACATCGATATGAGTGAGAAGTTTGAAAACATCAATGGTAAAAACAAAGACAATGATCTACATAGTACTACAGAGAAATCTAAAGATTTAGACACAGGAACAAAACAATTAGTCTAATGTGTATAAGGTGCACTTAAAGGGTACACATATCCTGCTCTACTAAAGGCTTACCTAGTCTGACACTTGTTGAACATCCATTGGTTAGTCAGGAAAGAAGAATAGAGATCAGGAATGTGACATCAATATATTCTATAGGTTCATAGTTTTTACTGCAAGTTTCAGTCATATTTTTTTCATGAAGAGTTTGAAGATACCAAATGGGTAATCAAAATTGGTAAATCGAGGAAGGTCAAACGAAAAATATCAAAAGTACAAACAACGATCTACAAAACATACACATACAACTGAAGATCGAGTTATGCGAACCCACTAAAAAGGGGGGGGGGGGGTTAACTCAGGTGCCCTGGAAGGGTATTCAGTTCTTGCTCCAGCAATTAACATCCATTTCTTCATTGTTTCATTTATTTTTCAATCAGACTGTATTTTGTTCAATCAGATTCCGAGGTGTTTTTCCCCCAAATAAATAGACATGCAGGTGAGGTAATTCCACATGTTAAAAGTTACAATCAGAAACAACCATTGTCTATACAACCCATTGTCTATAACAACCATTGACTGTACAAACCATGGAGTTACAACTACATGTGCAATCAGTGCCAATCAGCACTAAATTTGTGAGTTCGAACCACGTTCATGGCGAGGTGTACTCGATAATATGAGATAAAATTCGTCAGCTACTTGCGACAGGTCGGCGCCTTTCAAAAAGTATGGTTGTTTTAGGTTTTGTTGGTTTATAGAATTTAACGGCACCTAAAACAATATTTCAGTTATGTCGTGGCGGTCAGTTTTATTGGTTTTCTCCACCAATAAAACTGACCGCAACGACATAACTGAAATATTGTTTTTTAAGTGCCGTTAATTTCTATAAGCCAACAAAACCTAAAACAATCATACTTTTTGTCCGATTGTGTCTGTAGAAGAATCTCAAAACATCATTCCTGCAATGATTTGCCCATATTAACGTAATGGCGTAAGAGTAGAAGATTCCACTTGGCCAATCAACTACTTAAATGATCTCTTGCGTCCATGTTGTTTGATCGATCGGAGCAAAATGAACCTCTTCTAGAGGAGCTTACATACCCCATTCTTATTAATTCCAAATGAACAAGTGGTTCCAGGGCAAAATATGTCTTTAAATTGGCAATCCGGACGCGTAGTAGGGTCGTCGTGGCCGTTATCGTATGGTAGTTGTATTTACAACTACACAAGCAACCCGTGCCTATCACTACTGATGTTGTGAGTTCGAATCTATCAGGGCGATGTGTGCAACATTATGTGATAAAGTTCGTCAGAGACTTGCGACAGGTTGGTGGTTTTTTCAGGATCCTCCAGTTTCCTCCACCAATACAACTGACCACTGAAATATTGTTGGAAGTGATATTATGTGGTTTATGATGTCTTTCGCCACTTTCAACAATAGTTCAGCTCTATCGTCGTGGTAAGTTTCATTGGTGGAGGAAACCGGAGTACCCCAAGAAAACCAACGACCTGCCACAAGTAGCTGGCGAACTTTATCACATACTATTACATTAATAATCAGCGAAGTTTGAACTCACAACATTAGTGGTGACATGACATTCAACTACCATACGTTCACGTCAAGGACAGCCCCTGCCTATGACATCCAGAGCTGCCATCCAATCAGAACAATATAACTATTAAACTTAAAATAGCATGAAAGAAAACTTTGAAGATACGATACGGGTAACATAAAGCTGTATTTTGTGGAAAGACAGACAGACGAGACAATGACGAGACAATGATCTCAAATCACTACACCAACAAATAAAGATTGAGCAACACGAACCGAGCAAAAAAAAAACCCGTAGTGAACTCAGATGTTCCTGAAGGGTCAGTAGATCCTGTACCACTAGTGGTGCAATCCGCATAGCTGTTAAACAATATGAACATCATCTGATATAGAAATGCTGTTGGACACCAGTATGCGTAAATAAATACACATCGCATAGATAAAGCAACAACTTCTACGAAATGAATGGTTGCAGAGACGACCCAAAATCGTTTTCACGCGGAAATCAAAACGGACATCACAACACGGGACTACAACATTAGGACATATAATTGGACAACATGAACAAAACAAACCCCATTTATACCCTACAGCTTAAAAATAAACACTGTGAACCTATTGTGCAGTAGGTTCCTTGTTAGCAGGAACCATCTATTCAGGATATCATGATATCGAATACACTGAAATATATATAGTCATTATGCAAGATTTGTTTGAATGTTGCTTCATATAAATGGAATGCTGAAATCATCTCAATGGAGCAAAAGATTCGTTCTTAAGTGCACAGAAAACTGATGATGGAGAAACACTCACCCCATAAACAACCGTAGTGAACTCAAATATTCAGAAAAGGTCCGTAGAACCTGCTCCATTAGTTTCACAATTTGTGTAATTGGTTACACGAATATCATCTGATATGGAAATCGTTCAAACCTTTCATATGAAAACGAATTGCTGTTGAATTAAAATATCCTTTAGTTCTAATCTAAAAACTTTCCAAATATTGTCCGTTGAAATTGTTCATTGTTCAAGTCACTTGACATCAATGACGTAAATATATCCGAATACAATGCTGTGAATTTCAACCCTACCCCCCCCCCCCCCCCCCCCACACACACACACATTTTTAGAGAAATGATGAGGCCATACAAGTGCTGTCCACATGTGAATAAAATGTCAACCATCACATATAACTGGAAGAACAGTGTTATTAACAGAAAGGTTTAAAGATACGAAGGTGGTAATCAGAGGCCGTAAATCAACGGACAGACAACACAATGGCCAAACGAGAGCGGACAAACGGACAAACAACAGTCTATAAATCATTACACAGAAACACAAACATCGCTAAAAACTGAGAGTGAACTCAGGTGCTTTGGAAGGGTAAACAGTTCCTGTTCCACCTGTGGCACCTGTCGTGTTACTATTGTTACCATCAAGTGATAAGTTACGAAAAACGGAACATATATGTGGTCATTTGTGACATGGATACTCCGTTACTGTTAACCAAGCCATGGTTGCGACCATACAACTTTCAAAGTCATGACTTCAACTTAGCCACTAGGAACCATTGGTTCAGTAGTTTCTTTAATAGCAGCAACCTCTTTTCAAATAAATCATGAACGAAACCACAAGCTCTTGAATATCGGGTCAACTGAGAGATATATACTCCATATGCAGTTGCTATAATTTTTATGGGCCAAAGAGTCATGAATGACATAGAGAGGAATAGATATACAAGAAGACATATTATACAGACGTTGAAATATTGCTTAAAGTGACGTTAAACACCATAAACTACGAACCAGAAAGATTCCGAAAAGTGCTATTTTTTTTCAAAATTTGCATGCTTATTTCTCATCCAATTTCAGTGCAGTTTTTTTTCGAAGTGTTCATCTTAATGGGTTATTGATGGGCCGTTGTTCAATGATGTGCCCTGTATTGACTTTTATATTAAGTCCATTTTCGATAAAGTCTCTTTATGTAGCTTCCTGAAAAAATTTCCTGCATGATCTGATTTAGCTGGTGTGGCTTTTGAGATAAAAAGGTTCAAAGGAGCCAAAATGAATATTAACATGGGTTGGACCATACTTGTACATTGTAATAAACATGCAACATAGACGTAGGAGTCAAAGCCACCCTTAGTGACATGTTCGTTTGCCCATATCCTGACCTATGGGTGTTAAACATGGGTAGATATAATTATGAGTTTTGACTTTCCCTTTGTAAGATTGTTCGGAGTTCGGTAATTTTGTTATTACCTTTATTTACTATAACCATGCCCAATGTCACTGCTGGTGGAATTTTTTTTCCCCGAGGTCATTGCAACTTGGTAGCTTTACTTAAGCAATTATGAATAACGAAATTAACGACAACATACCGGCTAGGACGTCACCCGGGTTAACAAGGTCCTCATTTGCTACTACACGGAACAGGGTAGCAAATGATATATGCGTTCCACGGAATATCCTACGGGATACCCCCGATTTGTCTTACGTTCAGTCAGAGGGTAATTATTATTTCAAAACTTCAGATTCGTATCAAATTTTAAAATCTTGTTCTATTAATATTTCGGACTGTCTTAAATCTCCAGGCACTTGTGACTCTTCTCCATGCATTACTACTTGCAAAATAAAAACTGACAAAAATAATACTTGTAAAACATGCGTCATGCTAATAACTTCTCCTGAATTTACAAGTAATTTAACTGGAAAAACGTACTACACCAAATCGTTTGAACCTCTGGACTGTTCTACTAAAAATGTTATTTACGGTATAGAATGTACACTCTGTGGACTTTTGTATGTTGGTGAAACTCGTCAAACATTGCGAAGTAGGATGAGCCAACATCGATATGATGCAACAGATCCCAAATACAGGATTTTGTATAATCATTTCAATCAACCGGGTCATGACCGCTGTTTGACGATGAAAGTTCGAATCATCGAGAAGATTTACCATCATACAAACAGTCCTATTCTTAGTACACCTTACCGCACCGATAGAGAGTTGTTCTGGATAAAAGAATTAGGCACTGCAATGCCTTACGGTTGCAATGATAACATCAAAGGAGTGGGAAATTTGTCAAGTCCTGGATGCAACGAAATCAACGTGATGAGCCTTTTTAATACTATTCCAAGAACTAAACGTAGCCATGGTCATAAAAGAATTCAACATCCTAATGTTAAAAAGTCCTCTAAACCAAGAACGTTACAAGATACTTTTAATGATTTACTTTCTAATATACAGAAACCTCTTGGAATTCATCATATTCGTACAATCTTATTTTCACTACCTGTAAACTACCTCAAAGATCTTAAGGATTTTGGACTTGACAAAGGAGGCGTAGATCCTTTTTCTCCTAAGTACAGATTGTCTAGTATTATATGTGACGTGGCGTCCTTTCGTCTTTTTAAACCAGTTCGATCTGAACCTCTTCATGACAACAACAGAAAATTCCTCCATATTCCGTTTGCTAACAAAGGAATCGATGCTATTAACATCAGCAACATTCTTAATAGAAAAGAGGTAATAAAAGAAATTCCACCATATTTCAAAAATCAATCTGTTCCCATTGTCTCCTATAGCTACACTAACAGCATTGGCCGTAAAATTTTCAACTACAAAGAAGCATTGCAAGATATTAACACAGAAGAGTACCTTAAGAACCCTCTGACTTGTGACTGCTCCCACTCTCCTTTTCAATACAACCCATCTGGACATGTAATCACTGGTGATCTGAATATCATTCAACATGAGAGTCTCCGAAAGGTGATTTCTCATGGTCCTAAATTCAGAGAACCTCAACACATCAATTGGAAACATAATTTCAAGATAATTATGGATGCTGTTGAAGATTATGCCAGAAGGTGGATAAAGAGAGAAGTAGACCAAGATCCTGAGTTAGAGTCCTTGTCAGACTGGGTTAGAACAATTAGGTCTCTAGTACAAGGTCGGATTCACAAACTCAAAAATTGTGTTAATAGTCGACCTAAGTCTGTATTTAAAGACCAAGAAGCTGTTAAGTGTCTTTCCTCTCTTCATGACAAATATGTTATCGTTCCTGCTGACAAGGCTTCCAACAATATCGTGTTTGTATGTAAATCATATTACTTCGAATGCCTAATCAAGGAATTAGGCATAAATAGCAACACCTCTAATAATATCACATACAAACCAACTTCGTTCGACAAGGATGAAATCCTAGCTAACCACAGATCATTCATGACCTCTTTAAACATTCCCTCTGGTAAAGAGTCTGAGGATTTACCCTACTTATATTGGATACCTAAACTCCATAAGACACCATAGAAAGAAAGGTACATAGCGGGATCATCAACTTGTTCGACGAAAGAATTGTCTATTCACCTGACAAAGATTCTGTCTGCAGTAAAAGAGGGACAACAGAAATATTGTGAAACTGTTTACTCGCGTAGTGGCATAAATCACATGTGGATTTTGAAAAACTCTAAAGATCTTTTGGATAACCTGAAATCAAGATCTTTCTCTCAGGTATCCTCCATCAAAACATTTGATTTTTCAACTCTATATACCACCCTACCGCATGACAAATTAAAAACCCGCTTAAAAGAAACAATTCATAAAGCTTTTGGTCATAGAAACTATGGCTCAAAATTTGTTGTGTTAGGCTACAATTCCACATATTTTTCAAACAAAATTCATAAAGGTAAAACATGCTACTCCGAGGAACAAGTGATCAGTATGCTGGAGTTCCTCATCGATAACATATTTGTCTCCTTTGGAGGGACACTGTTTCAGCAGGTCGTCCGCATACCAATGGGTACGAATTGTGCCCCTCTTCTAGCCGATTTATTTTTATACTCATATGAGTCGGAGTTTCTTCAAAAGCTTGTAAAAGATAAGAAGATTCATGAGGCTAGAGCCTTTAATTTCACATACAGGTATATTGATGACGTTTTATCTATCAATAATTCTAGATTTGCAGAATTTCTTCCATTGATATATCCTCCAGAGCTGGAAGTTAAAGAGACCACCGATACAGCTTCGTCCGCATCATTTTTGGACTTATACCTCGAATTTGACGACAGTGGTCAACTCAGTACTAAAATTTATGATAAGCGGGACGACTTCAATTTTAAAATCATAAATTTTCCAAACATGTGCAGCAATATACCAGCTTCTCCTGCATATGGTGTTTACATCTCGCAATTGATTCGCTATGCAAGGGCCAGTAGCAATTATTCTGATTTCCTGAAACGTCATCTTCATCTGAGAAACAGGCTACTGGACCAGGGCTATAAAAAGATTCGCCTTATTCGATCTCTTAAAAAGTTTATATTCCGATACCAATATCTTGTCGAAATATATTCCGTCTCTGCAGAAAAAATTATAAGCGATGCATTTTCATATAGTGAAAATGTATAAAGATAAAGAAGTCGCAAATGTCAAGAATTTTTTTGTCAATGTGTGACGTAAAAGTATTTTTGACATTTACGTCACCGAATATGGTACTGCTTTGACAACTATTTTACCTATTTTGTTCCTGTATTTAAATACTGTTACAGTGACAGCCGGAACCTTTGAACCGTAATGAGAGCGGGAGGTTTGGCGCCTTAAAATCTGATTCAACCCACCATTTCTTTAGAAATGCCTGTACCAAGTCAGGGTCATTACGGTTTTCACAGTTTTCCGGTTGTTGACTGATTTTGTCTGTTTATATAATTATGAGTTTTGACTTTCCCTTTGTAAGATTGTTCGGAGTTCGGTAATTTTGTTATTACCTTTAGATACAAGTAGGTAGTTAGGGAAATGTTATTTTTCTTCGTTTCAAATTTGTTAAAATTTTGAATACGATTCCTGATCGCTATGAAAAGGTAGGGATTTTTTTTTCGCTTAAAATGTGTTAAAGGTCTTAATAAGATTCCTGATCACTATGACAATTGGAAATACAATGTACATGAATACAGAAATTAAAAAAAAACCATTTATTTTATGAAAAATATAATTTCAAGTAGGAACTTTTTTCTGGAAAGTTGCAATGGGGCAAGCAAACAATTTATTATTTATGGTCCAATTGCATACTTGTCATATACATATAACATATATGTATAGGGGTCAATGTGAAAATGTTTTAGATGTATAGGGGTCAATGTGAAAATGTTTTAGATGTATAGGGGTCAATGTGAAAATGTTTTAGATGTATAGGGGTCAATGTGAAAATGTTCTAGATGTATAGGGGTCAATGTTTTACAAGATTCTTTGAAACCAATATTTTTTTAATTTCGGCTTATGTTCAAGTAAACTAAAAACTAGCATTTAGAAAACCAGAACCAAATTACACTGCAAGGAATTATGCAAAATGTTGTCATTGGTTTTTGTGTCCATTTTCGTCATTAACACCACTGGGCAAATGACACCAAATTTGTTATCAATGTGTTTTCCTCAAGCCTTAATTATGATCTGTATTCATGTCTCAGTTTTATGCTAGGTTTTTTACAATATCATTATGTTGTAGGCATAAATAGTTGTGGCAGACATCGCATTCATTGCAATTTTAAAAGATGGCCAATATATACACATTTGCAATAGATCGAGCTCGGTGGCAGAGTATCATATTGACTGTCACTGCACTGCGCTAAGTTCATTATTATGCATTATATCACCCTGGTGATTTTATGTTGAGACATTGGCAATAAATGGATTTCAAGGTAAGGTACTTAACGTTTTATTTTTTATGGTCTATCAATGCAACATCTTTCTTCCTATTCATCTTATTGTTATATAGTGATAATCTCCTTTCTTATTTACAAAACAGTGTTTGAAATATCTTTGAATATTTAATATGATGTTTAAAAAATAGAAAGTGAGCATGTTAAGCTAAATGTTAGCTCAACTGACCCAAAAGGCCAAGTGAGGTATGATCATTCAGCGTCCATCGTCTGTTCTCCATAACTTTTCACATTCACATTCAATCTTATACTTAGAACCACAAAACCATATATGCTTTCACAAATCTATGTTATTGAGTTTAGGAAATACCTGTATTGTATTTGCCTTGCATGCATGTAGTACATGCTTGTGCAAAACACACATGAATCTGCTTTTGGCTTACCCGACCCAACGGGGGCTTTGTATAATTGTCATAACTGGTGCTCAATCCCAATTGTTATTATACTGATCGTATGGTAGTTGGATTTACAACTACCTATGCAATCAGTTCCTATCACCACTAAAGTTCGAATTCCTCTCATGGCGATGTGTACTCGACACAACTATATATGATAGAGTTTCTAAGTGACTTGCGGTAGGTCAGTGATTTTGTCTCCGGGTACTCCGGTTTCCTCCACCAATAAAACTGACCGTCACGATAATTGAAATATTGTTGAAAGTGGCGCTAAGCACCATAACCCTAACCACCATACGATCACGACAACGACGGTCCCTGTATGTGAAAGAACCCTTGTTTTTTTTTCTATTTATATGGACATGAAACAGGAAATGTCACTTTTCTAAAAACGACATAATTTCTTCTAATTTCCTTTATCCTATTCATTTCTTTCGTGTGCTGCTTTTTGTGTCGTTTTTAGAAAAGTAACATTTCCTGTTACATGTCCATATAAATAGAAAAAAAACCAGAAATACCACGAACAATCTGGTTGTTGCTCATAAATCGTTGCTGTAAGGGTTCTTTCACATACAGGGACCGTCGTTGTCGTGATCGTATGGTAGTTAGATTTACAACTACCTCTGCGATCAGTGCCTATCATCACTAACGTTGTGATTTCCACCCCCACTCATGGCGAGGCGTACTCGATAGAACAATATGTGATAAAGATTGTCATTGACTTGCGGTAGGTCAGTGATTTTGTCTCCGGGTATTCCGGTTTCCTCCACCAATAAAACTGACCGCCACGATATAGCTGAAATAGTGTTGAAAGTAGCATTAAACAACATAACCATAGCCATATCCACTTTTTCACCTACACCATACAAGGAGTGTAACATTTTGTAAAGATGGCAGACCTATGTACCTTCTGTCGGCGCTTAGGACGTCTTTTTCATACCACCAGCGGATTACTCCGTACAAAACTTTATATAATTAATTAGTACTAAAAGTAAACAGTCACACAAATTTATAATGTAAATATCTGGATGAGTAATTTCTTTTGATTTCTGAGCTCCTATGCTCATCTTTGAGTACATTTAGTTTGATAACAATCAAAGCTTACTTTTATATAATAACTTAATCCTATTATTTTTTGTATCGATGTGATTTACTGAAATAAATTGGGAGAAATTCTGTAGATAATGTACGTAGTTTATCTTGGTGATGAAATAGTGACATTTAATCCTTAATCAAATTATTTTTAATATCGAAGTTACTTCATAAAATGACTAAGGAAATAGAGATTCTCAAATTCAAAATTGAAGTATGAATCATTTGAGATACTGGAATTGTGTACTGTTTAACTAGTAAACATTAACCCGTGTGTAAAACCTCTCGAAAGTGATAAACTCATTAATAAAGAGTAGACAATGTGAAAACTATCTCTAAAATAATAAGACATACTATCGTCGGAAATATATTTAGATTCAAATAATCTGAAAGCTAGAGAGACAGTGAGGTATGGTGTTGTACCCTTTTCCGTCTTTTTTAGGAAGAAGAAACAATCTAAGATTCAAGAGCAGATAAAAAGAAGTGTTACGTGTATGTTAGCTACAAACGACATAATGTTCACAGCGCATTGGTGGTGTGATGGTTAGAGAGTACGGTAGATCGTAGGTTCAAGCCCCGATCGGGTCAAACCAAAGAGTATAACATTGGTATTTGTTTCTTCTCCGCTAAGCACGTAGCATTTATAAGAAAGAGTAAAGAATGGTTGGCTCGGAATCAGGATAATGCGTCCGAGTGGGGTGCATGGCATATCTATCCATGGACTGTTGTTTCAGTCAGCTAGCACAATAAGCATCCAACTAAGGGTGTTGGTCTAGTGTAAATCATCCTCATCATGATATAGCTGAAAATTTACTTAGTTGGCGTTAAAAATACCTATCACTCACTCATTCACATAAAGATCACGTTGACAATTACACCGACTGTTAATTTGTTAGCACTACCACCTATGCAAGTCCAATTAGGCTTGGTTTGTTCAGATATTGGAATATAAGCTTGTAAATGTAGAATCTAAAGCTATAAACTATTTGTTATTTTCCTGAATATTTTTTGCTCTTATGACGCACGCTCTTGCCAAATTGACATAATTTGACATTAACTTTATATTTATATGATGTACAGTTCCCTTTTATGTTGACTATAATGATATATAATTACAATGTACTATCCTTTCTATTGTAACATTATATCATTGTTCTTTTTTTCTATTTTAATACGATGTTTTTGTCTGGCTCGTCTTTATTCCTGTTTTCATGAAATAACTACTTGAATTTATGACTCTATAATTCTTTGTGTATCATTTAATGAATGTCTTAAAAACTCTAGATTTAGTAATAAAAACGTGGATGTCAAATTTAGTGCGCACGACACACTTCTGGAATAACCTTCATAAACTTTGCAAAATAATTCTAGCTGTATCATACAGTACTTGAATTTCAAACACCATATGTCGTGGTCTTTTTGTGTTAAATGATGAGAGGTGATTCTTCGCTTTGTTGTTGATATTAGTGAAATTGTTTAAAATTTCTTTTAGTAGACAAATATATGTCCAAGTTAATATTGAATTATAGATTAAATGTTCTCTTTACACCATTTTCGGAAACCTTTAACGATACTATTACGCCGAGCTGGTATAATGGTGAAGGAATGTTTGTAGATATTTGGTAAACTTGCTTACTTGAATATAGCCGAGTACCAATTTTACCAAAGTTATCGTTCCTTACTCTGACATCAACGTTGTAGCAATAACAAGGAACGATAACTCATTCTGGAAGATATTGGTTTAGTACAACTCGCGATGAACTAGATATAAGAATATAGTATCTCATTGGCGATATAGTATAACATTTACTCAACTTAATCAATGAACCGGCTGGCACCTCCCTAAAATTTTGTTGACAAACTTGTATAATTAGAGGAATCTCCTAATCATATAAATACCCATATAAAATGATATTTATTTTTATCGGTAATTTGCTAGTTTCATTTGATCTTTACTACCCGATAAATTTCGTAACAACGTTCAGTTGACCACCGAATCATGATACTAGAAATTATTAGCTGTTGGTCATTTGTCATGCGCGGTCTAATGTGGCGTCACTAAACCTTTCATTAAAGAAAAGGTCAAAACATAACAAAAAAGTCACAAAGCTATGCTAGAATTGTGAAATTACCGTTAAAAAATTATTAGTATTTTTTTCGCACGAAAAGGATTATCAGGTCCATATCAGATTCATTCTTCGAGCTCATCTGATATGGACCTGATCATCCTTGTCTTGCGAAACAAAACCAATTAATAATTAATATATACAATGTATTATTAACTAAACAATAAAACACTTGCCTGACCGCCTCATTTCACTGAAAGGATTAGTTTGGGTCCATAGTACTAGTTAAACCCGCCATTTTTATTTATTGAAGTGCATGTACGAAGCCAGGAAATTGAACGGTCTATTTATATATATATATATATATATATATATATAGCAAGACGACAGGGAATGAGTATGCAATGTATTGCAATGTCAATTGCAAAACACCTAATGGTGTTTACCTCCTTGACTGTCACGTCTGCGGGTCGCAATGAGTAGGAGAAAGTGTCCAACCATTCAACAAAAGAATGAATGGACACATAAGTGACCTTACGAAAAAGATGCTCTTGCCCGCGAGTCAACACTTTGTGTCGTCGGGACACTCATTGGATGACTTTGATGTTGTTGTGCTGCATTTTAGACGTTTATATATATAAACATATTGGAAAGCCAAATAATTTAAAAGGATATGGAAGCAAGAAAAACAAAAGGCATCAACGGGATAGCCAAATTCTGCAATTTTTCTAAGGAGGAGAACCTGAATTAGTTTTAATACTAATTACATTATTTTTTAGTTGTTAATTTCTAAAATAGATATATGCAATACACCAGGTCAGTGCTGAAACATTGACTTACAATATGCTGAAAGAAGTGACGATAATTACTAATAATACAAACCTCTTATCAACAGGTTAATTACAGACAAGTTTTTTGACAGTACAATTCTAAATAACAGAAATTCGTGTATAGCTTTTCATTATTGGAGGAAATGAATAAATATATATATACAAAATGTACAGGGGACATTAGGTGTATCGAGTACACCTTGATAAGGGATGCGAGTCCAATATATTTAAAATACAATTGACAAATTATGCAACAAGCTATAATATAACCACCACAATATATTTATTATTGATAAACAATGCAATTCAATTAATCTTGGGAATTGACATGCCTTTAGTAAATACTCATTTTGCGTATTAATGTTGAGTCACACTAAAGGTAATGTCACCACTAGTAAACCAAAAGGCATGCAGCATGAACTCAAATATATACTGAGTATTACAATCAATAGATTTTTTACTTTGCCTGTTGCGCCAAAAATGCTGATAAAAGTGTTTATTTTCTAGAATTGTAATAACGTAAATATTAAGAAAATATTATTTAATTATTTCTTCAATCAAGAGCTTGTCCTTTCTGTTAATGAATGCATGCATTATAGGTAAAAACAAACTTTTTAATGCAATTCATTTGCAGCTCAATGGTCTAATAAAACAATATTGATATAATCTTGATAGCAATTTGGTCATGACGCGAATCCAACATCGTTCTTCATATAAATTAATAAAAACAACATAGAATTATAATAATGCACTTACTGTCTTTGATTTCAAATGATTAGAAGTAAATATTGAGATACATTAAAATGGTTTTCAAGTGTTAATATCTGTTTTAGATCTTAATTGATTTCGGAAAAAATAATAATGTAGTAACTCGGCTATTTAATTAATCATCTATATATGTTTTGTCTAGCAATGTGATGTTTGGTGCGTACAGTCATTTGTCGCACATGACATTCATGCCTCTGTCACGTTGACTATATAGTCTCTTTGGAATCAAAAATCAATTCTATAGAAAACCTGTACAACGCTTAAAGCCAATAATAATAGAAATATGTCATGCCAATCTATTGACGTCAATAAGTCATGCTTATTAAGATTCATTTTAAAATTGAAGTGCTGTTGAAATAAGTACAATCATACAGTTTATTGAAACTATCAGTAATAGCTGCATATGTCTCACAAGATGGTTTGAGTTTATGGTGTTTAGCGCCACTTTCAACAATATTTCAGGTATGTCGTGGTGCTCAGCTTTATTGATGGAGTAAACCGGAGTACCCGGAAGAAACCACCGACCTGTCTCAAGTCACTGACAAACTTCATCACAAAATGTTGTATCGATTACACCTCGCCTAGAATGGGGTTCGAACTCACAGCATTAGTTGTTATAGGCACTGATTGCACAGGTAGTTGTAAATCCAACTACCATATGATTACGATCACGACGGTCCCTGGAAACTATCAGTAATAGCGATGTCATACCTAATAAGATGGGCAAGACTGGATTCTGAACATTGTTAAATGCTGTTGTCATGCTGTGACTATCAAAACATGGAAACCTCGCTATGTGATGCTGTACACAATGATGATGGTATTTGTACGATTACTTACCCCTTATTTTATTTTGCAATGGGTAGTTCATATTGTTTTAACATCTTGATTCTTTGTTTTTAATTTCATCTTATCTTTTTTTCTGATGCATTTCAGATTCTTTGCTTCTATGTTCATGTTAAATTTCTATGATACGTAAATGAAACACAAAACCTTGAAAACGATTCAAATAAAGGATATGTCATGCTTGGATCTAAGTTGCACTAAATTGTGTCTTTTTGATGCACTTTAGTAGGACGTAATTTCGACTATTTCAAAAACTCAAAAGTAGGGTGATACAAAGCTTAGTCACCTTCAGGTAGTCATTGTATTGCCAGACCAATTGCTTAACTTTCCTGTCATCTATTTTCACGTACGTGTACCTTAATTCTCCATTGTAATCAAACTTCGTAACACTCTCAGAAAGGTAAAATCGTAGACTCTATAGTATCAAAGGTAACGTTTGAGATTCATTCCTTTGATATGAAAAAAAACCAGCTGACTAATTTCCTGTATATTGTAAGAATAGTTTGAAGATACCAAAGGGGTAATCAGAATCCGTAAATCGAAGCAGCGCAGACAACACAATGGTCAAAAGAAAAAGGACAAAGGGAAATACAACGTTCTACAAAGCATACACATAACACTGAAGATCGAGTAATACGAACCCCACTAAAACCGGGATGAACTGAGGTGCTCCGAAAGGGTAAGAAGAGTTTGAAGATACCAAAGGGGTAATTAGAATCCATATATTGAAGAAGAACAGATAACACAATGGCCAAAAGAAAAAGTACAAAAGGACATACAGAGGTCTACAAAACATACACATAAAACTAAAGATCGAGTAACACGAACCCCACTAAAACGGGTAGTGACCTCAAGTGCTCCGGAAGGGTAAGCAGTTCCTGCTGCAGTCGTGGCACCATCGTGTTACTTTAGTAAATAATTTAATCTGAATCATCAAAGGCACGCGGCGTGTTAATCTAGTTACAAACCTGGTGATAAGTCATCAATGAGGAAAGGACTGGGAAGTGTTTACGATTAGTGAAACATATCCGTAGTCGTTTGTGACACAGATATTCCATAACGGTCAACCGTGTCATGGTGGCGACCATCAAACGTTCGAAGTGATGACTTCAACTTAACCAAGAGGAACCCTTGACTCAGCCGCTTCCTTGTTAGCAGCAACCCTCTATCAAGGAAATCCTTATAGGAACCACAAGCTCTAGAATATCGTATTAATTGAGAGATATATACTCCATATGCAGATGCTGCTGGAATGTTGCTAAATATGAATGGAAAGTTCACGATGGGATGATTGAAATCATCTCTTTTGTCGTAAAGTTTCGTTCTTAATCACCCTTCACTGCCAATTTCGAGGTGTACGTCAAGGTATGAAGCAGACCTATCTGTATCTGTGATATCCTTTATTTCAAGCTCAATGGGATAGATGCGATCAACGAATTCACCAAACATAGTATTATGTAGTGAATGGACAGCATCTGTATAGAGGAACATGAAATTAATGGAACGGGCTAGTTTCTTTTATTTTTTCTTGAGAAGCCCCTTCAGGGAACGACCATTTAACTGGGGGGGGGGGGGGGGGGGGGGGGTTATGGTTTTCTTCCCAAAAAATATTCTGATTCCCAATGTTGCTGAAAAAAATATTCTGATTTTGGTGGAGGAAAAAAAAAATAATCTGATTCAGAGTTTTTGCCATATAACTTAATGTTGAATTCTGGAAAAAAATTTCGCGCTTTGCGCGACAAAATAAATAAATATTCTAACTCTCGTGTTGTCCGAAAAAAAAATTCTGAACGAAACAAAAAACCATAACCCCCCCCCCCCCCTTCAAGTTAAATGGTCGGTCCCTTATGAAGTCTCCCTCATACGAATAAAGGAACAAGTCACATCTTGATAGGAAACTATGTACTGGTGATGGTTGACAGGATTCAAACCCACAGAACTGCTTTGCGCGAACCCCGGTGGCAGATAGGGAGAACCCCGTCGCTTATTTTTTTTAACAGTTTAGTTTTTTTTAGGGGGGTCGTCAGGTTATAATACGGAAAGCCCGGACCATAGTGGATAACATGTTTGGAGAGTGTCACACTCCCTCTGTGTTAAAGACCTCTTTTGTAGATTTCAGGGAAGAGTATGTGCATTGTAGTACTGATGCTTACAGAGGAAGCTCATTGTACTGACGCAGAGTTATTATGGATGGTCAGGTAGGATGTATTCTAATAATTATGAACAATTGACATTTTCATTTAATATTCAGTTAATTATTTACTGTTCCTTTCACTAACAATTGTTGATTTTTTGTCATCAGCTGGAATGCCGCATGTGTAGCTATACCACCGAATGGGTTCACTACAGAGGTCATGTTCATACAATTTTGCCATCCGAGAAGACTACAAATCTGAAAACGAATTCATTCTCAAATATTCTAAAAAAATGGAAATTTAAGCTATGATATATCATATGCTATATTTTTACAAGCTCAAACAGCTTCTTTATTGCCAACAGAAATTCTTCTATAGGTATATTATAATATAGCATGATGAGGTGCAAAATTGATATATATATATATGTTTTGTTGTTGTGATTTTAGTTTAATACATGAATGGGTCAGCAGTGACTGATGAGGCCGTCGTTATCGTATGATGGTTAGCTTTCCAACTACACCTGTCCGATCAGTGCCTATCGCCACTAATGTTTTGAGTTCGAACCCCGCTCAGGCGAGGTGTGCTCGATACAGCATTCATTATGTGATAAAGTTTGCCAGGGACTTACGGCAATTCAGTGGTTTTCTTCGGGTACTCCTGTTTCTTCCACCAATAAAACTTACCTCCACGATATAGTTGAAATGTTGGTGAAATTGTGTATTTTGATAATTTCTAACTGAGGACCCAATTTCATTTACTGCAAAAAAATTCTTCAATTTAGGTAAACAAAAATCAGCTTTAAGTAATACTATTGACTTAAGGTTGCTTTGAAAAATCCAAGCCTAATTTAACAAAAAATAATAAAATGCTCACTGGATAATACTTTCCTCCAGAGGGCATGTGAATGTACAAATAGTTAGTGTCTATATAGAGACTCACACAAAAGCGTAAATAATAGCCTGAGACTTACTTTATCGTGTAGACAGAATCCTGATATTGACATAAAATCTGGATTATATTGAATATGCAATGTCTCCATTGAATCCAATTTTTTTCCCCCAGAAAGTACTTGAAAATCTGTATTTTCTTAGCTGGTCTTAGGAATTAGGACTGGGTGTCATTAATGGGACATGGGTCAGGGGAAGCTGACCCGTTTGGAACCCCTGGTCTAATTCCTTGCTTTTGTGGAATTTGATATCTGATTTGTTTTGTTTTTGTTTTATTTTGTGCAGAAATTGGCAATATCAATATAGTCTTATTTGCTTCCCAGAAAAAAATAATACAATATCTTTTAATTGCAGGTGCTGGCAGACAGGATAGCAGTAGGATGTACACTGAACCGTGGAGAGTATAACTTAGCTTGGAATGAAGTCATGTTACCAGATTCTGATGATACTGTAAGCTACATTCTACATCATATTTTTTATAATTAACAGACATTATATTAGGGCATGAACTCTTTTATGCTGTGGAATGTTTTTTGTTGTTATTAAATTAGTTTTTATTAGCTCACCTTGTAAAAGGCAATGTGAGCTTTTGCCATCACTTTAACTTTTCACATTTTGATCTTCTCCTCTGAAACCACTTGGTAGGAAGCATCTATGGAATGTCCTCAAAAAAGATTGCTCATTATTTCGTCTCGATCTGTTAGCAAACATGGCCGCCACAGGCAATTATTTTTTCTGATTGGTTGATTCCTAAAAAATCTTCTCTTCTAAAACCACTTGGCCAAATGAACCGAAACTTGGTAGGAAGCATCTATAGAAGGTCTTCTATTAGGATTGCTCATGGCAAACATGGCCGCCACAGGCAATTCTTGTTTCTGATTGGTTAATTTCTAAAAATATTTCTACTCTAAAACCGATTGACCAAATGAATCGATATTTGGTAGGAAGTATCCTATAGTGTTCTCTATGACGATTGCTAATTTCGTCCCGATTCGTTAGTAAACATGGCCATCATAGGAAATTCTTGTTTCTGGTTGGTCCATTTCTAGATAATCTTCTCCTCTGAAACTGAGTAGCCAAATGAACCGAAACAGTTGGTAGGAAGCACCCATGGTAGGTTCTGTATTACATTTCCTCAAAGTAGAATGAAATGTGAGCGACACAGGCTCAGCCCACTCAACCTCTAGTTAAATACTAGTAGGATGAACATACAGTCAAGCCTCTATGTAAAGAGCACTTAAGGGAACCTGCAAATCTTCCTTTTATGAGCAGTTGTCCTTTATATGCAGGTTAAAATTATATGCACTATTCATTAATGAGAAATATGAGGCTGCTCTATATAGACAATGATGTGTTATATAGAGATGACCTTTTAAGGCAGGTTTTACTGTATTCTAATTACTATAAGAGACTTTGTGGTAATTCCTCTACATATACTAAGAGTAAACAGTTTGTCCTGATAAAATCCTCCATTGTTTCAATGGATTATTGTCTGTGTTACAATGAGGACCACAAATGTGGTGTATTGGTGAGCGTGCTTGCCTTGAGTCGTAGGTAGATCATGGGTTCAAGCCTCAGTCAGCCCAAATCAAAGACGATAACATATGTATTTGCTGCTTCTCTGAGAAGCACACATCTATTAAGGAGTAAGAGTGGTTGTTAGGAATCAGGAATGTTGTTGGTTCACTATGAAAATCCATGTTGTTTTAGTACAAAGCTGACATCATCATCATATCGATTGGTCTTGCAATGATATAGCTGACAAATTGCTCATTTGACATTAAACAACAATCACTCACTTACTGTTACAATGGGGATTAGTAATAGATCAATGTAGGCTATAAATAGATATGGGTATGTCATGGAAGATGGCAAATAATATAGGAGTACATTGTAAATATGTATATCTTATATTCGTCCGAATATAAATCAATTATTATTTAATGACTTAAACAAACTAAAACATGTAGTGAATTCTCTAATATTTCCAAATGAAAATATTAGTCCGATTGACTTTTACATTACAAGATTCTATTGTAGTTTAATTTTGGTGATTATTTCGGTGTTCTCTTCCCTTCCAACTGTAGTTTTGTTTATTTCTTGATGTGTTAATCTCAGTGGATTTTGAGTTACTTATTCAATCTCTAAAAGAGAAAACGAAATGGAAATGTCCAAATGAGATATTGAGGATAATACCACCGTATATCAGGATGCTGTATTCTGATTGGTTGATGAAAGGGGTATTTTTTACCAATTCGTAGTTTTTTCCAGCTTTTCCACCATTGCCGGGGTATTTGCTAAGCCCACTCGAGACCAAATCCCTTCTTTAAATAGTTTATGACGTCACGGATGCAATTCAAATTTTTCAGGTTTTCTCTTTCAATCAACGCTAAAGTAAAGAAAATGACGAAGGTGTCAGCCGTTATGTTTGAAATCGCTGAAATGTATATATTTCCAATTCATTTACATTTTTTTTTGCATGTTGTATGTTAAAGCAAAACCGTGATTTACTCTATTTTTGAGTTTGTTCCAGAAATACACTTCTTTGAAAAGATTTTTCCTGTTTTCGTAGATTGATTGTAAGTCTCAGTTGAAAATCAAATGATCGAGGTGTTCTGAAGTTCTGAACCTGCTTGCATGCCACTGTTTTACTTGCTGTTAAATATTCGGCGGAATTAAACAAATATATTCTGCTTGTGAGGGTTCCGGTATTTTTCGCAAATAACCCTCACTAACATGATATATTTGTTTAATACTGTAATATATTGGGGTTGGTTAACTTTCTTTTATATGAAAGCTTAGATTTTGATTACAAATTGGATTCATCAGTAAATTATGTCCAAGTATTTTATTTAATTGTCATAGAAGAAATTATTTTAGTCTGATAATTAACAATAATTATCAGTAGTATTTCGAATAAGTAGAAATCTTTTTATCTGATTGAATTTACTTAAGTATACCATACATGCCAACCCTCGAGAGACTAAAAGTGGTAGAGGGTGTAGGGTTTGCCACGCACTCCCCCCCTCCCCCCCCTCCCCCCCTCCCCCCCAGAAAATTGTTGTTCAAAAGGACGCAATTTTCACCTAAACTTTGGCATTTTGTAATTTGTAAGTATTTATATTATTCCGCGCATGCGAAAACACAAAAGTATTGAGTACTCTGAATGAGTTTATATACTATAACGAAGAAGATGGTGCATTCTGTTGCATTTTGGATATAAAATTTGTTCAGTCAAATCTTTAAATATAGTATGAAAAAACCATGAAAAAATGGAAATTAGCATTTTACATATATACAAGTCAAACCTCGTTCCCTCGAACTCGGATGGGTCGAATACCATGGGTGGCTCGAACTTATTTGAAAGTCCCGCCAATTTTCCATATATTTTTAAGCTAAAAAAAATCTTTCGCTCGAACACTGATACCTCGAACAGTCGAACTTAATAAATGGTCCCATCAATAATAGAGAATCATAATAAAATCACGAGTTTTACCATATCAAACTCGAACATCGCAATTTAATTGACAGATGTACGTTGAATGAGCTTACATACAAATGTACATATATTTATATGATTAATCAATCTACTGGCTTGATAAATACACTTCAATATAAAATAGCGGGGTTATGTTACTTAAAATCATTTAATCCACGTCATCTCTTGTGACTTGTGTGTGTTACAATAAGATATCATCAATTATGAGTGCCTATTGTCGAGTATGTTTTACTATTAAAGCGGAAAAAACATTTCCTGGTTTATTGTGAAAAAAACAAGGAAGATTTACTAATATATTCGACACTTAAATCACTTATTTTTCACAATTTGTTCACATTCACAGCTAAGTTGATAAAAAAAACATGCCAATATTCACATATGAATTTGTAAAGATGCGCTTTCTTCAACCTGGAAACCGAGAACCTCATATGCGCTTTCCCCCTCCTAGAAACCCGGACAACCACTATCAATAGGACAGGCACGCAAGAGAAGCGACTGATGAAAATGCCCCAAGGTCAAAAAAACAGAAACTTAATTTTTCAGAAATAAAATGTTTGTGGTATTAAGTCAAAACTTTTATTACTTAAATTTATACAGTTAATTACAACACATGATATACAGTATGTATTTTTATAGAGACAAAAACTGACAAATATGACATTTTAAATATCCCAGATGGTTTTAGCTATGTTGCAAAAAATAGAAAAATATTTAAGCATAAATCTGGAGGTATTGTTGTTGTATATAACAAATCTTATTAAATTTATTAATATTAAATTTAAATTTAAGTATTTAATAATGACCTTTTATTGGGATGTGTATACACCCTACCTGAAAACTCTCTATATTCGTCAATAAATGCATTTTTAGATATTGAAAATGAATTAGTAAATTGTATAGAAAAAGACATGAAATGTGCACTTGTTGGAGATTTTAATGCTAAAACTGGGTTTTTTTGAAGATTTTTTCAGAACCAGATGAAACTTTTTTGAATGTTATGGATGTAAATGTAGAAGATGGCCTATTTAGATATCATATTGCTATGACTACCAAGTCAGTTTTACTTGATATTAATATTTCCTTAAAAAGATATACTCCGTGTTAATGCAGACCAAATAATTTTGGACGAAAACTTTTAGAAATGTGTAAGTCTGCTTTTGCTATATTTGAAAAGTATTGTCATCATTGGAAATTGAAGGTTAACTTGCAAAAGACTAAAGTAATAATATTTTGTAAAAGAAAATAAAAAAATCAACCTATTTTTAAGCTATGTGGTGTTATATTTAATTATAACGGCTCTTTTGTGAAGGCAAGAGCTAAATTGATGGATCAAGCTCGCAAAGCTTTATATTGTTTGTATAGAAAATTGAGAAATATATTGATTCCAATAGATTTACAATTTAAATTGTTTGATACACTTATGCTTCCAATACTTACTTATGGCTCTGAAATATGGGGTTATGAGAACACTAAGCAACTAGAAAAACTTCATCTTCAGTTCTGTAGAAATATTTTAGTTGTTAGAACCACTACTCCAAATTTGATGACATACGGAGAACTTGGTAGAACACCTATAGATATATTATGTATACAATTAAGGATTGTAAATTTTTGGAATAGACTTATTTCAAACAAGAAGAATCTTAGTTGTATTGTATATAAGATTATGTTTAATTTGAGTATTATTGATAATGTTCAATTTAAGTGGCTAAATTTTATCAAATAAATTTTTGAGAAAACTGGGCTTAATTATCTATGGAACCAACAACAGCCAGTTCATTCAGTGCAACTAAAATGTATTGTTAAGTAAAATCTGACTGATCAATATATTCAAAACTGGTTTAACCAAATTGAGAACTCTTCTAGGGGAGAATTTTATGGCATATTTAAAAATGAATTTAATTTAGATAAATACTTATTAAAATTATTACCACATGAGAGAAACATGATAACAAAGCTTAGATGCAATAACATTAAGCTTCCAATAGAAACTGGAAGATGGCCGAATACTCCCAGAGAAGAACGTATTTGTCATCTGTGTAATGTTGGTTTAGGTACTGAATTTCATTTTTTATTTGAATGTACCTCTGCTGATGTACAAAGGCTTAGATGGAAATTTATTCCAATTTATTATACTAGATATGCAAACATGTACAAAATGAAAGGCCTGTTATCTTTGTGTAATGTTAAGGTTCTGAAAAAATTGTCTTATTTATATCTAAATTGCAAAATGTTTTGTAATTATATTCTGAGGCTGTATTATTTTAGGTTAGTTATATCCGTCATTATGTAAAATATTTTGTATAATATTCCTCTTGTTACACTTGTATATATGTGTCCGAGTGAATAAAGAACTTGAACTTGAACTTAAATGATTAAATATTTTTTACGAGAAAGGCCAGTTTTACTGTGCATCAGTTATCATATATAGGTAATGGAACTGTCCCGGGTCAGAAAAAGATTTGTTTCTGTCTAAAATTACGGGACCTCGGTGGCTCGAACTTCCGATAGCTCGAACATATTTTGACAGTACCTTCGAGTTCGAGCGAGCGAAGTTTTACTGTATATATATGCTTAGGAGTCATAAGTTCAAAATGTAGTGCTTCAAAACTTTATTTTAAATACAGTTTCTGATTGGTTTAATGATAAAGAATTGACCAATGGAAGTTTCCGGTACAAATTTAAGAGGGAAACGATTACGGAAAGGGCCTAAATAATTTGGATTTGTACACATTTATACGTCTTAGAAATCTACAAGAATAATCAACATGTGAACAATTCACGATAAAAAAAAATTTACAGTTTTTTTTAAAATCGGTAGGAAAACATCTAAAATCGGTAGGCGGTAGAAGACTTATAAAATCGGTAGACTACCGCGTAAATCGGTAGAGTTGGCATGTATGGTATATATTCATTTTAACATGATCGATAAAATTGGAAGTTGCTTAGCGCTAAATTTTGAACTGGGACAAGCATTACTTCAGATCAAGTTTTCGTTGTTTTGGATCATGACACAATGTATAATGATTATACCTGGTATATAGGGGAATTCAGCTACTTATAGCTCTCATAATGTTGAGATTCAGCCAATATTGACTGAGAAATTGACGGAATTCCATTGTTACATTTTTTTACAAACTTCATTTTGGCAACAAAATATTCACCGGAGATCGTACTTCCGGTTTATAATTCGTCTTCATTTTATCAATTTTTGGGGTGTATTTTACATTTTTGAAGCTAACAAAGTATTCAGAACATTGGTTGGCCTTCCAGAATCGTATTTATAAATATGTTTGTTGGTTAATTTTATATTTATGTGCATTTGCTAAGAACCATATTTTGATGTGGATTAATTTACTGACGTTGTCACGTCCCTGACAAACTGATGAAGCGTATTTTTGTCAGTTCACGTCTTAAAGTTTAAGAACCTGGGAAAATTTGAATATAAGATTTTTTATTAAATATTATCTGTTTTCCACCTTGGCTGACAAGGGAAATATGAATTATTTCGATGTATTATGTCAGCCAGAATGACAAGCACTGATTGGTCAGAGAAGGGTATAAATACGGCGCGAATTCAGAAGATGGCAGATCGCATCCCAGTCTTGGTACTGGACACATCAAGAGCCAAAAGCAGATAGAAATAGTTAAATACCAATTATAACAACAAGAGATATCTTTATAAGTTTAGGTACATCTACAAGTAAATTTATAAGGAAACGAATCAATAATGGAAACAATATATATATTTAAAACAATATTTCCATCACTTTAAAGAATAATTAAATCTATCGTTTCAAACGTATTCGGCAACAATCAAGATGGCGATTGTTTACATTTACTTCCGTTTCGGACTTTTTATTAAAGATCATAGAGTCATTACTGTTAAAGAATACAACATTACGAAGAGCTTTTAAAGATTTATATGGAATATTAAAATATATTTTCATGTCATATATATATACGATGCGATCTCCCACCACACTGATGCCCCGATTTGCTTACTAGTATTTGGAATTTTTGGATAATCGTTTGGAACACAACTATTAATCAAGTTTTACAAAGGAAGGCTAACATCCTACTTGTTTATTTCGTTATTATTATTATTATTATTATTATATAAGCTTATGCTGTAGAAACTTATTATTACTGATGAACATCAACAGAAATGAATACAACATTTAACTGACAATATTCGTAGTCTTTATCGCCTTTACATGTATTTAAATGGACAAAAAACCACTCGACCATCTATTACAATACCTTGACATCAACAAATTTTAGAACCCTCAAATATGTCAATTGTAAATATACAAAATAAAAATGATATACAAATTTCTTTCACAGTTAGATTGATGTTTTAACGCCACTTTCAACAATATTTCAGCTATATCATGGCGACCAGTTTTAGTGGTGGAGGAAGCCGGAGTACCCGGAGAGAACCATCGACCATGAGTAAGCAACTAATAAACTGTATCACTTGCGGCTGCGAGTCGAGTGCACCCTTTTTGAAATATACAAAGGCGGGCGCGAACCCACGCGTATTGGTGATATACTTGTACGAGTTGTTAGATCCAGCGACCTAACTCATTGAGCCACCCGGGCCCCCTTTCACAGTTAGTTAACAGACTTGTAAGTAAACATTTATATTTTGTTACCATGTATATTTCGCTGTATACTATGAAAGGGGGGATAAACTGGTGATGAGCACTAACAAATATCTGTAGGTTTAAATGTGTTACACAAGAACCATTAATCGAGTAACTAGCCTGCACCTTCTCAAACCACCTGACTTTATGAAAGCAAATAATAGGGTTATATATGTTGCACAAGCACCTTTCATGGAACAGGTAATTCTCACTTTCTCAGACCACATGACTATATGGTATTGGGACTTTCAAATGCAAGTTTCTGTTTCGTACTCCAACATTATATGATAGAGTTTTCTGATTGGTTGCTTTTGTAAGTATGAGCACGAAACATGTACTTAAGAACTTCACGGTCGTAATAAGGGGGTGGGGTTTGATAGACTCAAAACCTGGACTGAAGTAGTCATAGTTCAACCAAAATATCAACTTTATAGTCCTTCTTGCTTTTTAAGACCTGCCTGTGAATGTACACAATGCCTGCAATCAAATCAATCATTATTTTTATTTGGTTAGTGTTGTTTTCCTTACCATCACTTTGGTATTTAGCTATATTTTGAATAAAACTGCAGGACATTTCAGTTATTTTGACAAAAATGAATTTGATGTATGGCTTAGCTGGTTTTTTTTTCATTTATAGCCTGGAGCACCAAAGTTTCCACCGAGAACGTTTGTGGTCGACTTAGTACATGAGCGCTAGCCTGGTAAACTACTGAGAGCAGATTCACCAGATGCAGCTAACTACCAAATACTATAGCTGTAAATAAAATGAAAAAGTTCCTTGAAAAAAAGTACCATATTTCAAAAACGATCAGTGGAATATATGTGAACAGTGAAAAAGTTGAAACTTTATATGGGTGATCACCATTCTCTCCATCTCATTAGAAGGTGTACTAATTTATTCTGCAATGTTCAACAAACGAATATTTTAATTTTAATATTGCATTCTGTCCTTTATTGACTATTTACAATTATTTTTATTTACATACAAATAGAAAATGTGATATGAATTTTGTTATTTACTTAAAAATTCTTAATAAATGTTTTATATTATGTATATACTTAATATGACTACCTCCTCAGGGGCTGTCGTGGTCAAGATCGTATGGTAGTTGAATTTACAACCCTCCATGCAACCAGTGTCTATCACCACTACAGTTGTGAGCTCGAATCCCGCTCAGGGGAGGCGTACTCCAGGCGGCTTACTCGATATAACATTATGTGATAAAGTTTGTCAGTGACTTGCGGGTGGTCGGTAGTTTTCTAAGGGTACTGTTTCCTCCACCAATAAAACTATATAACTAAAATATTGTTGAAAGTGGCATCTAACACCATACCCCCACCTCCTTATAATGACTACCTCATCGTGTGGTGGTTTCTGTACTGTGGTATCATTCTGATATTAAACTATATAATATACAAATATGAACTTTAATGTTTTGTTTGTTTCATTTAAGGTATTGCAGGAACGAATGGCATATCTTGCAATCTTCCTAATAATGTGTATATACATGCAATTTAAGACACATCGAAATATTTATTTTTAATTAGAGGCTCACCTGAGCCTGTATCACTCATATGATCATTCATACAATTTATATTCAATCAAGTCTAGATATTCAGAAAAAAATATATTATTCAATTCACATATGGTCCTATGTCAATCTTTAATCCTTTAAAGGGGTTGTCGTCGCCATGATCATATGTTAGTTGGATTTATAACTACTTATGCAGTCAGTGCCTCTCACCACTGATGATGTGAGTTCGAATCTCGATCAGGGCGAGGTGTACAGCATTATCTGATAATGTTTTTCAGTGACTTGCGGCAGGTCGTTGGTTTTCTCCGGGTCCTCCAGTTTCCTCCAACAATAAAACTGGCTGCCAGATATAACTGAAATATTGTTGAAAGTGTCATTAAACACCATCAAGCAAACATGCAAACAGTAATCCATTAATAGAGGAGTTTTGGTTCTCTCATATCTCTGTAATGGTAAAAGATACATGTTGCCATACTCTAGAGAGGAATTTTTCTAAAGATTTTATACAAAAAAAATATTAAAAAACAACTGCATAAAAATTTGACTTAGAAAAATGTATTTATCATTTTGGGTGTTGGTTTCTTTTTGGTACCTTCAACCACTTTTATCTTGCAAACCACAAGAGCTAGTTCAAATCTGGTTGGAGGAAAATGCAACTAAAAAATGTCTAGAGGACCATTCAATGAATATTCCTACCAAGTGTGATTGCAATTGACCCAATGCTTTCAGAGAAGAAGAGTCAACACTGACAACACCCTAACCCAATATGTTTTAAGTCACAACAATATAATATTGTTTGCGCTATAACATGTCAAAAAAACGCTGACATCCATGACCGACTTTAGGAGGTGCGAGGCCCAATACTGTTCTCTGTATAATATGCAGTGTGTGTATGCTTGAACAGCCAAGAGTATATAATTCAAGTTGGGTTCCTTAATCGCGGGGCCCAATTCCCTTAAGGAATGTGAAGAAGGTTCCACAATGATAAGCCGAATTTAAATTAACGCTCAATAAGAGAATAACATTGCCCAACACCTGATTGAGTGTGTGCTGAATTGTATAATTTTGTTTTATAAATAATAAGTTAAAACAGTGATGGTCAGCAATATCAACAAAACAAAAGAACACATCTCGCCTTAAATCTTTCAACACAAAAAGGGTGTAGGCCCGAAAGTTCAATAGTCCGAAGGTCCAATAGTCCAACGGTCCAATAGTTCGATCGAATGACCTTCCCAAAAATCGTCCAAAGCGGTTATGAAAACTGTAATACTAGCGTGTAATGCAGTGTTGAAGTATAAATGATACGCCTGCCGAAAAATTATGATGAAAACAGAGAAGTTCTATGCTATTGTAATCTAAAGTAATATAATTTAATGGTAACACACACACACACGCACACACACACACATATATATATAGAGAACATTTTCATGTCTCATCTGATCCTCTTCCGTGTAAATTGTTGTTGGGGGGTCGCAGTGGTCGTATGGTAGTTGGATTTAAAACTACCTGTGCAATCAGTGCCTATCACCACTATAATTGAGAGTTCGAACCCCGTTTATGCCGACGTATACTTGATTCAACAATATGTGATCAAGTTTGTCACAGGTGTGTGGTTTTCTCCGGGTACTCTGGTTTCCTCCACCAATAAAACTGACCACCACGATAAAAAATAATCAATATACGCTGTTTGTCAGTGAATAGAAAAGCGTCCAGTTTGTTTTATACATTTGTGAACACATTTAAAAACTTGAAATTTAATTTCAGTAGATAGTTGATCACTTCCAAATAGTAATAATGTAATTGGTAAACCTCTCATGTCATTTCCAATACTAGGCGGTTAAATGTCAGACCATGTATAGATTCTCCAATATATGGACATACTGATCAATTCTGGTTATATTGAAATACAGCTCTGATGGGAAGATTCCATTCCCGCAATAAAATCTCTCTATACGTGGTTTTTCTGTTCAAGTTTTATTCTAAAGTGTACTATGTTTTTTACTTTCATTTAATAAGGAAAACCAATTATCAAATATCTAATGTTATTTATTATTAATAGAAAACGAAAGTAGAAATTTATATTAAGCAAGTTTTATTATATTTATATTCACAATAAAATATAATTCATTAATTAGTTTTAATATCTAGATGGTATTTTATCATTATAAATGTGTATTTTAGTGTTTGGTAGTTGAAGAAGCGGCAAAAAAAGGTTCAAATATCATGAAAAACATGTATATTTTTTTATTTGGAAATATATGATAGAAATTTTGACAAATGCATCTTTTTTATTTGGCCTTCATATCATACTAAATGTCCTTTGTGATAATTGTATAGAGTATTCTACATTTTTGTTTCCATACTTAAATCCAAAGCTGTTGAATATGTCTATATATAGTCTATGTTTAAATCTGGTTCCGACGCTCCATATATTTTGTTTGTTTGTCAGTAACTATGTACTGGTTCCCTGTTACCACTGTCTTATTCGTAAATATTTGAAAGGTGACGGTGCAATTCTTCAAGAAATAATCTGATGATTATGTAAGTATAAATCAAAACTTTAAAAGTGTAATCATTTTGTGTTCAGTGTCACACATAGTTGCATATATCTATGTAAGACATGATTTACGTGTACTGAATAAGATCGAAAGTTCATTGTCAAATCTATAGTACTTATTAATTTATAACGGAAAACGAAAGAAAACAAATCAAAGCATGTTTTAACATATTTAATGTACATAATAAGATGTAATTTGTAAATTTGTTACATCTTTATTGTTATATTATTAGTATAAATTGGATTTTTTGTGTCTAAGAGATGAACAAGCGGCATACAAACAAGGAAATGTTTATGTAAAAGCTAGGTCACGTATTGTATGTCAATATACATTAAATTAGGGGTGTTACTAAAAGGCGAAATGGCAAGCGAATCGGAAAAAATTGTTCAGATTGGATGAATTTTATTTAAAATATTATACACATGGCTGTAGCGCAATGGAGGCAAATGAGGCAACTGCCTCACTTTTGAAACAGCAAGTATAACCTTTGAAAACAAATAAAATCTTTTTTTTTCTTCAAAATTTGTCTAATTCCACCCATAAATCCATTGCTATAATATCACGGATTATAAATTCATTGGACGTAATATTCGATTAACAGTTGTTAGACAGTGACATTGTTATTCGGCAGCTGTATGTCATAAATTCAGATGAAAAACTATGAGAATATCCGAAGTTGCTCCTGCGAAAAAACATTGCAGAAGACGTTGGAAAGTCATCATGTCACTTCACAATTGGTTGAAGACAGGGTCTTTAAAACGAAAATTAGGTGAAGGTAAATTTCAAAACATCAGTGTGGATTTGCATATTCCAATATCTGTCACTTTGTTATCACACTGGAACTAGACGTTGTGTCAATATGAATGTAACATAAGCAATGGGCAGAAAATAGTGTCCAATATATTACTGAAGGGAAAAAAGAAACGCAGGGTCAACATTTTAGGTGATTTAATATTACCGGCTATCATAATCAACGGCGACTTTAACACGTGAGATATCCCTCCCCAGACCATAACCGAGCAACCCCAAAACCTATCCCTCTCAAGAACGCAAGCTTCGGCGAAGTGTTCCCCACGACATCGGTATACACGACGTCGACCGTCCGGACGAAAAAGAGTGAACCGCGACTCATCTGTGAAAAAGACCAGTCTCCATTGCCTCATTGGAAATTGTCTGGGACCATGTGCCGCTAACCAAGCCATACGACGCGCGCGACGTGCACGAGTGAGAGGAAACCAAATGTAAAGTCGACGAGCTCGCAAACCAAACTCGCGCAATCGGTTTCTCACAGTTTTTGGGTGAATGTGGCGATTATGATTGCCTACCGTAGTTAAAGCGGTTTCAGTGACAGTAACGTGGCGATTACGCAGGTGGGCAAGATGACTAGTCCCGTCTTGACGTGGCATCGTTACGCGCGAACGTCCCCGTCGCAGACGTCGGCAACCCTTCCAGTATCTTTCAGACGACGGACAATTATCTTTCAGACGACGGACAAGACGCTCTATGGTGGAAACATTCACACCAAATTGCAAAGCAACTTTTTGTTGCCTTTGACCTTGCATTAGCAATGCAATAACCTGACCCCTCTGAACTTCCGTCAGCCGTGGCATGATTACAAGAGATTCAAATTAACTTTAAATAGTGGCGAGCGATGTGTATACCTCAAGAGTATAAAGTGGTATGACACGGTTTGTTGACGAACTTGTTTTCATTATTCTGCATATTATTTTATCACTTTCTCTATGTCACATGATACCTTTCACGGTTGAGTAACATTAGACACCGATTTTAGTGAACACTGATCAAGCCACTCGTCTGCCCAGTTTTCCTAATTTTACGCCACGCAGTTAAGAAATAGGAGCATATTATGTTACCTTGCGTTTCTTTTTCCCTTCAGTAATAATGAAAAAATAGTTATTATTATATATATTGGACAGTATTTTCTGCCCATTGCTTATGTTATATTCATATTGCCAGAACGTCTAGTGCCTGTGGTTATCATAACAAAGTAACAGATATCGGATTAATAGAAACTACATCGAAACATATTTATATGTCTAGAAAATCCAACTAACTGGCAATATCTAGAATAACGCTCAAACAGGTCTGAAGAGGTACAATGTGCAGTAAACAGTTATATTTCTGACTTTTAAAAGGCATTTTCAATTTAGAATTTAGTCTAAAAAATACAAAAAGCCGTCAGCTTGCGGGGGCTACGCCCCCGAACCGCTTTACCTAATGGGATTTCTGCCCCCAAACCCCCGCTGGAGGGAATATCCCCCCAGTCCCCCACTTGCCTCACTTTATTCAGACCCGGCCTACGGCCGTGATACACTAAATAAAAACGCACCTCACAGTGAAGATATTTTCACTATTACTGAAATTATGTTACTTTTGGTGGGTTGATTAAAAATTAAAAAAAATCACCGGTGGCGTTAAATTACATTCATTTGGAGATATTGATAAAGATATCACTGTTAGATATAAAATATCTCTGCTAAATTATTGATACATAAATCTCTATTTAAAAACAGATATCCTAATTGAATTGCAGATATCTGGATAAAAAATTGGGATATATGTACATTTATGATAAAGATATATGTATTTAAAGTATTGATTATAATTTCTTACCTATCACCAATACGGCGTGGGTTCGCGCCCGCCTTTGTAAATTACAAAAAGGGTGCACTCGACTCACAGCCGCAAGTGATAAAGCTTACCAGTTGCTTGCCCATGGTCAGTGGTTTTTTCCGGGTACTCCGGCTTCTTCCACCACTAATGCTGGTCGCCATGATATAGCTGAAATATTGTTGAAAGTTGCGTTAACACAATAAATCAAATAAAATCAAATCTAATCTCTTACTATAATATAAATACATCTATTTATAATATAATATCGATATCTCTAAGCAAAATTTAAAATAAATACAAATATCTCTATTTAAGATAGAGATATCTCTGTAAAAATGCCGATATCTCTGTTTATAGTAAAGGGGCCGTCGTGTCCGTGATCGTATGGTAGTTGGATTTACAACTACATATGCAATCAGTGCCTATCACCACTGATGTTGTGAGTTTGAACTGCGTCACATAAATTGTGTACTACCTTTCCCTCATCGGTAAGCATCAATTCATGAATTACCGTCTTTCTTCAAGGTGTACTACCATATTTGTACGGTTAGTCATATTAAAATCAAAGTATTTCATGGAAGCTACCATTCGGGATAATATACTAATATGGTTTGGTTTGGTTTATGGTGTTTAACGACACTTTCAACAATATTTCGGTGATATCGTGGTGGTCAGTTTTATTGGTGGAGGAAACCGGAGTGCCCAGAGAAAACCACCGACCTGTCGCAAGTAACTGACAAACTTTATCACGTATTGTTGTATCGAGTACACCTCGCCTGAGCGGGTTTCGAACTCACAACTTCAGTGGTGATAGGCATTGATTGCATAGGTAGTTATAAATCCAACTACCATACAATCACGACCACGACGGCCCCTATGCTAATATGCTGCCAACCACACAGGTACTTGTGGACAGGACCCTATGTTGCTCCCTTTATTTTTATTTTTTTTTAAGATGTTGGCCCCCCCCCCTTTTTTTGTTTACATTGGGATACTTGTTGTGTATTCATCTTAAATTTAGTGAATAAAAAAGGCCTACCTGTCTGGAAATTGGCTTATTCCTTCTCTGTATATATTATTCTCCCTGAAAACACACATCAATATTTATTTACAGCAGCTGACAACTCTCCATGGAGCATTTTCCACTAGCATTTTGCGATTTTCAGACGACATTTTTGAAAACTCGAATTAAAGCTACGGAAGTGTGTTTATTAGCGACATCTGCTGGTCATTTGAAATATTGACGATACGGTAAAACGCGAGAGTTCCTGGTAAAATTAAATTTTGCACCAAAAAATGCTCATTTTTTTCTAACCCGAATAATCACCGGTGGCGTTAAATTATGTTCCCGCCGGCTTTTCGTTCTCGTAAGAACATTAGGCCGATAGATGTCACTGAACTATTTGGATTAATTTTGATCCAACTTTATAGTGTGAAATGCACTTTTCGTGTTAGAATTATTTAAATAAAACACAAAAAGAATGTTTTAAATTGGTATTCATCCCCTAATAAAAATCTAATTGATATTTAATATCAACCAGGGAAATTAAATCAGGTTTTTGCTTTCAACGATCAACCTATTAGTTATTTATTTTTATGCACAAGAGTATAAGTTTTGAAGCTTCAAAGGCGTTTTTAACCGAATCGGTGGTGTAATGGTTGAGTTGGCGCTAAACAACAATCGCTCACTCATTCAGTCCATTTCAACATTTCTTTCCTTTCCGTTTCGTTTTCCGCTTCCGTCTTTGAGTAACACCCATTACGTTAGATGTCTTTTGTAGTTATTTTTGAGCAGTTGCAGATACATTTGATGTCTACTGTCAATGTAAACTTATTAATAAAAACAAATCCGTCTTTGCGCTATGATCTGTTTAAATGAATGTATTACAAATAAATAAGACATCAATGTTCTCAAGTCTATGGCAAGCAATTAGAGATATTAATAAATATATCACTGTTAGATATAAAATATCTCTGCTTAATTATTGACACATCGATCTCTATTGAAATAGAGATGTCTCTATTTAAAAACAGATAACTTAACTGAATTACAGATAGCTGCCAGAGGAGGCGCGACACGCACATAGCAAGTATATTATCGATAACCGGATGTTTACAATTCAGTTTAAAAATGGACGTTGAAATGAAAACATCTCGCTACAAATATTAAACGCGAATTTATTCAGCTGTCTAAATGTATTTTCAATATGGGATATCTTGAACTTTATGATCGCAATACTTGTATACAAGTATTGTCAACAATACTTGTATAAAAAAAGTGTACAAGTATTGTTATTAAGTTGAACTCTGATTAAGATTTTTTTTCTGTTCTGTTATGGAGTTTTAATGAAATTGTGTTTTTATTTAAAGAATCATAATTAATTGTCCAAATACATAATTATTTTTCACTTATTTGACATTTTTTCATAGAAAAACGATTATAGTTTAGTTATTGCACAATACACACACATGTCTCTGCAATACACATCTACAACATTTATCATAATTATTAAAGATCATTAAACTTAATTACATTTAGTTACGCAACAATACTAAAACATTCTTATAAAAATCACATACAGTATATGCATTAATTAGCTCTCAGGTAAAATACAGGTAACAATACTTGGACAATACTTAGTGACAATACTTGTACTTTTTTTTTATCATATATTTTTTTATTATATATTTGTATGCAAGTATTGCGATCATAAAGTTCAAGTGATCCTCAATATGTTTTACTGTGAAATCGCATAATTACTATTAAAAAGGCTAAAATATGATATTCTACGGATTCAAATTGACACAGGAGCTGTTTGATACACACAAATCACAAAAAAATGGGGGATTTTTCAAGGTCAATTGTGGCGTAATGGATGGAGACTTAAGGATATATAGGAAGCACTATGATTGATCTATGTCATACTAAAAAGGATAGGAAAAGTCTCCACCAGATTTTACAAATTTTCATTTTTAATGCTGATCGGTTGAGGACGCTATGAATGAAAAAAAAGATGGCGACAAAGTGTTCCTCTCGAAAATTGCAGATGATCATATTTAACATTCAACCCAAACATTCTTATGTAAATTCCATTCATATATAGATATTTATCAATAACTTACCGAGAGAACTCGCCATTTATCATCCATGAACGCTGTAATCGGCTTAGCAAAAAACTGAATATTCGATAATGCCACTCTTATCAGAAAACGATATATAGATGCCAACTTCCGGTTGTGTAACATACAAGTTTTTGCACACGACACCAACGCGTCGCGCCTCCTCTGGATAGCTGCATTAAAATTAGTGATATATATATATATATTTATGATAAAGATACATGTATTTAGAATATTGATTCTAATATCTAACTATAATATAAATTCATCTATTTATAATATATTATAGGTATCACTGAAAATTTTAAATATATACAAATATCTCTATTTAAGATACAGATATCTCTGTGAAAATGCCGATATCTCTGCTTATCGTAAAGGGGGCCGTCGTGGCCGTGATCGTATGGTAGTTGGATCTACAACTACCTACTGCAATCAGTACCTATCACCACTGATGTTGTGAGTTCGAATCTCGATCAGGACGAGGTGTACAACAATGTGTGATAAAGTTTATCAGTGACTTGCGATAGGTCGGTAGTTTTCTCCCGGCTTTCCTCCAACAATAAAACTGACTGACACGATATAACTGAAATATTGTTGAAAGCGGCGTTAAACACCATCAAACAATATGTTTATCGTAAGCCATACACCCTAGAATAAAGATCTATTATGTTAAAAATACAGATTAATTTACATCTTTGCATGTTCTCTTAATTAATTTTTGATTTTTTTCATTTAAGAACTCCATTTTAATTTGACAGGTTGGAAGATAGAACAGCCAACTGGGTCACATAAATTGTGTACTACCTTTCCCGCATCGGTAAGCATCAATTTATGAATTACCGTTTTTGTTCAAAGTTTACTACCATATTTGTACTGCTAGACATATTAAAATCAAAGTAATTCATGGAAGCTATTGTTTGGGATAAAATACTAATATGCTGCCAACCCATGTTAAAACAAATCATGGCTGCCATGAATTACTCCTTAAGCAAACATCTAAAAGAACTTTGACATTTTTGGGACTTCCGATGACCTCCACATTCATATATATCAAGCTCAAAAACTATATACATGTACCTATTCATATGTTTTCTCCCCAGAAAATGTTATGTTGCTGTATGAAAAACATACATATTCCCGTATGTTCTATTAACATCATAGTGGATATTGTTCGACATATAAGCATTCTAGCACACAAGATCTGACGGTTAAGACCTAGCATTACTTATTATGTAAATATCAGTCTTTCACGGATTCACACCAAACTATAACAAAGACATTATTTCAAGATTATCGTATTCCAATTTTGTTAAATATGATGGAAAACTTATCATATCTATTAATTTCTGGCAAAAGTACATAGGAAAAATGTTTGAAGGTACCAAAGTGGTATTTAAAGAGGTGGTAAATCGAAGGACATACAATACAATGGCGAATTGAAAAAAAGAGCAAAAAGATAAACAATGATCTACAAAAAAACCAACAACACGGCATTAAAAGAACGACAATGCGAACACCAGTAAAGATCGGAGTTGAACCCATGTGCTCCAGAAAGGTATCAGATCCTGCTCTATGTGTGGCACTCCCGGTCTTACTCGTGTAATTAGCAACGATATATCTCTTGAACTAGATGAACGTTAAGTTTGACATAAAACAATTTGATTTCAATATATTTGAAATTTGAATATCCTAATTTTGCCCAAGTGTAATTTAAAAAGTAGGAAATTCGGGTTATGCATCTTCTCCAATTTTTGGAGCTCACCAGCGCCAAAGGATCATGTGGATTTTCCCCAACATATGGCGTTCGGCGTATGTCACCTGTCGTGCGCTAGCTTATTACATTTTGATGTTCTTCGGAACAACCACTGGTCTAAGTTCGATATGATACTCCTTGGATGGTTCTCTTCCAAATTTTCTCCTGTGACCTTGTCCTATGTCCAAGATGACCGTAACGGCTGCTAACTGTCTGAAAAATTAGAAATCTTTTACAATTTTCGTCAGAACCCAGTATTGATGGGATGAAAACAAATTTGATGTCCAATACAAATGTAGTCCGTGTGTTGTCTCTTTCTAAAATCATGAACGTCGATCTCGTCAATTATCTAAGATGGCCGCCACGGCTGATCTTGCTGTTTTTGACTTTCTGGAATATCTTTAGTTTATGATATCCTGTTTACCAAATATATTAGTTATAGTTAGATGGATGAAATGCAAGTCAACCTTGAGTTTGAGGTATTTGACTTTTATCGTTCCATTCTTAGCTATGCCACTTAACTATGAGTTAACACAACCAGGTTTGCATTATGAGATTAATTTCTCCATAATAATAAAACATAGGCTCATCGTACTTGGTCTCATACCCTTAACATCATATTCATGGTCTGCTGAGTTTTTTATTAATGCCTTGGTTAGTTTCTCACACTTTGTCACCAGACATTTACTTGATTTTCATGGTTTACTGACTTTGTTGAATTTATGTCAAATTTTCGTAATTAGGTTAGTTTCTCCATTACAATGCAACCTATTTGGGCCATACATTGGTGATGGAAGGTACATGTGCATATTAATGGTACTTTGATTTAATTTATTTTAGGACACAATTTTCAGGGGCAGAGGAGATATAGATCTGCGTTTACAATTTCTGTATGTTATCCTAAACCCAGCTGTATCAATTTTGAATTTTAATACAAGATTTAAATGATAATACACAGGTAAAGTTTGTTCCTGCTATTTCCATTCAAACGACAACATTTCGTATACCATCTCTGGTGAGCAACATCAGGTTCTATGGGGC
Organism: Bathymodiolus brooksi; assembly: GCA_963680875.1. Taxonomy (NCBI): domain Eukaryota; kingdom Metazoa; phylum Mollusca; class Bivalvia; order Mytilida; family Modiolidae; genus Bathymodiolus; species Bathymodiolus brooksi. The sequence goes on along the minus strand of OY804582.1, from coordinate 94,137,499 downwards.
CTTTTTTACTTTGTAATGATCACTTCCAAAAACGAAATTGATCTTTAACCTTGTGTATTATTATCTGATATTCCGAATTTGTGCTAGAGAAAATATTAAGAGAGTTGTGGCAAAAATAATCTTTTATTTTATTATTATAAAATATATCATGGCAACAGCTACGATTTGTGACCCCTGCCAGAGTCGTAATATAGTTAACACATCTGTGAGCTGGTGTATGGAATGTGAGGAAGAACTATGTTCCGAATGCGCAGAATACCATACGAATTTAAAAATGGCGAGAAATCACCACGTTGTTGACTTAAAGTTAAAAACATCATATTCAGCACTGTTGAAAAAGCCTAGCCTGGTTTGCGAACAACACAAAGATTGTCAAGTAGAGTATATTTGTGTTGACCACGATGAACTATGCTGTCGGGATTGTCTATCTAAAAGACACAAATCATGTGGCAATACCATGTCTCTGGATTCGGCGTCAAAGGGAGCCAAACACTCTCAATTATTTTCTGATTGCCAAGAACAGTTGACTAGCATTAATCAAACGTACAAGAGTATATTGAAATATAGAGAAGAGAATGTGAGTGGTATCAAAGATGACAAACAAAGAATAAAAGAAAACATGAAGAAAATTAAAGAGAAGCTCATCCAAAGAATTAACCAAGTAGAAAAGGAGCTGACTAATAAGTTAGATCTACTAGTTCAGGAAAACACAAAGTTTCAACAAGATGAAATTTCCAAAGTGTTAGAGGTCACAGAAGAGGTTGAATTATACCTCAAAGAAATGTTGTTTATCGTTGAACATGGATCAGAAAAACAAGCCTTCCTTCTATGCCGAAAATTAGATAAATACATTCATCAAGCATATAATGAATTACAAACAACTACGTCAGAATTGAAACGAGTTACACTCTCCTTTGATGAATCAAACGATTTATTTTGGTCCATTAAAAAATTTGGAGACGTCACAGTTAACAAGATAATTGACCACACCATAACCCACAAGACACGAAAAGACCAACAACCCCAGTTTGTATCAGATAAAACTACCACAATGTCAACGTTTAAACTTCAGAATCGTATAGAGGAAACAGGAAGAATCATTACAGGTATGGTTGTTACAGATGATGATCATTTACTTCTATGTGATTACAATACTGGTAAATTAGTGGCTGTATACTACCCCAGTGGCAAGTACATGAAGAGAATTGACGTGATGTATCCACCATGGGATATAGCTATAATACCCAAAACACACAGAGTCGTCGTGACGTTTACAAACAAGATGATACAGTTCATCAACTTACAAACATTTACACAAGATGATAAACTAATAACTATACCGAATTCTACTAATATATGTGGTATAACAGCTACCAGTAACAACATCATTGTTGGTGACTTAGGGAGGATTCATTGCTTAGATACAGAGGGAACATATCTAAGGACAATAACATCATCAATAGGATCTAATGCACATTACCTCAGTATAGGTCACAATAACCAGATATATTGTACTACCAAGAGTTCAATCAAATGTGTAAATTGGGATGGAACTGAAGTATTTTCATATAAAATACCAAATGAAAATGATCACAGGAAAATAGCAATCGACCGTAATGGAAACGTTTATGTTGCTGGGCAAACAACAAACACCATACAACGACTACATTCAGATGGTACAGTGGATTGTGTAGTATTGAACAAGGGAGATGGAGTCAAACATCCTTTGTCTATCTGTTTCAACAAAAGTTGTGACAAACTGTATATGGTTAATCGGAGTTCATGTGTTGTACATGTGTATTCATTTTAATAACGTGGATTACCCGAATCTTATCTAGGTTATATTACTCTTACTGATATATACATGACATTGTTATATTTGTACCTAACATTTAACTTGCTTGAAATTAAAAGAAGCTGTCTATAAAACAAAGACAAAAACATTAATAAAATACAATATGTGAACAATATTATATAACTTTTGTTGTGGATAGTCTTTAATCTAAGTAAATTATAGAATGAGGTTGAGCATTATGTACATAGAAGTTTCTGTATTTTATGTATCTTTTATAAATATGGATGCAGTGTTTTAATATGATCTTTTCAAACTTTCACTTTTTGATTTATAAGTTATTGTTAATACACCAATTGCGATTTTCAATTGACAACAAAAAACAAAATCCTAGCATACATATATTGGTTCATTCTCTTAAAATTGGGAACAACAAATTTATTCTAGATTTTCCTTCGTAAATTCTTTAATTACAATATTGTATCTGAAAAACAAAATATACTAATTTCTCTATATATAGATACATGTATATTATATACAATGTAATCAATATTTTGCATTGAAGAAACAATATGTGTTATTATAAAGTGTGTCCTGTTTTCAGGTGTCTTTTTGGTCAGAATTCTTCATTTTATTTACTTATAGAGAATATGGGTCCTTTTCCCGGACCTCATTCATGGTTGTAACATATTAACATTTGGTCTCCATCTTCCATTGTTTCTTATTTATCATCAACATTGAAGATATTATCTTTGGGTTTTGCTTAAAATGATAAAAAGAACTAAACAGTTTATTTTTTTCCTGCAAGTTGACAGAAATAATTAATTTTTTTCCCTTTATACTGAAGTTTTTATAAACAAAAAGTTGGATCCTTTTCGGGACGTCGTGTCATCATCATACGCACTCGAGGATTAGTTGGGGTTGGAGGGAGGTGGACATATATACGACCGTAGTGTTAGTCAATGTTCGAAATTTAATTTGAAATTAAGCATTATGAAGTAGGAACCAACGTATAATGGGAATAAAGAATACTTTTATTTTACTTTGACTTGAGGACTAGATACCAACCATTTAACTTTTAAGGAGAGAAGGTTTACCTCCCTTGGTCGGACAGTTCCTCCCACGCGAAACAAAAATCAGATTTTGTTTTACATGAAGCTTCAGTATTGCTTGTTTGTCGAATACTTCACGGTCACATCATTCATGTTTGGAATTTTTGAGAGCAAATTATTTTTTCTTTAAAATTTGGCAAAAAATTTAAAAGAAAAACATAGCCCCACTCCCTAAAAGTAAATTAGCTGTGCTCTTACTTAATTTAATTCTCCATATTTTGTTATATAATTTTTATTTGCTGTTGTATACTGTTAATGAAAATGATCTTTGACAAGAATGACCTGTTCAATGAAAATTTACCAAATCATTAGATTTATAAATAGATCAATTACAGGAAGGAAGTGTGTCAAAGAGCAATTGAAGTTTTCCAAATGAACAAGACTGAAGTCTCAGCTTTCGAACGTCCAAAGATTATATTTCTCACTGATATATTTTCATCAGCCCTATATGAGGCTATGTAAATTTTAGATTTCAATATGAAAATATCCTCGGGCTTATGAGAGACCAAAGTCGTTAAAGAGATAATTGTAACAAACATAATGCAGAATCAGTACTAATTTTGATAATTTTAATGTTTGCAAATTATTAATCTTTCTGTGAATCTTATGTTTTAAATCAATTGTTTTGTAAATAACAGTCATACATTTGGAGTACTTATTTTACTCACTGTATATTGAGTCATATCTATATTTCATGTCTAAAATATTAATTGTAAAATGATTTCATAGTATAAACACGTAATTAACATAATATTAGAGGGAATTAACATGTAATTTACATAATGTTAAAGGCAATGAACATGTAATTAACATACTATTGGCGGGAATTATTGGCTTGCTCATCATAACCATGGAAATATACCAAAACCTCCTCCTATTTATCATCTAGTGACGTATTGCAGCTCTGTATGTTAAGTGTAGTGAACTGTCATCAGTATCTTTAATTGTTGAAGAGCAGTTTCTTCTTCTATGACCAATGTACACATGGTAATAGTGCAACGTTTATCCAAGGTAGTTTTTTTTTGCTGGATTATAAGCAAACTTTATCTATTATCAGGTTGAACTAAAACAATATCACAAAAACACCTGAATATATGTTAATACTAATGATCAAACATTTGGTGTTCAATGGTTCAATTTCATACTTCAGGAGGAATAAAACATCTTAAAAGCAAAATGAGGAGAATATAATTTTTACCTAAAATGGGTATAATTTCTGAATACATTTTACTTTTAACATGTCTTGTATTTTATCATCTTATCTTCAGTGTATATTATTTATAGTCAATTGCAAACTAAATAGACATAGCTTTTATAATAAATGATGTCAATGTTTTGTAACTGTAATTTTCAACTATATTAAAATTGAAAAGAGGAATTTCTACTTAATTTTGTATATATTGCACTAATATTGTATTTGCTAAGTATGAGGTCCAATTGCTTTAACACCATTAAAAATAGAAATGAGTGAGAAGTTTGAAAACATCAATGGCCAAAAAAAAAAGAAAAAACAAGACAGACAATGTTTTACATAACACTACAGAGAAAACTAAAGATTTAGTAAGAGGACTACAGCAACAAAGTGAAATAAAGTGCTGTGAATGGGTACGCAGATCCTGCTTCACCTATGACCCATTTAGTCTTACTCTTGTTAAAAATCTGGCGGTTAGTCAGGAAAGATGAAAATATCAGTAATGTGACAATACTATTTTGCATAGGCTCATAGTTTGTCCGCAATTTGCAGCCATATTTTCATCATGATGAGTTTGAAGATACCAATGGGATAATCAGAATTTGTCAATCGAAGAAGGACAGACAACACAATTGTTCAAATAAAATGACAAAAGGACAAAAACGACCTACAAAACATACACATTAATCTAAAAATCGAGTAACGGGACGGGTTAGCAATTCCTGCTCCAGTAGTTAACATTGATTTCTGCATTGTTTCATTTTTATTTCAATCAGATTTCAAGGTAGTTTTTTTCCAAATAAATAAATATGCAGTTGAGGTAATTCGACATGTTAAAAGTTACAATCAGAAACAACCATTGTCTATGCAACCCATCGTCTATAACAACCATTATCTATACACCACATTGTCTATTACAACCATTTTCTATAACAGCCAGATCCGTTGTGGTCATGAACGTATGGTAGTTGGATTTACAACTATCTGTGCATTCAGTGCCTATAACCACTAAAGTTGTAAGTTCGAACACCCTTCATGGCGAGGTGTACACGACACAACATTATTTGATAAAGTTTGTCAGTTACTTGCGACAGGCCGGTGGTTTTCTCCGGGTACTCCAATTTCCTCCACCAATAAAACAAACTGCCAAGACATAGGTGAAATGTTGTTGAAAGTGGCGTTACACCTCATACACCAAGAACAAACCATATTACAGCCATACTTTTTGTCCGATTGTTTCTGTAGAAGAATTTTCAAACACAATTCCTGCAAGTTTGGTCAGAATTTTCGTAGTGGCTTCAGAGTTGTAGGGTTTTGTTTGCACTTGGCCAATCAAAAACGTAAATAATCTCTGGCGTTCATGTTGTGTGACCAATCGGAACAAACTGAGCATTTTCTAGAGGAGCTTGCATACGTCATTCGTCCTATTTCCAAATGAAGAAACGGTTCAAGGCGAAAAGATTTATTTATGATGCCCAATGAGAACGGGTATTAATTGCCTATCACGGTCACAGTTCTCATCAAATCAGAACAAAATAAAGTCCATGTGTAGATTATTTTCATAAAACAATGACGCAAAGTTTGGTAGCAAAGTTTCAAAGGGGATCAATATGTGAAATGCAAACCACAGACGAAGTACAATTGAGGACGAACGGATACCTTACATACTCTTGTGGGCAAATGAGCTCATATAAAAGATGTGCGCTGTTACAGGTGATGATTTCAATTTGACCAATATGAACCTTTGGTTCAATAGCTTCTTTGTTAGGAACAACTCTCTTTCTCAAGGAAATCCTGATACAACAATGTACACTCAGTTTGTTCTTAATTTTTTTTGGAACAAATCCGGGTCATCATGCTGTAACATCATTCACCAAACGGGTCCTGCCATTTTGACATGACCCATTTCTTTCGCCCCGTGCTTACTTATATCAATAATTAAAAGCACAAAGTGACGATTCTTGTCATCTTTATTCATCAATCGTTCCTTCCATACATTTCGTTCCATTCAATGTGAGCAATTCAAAGAGAAACTTGAGTGAAATTCGGGGTTGGGGTTAAGGTGATCGTCATTTTGCGGCACATTATCGCTTATTTCTCAATTAATATACGATGACATAGCCAAAATGTTTCATCTGACAGCAGGAAATGGTTAATAAAGCATTTATTTCCCCCAAGTTCATGCAAAAAACAAATAAATAAACAGAATTCTTACCTTCTTCTTGCCTTCTTCCAGTCCGGTTCCGTTCCGGAATTAGATATGCACGAGTCCAAACATTTTTTGCCGGGTCAGTTTGTACACTGGAGTTGTGTATAGGTTAGCGGCAATAAGTGAAATCTGGTATTAGGCTTAAATCCTAGGCAATAAGCTAATGCCTAGGCATTAAGCCTAATGCCTAAAATTTCAGTCATTAAGATTATTTCCTGAAATGAATTAATGATTTTTTCACCTATTGCCGAACTCAATTTTAGGCAATAGGTGAAATTCAGTTTTATGAATTCTGACAAATGCATGCTAAATTTTTCAAATTATTCTGTATTTCAATCTGGTTTATAAGTTGAATAAAATTAGATATTGTTCTAAAATATATTGTTTTGCCTAAAAATGAAAAAAAGGTTGATGACAAAATTATTTTATTATAGAATAATTTCAAGATATTTTCCCAAAATAAAATTCACACTTCAGTGGCTTGGCTGGTTTCAACTGGACACATCTAGATTTGAATTTTGCTCACTTGTTCAAATGAATTTATTGGATAAGTAAAATTTCTTTGTTTAAGATGCCTTTAAATGCTCGATGCCCCCCCAGACCTCTTCATTTCTTGATCTGGATTATAAGTAGTTAAATAACACATGTGACAAGATGTCTTCATCTGTGCAAAAATTTCTTGTGGCTTTACGAAATAAGTTTGAATCGAAGAAAACTAGGAATATATACCCAAGAGAGCAGTACAATGAACTTTTGGCTAAGATCAAATTATTGGAGTCATCAGAAAAGAAATCAACTACAGATTATTACAATTTGAAAAGGTATGACAAACAGTTGCAGTGCCAATACCTACGTTTGATCGAGGGAAGGGCGACAGTAGAAATTTACTAGGAAGAATTATTGAGGTATTTAATTTAACCATTTGTTTATGATCGTTATTCGTTTATTAAGTTTTAAAAGTTTTTTTTTTCATTTAAAAACAATAGCTCAAAACGACAATAGGATAAAATGTGTATTTGTTGATGAGACAACAGCCTAAAACTGAATTACTTCACTAAATCGCTATGCTTGTTTAAAAAGAAGAGATGTTGATAATGTCAGAGAGACAACATCCCTCCTCCTAAGAACGACACCAAATGCGTCATCCAGAGGTCATCTCAAGGTCTTCAACACAGTGGAAACCCACAACATTCATTGAACTCTGAATTGTCCCGACAACACAACACAGTACACAAATCAGTAAAACGCCGTAAGGCAAAAAATAATGCAAATACCTACCTTCCCTATTTTTCTTAGCTTGGGGACAAGAATAACACATATATTTTGTTTGGCCTAAGCCAAAATACTACAATAATAAGATGACTAACAAAAAGAAGAAGTAATTTGGACTCTTTATATTTTCTATTCTTTTGGTACGAGTTTCCCTATTTGTTTTTTCAGGTGAACGACAAAGGAAATGCAATTATTGGTACGCGATATGGACGACTTAACGGCATGTTTGGAGCTAATGAGATGAGTATCTGCAAGCAGGATTTGATTTTACAAGAGGAACTTAACTGTGAAACATCTATCAGTGTTCGCGAAGCTGCATCTCAGCAGTCTTTATCGGGTGGTCAGGGATTTTTTAAATGTTCGTGTAAATCGAAATTCTCACTTGTGCTTGGTGCAGAATAGACACTCTGTTTATTTGGAAGATTTGCAATAGGCATCAGGGGACGGTGCCACAAAGTTTTTTTTTCCTATGCCCACAGCAAATCATCCAATGAGTCTGATTTTTTTATATTATAGAGGGAAAAAAAAAATTGTTTGAGCCCAGTCTTAATCAAATACTGACAAAGAGCCTTAAGTATTATAGAATTTGCATTATTCAATATCCATAACAATATATTGTCATCATCTAAATTATTAATGTTTTGAGAGATCAATGTAATCTGATCATTAAGTTCTGCTCTTTCTTCGGTAATTTTACACATTTAAAAAGATAATGCATTTCATCATCAATTTCCCCTGTGTTACACCTGTGACAGACACGATTCTGTGGGAGGGTACCCTGGTATCTTCCCACTTCAATTTGCAGCTTATGAGCTGATATTCTTAGCTTGGTAATATGTTTCTTGTGTTCAAAACTTCTTACAATACTAAGATTATTTTCAAACCCAAAATTACATTTAAATGAAAAGTAACATCTCAATTTACCATTCGAGTATACATTTGCATTTTTTCCCACCACACAATGTATCTATCTTTTATTATTTTCTTACAATGTTGCTTAAAAGTTGACGAATTATAAGACAGATATTTCTCTAGACCTGGTATTTTTTCCTTTATATAATGAATTGATCCATACCAAGATGGTTTCTTCAAAAGAAAAAGCTTTTTAGAGCTATTATATGCACCATTTAATAATGGAAAAGAAGATTCAAGATTCTCAAGATGATGCCAATATCCACGCATTTGTTAAATTATTTGATAGTGTATTGGAAAACGACACAATTCAGATAAAACAGCAACATTGGCACTTTTTTGATGAACTCCTAACTCTTTTACAAAATTTAATATGTCATTTTTCACACTCTATTTTGGATTAAACAGTGTCTAAAGGAATTGACTCATTTTTAAATCTTGCAGTTAAAGTATGAATGGCGGTGTTTTTAAAACTCAGGCGGCACCACCGTACCATATTTACTACCCTACCCACACCCACATGTTGTACATTTGTACCTACTAATTCTACCTTCAGACTGGATATATTTTTAACAAAGAAACCCTACCTTAAAGAGATGTGTCAGATTTTAAGACTTATTTATATCTTTGTTTAAAACGTCTCTCCATAGAACCATAGAAGGAACATACCTTTCATGGTCGGATCTCTGCATGTAGAATTGTGTATTAAAATAAATAAGACGGAAAAATTAATTGTTCACAATATATTCACATTTACTGTAAAACACGCTCGAGCGAAATGACCCGGCGCGAAAGACAATATGTGCGGAATGATACAGAGGTCGAACGAGATTCGGGGGAGAAACTACCCAGATTTCTCTTCATATAGTGGATAATGTATCCTTCAAACATCTAGCGTCTAATTTTTGTTCGATTGATTTGTAGTATGATTAACATAATAGCTGTAATTTGTTGATACATCAACATTTGAGATTAAATGTCAATTGGCCATCGTTTTACACTAAGTGTCAATTAGGAAGATTTTCTATATATACAAACGTTTGAATATGCATATGCGAATCCAGAGGGATTGTTGAGATAAGTTATAGACTGGTAAAACAATCTTTAACAGAATATTTTCAGTTTAGTCCTTGTAGAGTTTCCTTTTATCATACTTTGTCATTTTCGCTTCCATGGATTACGACTCGGTTTCCAGTGCCGGATTTACCATTGTGCTTAGGTGTGCTTAAGGGGACCCATCTTCCTGGCATTTATTTTGCTACCGATGGATTTTTGCTTATGTGGTGCAATTCTAAAATTTAAACTATCCCTAAATTTCCAGAGCCCATATACCTGACTGTCTGTGTCGGCCTACCAGATCTACCTCCTTCAGGGCCCAAGTAAGTAAGGTGCTTCATAACTTAACTGGCACAGGGCCTCGTTTGTCCTAAATCTGGCATTGTCGGTATCTTTTGATTTTTCTTTGCACAAATTGTGTTGCAATCCTTTTTTTCTACACCACCACCCCCCTTTTATGGAAATGTCTTGATCCGCCTCTAATATGTCATAGGATTTGGGACGTTTCATATTCTATTTCTTTATTGTCAGTCAACATGTACTGTTTCTTGTCTAATTCGTGAATAAGATGACGTTGACGATTCAGTTCTTCAACATTAATTGGGTAGATTTTGATCTAGTCCCGATGCTCCATGTTTTTTATGTGTCAGTCAATACTGGTTCCCGGTTACCACTGTCTTATTATTCAAGAAATAATCTGATGATTATGTAAGTATAAATCAAAACTTTAAAAATGTAATCATTTTGTGTTCAGTGTCACACATAGTTGCATATGTATACAGGGGCGGATCCAGGATTTCAAGTTAGGGGGGGCGCACTTAAAAAAATTGCGCCGACCGGAGGGAGGCTCGAACATTTTTGGGGTATATCGTGTGAAAAATCACGATTTTACGCCAAAAAATCTTATTTTTTCCAATTGGAGAGGGAGGCGCGAAAATTTTTGGGGTATTTCGTGTGAAAAATCACGATCTTACGCCAAAAAAATCATATTTTTTCCAATTTTAGGGGTGGGCGCGCGCCGGGTGCGCCCCTCGCTGGATCCGCCCCTGGTATATGTAAGACATGATTTACGTGTACTGAATAAGATCGAAAGTTCATTGTCAAATCTCTACTTAATATATAATGGAAAACGAAAGTAGAAAATTTAAAGCATGTTTTAACATATTTAATGTACATAATAAGTTTTGATTTGCAAATTTGTTACATCTTTATTGTTATTTTATTATCATAAATTGGCGTTTTTGTGTTTAAGAGATGAACAAGCGGTGTACAAACAAGGAAGTGTTCATGTAAAAGCTATGTCGTACATTACATTAGGGGTGTTTCTAAAAGACGGAATCGGAAAACGGAACGGGAAGAATTGTTCAGATTGGCTGAATTTTTATTTAAAATATTATGCACTAAAACACAATATACAGTATAAAGGCCAGTGAAGACGTTTTGGATCAACTCAACTTGGTGACCACAATAACCCTAACCCCTAAGCTTAACCATATTACCCTAACCCTAACCTTAACCCTAACCCCTAAGCCTAACCCTATTACCCTAACCCTAACCCTAACCCTAACCCCTAAGCCTAACCCTAACCCTAACCTCAACCCCTAAAAAAGTATTGTGGTCACCAACACTACTACTGAAATTATGTTAGTTTTGGTAGGTTGAATCAAAAATTTTAAGAAATGCTCATGTTTATCTAACCCGAATAATCACCGGTGGCGTTAAATTACATTCCCTCCGACTCTTCGTCCTCGTAAGAACATTCGGCCGATAGATGACGCTGAACTATTTGGGTTAATTTTGATCCAACTTTGTAGTGTGAAATGCACTTTTCGTGTTAGAATTATTTATATAAAACACAAAAAGAAAGTTTTATATTGATATTCATCCTCTAATAAAAATCTAATTGATATTTAATATCAACCAGGGAAATTAAATCAGGTTTTTGCTTTCAACGATCAACCTATTAGTTATTTATTTTTATGCACAAGAGTATAAGTTTTGAAGCTTCAAAGGCGTTTTTAACCGAATCGGTGGTGTAATGGTTGAGTTGGCGTTAAACAACAATCACTCACTCATTCAGTCCATTTGAACATTTCTTTCCTTTCCGTTTCGTTTTCCGCTGCCGTCTTTGAGTACCACCCATTACGTTAGATGTCTTTTGTAGTTATTTTTGAGCAGTTGTGGATACATTTGATGTCTACTGTCAATGTAAACTTATTTATTAAAAAAATCCGTCTTTGCGCTATGATCTGTTTAAATGAATGTATTACAAATAAATAAGATATCAATGTTCTCAAAGTCTATGGCAAGCAATTGGAGATATTAATAAAGATATCACTGTTAGATATATAATATCCCTGCTTAATTATTGACACATCGAACTCTATTGAAATAAAGATGTTCATCGTAAAGGGGGCCGTCGTGGCCATGATCGTATGGTAGTTGGATTTACAACTACCTATGCAATCAGTACCTATCACCACTGGTGTTGTGAGTTAGAATCTCGATCAGGGTGAGGTGTACAACAATATGTGATAAAGTTTATCAGTGACTTGCGATAGGTAGGTGGTTTTCTCGCGGTTTTCCTCCAACAATAAAACGATATAGCTGAAATATTGTTGAAAGTGGCGTTAAATACAATCAAACAATATGTTTATCGTAAGCCATGCATCCTAGAATAAAGATATATTATGTAAAAAATACAGATTAATTTACATCTTTGCATGTTCTCTTGTTTCATTTTTGATTTTTTTCATTTGGCACTCCATTTTAATTTGACAGGTTGGAAGATAGAACAGCCAACTGGGTCACATAAATTGTGTACTACCTTTCCCGCATCGGTAAGCATCAATTCATGAATTATCGTCTTTGTTCAAAATGTACTACCATATTTGTACTGTTAGACATATAAAAAGTGATTCATGGAAACTATTGTTTGGGATACTATACTAATATGCTGCCAACCCATGTTAAAATAAATCATGGCTGCCATGAATTACTCCTTAAGCAAACATCTGAAAGACCTTTGACATTTTGGGACTTCCGATGTCCTCCATATTCATATATTTCAAGCTTAAAAACTATATACATGTACCTATTCATGTGTTTTCCCCCCAGAAAATGTTATGTTGTTGTATGAAAAACATACATATTCCCGTATGTTCTATTAACATCATAGTGTATATTGTTCGACATATAAGTATTCTAGCACACAAGATCTGACGGTTAAGACCTAGGATTACTTATTATGTAAATATCAGTCTTTCACGGATTCACACCAAACTATAACAAAGACATTATTTCAAGATTATCTTATTCCAATTTTATTAAATATGCAGGAAAACTTATCATATCTATTAATTTCTGGCAAAAGTACATAGGAAAAATGTTTGAAGGTACCAAAGAGGTATTTAAAGAGGTGGTAAATCGAAGGACATACAATACAATGGCGAAATGAAAAAAGGAGCTAAAAGATAAACAATGATCTACAAAAAAAACCAACAACACGGCATTAAAAGAATGACAATGCGAACACCAGTAAAGATCGGAGTTGAACCCATGTGCTCCAGAAAGGGATCAGGTCCCGCTCTATGTGTGGCACTCCCCGTGTTACTCGTGTAATTAGCAACAATATATCTCTTGAACTAGATAAACGTTAAGTTTGACATAAATCAATTTGAATTCAATATATTTGAAATTTGAATATCCTAATTTTTGTTGCCTAAGTGTAATTTGAAAAGTAGGAAATTCGGGTTTTGCATCTTCTCCTATGATTGTAAGCTCACCAGCGCCAAAGGATCATGTGGATGTTCCCCATCATATGGCGTTCGGCGTATGTCACCTGTCGTCTGTCGTGCGCTAGCTTATTACATTTTGAAGTTCTTCTGAACAACCACTGGTCCAAATTCGATATGATACTCCTTGGATGGTTCTCTTCCAAATTTTCTCCTGTGATCTTGCCTTATATCCAAGATGGCTGCTAACTGTCTGAAAAATTAGAAATCTTTTAAAATTTTCGTCAGAACCCAGTATGGATGGGATGAAAACAAATTTGATGTCAAATACAAATGTAGTCCGTGTGTGGTCTCTTTCTAAAATCATGACCATCGATCTCGTCAATTATCTAAGATGGCCGCCACGGCTGATCTTGCTGTTTTTGACTTTCTGGCATATCTTAAGTTTCTGATATCCTGTTTACCAAATATTTTAGTTATAGTTAGATGGATGAGTTTGAGGTATTTTACTTTTATCATTCCATACTTATGCCACTTAACTATGAGTTAACACAACCAGATTTGTATTATGAGATTAATTTCTCCTTAACAATACAACATAGGCTCACCATACTTGGTCTCATACCCTTAATATCATATTCATGGTCTGCTGAGGTTTTTTTATGCTTTGGTTAGTTTCTCACACTTTGATTTGTCACCAGACATTTACTTCATTTTCATGGTCAACTGACTGTTGAATTTATGTCAAATTTTTGCAATTAGGTTAGTTTCTCCATTACAATGCAGCCTATTTGGGACATACATTGGTGATGGAAGGTACATGTGCATATTAATGGTACTTTGATTTACTTTATTTTAGGACAGAATTTTCAGGGGCAGAGGAGATATGGATTTGTGTTTACAATTTCTGTATGTTATCCTAAACCCAGCTGTATCGACTTAGAATTTTAATACAAGATTTAAATGATAATACACAGGTAAAGTTTGTTCTCGCTATTTCCATTCAAAAGACAACATTTCGCATACCATCTCTGGTGAGCGACATCAGGCTCTATGGGGCCTTTTATACATTGTAATGATCACTTCCAAAAACGAAATTGGTCTTTAGCATTGTATATTATTATCTGATATTCTGAATTTGTGCTAGAGAAAATATTAAGAGAATTGTGACAAAAATAGTCTTTTATTTTATTATTATAGAATATACCATGGCAACAGCTACGATTTGTGACCCATGCCAGAGTCGTAATATAGTGAACACATCTGTGAGCTGGTGTATGGAATGTGAGGAAGAACTATGTTCGGAATGCGCAGAATATCATACGAATTTGAAAATGGCGAGAAATCACCACGTTGTTGACTTAAAGTTAAAAACATCATTTTCAGCACTGTTGAAAAAGCCTAGCCTCGTTTGCAAACAACACAAATATTGTCAAGTAGAGTATTTTGTGTTGACCACGATGAACTATGCTGTCGGGATTGTCTAGCTAAAACACACAAATCATGTGTCAATACCATGTCTCTGGATTCAGCGTCAAAGGGTGCCAAGCACTCAACTATTTTCTGATTGTCAAGAACAGTTAACTAGTTTTAGTCAAACGTACAAGAGTATATTGAAATATAGAGAAGAGAATGTGAGTAGTATCAAAGATGACAAACAAAGAATAAAAGAAAACATGAAGAAACTTAAAGAGAAGCTCATCCAAAGAATTAACTAAGTAGAAAAGGAGCTGACCAATAAGTTAGATATACTAGTTCAAGAAAGTACAAAGTTTCAACAAGATGAAATTTCCAAAGTGTTAGAGGTCACAGAAGAGGTTGAATTATACCTCAAAGAAATGTTGTTTATCGTTGAACATGGATCAGAAAAACAAGCCTTCCTTCTATGCCGAAAAATAGATAAATACATTCATCAAGCAGATAAAGAATTACAAACAACTACGTCAGAATTGAAACGAGTTACACTCTCCTTTGATGAATCAAACGATTTATTTTCGTCCATTAAAAAATTTGGAGACGTCACAGTTAACAAGATAATTGACCACACCATAACCCACAAGACACTAAATGACCAACAAGCCCAGTTTGTATCAGATAAAACTACCACAATTTCAACGTTTAAACTTCAGAATCGTATAGAGGATACAGGAAGTGTTATTACAAGTATGGTTGTTACAGATGATGATCATTTACTTCTATGTGATTACAATAGTGGTAGATTAGTGGCTGCATACTACCCCAGTGGCAAGCACATGAAGATAATTGGCGTGAGTTATACACCATGGGATATAGCTATAATACCCAGAACACACAGAGCCGTCGTGACGTTTGCAAACAAGAAGATACAGTTCATCAACTTACAAACATTTACACAAGATGATAAACTAATAGCTATACAGAATTGTACTGCTATATTTGGTATAACAGCTACCAGTGACAACATCATTGTTGGTGACACACGGATGATTCATTGTTTAGATACAGAGGGGACATATCTAAGGAAATTATTAATAACATTATCAACATGGCCTGCTGCACAATACCTCAGTATAGGTCACAATAACCAGATATATTATACTACCCCTAGGTCAATCAACTGTGTAAAGTGGGATGGAACTGTAGTATTTTCGTATAAAATACCAAATGAAGATGATCACAGAAACATAACAATCGACCGTAATGGAAACGTTTATGTTCCTGGGAGAAATACAAACACCATACAACGACTACATTCAAACGGTACAGTGGATTGCGTAGTATTGAAGGAGAGTTATGAAGTCAAAGAACCTTTGTCGATCTGTTTCAACAAAAGTTGTGACAAACTTTATATGGCTAATTGGAATTCATGTGTTGTACATGTGTATTCATGTTCATGAATTGAATAACCCAAGCCATACCTAGGATATACAACTCTTTACTGATAAGTTCATGGTATTGTTATATTTTTACATACCATTTAACTTACATGGAATAAAAAGAATAAAAATATAAAAAAAAATGAATTGAATAACCCAAACTATATATAGGTTATACCACCTTTTAGCTTGCTTGAAATTAAAAGAAGCAAATACAATTCTTGAACAATTCTATAGAACTTTTGTTGTTCAGAGTTTTTGATTTTAGTAAATTAAGCCATGAGGCTTAGTAAAATATAAAGATAAGTGTTTGTAGTTTATTTCTTTAAGAAATATGGATGAAGTCCTATAGTATGGTTTTCCCCGATTCTTTTCTTTTTTATGACTAACTTGCAATACACCAATTGTGATTTTCAAATGGAAAAAAAAAAGAATCCTAACATCCACGTATTGCTTGCTTCATTTAGAATTTGAAAAAAAATAAATCAACCAACATTGTTTGTTGGAGATGTTAGGGTCAGATTGATCATTGTTTACAACTTATTTTTTCTGCATAAAATGTGGCACCACGATTTATAGGATTTATTAATCTTATGACAAATAATAAAATAAATTGGTGATTATTTTGATAATTGTAGTGAGTACAAAGCACTTTTTTTTGTGTAACACTGATGCTTTAAATCAAGTGTTTGCAAATAACAAACATTAAATGTGAAGTATTTTTGTTATATAGCTTAATCTTGAGCCATATCTATATATTAAATCTAAAATATTGATTGTAGTATGATGTTATAGAATGTACATGTAAATAGCATAATATTGGAGTGAATTAACATGTAATTAACATAATATTAGAGAGAATTAACATGCAATTAACATAATATTAGAGGGAATTAACATGTAAATATCATAATATTGGAGGGAATTATTTGCTTGCTCATCGTAAGGATGGAAATATACCAAAGCATGGGTACTATTGAAAGACAATTTTATTTTATTTACTGATGACCTTTTCTTCCCGAATTCCATTCCTGGTAACTTTTTCTTTTATCATATATGTATCTGACAATGGCAATGGAAAAATATGTATAAGATGGAGTTGCTTTACCAGGAATATAGAGATATTCTTTAGATTATAAAAAATAGATTGCCACTTATAGTATCCCCTTTTTGTAACATAACAACGTTTTTCTTCAGAAATAAATATAACATATGATTTGAATGAGTAACATTAGATTATTCTTCTATCTATATCTATCAATTATTCCACCATTCGGGTAGTTAATTTTATTTTATGAAAATGTGATCAGAAATGACTTCAGTACAAGAAGGAACAGAAATCATTATCTATGCCAAGGATTTGTAAACCCTGTATCACCCACCGTTTCTATCTATCATTAAAGTACCATGAAATATGTTTTTGCCAAGATTACTTTGTAACATTTTAAAAGGATTATTGGTTAGTTCCAGCGGCAAATATTTCATGAATATTCATGACAATAACAAGGTTAACAATATATAAAGACTTTACAGAAATGAGGGGGGCATGGGACATTGTGTTAACGACTTTTGAAAAAGTATGAGGACACCCTAAACACGTTACTAACAATAGTCCACAAACAGTATATTTCCGCATTAAAACCACCAATCGACCTGACATCCTATATCAATCCACTGTTTCTATGCATCACTAACGTACCGTGAAATATGTCTTAACCAGGTTTCCTTTGTAACATTTTTAAAGAATTGTTGATTGGTTCCTTAAAGTGCAGTGGTAAATATTTCATACAAGCTTAACAATACAAACTACACAGAAATGAGGGAGACATGGGACAGTCGTGCCAATGACTTTTACTGCCACTGAAAAGTTATGTAGAAAAGGACAGACAATTTAGCGTTTTGTAGCTGTTAAAATGCACCTCCACTTTCTTGACATCTATGGAAGGTATCTTTAATGTGCATGAAGAACAGAACTCTATAAACAATTGACCAACCATTGTCCACGACCATAGTTCTTATGTATTATAAAGTGACAATCACCAATCGACCTGACATCCTTTATTCGCCACATGGAGGCAGGATTGGTAGTTTTGTGGGTTCAGTCCTGTGATCCGTCACCACTACCCACGATTTTACAAGAGAAGTTTATTTTGATGGCTAATCTACATATGGTAAAGGTGCAAAGTTTATCCCAAGATCTTTTGGAATGCAAGCACATTTTTTGTAGTGTCGGGTTGAACTAAAAAAATCACAAAAGGAACCATATTAATATATTATCATACAGCTGGTGTTCAATGGTTCAATTCTATACTTCAGGAAGAATATAACATCTTGTAATAATAAATAATGAGAAGAATGTAATTTTTACTTACAATTTCTATATCTGAATTAATTTGACAGGTACAATGACATATACTGTATTATCTTAGCTTCAGTGTGTATTATTTATAGTCAATTTGAAACTTAATAGACATATCTTTTATAATCAATGTCAATATTTTGTAATTACAATTTTCAATCATCATATTAAAATTGTAAAGAAAAGTGTCTGCTTAATTTTGTAAATATTGCAATAAAATTGTATTTGTGTGAAATTTGAGTTCCAATTGCTTTGACATCACTAAACATCGATATGAGTGAGAAGTTTGAAAACATCAATGGTAAAAACAAAGACAATGATCTACATAGTACTACAGAGAAATCTAAAGATTTAGACACAGGAACAAAACAATTAGTCTAAGGTGTATAAGGTGCACTTAAAGGGTACACATATCCTGCTCTACTAAAGGCTTACCTAGTCTGACACTTGTTGAACATCCATTGGTTAGTCAGGAAAGAAGAATAGAGATCAGGAATGTGACATCAATATATTCTATAGGTTCATAGTTTTTACTGCAAGTTTCAGTCATATTCTTTTCATGAAGAGTTTCAAGATACCAAATGGGTAATCAAAATTGGTAAATCGAGGAAGGTCAAACGAAAAATATCAAAAGTACAAACAACGATCTACAAAACATACACATACAACTGAAGATCGAGTTATGCGAACCCCACTAAAAAGGGGGGGGGGGGTTAACTCAGGTGCCCTGGAAGGGTATTCAGTTCTTGCTCCAGCAGTTAACATCCATTTCTTCATTGTTTCATTTATATTTCAATCAGACTGTATTTTGTTCAATCAGATTCCGAGGTGTTTTTCCCCCAAATAAATAGACATGCAGGTGAGGTAATTCCAGAAACAACCATTGTCTATACAACCCATTGTCTATAACAACCATTGACTGTACAAACCATGGAGCTACAACTACATGTGCAATCAGTGCCAATCAGCACTAAATTTGTGAGTTCGAACCACGTTCATGGCGAGGTATACTCGATAATATGAGATAAAATTCGTCAGTTACTTGCGACAGGTCGGCGCCTTTCAAAAAGTATGGTTGTTTTAGGTTTTGTTGGTTTATAGAATTTAACGGCACCTAAAACAATATTTCAGTTATGTCGTGGCGGTCAGTTTTATTGGTTTTCTCCACCAACAAAACTGACCGCCACGACATAGCTGAAATATTGTTTTTTAAGTGCCGTTAATTTCTATAAGCCAACAAAACCTAAAACAACCATACTTTTTGTCCTATTGTGTCTGTAGAAGAATCTCAAAACATCATTCCTGCAATGATTTGCCCGTATTTACGTAATGGCGTAAGAGTAGAAGATTCCATTTGGCCAATCAACAACTTAAATGATCTCTTGCGTCCATGTTGTTTGATCGATCGGAGCAAAATGAAGCTCTTCTAGAGGAGCTTACATACACCATTCTTATTAATTCCAAATGAACAAGTGGTTCCAGGGCAAAATATGTCTTTAAATTGGTAATCCGGACGCGTAGTAGGGTCGTTGTGGCCGTCATCGTATGGTAATTGGATTTACAACTACCCAAGCAACCCGTGCCTATCACTACTGATGTTGTGAGTTCGAATCTCTATCAGGGCGATGTGTGCAACATTATGTGATAAAGTTCGTCAGAGACTTGCGACAGGTTGGTGGTTTTTTCAGAATCCTCCAGTTTCCTCCACCAATACAACTGACCACCACGATATAACTGAAATATTGTTGGAAGTGATATTATGTGGTTTATGATGTCTTTCGCCACTTTCAACAATAGTTCAGCTCTATCGTGGTGGTAAGTTTCATTGGTGGAGGAAACCGGAGTACCACAAGAAAACCAACGACCTGCCACAAGTAGCTGGCGAACTTTATCACATACTATTACATTAATAATTACCGAGGTTTGAACTCACAACATTAGTGGTGACATGACATTCAACTACCATACGATCACGTCAAGGACAGCCCCTGCCTATGACAACCAGAGCTGTCATCCAATCAGAACAATATAACTATTAAACTTAAAATAGCATGAAAGAAAACTTTGAAGATACGATATGGGTAACATAAAGGTGTATTTTGTGGAAAGACAGACAGACGAGACAATGATCTCAAATCACTACACCAACAAATAAAGATTGAGCAACACGAACCGAGCAAAAACAAAAACCCGTAGTGAACTCAGATGTTCCTGAAGGGTCAGTAGATCATGTACCACTAGTGGTGCAATCCGCATAACTGTTAAACAATATGAACATCATCTGATATAGAAATGCTGTTGGACACCAGTATGCGTAAATAAATACACATCGCATAGATAAAGCAACAACTTCTACGAAATGAATGGTTGCAGAGACGACCCAAAATCGTTTTCACGCGGAAATCAAAACGGACATCACAACACGGGACTACAACATTAGGACATATAATTGGACAACATGAACAAAACAAACCCCATTTAAACCCTACAGCTTAAAAATAAACACTGTGAACCTTTTGTGCAGTAGGTTCCATGTTAGCAGGAACCATCTATTCAGAATATCATGATATCGAATATATAGTCATTATGCAAGTGTTGTTTGAATGTTGCTTCATATAAATGGAATGCTGAAATCATCTCAATGGAGCTAAAGATTCGTTCTTAAATGCACAGAAAACTGATGATGGAGAAACACTCACCCCATAAACAACCGTAGTGAACTCAAATATTCAGAAAAGGTCCATAGAACCTGCTCCATTAGTTTCACAATTTGTGTAATTGTTTACACGAAGATCATCTGATATGGAATTCGTTCAAACCTTTCCTATGAAAACGAATTGCTGTTGAATTAAAATATCCTTTAGTTCTAATCTAAAAAGTTTCCAAATATTGTCCGTTGAAATTGTTCAATGTTCAAGTCACTTGACATCAATGACGTAAATATATCCAAATACAATTCTATAAATTGCAACCCTACCCCCCTCCCCCCCCCACACTTTTACAGAAATGATGAGGCCATACAAGTGCTGTCCACATGTGAATAAAATGTCAACCAACACATATAACTGGAAGAACAGTGTTATTAACAGAAAGGTTTAAAGATACGAAGGTGGTAATCAGAGGCCGTAAATCAACGGACAGACAACACAATGGCCAAACGAGAACGGACAAACGGACAAACAACAGTCTATAAATCATTACACAGAAACACAAACACCGCTAAAAACTGAGAGTGAACTCAGGTGCTTTGGAAGGGTAAACAGTTCCTGTTCCACCTGTGGCACCTGTCGTGTTACTATTGTTACCATCAAGTGATAAGTTACGAAAAACGGAACATATATGTGGTCATTTGTGACATGGATACTCCGTTACTGTTGACCAAGCCATGGTTGCGACCATACAACTTTCAAAGTCATGACTTCAACTTAGCCACTAGGAACCATTGGTTCAGTAGTTTCTTTAATAGCAGCAACCTCTTTTCAAATAAATCATGAACGAAACCACAAGCTCTTGAATATCGGGTCAACTGAGAGATATATACTCCATATGCAGTTGCTATAATTTTTATGGGCCAAAGAGTCATGAATGACATAGAGAGGAATAGATATACAAGAAGACATATTATATAGACGTTGAAATATTGCTTAAAGTGACGTTAAACACCATAAACTACGAACCAGAAAGATTCCGAAAAGTGCTAGTTTTTTTCAAAATTTGCATGCTTATTTCTCATCCAATTTCAGTGCAGTTTTTTTTCGAAGTGTTCATCTTAATGGGTTATTGATGGGCCGTTGTTCAATGATGTGCCCTGTATTGACTTTTATATTAAGTCCATTTTCGATAAAGTCTCTTTATGTAGTTTCCTGAAAAAATTTCCTGCATGATCTGATTTAGCTGGTGTGGCTTTTGAGATAAAAAGGTTCAAAGGGAGTCAAAATGAATATTAACATGGGTTGGACCATACTTGTACATTGTAATAAACATGTAACATAGATGTAGGAGTCAAAGCCACCCTTAGTGACATGTTCGTTTGCCCATATCCTGACCTATGGGTGTTAAACATGGGTAGATACAAGTAGGTAGTTAGGGAAATGTTATTTTTCTTCGTTTCAAATTTGTTAAAATTTTGAATACGATTCCTGATCGCTATGAAAAGGTAGGGATTTTTTTTTTCGCTTAAAATGTGTTAAAGGTCTTAATAAGATTCCTGATCACTATGACAATTGGAAATACAATGTACATGAATACAGAAATTAAAAAAAAAATATTTATTTTATGAAAAATATAATTTCAAGTAGGAACTTTTTTCTGGAAAGTTGCAATGGGGCAAGCAAACAATTTATTATTTATGGTCCAATTGCATACTTGTCATATACATATAACATAGATGTATAGGGGTCAATGTGAAAATGTTTTAGATGTATAGGGGTCAATGTGAAAATGTTTTAGATGTATAGGGGTCAATGTGAAAATGTTTTAGATGTATAGGGGTCAATGTGAAAATGTTTTAGATGTATAGGGGTCAATGTGAAAATGTTTTAGATGTATAGGGGTCAATGTGAAAATGTTTTAGATGTATAGGGGTCAATGTGAAAATGTATTAGATGTATAGGGGTCAATGTGAAAATGTTCTAGATGTATAGGGGTCAATGTTTTACAAGATTCTTTGAAACCAATATTTTTTTAATTTCGGCTTATATTCAAGTAAACTAAAAACTAGCATTTAGAAAACCAGAACCAAATTACACTGCAAGGAATTATGCAAAATGTTGTCATTGGTTTTTGTGTCCATTTTTTTCATTAACACCACTGGGCAAATGACACCACATTTGTTATCAATGTGTTTTCCTCAAGCCTTAATTATGATCTGTATTCATGTCTCAGTTTTATGCTAGGTTTTTTACAATATCATTATGTTGTAGGCATAAATAGTTGTGGAAGACATCGCATTCATTGCAATTTTAAAAAATGGCCAATATATACACATTTGCAATAGATCGAGCTCGGTGGCAGAGTATCATATTGACTGTCACTGCACTGCGCTAAGTTCATTATTATGCATTATATCACCCTGGTGATTTTATGTTGAGACATTGGCAATAAATGGATTTCAAGGTAAGGTACTTAACGTTTTATTTTTTATGGTCTATCAATGCAACATCTTTCTTCCTATTCATCTTATTGTTATATAGTGATAATCTCCTTTCTTATTTACAAAACAGTGTTTGAAATATCTTTGAATATTTAATATGATGTATAAAAAATAGAAAGTGAGCATGCTAAGCTAAATGTTAGCTCAACTGACCCAAAAGGCCAAGTGAGGTATGATCATTCAGCTTCCATCGTCTGTTCTCCATAACTTTTCACATGCACATTCAATCTTTTACTTAGAACCACAAAACCATATATGCTTTCACAAATTTATGTTATTGTGTTTAGGAAATACCTGTATTGTATTTGCCTTGCATGCATGTAGTACATGCTTGTGCAAAACGCACATGAATCTGCTTTTGGCTTACCCGACCCAACGGGGGCTCTGCATAATTGTCATAACTGGTGCTCAATCCCAATTGTTATTATATTGATCGTATGGTAGTTGGATTTACAACTACCAATGCAATCAGTTCCTATCACCTCTAATGTTCGAATTCCTCTCATGGCGATGTGTACTCGACACAACTATATATGATAGAGTTTGTAAGTGACTTGCGGAAGGTCAGTGATTTTGTCTCCGGGTACTCCGGTTTCCTCCACCAATAAAACTGACCGTCACGATAATTGAAATATTGTTGAAAGTGGCGCTAAGCACCATAACCCTAACCACCATACGATCACGACAACGACGGTCCCTGTATGTGAAAGAACCCTTACAGCAACGATTTATGAGCAACAACCAGATTGTTCGTGGTATTTCTGTTTTTTTTTTCTATTTATATGGACATGTAACAGGAAATGTCACTTTTCTAAAAACGACATAATTTCTTCTAATTTCCTTTATCCTATTCATTTCTTTCGTGTGCTGCTTTTTGTGTCGTTTTTAGAAAAGTGACATTTCCTGTTACATGTCCATATAAATAGAAAAAAAAACAGAAATACCACGAACAATCTGGTTGTTGCTCATAAATCGTTGCTGTAAGGGTTCTTTCACATACAGGGACCGTCGTTGTCGTGATCGTATGGTAGTTAGATTTACAACTACCTCTGCGATCAGTGCCTATCATCACTAACGTTGTGATTTCCACCCCCACTCATGGCGAGGCGTACTCGATAGAACAATATGTGATAAAGATTGTCATTGACTTGCAGCAGGTCCGTGGTTTTCACCGGGTATTCCGGTTTCCTCCACCAATAAAACTGACCGCCACGATATAGCTGAAATAGTGTTGAAAGTAGCGTTAAACAACATAACCATAGCCATATCCACTTTTCACCTACACCATACAAGGAGTGTAACATTTTGTAAAGATGGCAGACCTATGTACCTTCTGTCCGCGCTTAGGACGTCTTTTTCATACCACCAGCGGATTACTCCGTACAAAACTTTATATAATTAATTAGTACTAAGAGTAAACAGTCACACAAATTTATAATGTAAATATCTGGATGTGTAATTTCTTTTGATTTCTGAGCTCCTATGCTCATCTTTGAGTACATTTAGTTTGATAACAATCAAAGCTTACTTTTATATAATAACTTAATCCTATTATTGTATCGATGTGATTTACTGAAATAAATTGGGAGAAATTCTGTAGATAATGTACGTAGTTTATCTTGGTGATGAAATAGTGACATTTAATCCTTAATCGAATTATTTTTAATATCGAAGTTACTTCATAAAATGACTAAGGCATAGATAATGAAATGTTAGTTTAATGTGTCTGGGTGTTATAAGAAGTTATTGTAATATTTGTATCGCAGTAAATTACAAACTATTAGCTTAATGTGTTTGGATGTCACAAGAAGTCATTGTTTTGCTGATTGTATCGCATTAAATTACGAAATGCTAGTTGAATGAGGTTGAATGCTATAGGAAATCTGTGTAGCGATATTTACTGAGCAGTAAATTACTTAATGTTGTCTTATTGTGTTTTGAATGTCTGGATGTGAATATGTTGTCATGGTTTATTCTGCAGTAAATTATAGCGAATTGAAATGTTGGCTTAATGTGCTTTGGGTGTGACAACAAGTAAATTATGTCATGGTTTATTTTACAGTAATTTACAAAATGTTGGCTCAATGTGTTTTGATTTTTCTGAATTTCGAAACAAGTAAATGTTGTCATCTGTATTCTGCAGTAAATTACGAAATGTTGGCTTAAAGTGCTTTAGATGTGCCAACAAGTAAATGTTGTCATGTTTATTCTGCAGTAAATTATGAAATGTTGGTTTACTTTGTTTTGGATGTCTGGATGTCGCAACTAGTAAATTACGAAGTAAAATGTTGGCTCAATGTATTTTGAGTGTGACAACAAGTAAATGTTGTCATTGTTTATTCTACAGTAAATTACGAAATATTGGTTTAATGTGTTTTCATATTTATGATATAGATATTAAGATACAATAAGAGGTCTATCGGAACAATTCACTAAATACTGAAATTTCATTGTACAATATATCTTTTCAAAAACGTTAAATGTAAAGCTCGCGGAAGATAAACGTCAGTGTACTTAAAGTTCCTCAAAAGAAAACAAAATGATATATATACGCTAGAGTCTGTAATAGGACGAAGGGAAATATATCACATAGGAATCTAGCAATTGAAGGAAGTAACAATAACAAGTGATAACAGGGATTATCGGATGTTTACAACATAGGTATGGCGAAGACAAATATTATTGTTTCTAAGCTTATTTTTCAAAGGACATTTTTTTATACTACAGTGTAAGTGGGCATCTTGTCTTTGCCCACGTTCTGACAGGCGACGAAATATTACAGGATGTTTTTTTTTACTATAGTCTGTTCTAAGGATGGGGTGAAACTTATTTTCAAAATAAGTATGGTAGAGATTTATAATCATCCTTCGGCAGATACGCTTAAGCAATGCCTTAGAACATATAACCCTTATTAATTAGATTCTACCTAGGAATCAGAAAAAACTTCCTTTTATGATATTTATCTTAATTAGAACTAACCCTAAATCATTCATTATTTCCTTAGTCTGTGCGTTCCAAAAAAGGCATCACATTAAACAGTTCAACCCCGTCACATTATTGTTCAGGACTTAAGCCAGCACATGGATTTCCAACGTTATATGTCGTGGTCTTTTGTTAATGTTTAACGAGTTGAGATGAGAGGTGATTGTTCGTTATGTTGTTATTACCACAGTCGCTCTGGGACGGAAAAGCAACTAGTCTTTTTTAACTTTCTATTTACATATTTATTTTCAATAAACATTTTTTTATTATTTCATCTCTTTTTCCTTATTTTAACTTGTTCGTGTCTATATTCATACAATCTTATGCTAACAGCAACGTACATGTGTCACGTGTGATAGTGCGTCTGTGTATAAAACTGCCGGAAAGAGAGATTCCTCAGTGACTATTGACTATGTACATAAGAAAATACGGACACGTGTAAGATAAAAGGTATTCACTATATACTTATATGCAGGTTAAGTCATTCGGATATAGCTAGTTGTACAGGTAAATGGCGCTGAATTGTCCCATGATGTCGGCGCTAAAATGTCCACACCAATTTTCTTCCGCAGCGCTAAAATGTCCATCGCTCATATATACTAATTATCCATAATTAGTATATATAGAGTATGAGTTGACAATGCTTTGTAAATAGAGTTCTGTATTACAGTAAAACTCATATTATATAATTTTGTATTTCATATCATATCGTTCGAACTTGAGTTTTCTTTTTCTTTCTTTTTTCTTCTTTGTTTTTCTAATTGATAAATCAATACCTTAAAAGCAAATACATCCACGATTACCTCTATTTTGAAAAAAAAGGTATTTAATACAGTATTGAGAATATACATTCATGTGTAAAATAATCAGTCAAGGAAATAGAGATTCTGAAATTCATAATTGAAGTATGAATCATTTGAGATACTGGAATTGTGTACTGTTTAACTAGTAAACATTAATCCGTGTGTAAAACCTCTCGAAAGTGATCAACTCATTAACAAAGAATAGACAATGTAAAAACTATCTTGAAAATACGAACACATACTACTATTTAGATAGATTCAAATAATCTGAAAGCTAGAGAGACAGTGAGGTATGATGCTGCTCCTTTTCCACTCTTTTTTAGGAAGAAGAAACAATCTAAGATTTAAGAGCAGATGAAAAGAAGTGTTACATGTATGTTAGCTACAAACCACACAATGGTCACAACCGCATCGGTGATGTGATGGCTAGCGTGATCGCCTTGGGTACAGTACATCGTGGGTTCGAGCCCCGATCAGGTCAAACCAAAGACTATAAAATTGGTGTTTGTTTCTTCTCCGCTAAGCACGTAGCATTTATTAGAAAGAGTAAAGAGTGTTTAGCTCGGAATCAAGATAATGCGTCCGAGTGAGGTGACATATCTATCCACGGACTGTTGTTTCAGTGAGCTAGCATTATGAACATCCAACTAAGGGTGATGGTCTAGTGTAAAGCACCCTCATCATGATATAGCTGAACATTACTTAGTTGGCGTTAAAAAACCCAATCACTCTCTCATTCACATAAAGGTCACGTTGACAATTACACTGACTGTTAATTTGCTAGCACTACCACCTATGCAAGTCCAATTAGGCTTGGTTTGTTCAGATATTGGACTATACGCTTGTAAATGTAGAATCTAGAGCTACAAACTATTTGTTATTTTCCTTAATATTTTTATTTCTTATAACACGCTCTTGAAAAATTGACATATTTTGACATTAACGTTATATTTATATGATGTACAGTTCCCTTTTATGTTGACTATAATGATATATAATTACAATGTACTATCCTTTCTATTGTAACATTATATTATTGTTTTTTTTTTCTATTTTAATACGATGTTTTTGTCTGGCTCGTCTTTATTCCTGTTTTCATGAAATAACTACATGAATTTATGACTCTACAATTCTTGGTGTACCATTTATATAATTAATGAATGTCTTAAAAACTCTAGATTTAGTAATAAAAACGTGGATGTCAAATTTAGTGCGCACGACACACTTCTGGAATAACCTTCATACACTTTGTAAAATAAGTCTAGCTGTATCATACAGTACTTGAATTTCAAACACCATATGTCGTGGTCTTTTTGTGTTAAACGATGAAAGGTGATTCTTCGTTTTGTTGTTGATATTAGTGAAATTGCTTAAAATTTCTTTTAGTAGACAAATATATGTCCAAGTTAATATTGAACTATAGATTAAATGTTTTCTTTACACCATTTTCAGTAATTTGTAACGATACAAATACGCCGAGCTGGTATAATGGTGAAGGAATGTTTGTAGGTATTTGGTAAACTTGCTTACTTGAATATAGTCGAGTACCAATTTTACCAAAGTTATCGTTCCTTACTCTGACATCAACGTTGTAGCAATAACAAGGAACGATAACTCATTCTGGAAGATATTGGTTTAGTACAACTCGCAATGAACTAGATATAAGAATATAGTATCTCATTGGCGAAATAGTAGAACATTTACTCAACTTAATCAATGAACCGGGTGGCACCTCCCTAAAATTTTGTTGACAAAGTTGTATAATTAGAGGAATCTCCTAATCATATAAATACCCATATAGAATGATATTTATATTTATCGGTAATTTGCTACAGTTTCCTTTGATCTTTACTACCCGATAAATTTAGTAACAACGTTCAGTTGACCACCGAATCGTGATACTAGAAATTATCAGCTGTTAGTCATTTGTCATGCGCGGTCTAATGTGGCGTCACTAAACCTTTCATTAAAGAAAAAGGTCAAAACACAACAACAAAAATCACAAATCTGTGTTAGAATTGTGAAATTACCGTTAAAAAATTATTAATATTTTTTTCGCTCGAAAAGGATTATCAGATCCATATCAGATTCATTCTTCGAGCTCATCTGATATGGACCTGATCATCCTTGTCTTGCGAAACAAAACCAATTAATAATTAATATATACAATGTACTATTAACTAAACAATAAAACACTTGCATGACCACGTCATTTCACTGAAAGGAATGGTTTGGGTCCATAGTACTAGTTAAGCCCGCCATTTTTTTGTATTGAAGTGCATGTACGAAGCCAGGAAATTGAACGGTCTATATATATATATATATATATATATAGCAAGACGACAGGGAAGGAGTATGCAATGTTTTCCAATGTCAATTACAAAATACCTAATGTGGTTTACCTCCTTGACTGTCACGTCTGCGGGTCGCAATGCGTGGGAGAAAGTGTCCATCCATTCAACAAAAGAATGAATGGACACAGAAGTGACCTTACGAAAAAGACGCTCTTGCCCGTGAGTGAACACTTTGTGCCGCCGGGACATTCATTGGATGACATTGATGTTGTTGTGCTGCATTTTAGACGTTTATGTATATAAACATATTGGAAAGCCAAATAATTTAAAAGGATATGGAAGCAAGAAAAACAAAAGGCCTAAATGGGATTGCCAAAATCTGCACTTTTTCTAAGGAGGAGAACCTTAATTAGTTTGAATGCTAATTACATTATTTTTGAATTGTAAATTTCAAAAATAGATATACGTAATAAATCAGTTCAGTGCCGAAACATTGACTTACAATATGCTGAAAGAAGGGACGATAATTACTAATAATACAAACCTCTTATCAACAGGTTAGTTACAGACAAGTTTTTTGAGAGTACATTTCTAAATAACAGAAATTCGTGTATAGCTTTTTATTGTTATTGGAGGAAATGAACAAATATATATACAAAATGTACAGGGGACATTAGGTGTATCGAGTACACCTTGACAATTTATGCAACAAGCTATAATATAACCACCACAATATATTTATTATTGATAAACAATGCAATTCAATTAATCTTGGGAATTGACATGCCTTTTGTAAATACTCATTTTGCGTATCAATGTTGAGTCACACTAAAGGTAATGTCACCACTAGTAAGCAAAACGACATGCAGCATGAACTCAAATATATACTGAGTATTACAATCAATGGATATTTTACATTGCCTGTTACGCCAAATATGCTGATAACAGTTTTTTTTCTAGAATTGTAATAACGTAAATAAGGGTGATAACAAATTTGTTGTCATCAGCTGGAATGCCGCATGTGTAGCTATACCACCGAATGGGTTCACTACAGAGGTCATGTGCATACAGTTTTGCCATCCGAGAAGACTACAAATCTGAAAACGAATTCATTCTCAAATATTCTTAAAAAAATAGAAATTTAAGCTATGATATATCATATGCTATATTTTTACAAGCTCAAACAGCTTCTTTATTGCCAACAGAAATTCTTCTATAAGTATATTATAATATAGCATGATGAGGTACAAAATTGATATATCCTACCATGACATCTGCTCGGTCATGCAATAATGTCGGTCATTTGTTTTGATTTACAATTCTCGCGCAGCACGAGACCAATGACGTCATTCTGTATATTCATAGCGTACATAAACATAGAGGGAATACTTTTCAACGTCAAAATTACAAGATGAGATTAAAACAGAGAAGTTTGAATTGAATAAATTCCATGCAAGTAAAAAAGATCCTTTTTACTAATGTCTTTTTTTCCTGATCATTATGCTTGTTAAATATGTTTCCATCGATGGTATCCCCAAACATTTGTATTTTTCCGGTCTGTTGACACAATCGACATCACAGTTCATGACCGTTTCTGGAATGTAGGCCAAGCAAATTGTATTTTAAAATACTTTGAAAATATGATGATTGATCATTCAGATTCCACCATTTTCTATAAAATGGCCGATTTTACCGGGAAAATACATGCAAGTGCTCTCCATTAGTCACACAATGGCAGATTATTTTGCATTTCCACCGCTGCTTTAATAACAAATATACCCCTTACTTCTTGGGGTAATGAAATGAAATTCACAGAGAAGATAGAAAAATAATTAATTTAACAGCAATAATCAAAATTTATAGCATAAATTGAACAGAGAATTAAATTAAACCAGACAGAAAAATGAGATTGTCTGGGTCATTATTACAAATAGCATCAACAAAACTGTATTGTTACCACTCTGTGATAATAAATGTGATTAAAATAAATTGAAATCAGTCATTAATTGTTTTACCAAAATATGTCGGTCTAAATTGTCCATTGCTGCTTTAGTGTAAGTCAAAATGAGCTCAAATTTTAACTGCAGCTACATGGCAAGGAATAGTTTAACATATATTCTGGGTTTTTCTGTGAAATTTTTCTTTCAGCCGATATATACCGATTATGCAAATTAGGCATATTTTGATAAAAGATCACATTTAAATCTTCTCCTCTGAAACTGCTGAACCAAATTAAACCAAACCTGGCAGGGATGGTCCCTGGGTGGGTCCTTTTCAAATTTGTGTCCAACAGCCCCGCCCTCCATTCAAGATGGCCGCTGTTACTAAAAATAGAAATTTCTTCAAATGGTCTAAACTGCTCTATTTTAAGCCAGAATGTGCCCAAATTTGAACTGTATAAGCATAATGATGAGCTTTTCAGCATGTATGACAGGATTTTTATGAACTTTGAACTTTTGCCGATTTTGACCGATTATGCAAATTAGAAAAAAGGGGGGATGAAATTTAAAAAAAATCTTCTCTTCTGAAACTACTGAGCCAATCTCAACCAAACTTTGCTGAAATGATTCTTGGATGGCCCCCTTCCAAAATTGTGTCCGTTGATCCCGACTTCCAACCAAGATGGCCGCCAAGCTCAAAATAGAAAAAAAGGGGGGGGGGTGAAATTTTAATTGTCCATTGCTGCTTTAGTGCAAGTCAAAATGAGCTCAAATTTTAACTGCAGCTACATGGCAAGGAATAGTTTAACCTATATTCGGGGTTTTTCTGTGAAATTTTTCTTTCAGCCGATATATACCGATTATGCAAATTAGGCATATTTTGATAAAAGATCACATTTAAATCTTCTCCTCTGAAACCGCTGAACCAAATTAAACCAAACCTGGCAGAGATGGTCCCTGGGTGGGTCCCTTTCAAATTTGTGTCCAACAGCCCCGCCCTCCATTCAAGATGGCCGCTGTTACTAAAAATAGAAATTTCTTCAAAATGTCTAAACTGCTCTATTTTAAGCCAGAATGTGCCCAAATTTGAACTGTATAAGCATAATGATGAGCTTCTCAGCATGTATTACAGGATTTTTATGAACTTTGAACTTTTGCCGATTTTGACCGATTATGCAAATTAGAAAAAAGGGGGGATGAAATTTAAAAAAAATCTTCTCTTCTGAAACTACTGAGCCAATCTCAACCAAACTTTGCTGAAATGATTCTTGGATGGCCCCCTTCCAAAATTGTGTCCGGTGATCCCGACTTCCAACCAAGATGGCCGCCAAGCTCAAAATAGAAAAAAGGGGGGATGAAATTTTAATTGTCCATTGCTGCTTTAGTGTAAGTCAAAATGAGCTGAAATTTTAACTGCAGCTACATGGCAAGAAGTAGTTTAGCATATATTCCGGGTTTTTCTGTGAAATTTTTCTTTCAGCCGAGATATACCGATTATGCAAATTAGGCATATTTTGATAAAAGATCACATTTAAATCTTCTCCTCTGAAACCGCTGAACCAAATTAAACCAAACCTGGCAGGGATGGTCCCTGGGTGGGTCCCTTTCAAAATTGTGTCCGACAGCCCCGCCCTCCATTCAAGATGGCCGCTGTTACTAAAAATAGAAAATTCTTCAAATGGCCAAAACTGCTCTATTTTAAGCCAGAATGTGCCCAAATTTGAACTGTGTAAGCATAATGATGAGCTTTTTAGCATATATTACAGGATTTTTTATGAACTTTGAACTTTTGCCGATTTTGACCGATTATGCAAATTAGAAAAAAGGGGGGATGAAATTAAAAAAAAATCTTCTCCTCGGAAACTGCTGAGCCAATATCAACCAAACTTTGCTGCAATGATTCATGGATGGCCCCCTTCCAAAATTGTGTCCGTTGATCCCGACTTCCAACCAAGATGGCCGCCAAGCTCAAAATAGAAAAAAGGGGGGATAAAATTTTAATTGTCCATTGCTATTTTAGTGTATGTCAAAATGAGCTCAAATTTTAACTGCAGCTACATGGCAAGGAATAGATTAACATAAATTCGGGATTTTTCTGTGAAATTTTTCTTTCAGCCGATATATACCGATTATGCAAATTAGGCATATTTTGATAAAAGATCACATTTAAATCTTCTCCTCTGAAACCGCTGAACCAAATTAAACCAAACCTGGCAGGGATGGTCCCTGGGTGGGTCCCTTTCAAATTTGTGTCCAACAGCCCCGCCCTCCATTCAAGATGGCCGCTGTTACTAAAAATAGAAATTTCTTCAAATTGCCTAAACTGCTCTATTTTAAGCCAGAATGTGCCCAAATTTGAACTGTATAAGCATAATGATGAGCTTTTCAGCATGTATTACAGGATTTTTATGAACTTTGAACTTTTGCCGATTTTGACCGATTATGCAAATTAGAAAAAAGGGGGGATGAAATTTAAAAAAAATCTTCTCTTCTGAAACTACTGAGCCAATCTCAACCAAACTTTGCTGAAATGATTCTTGGATGGCCCCCTTCCAAAATTGTGTCCGGTAATCCCGACTTCCAACCAAGATGGCCGCCAAGCTCAAAATAGAAAAAAGGGGGGATGAAATTTTAATTGTCCATTGCTGCTTTAGTGTAAGTCAAAATGAGCTGAAATTTTAACTGCAGCTACATGGCAAGAAGTAGTTTAGCATATAGTCTGGGTTTCTTTCAGCCGATATATACCGATTATGCAAATTAGGCATATTTTGATAAAAGATCACATTTAAATCTTCTCCTCTGAAACCGCTGAACCAAATTAAACCAAACCTGGAAGGGATGGTCCCTGGGTGGTTCCCTTTCAAAATTGTGTCCGACAGCCCCACCCTCCATTCAAGATGGCTGCTGTTACTAAAAATTGAAATTTCTTCAATTGTCCATTGCTGCTTTAGTATAAGTCAAAATGAGCTCAAATTTGAACTGCAGCTACATGGCAAGGAGTAGTTTAGCATATGTTCGGGGTTTTCTTTTTAAATTTTTCTTTCAGCTGATTTATACCGATTATGCAAATTAGGCATATTTTGGTAAAAGATCACATTTAAATCTTCTCCTCTGAAACCGCTGAACCGAATTTGTGTCTGGTGGTCCCGCCCTCTGACCAAGATGGCTGCACAGCTGTAATTAGTTTAACATAGGACCCTATGGGAAATTCACATAAAAACCATCTTGTCTGGAACCAGTAGCTCAATTAAAACCAAACTTTGATGGAAGAGTCATTGGATGGTCCTCTTCCAAAATGGTGTCCGGCAGTTGCGCTCTCCCGCCAAGATGGCCGCCACAGTGCAGTTGCGTTGTTATTGAAAGCAGCTTTGATCCAGGTGAGCGATTACAGGCTCCTGGGAGCCTCTGGTTATCTAACCCGAATAATCACCGGTGGCGTTAAATTACATTCCCTCCGGCTCTTCGTCCTCGTAAGAACATTAAGGTCCTCGTAAGAACATTAAGCCGATAGATGACGCTGAACTATTTGGGTTAATTTTGATCCAACTTTTCGTGTTAGAATTATTTTAAATAAAACACAAAAAGAAAGTTTTATATTGGTATTCATCCTCTAATTAAAATCTAATTTATATTTAATATCATCGAGGGAAATTAAATCAGGTTTTTGCTTTCAACGATCAACCTATTAGTTATTTATTTTTATGCACAAGAGTATAAGTTTTGAAGCTTCAAAGGCGTTTTTAACCGAATCGGTGGTGTAATGGTTGAGATGGCGTTAAACAACAATCACTCACTCATTCAGTCCATTTGAACATTTCTTTCCTTTTCGTTTCGTTTTCCGCCTTTGAGCAACACCCATTACGTTAGATGTCTTTTGTAGTTATTTTGGAGCAGTTGTAGATACATTTGATGTCTACTGTCAATGTAAACTTATTTATACAAAAAATCAGTCTTTGCACTATGATCTGTTAATTTAGAATGTATTACAAATAAATAAGACATCAATGTTCTCAAAATCTATGGCAAGCAATTGGAGATATAAATAAAGATATCACTGTTAGATATAAAATATCCCTGCTTAATTATTGACACATCGATCTCTATTTAAAAACAGATAACTTAACTGAATTACAGATAGCTGCATTAAAATTAGTGATATATATATATACATTTATGATCAAGATATATGTATTTAGAATATTGATTCTAATCTCTAACTATAATATAAATACATCTATTTATAATATAATATAGATATCACTGAAAATTTAAAATAAATAAAAATATCTCTATTTAAATAAGGGTAATAACAAAATTACCGAACTCCAAACAATCTTACAAAGGGAAAGTCAAAACTCATAAGTATATAAACACAAAATCAGTCAACAACCGGAAAACTGTGAAAACCGTAATGACCCTGACTTGTTACAGGCATTTCTGAAATAAGATATAGATATCTCTGTAAAAATGCCGATATCTCTGTTTATCGTAAAGAGACTGTCGTGGCCGTGATCGTATGGTAGTTGGATTTACAACTACCTATGCAATCCGTACCTATTGCCACTGATGTTGTGAGTTCGAATCTCGATCAGGGCGAGGTGTACAACAATGTGTGATAAAGTTTATCAGTGACTTGTGATAGGTCGGTGGTTTTTTCCCGGTTTTCCTCCACCAATAAAACTGACTGACACGATATATCTGACATATTGTTGAAAGTGGCGTTAAATACCATCAAACAATATGTTTATCGTAAGCCATGCATCCTAGAATAAAGATCTATTATGTTAAAAATACAGATTAATTCACATCTTTGCATGTTCTCTTCACAGGTTGGAAGATAGGACAGCCAACTGCGGCACATAAATTGTGTACTACCTTTCCCGCATTGGTAAGCATCAATTCATGAATTACCGTCTTTCTTCAAAATGTACTACCATATTTGTACTGTTAGACATATTAAAATCAAAGTAATTCATGGAAGCTATTGTTTGGGATAATATACTCATATGCTGCCAACCCATGTTAAAACAAATCATGACTGCCATCAATTACTCCTTAAGCAAACATCTGAAAAAACTTTGACATTTTGGGACTTCCGATGACCTCCATATTCATGTTATGTTGCTGTATGAAAAACATACATATTCCTGTATGTTCTATTAACATCATAGTGGATATTGTTCGACATACACGTATTCTAGCACACAAGATCTGACGGTTAAGACCTAGGATTACTTGTTATGTAAATATCAGTCTTTCGCGGATTCACACCAAACTATAACAAAGACATTATTTCAAGATTATCTTATTCCAATTTTGTTAAATATGATGGAAAACTTATCATATCTATTAATTTCTGGCAAAAGTACATAGGAAAAATGTTTGAAGGTACCAAAGAGGTATTTAAAGAGGTGGTAAATCGAAGGACATACAATACAATGGCGAAATGAAAAAAAGAGCAAAAAGATAAACAATGATCTACAAAAAAAACCAACAACACGGCATTAAAAGAACGACAATGCGAACACCAGTAAAGATCGGAGTTGAACCCATGTGCTCCAGAAAGGGATCAGGTCCCGCTCTATGTGTGGCACTCCCCGTGTTACTCGTGTAATTAGCAACAATATATCTCTTGAACTAGATAAACGTTAAGTTTGACATAAATCAATTTGAATTCAATATATTTGAAATTTGAATATCCTAATTTTTGTTGCCTAAGTGTAATTTGAAAAGTAGGAAATTCGGGTTTTGCATCTTCTCCTATGATTGTAAGCTCACCAGCGCCAAAGGATCATGTGGATGTTCCCCATCATATGGCGTTCGGCGTATGTCACCTGTCGTCTGTCGTGCGCTAGCTTATTACATTTTGAAGTTCTTCTGAACAACCACTGGTCCAAATTCGATATGATACTCCTTGGATGGTTCTCTTCCAAATTTTCTCCTGTGATCTTGCCTTATATCCAAGATGGCTGCTAACTGTCTGAAAAATTAGAAATCTTTTAAAATTTTCGTCAGAACCCAGTATGGATGGGATGAAAACAAATTTGATGTCAAATACAAATGTAGTCCGTGTGTGGTCTCTTTCTAAAATCATGACCATCGATCTCGTTAATTATCTAAGATGGCCGCCACGGCTGATCTTGCTGTTTTTGACTTTCTGGCATATCTTAAGTTTCTGATATCCTGTTTACCAAATATTTTAGTTATAGTTAGATGGATGAGTTTGAGGTATTTGACTTTTATCATTCCATACTTATGCCACTTAACTATGAGTTAACGCAACCAGATTTGTATTATGAGATTAATTTCTCCTTAACAATACAACATAGGCTCACCATACTTGGTCTCATACCCTTAATATCATATTCATGGTCTGCTGAGGTTTTTTTATGCTTTGGTTAGTTTCTCACACTTTGATTTGTCACCAGACATTTACTTCATTTTCATGGTCAACTGACTGTTGAATTTATGTCAAATTTTTGCAATTAGGTTAGTTTCTCCATTACAATGCAGCCTATTTGGGACATACATTGGTGATGGAAGGTACATGTGCATATTAATGGTACTTTGATTTACTTTATTTTAGGACAGAATTTTCAGGGGCAGAGGAGATATGGATTTGTGTTTACAATTTCTGTATGTTATCCTAAACCCAGCTGTATCGACTTAGAATTTTAATACAAGATTTAAATGATAATACACAGGTAAAGTTTGTTCTCGCTATTTCCATTCAAAAGACAACATTTCGCATACCATCTCTGGTGAGCGACATCAGGCTCTATGGGGCCTTTTATACATTGTAATGATCACTTCCAAAAACGAAATTGGTCTTTAGCATTGTATATTATTATCTGATATTCTGAATTTGTGCTAGAGAAAATATTAAGAGAATTGTGACAAAAATAGTCTTTTATTTTATTATTATAGAATATACCATGGCAACAGCTACGATTTGTGACCCATGCCAGAGTCGTAATATAGTGAACACATCTGTGAGCTGGTGTATGGAATGTGAGGAAGAACTATGTTCGGAATGCGCAGAATATCATACGAATTTGAAAATGGCGAGAAATCACCACGTTGTTGACTTAAAGTTAAAAACATCATTTTCAGCACTGTTGAAAAAGCCTAGCCTCGTTTGCAAACAACACAAATATTGTCAAGTAGAGTATTTTGTGTTGACCACGATGAACTATGCTGTCGGGATTGTCTAGCTAAAACACACAAATCATGTGTCAATACCATGTCTCTGGATTCAGCGTCAAAGGGTGCCAAGCACTCAACTATTTTCTGATTGTCAAGAACAGTTAACTAGTTTTAGTCAAACGTACAAGAGTATATTGAAATATAGAGAAGAGAATGTGAGTAGTATCAAAGATGACAAACAAAGAATAAAAGAAAACATGAAGAAACTTAAAGAGAAGCTCATCCAAAGAATTAACTAAGTAGAAAAGGAGCTGACCAATAAGTTAGATATACTAGTTCAAGAAAGTACAAAGTTTCAACAAGATGAAATTTCCAAAGTGTTAGAGGTCACAGAAGAGGTTGAATTATACCTCAAAGAAATGTTGTTTATCGTTGAACATGGATCAGAAAAACAAGCCTTCCTTCTATGCCGAAAAATAGATAAATACATTCATCAAGCAGATAAAGAATTACAAACAACTACGTCAGAATTGAAACGAGTTACACTCTCCTTTGATGAATCAAACGATTTATTTTCGTCCATTAAAAAATTTGGAGACGTCACAGTTAACAAGATAATTGACCACACCATAACCCACAAGACACTAAATGACCAACAAGCCCAGTTTGTATCAGATAAAACTACCACAATTTCAACGTTTAAACTTCAGAATCGTATAGAGGATACAGGAAGTGTTATTACAAGTATGGTTGTTACAGATGATGATCATTTACTTCTATGTGATTACAATAGTGGTAGATTAGTGGCTGCATACTACCCCAGTGGCAAGCACATGAAGATAATTGGCGTGAGTTATACACCATGGGATATAGCTATAATACCCAGAACACACAGAGCCGTCGTGACGTTTGCAAACAAGAAGATACAGTTCATCAACTTACAAACATTTACACAAGATGATAAACTAATAACTATACAGAATTGTACTGCTATATTTGGTATAACAGCTACCAGTGACAACATCATTGTTGGTGACACACGGATGATTCATTGTTTAGATACAGAGGGGACATATCTAAGGAAAATATTAATAACATTATCAACATGGCCTGCTGCACAATACCTCAGTATAGGTCACAATAACCAGATATATTATACTACCCCTAGGTCAATCAACTGTGTAAAGTGGGATGGAACTGAAGTATTTTCGTATAAAATACCAAATGAAGATGATCACAGAAACATAACAATCGACGGTAATGGAAACGTTTATGTTCCTGGGAGAAATACAAACACCATACAACGACTACATTCAAACGGTACAGTGGATTGCGTAGTATTGAAGGAGAGTTATGAAGTCAAAGAACCTTTGTCGATCTGTTTCAACAAAAGTTGTGAAAACTTTATATGGCTAATTGGAATTCATGTGTTGTACATGTGTATTCATGTTCATGAATTGAATAACCCAAGCCATACCTAGGATATACAACTCTTTACTGATAAGTTCATGGTATTGTTATATTTTTACATACCATTTAACTTACATGGAATAAAAAGAATAAAAATATAAAAAAAAATGAATTGAATAACCCAAACTATATATAGGTTATACCACCTTTTAGCTTGCTTGAAATTAAAAGAAGCAAATACAATTCTTGAACAATTCTATAGAACTTTTGTTGTTCAGAGTTTTTGATTTTAGTAAATTAAGCCATGAGGCTTAGTAAAATATAAAGATAAGTGTTTGTAGTTTATTTATTTAAGAAATATGGATGAAGTCCTATAGTATGGTTTTCCCCGATTCTTTTCTTTTTTATGACTAACTTGCAATACACCAATTGTGATTTTCAAATGAAAAAAAAAAAGAATCCTAACATCCACGTATTGCTTGCTTCATTTAGAATTTGAAAAAAAATAAATCAACCAACATTGTTTGTTGGAGATGTTTGGGTCAGATTGATCATTGTTTACAACTTTTTTTTTCTGCATAAAATGTGGCACCACGATTTATAGGATTTATTAATCTTATGACAAATAATAAAATAAATTGGTGATTATTTTGATAATTGTAGTGAGTACAAAGCACTTTTTTTTGTGTAACACTGATGCTTTAAATCAAGTGTTTGCAAATAACAAACATTAAATGTGAAGTATTTCTGTTATATAGCTTAATCTTGAGCCATATCTATATATTATATCTAAAATATTGATTGTAGTATGATGTTATAGAATGTACATGTAAATAGCATAATATTGGAGTGAATTAACATGTAATTAACATAATATTAGAGAGAATTAACATGCAATTAACATAATATTAGAGGGAATTAACATGTAAATATCA
Source organism: Bathymodiolus brooksi (assembly GCA_963680875.1). NCBI lineage: Eukaryota > Metazoa > Mollusca > Bivalvia > Mytilida > Modiolidae > Bathymodiolus > Bathymodiolus brooksi. The sequence continues at coordinate 94,096,344 of OY804582.1, read as the reverse complement.
TAATATTGGAGGGAATTATTTGCTTGCTCATCGTAAGGATGGAAATATACCAAAGCATGGGTACTATTGAAAGACAATTTTATTTTATTTACTGATGACCTTTTCTTCCCGAATTCCATTCCTGGTAACTTTTTCTTTTATCACATATGTATCTGACAATGGCAATGGAAAAATATGTATAAGATGGAGTTGCTTTACCAGGAATATAGAGATATTCTTTAGATTATAAAAAATAGATTGCCACTTATAGTATCCCCTTTTTGTAACATAACAACGTTTTTCTTCAGAAATAAATATAACATATGATTTGAATGAGTAACATTAGATTATTCTTCTATCTATATCTATCAATTATTCCACCATTCGGGTAGTTAATTTTATTTTATGAAAATTTGATCAGAAATGACTTCAGTACAAGAAGGAACAGAAATCATTATCTATGCCAAGGATTTGTAAACCCTGTATCACCCACCGTTTCTATCTATCATTAAAGTACCATGAAATATGTTTTTGCCAAGATTACTTTGTAACATTTTAAAAGGATTATTGGTTAGTTCCAGCGGCAAATATTTCATGAATATTCATGACAATAACAAGGTTAACAATATATAAAGACTTTACAGAAATGAGGGGGGCATGGGACATTGTGTTAACGACTTTTGAAAAAGTATGAGGACACCCTAAACACGTTACTAACAATAGTCCACAAACAGTATATTTCCGCATTAAAACCACCAATCGACCTGACATCCTATATCAATCCACTGTTTCTATGCATCACTAACGTACCGTGAAATATGTCTTAACCAGGTTTCCTTTGTAACATTTTTAAAGAATTGTTGATTGGTTCCTTAAAGTGCAGTGGTAAATATTTCATACAAGCTTAACAATACAAACTACACAGAAATGAGGGAGACATGGGACAGTCGTGCCAATGACTTTTACTGCCACTGAAAAGATATGTAGAAAAGGACAGACAATTTAGCGTTTTGTAGCTGTTAAAATGCACCTCCACTTTCTTGACATCTATGGAAGGTATCTTTAATGTGCATGAAGAACAGAACTCTATAAACAATTGACCAACCATTGTCCACGACCATAGTTCTTATGTATTATAAAGTGACAATCACCAATCGACCTGACATCCTTTATTCGCCACATGGAGGCGGGATTGGTAGTTTTGTGGGTTCAGTCCTGTGATCCGTCACCACTACCCACGATTTTACAAGAGAAGTTTATTTTGATGGCTAATCTACATATGGTAAAGGTGCAAAGTTTATCCCAAGATCTTTTGGAATGCAAGCACATTTTTTGTAGTGTCGGGTTGAACTAAAAAAATCACAAAAAGAACCATATTAATATATTATCATACAGCTGGTGTTCAATGGTTCAATTCTATACTTCAGGAAGAATATAACATCTTGTAATAATAAATAATGAGAAGAATGTAATTTTTACTTACAATTTCTATATCTGAATTAATTTGACAGGTACAATGACATATACTGTATTATCTTAGCTTCAGTGTGTATTATTTATAGTCAATTTGAAACTTAATAGACATATCTTTTATAATCAATGTCAATATTTTGTAATTGCAATTTTCAATCATCATATTAAAATTGTAAAGAAAAGTGTCTGCTTAATTTTGTAAATATTGCAATAAAATTGTATTTGTGTGAAATTTGAGTTCCAATTGCTTTGACATCACTAAACATCGATATGAGTGAGAAGTTTGAAAACATCAATGGTAAAAACAAAGACAATGATCTACATAGTACTACAGAGAAATCTAAAGATTTAGACACAGGAACAAAACAATTAGTCTAAGGTGTATAAGGTGCACTTAAAGGGTACACATATCCTGCTCTACTAAAGGCTTACCTAGTCTGACACTTGTTGAACATCCATTGGTTAGTCAGGAAAGAAGAATAGAGATCAGGAATGTGACATCAATATATTCTATAGGTTCATAGTTTTTACTGCAAGTTTCAGTCATATTTTTTTCATGAAGAGTTTCAAGATACCAAATGGGTAATCAAAATTGGTAAATCGAGGAAGGTCAAACGAAAAATATCAAAAGTACAAACAACGATCTACAAAACATACACATACAACTGAAGATCGAGTTATGCGAACCCCACTAAAAAGGGGGGGGGTTAACTCAGGTGCCCTGGAAGGGTATTCAGTTCTTGCTCCAGCAGTTAACATCCATTTCTTCATTGTTTCATTTATATTTCAATCAGACTGTATTTTGTTCAATCAGATTCCGAGGTGTTTTTCCCCCAAATAAATAGACATGCAGGTGAGGTAATTCCACATGTTAAAAGTTACAATCAGAAACAACCATTGTCTATACAACCCATTGTCTATAACAACCATTGACTGTACAAACCATGGAGCTACAACTACATGTGCAATCAGTGCCAATCAGCACTAAATTTGTGAGTTCGAACCACGTTCATGGCGAGGTATACTCGATAATATGAGATAAAATTCGTCAGTTACTTGCGACAGGTCGGCGCCTTTCAAAAAGTATGGTTGTTTTAGGTTTTGTTGGTTTATAGAATTTAACGGCACCTAAAACAATATTTCAGTTATGTCGTGGCGGTCAGTTTTATTGGTTTTCTCCACCAACAAAACTGACCGCCACGACATAACTGAAATATTGTTTTTTAAGTGCCGTTAATTTCTATAAGCCAACAAAACCTAAAACAACCATACTTTTTGTCCGATTGTGTCTGTAGAAGAATCTCAAAACATCATTCCTGCAATGATTTGCCCGTATTTACGTAATGGCGTAAGAGTAGAAGATTCCATTTGGCCAATCAACAACTTAAATGATCTCTTGCGTCCATGTTGTTTGATCGATCGGAGCAAAATGAACCTCTTCTAGAGGAGCTTACATACACCATTCTTATTAATTCCAAATGAACAAGTGGTTCCAGGGCAAAATATGTCTTTAAATTGGTAATCCGGACGCGTAGTAGGGTCGTTGTGGCCGTCATCGTATGGTAATTGGATTTACAACTACCCAAGCAACCCGTGCCTATCACTACTGATGTTGTGAGTTCGAATCTCTATCAGGGCGATGTGTGCAACATTATGTGATAAAGTTCGTCAGAGACTTGCGACAGGTTGGTGGTTTTTTCAGAATCCTCCAGTTTCCTCCACCAATACAACTGACCACCACGATATAACTGAAATATTGTTGGAAGTGATATTATGTGGTTTATGATGTCTTTCGCCACTTTCAACAATAGTTCAGCTCTATCGTGGTGGTAAGTTTCATTGGTGGAGGAAACCGGAGTACCACAAGAAAACCAACGACCTGCCACAAGTAGCTGGCGAACTTTATCACATACTATTACATTAATAATTACCGAGGTTTGAACTCACAACATTAGTGGTGACATGACATTCAACTACCATACGATCACGTCAAGGACAGCCCCTGCCTATGACAACCAGAGCTGTCATCCAATCAGAACAATATAACTATTAAACTTAAAATAGCATGAAAGAAAACTTTGAAGATACGATATGGGTAACATAAAGGTGTATTTTGTGGAAAGACAGACAGACGAGACAATGATGAGACAATGATCTCAAATCACTACACCAACAAATAAAGATTGAGCAACACGAACCGAGCAAAAACAAAAACCCGTAGTGAACTCAGATGTTCCTGAAGGGTCAGTAGATCATGTACCACTAGTGGTGCAATCCGCATAACTGTTAAACAATATGAACATCATCTGATATAGAAATGCTGTTGGACACCAGTATGCGTAAATAAATACACATCGCATAGATAAAGCAACAACTTCTACGAAATGAATGGTTGCAGAGACGACCCAAAATCGTTTTCACGCGGAAATCAAAACGGACATCACAACACGGGACTACAACATTAGGACATATAATTGGACAACATGAACAAAACAAACCCCATTTAAACCCTACAGCTTAAAAATAAACACTGTGAACCTTTTGTGCAGTAGGTTCCATGTTAGCAGGAACCATCTATTCAGAATATCATGATATCGAATATATAGTCATTATGCAAGTGTTGTTTGAATGTTGCTTCATATAAATGGAATGCTGAAATCATCTCAATGGAGCTAAAGATTCGTTCTTAAATGCACAGAAAACTGATGATGGAGAAACACTCACCCCATAAACAACCGTAGTGAACTCAAATATTCAGAAAAGGTCCATAGAACCTGCTCCATTAGTTTCACAATTTGTGTAATTGTTTACACGAATATCATCTGATATGGAATTCGTTCAAACCTTTCCTATGAAAACGAATTGCTGTTGAATTAAAATATCCTTTAGTTCTAATCTAAAAAGTTTCCAAATATTGTCCGTTGAAATTGTTCAATGTTCAAGTCACTTGACATCAATGACGTAAATATATCCAAATACAATTCTATAAATTGCAACCCTACCCCCCCCCCCCCCACACTTTTACAGAAATGATGAGGCCATACAAGTGCTGTCCACATGTGAATAAAATGTCAACCAACACATATAACTGGAAGAACAGTGTTATTAACAGAAAGGTTTAAAGATACGAAGGTGGTAATCAGAGGCCGTAAATCAACGGACAGACAACACAATGGCCAAACGAGAGCGGACAAACGGACAAACAACAGTCTATAAATCATTACACAGAAACACAAACACCGCTAAAAACTGAGAGTGAACTCAGGTGCTTTGGAAGGGTAAACAGTTCCTGTTCCACCTGTGGCACCTGTCGTGTTACTATTGTTACCATCAAGTGATAAGTTACGAAAAACGGAACATATATGTGGTCATTTGTGACATGGATACTCCGTTACTGTTGACCAAGCCATGGTTGCGACCATACAACTTTCAAAGTCATGACTTCAACTTAGCCACTAGGAACCATTGGTTCAGTAGTTTCTTTAATAGCAGCAACCTCTTTTCAAATAAATCATGAACGAAACCACAAGCTCTTGAATATCGGGTCAACTGAGAGATATATACTCCATATGCAGTTGCTATAATTTTTATGGGCCAAAGAGTCATGAATGACATAGAGAGGAATAGATATACAAGAAGACATATTATACAGACGTTGAAATATTGCTTAAAGTGACGTTAAACACCATAAACTACGAACCAGAAAGATTCCGAAAAGTGCTAGTTTTTTTCAAAATTTGCATGCTTATTTCTCATCCAATTTCAGTGCAGTTTTTTTTCGAAGTGTTCATCTTAATGGGTTATTGATGGGCCGTTGTTCAATGATGTGCCCTGTATTGACTTTTATATTAAGTCCATTTTCGATAAAGTCTCTTTATGTAGTTTCCTGAAAAAATTTCCTGCATGATCTGATTTAGCTGGTGTGGCTTTTGAGATAAAAAGGTTCAAAGGGAGTCAAAATGAATATTAACATGGGTTGGACCATACTTGTACATTGTAATAAACATGTAACATAGATGTAGGAGTCAAAGCCACCCTTAGTGACATGTTCGTTTGCCCATATCCTGACCTATGGGTGTTAAACATGGGTAGATACAAGTAGGTAGTTAGGGAAATGTTATTTTTCTTCGTTTCAAATTTGTTAAAATTTTGAATACGATTCCTGATCGCTATGAAAAGGTAGGGATTTTTTTTTTCGCTTAAAATGTGTTAAAGGTCTTAATAAGATTCCTGATCACTATGACAATTGGAAATACAATGTACATGAATACAGAAATTAAAAAAAAAATATTTATTTTATGAAAAATATAATTTCAAGTAGGAACTTTTTTCTGGAAAGTTGCAATGGGGCAAGCAAACAATTTATTATTTATGGTCCAATTGCATACTTGTCATATACATATAACATAGATGTATAGGGGTCAATGTGAAAATGTTTTAGATGTATAAGGGTCAATGTGAAAATGTTTTAGATGTATAGGGGTCAATGTGAAAATGTTTTAGATGTATAGGGGTCAATGTGAAAATGTTTTAGATGTATAGGGGTCAATGTGAAAATGTTTTAGATGTATAGGGGTCAATGTGAAAATGTTTTAGATGTATAGGGGTCAATGTGAAAATGTATTAGATGTATAGGGGTCAATGTGAAAATGTTCTAGATGTATAGGGGTCAATGTTTTACAAGATTCTTTGAAACCAATATTTTTTTAATTTCGGCTTATATTCAAGTAAACTAAAAACTAGCATTTAGAAAACCAGAACCACATTACACTGCAAGGAATTATGCAAAATGTTGTCATTAGTTTTTGTGTCCATTTTTTTCATTAACACCACTGGGCAAATGACACCACATTTGTTATCAATGTGTTTTCCTCAAGCCTTAATTATGATCTGTATTCATGTCTCAGTTTTATGCTAGGTTTTTTACAATATCATTATGTTGTAGGCATAAATAGTTGTGGCAGACATCGCATTCATTGCAATTTTAAAAAAATGGCCAATATATACACATTTGCAATAGATCGAGCTCGGTGGCAGAGTATCATATTGACTGTCACTGCACTGCGCTAAGTTCATTATTATGCATTATATCACCCGGGTGATTTTATGTTGAGACATTGGCAATAAATGGATTTCAAGGTAAGGTACTTAACGTTTTATTTTTTATGGTCTATCAATGCAACATCTTTCTTCCTATTCACCTTATTGTTATATAGTGATAATCTCCTTTCTTATTTACAAAACAGTGTTTGAAATATCTTTGAATATTTAATATGATGTTTAAAAAATAGAAAGTGAGCATGCTAAGCTAAATGTTAGCTCAACTGACCCAAAAGGCCAAGTGAGGTATGATCATTCAGCTTCCATCGTCTGTTCTCCATAACTTTTCACATGCACATTCAATCTTTTACTTAGAACCACAAAACCATATATGCTTTCACAAATTTATGTTATTGTGTTTAGGAAATACCTGTATTGTATTTGCCTTGCATGCATGTAGTACATGCTTGTGCAAAACGCACATGAATCTGCTTTTGGCTTACCCGACCCAACGGGGGCTTTGCATAATTGTCATAACTGGTGCTCAATCCCAATTGTTATTATATTGATCGTATGGTAGTTGGATTTACAACTACCCATGCAATCAGTTCCTATCACCTCTAATGTTCGAATTCCTCTCATGGCGATGTGTACTCGACACAACTATATATGATAGAGTTTGTAAGTGACTTGCGGAAGGTCAGTGATTTTGTCTCCGGGTACTCCGGTTTCCTCCACCAATAAAACTGACCGTCACGATAATTGAAATATTGTTGAAAGTGGCGCTAAGCACCATAACCCTAACCACCATACGATCACGACAACGACGGTCCCTGTATGTGAAAGAACCCTTACAGCAACGATTTATGAGCAACAACCAGATTGTTCGTGGTATTTCTGTTTTTTTTTTCTATTTATATGGATATGTAACAGGAAATGTCACTTTTCTAAAAACGACATAATTTCTTCTAATTTCCTTTATCCTATTCATTTCTTTCGTGTGCTGCTTTTTGTGTCGTTTTTAGAAAAGTGACATTTCCTGTTACATGTCCATATAAATAGAAAAAAAAACAGAAATACCACGAACAATCTGGTTGTTGCTCATAAAGCGTTGCTGTAAGGGTTCTTTCACATACAGGGACCGTCGTTGTCGTGATCGTATGGTAGTTAGATTTACAACTACCTCTGCGATCAGTGCCTATCATCACTAACGTTGTGATTTCCACCCCCACTCATGGCGAGGCGTACTCGATAGAACAATATGTGATAAAGATTGTCATTGACTTGCAGCAGGTCCGTGGTTTTCACCGGGTATTCCGGTTTCCTCCACCAATAAAACTGACCGCCACGATATAGCTGAAATAGTGTTGAAAGTAGCGTTAAACAACATAACCATAGCCATATCCACTTTTCACCTACACCATACAAGGAGTGTAACATTTTGTAAAGATGGCAGACCTATGTACCTTCTGTCCGCGCTTAGGACGTCTTTTTCATACCACCAGCGGATTACTCCGTACAAAACTTTATATAATTAATTAGTACTAAGAGTAAACAGTCACACAAATTTATAATGTAAATATCTGGATGTGTAATTTCTTTTGATTTCTGAGCTCCTATGCTCATCTTTGAGTACATTTAGTTTGATAACAATCAAAGCTTACTTTTATATAATAACTTAATCCTATTATTGTATCGATGTGATTTACTGAAATAAATTGGGAGAAATTCTGTAGATAATGTACGTAGTTTATCTTGGTGATGAAATAGTGACATTTAATCCTTAATCGAATTATTTTTAATATCGAAGTTACTTCATAAAATGACTAAGGCATAGATAATGAAATGTTAGTTTAATGTGTCTGGGTGTTATAAGAAGTTATTGTAATATTTGTATCGCAGTAAATTACAAACTATTAGCTTAATGTGTTTGGATGTCACAAGAAGTCATTGTTTTGCTGATTGTATCGCATTAAATTACGAAATGCTAGTTGAATGAGGTTGAATGCTATAGGAAATCTGTGTAGCGATATTTACTGAGCAGTAAATTACTTAATGTTGTCTTATTGTGTTTTGAATGTCTGGATGTGAATATGTTGTCATGGTTTATTCTGCAGTAAATTATAGCGAATTGAAATGTTGGCTTAATGTGCTTTGGGTGTGACAACAAGTAAATTATGTCATGGTTTATTTTACAGTAATTTACAAAATGTAGGCTCAATGTGTTTTGATTTTTCTGAATTTCGAAACAAGTAAATGTTGTCATCTGTATTCTGCAGTAAATTACGAAATGTTGGCTTAAAGTGCTTTAGATGTGCCAACAAGTAAATGTTGTCATGTTTATTCTGCAGTAAATTATGAAATGTTGGTTTACTTTGTTTTGGATGTCTGGATGTCGCAACTAGTAAATTACGAAGTAAAATGTTGGCTCAATGTATTTTGAGTGTGACAACAAGTAAATGTTGTCATTGTTTATTCTACAGTAAATTACGAAATATTGGTTTAATGTGTTTTCATATTTATGATATAGATATTAAGATACAATAAGAGGTCTATCGGAACAATTCACTAAATACTGAAATTTCATTGTGCAATATATCTTTTCAAAAACGTTAAATGTAAAGCTCGCGGAAGATAAACGTCAGTGTACTTAAAGTTCCTCAAAAGAAAACAAAATGATATATATACGCTAGAGTCTGTAATAGGACGAAGGGAAATATATCACATAGGAATCTAGCAATTGAAGGAAGTAACAATAACAAGTGATAACAGGGATTATCGGATGTTTACAACATAGGTATGGCGAAGAAAAATATTATTGTTTCTAAGCTTATTTTTCAAAGGACATTTTTTTATACTACAGTGTAAGTGGGCATCTTGTCTTTGCCCACGTTCTGACAGGCGACGAAATATTACAGGATGTTTTTTTTTACTATTGTCTGTTCTAAGGATGGGGTGAAACTTATTTTCAAAATAAGTATGGTAGAGATTTATAATCATCCTTCGGCAGATACGCTTAAGCAATGCCTTAGAACATATAACCCTTATTAATTAGATTCTACCTAGGAATCAGAAAAAACTTCCTTTTATGATATTTATCTTAATTAGAACTAACCCTAAATCATTCATTATTTCCTTAGTCTGTGCGTTCCAAAAAAGGCATCATATTAAACAGTTCAACCCCGTCACATTATTGTTCAGGACTTAAGCCAGCACATGGATTTCCAACGTTATATGTCGTGGTCTTTTGTTAATGTTTAACGAGTTGAGATGAGAGGTGATTGTTCGTTTTGTTGTTATTACCACAGTCGCTCTGGGACGGAAAAGCAACTAGTCTTTTTTAACTTTCTATTTACATATTTATTTTCAATAAACATTTTTTTATTATTTCATCTCTTTTTCCTTATTTTAACTTGTTCGTGTCTATATTCATACAATCTTATGCTAACAGCAACGTACATGTGTCACGTGTGATAGTGCGTCTGTGTATAAAACTGCCGGAAAGAGAGATTCCTCAGTGACTATTGACTATGTACATAAGAAAATACGGACACGTGTAAGATAAAAGGTATTCACTATATACTTATATGCAGGTTAAGTCATTCGGATATAGCTAGTTGTACAGGTAAATGGCGCTGAATTGTCCCATGATGTCGGCGCTAAAATGTCCACACCAATTTTCTTCCGCAGCGCTAAAATGTCCATCGCTCATATATACTAATTATCCATAATTAGTATATATAGAGTATGAGTTGACAATGCTTTGTAAATAGAGTTCTGTATTACAGTAAAACTCATATTATATAATTTTGTATTTCATATCATATCGTTCGAACTTGAGTTTTCTTTTTCTTTCTTTTTTCTTCTTTGTTTTTCTAATTGATAAATCAATACCTTAAAAGCAAATACATCCACGATTACCTCTATTTTGAAAAAAAGGTATTTAATACAGTATTGAGAATATACATTCATGTGTAAAATAATCAGTCAAGGAAATAGAGATTCTGAAATTCATAATTGAAGTATGAATCATTTGAGATACTGGAATTGTGTACTGTTTAACTAGTAAACATTAATCCGTGTGTAAAACCTCTCGAAAGTGATCAACTCATTAACAAAGAATAGACAATGTAAAAACTATCTTGAAAATACGAACACATACTACTATTTAGATAGATTCAAATAATCTGAAAGCTAGAGAGACAGTGAGGTATGATGCTGCTCCTTTTCCACTCTTTTTTAGGAAGAAGAAACAATCTAAGATTTAAGAGCAGATGAAAAGAAGTGTTACATGTATGTTAGCTACAAACCACACAATGGTCACAACCGCATCGGTGATGTGATGGCTAGCGTGATCGCCTTGGGTACAGTACATCGTGGGTTCGAGCCCCGATCAGGTCAAACCAAAGACTATAAAATTGGTGTTTGTTTCTTCTCCGCTAAGCACGTAGCATTTATTAGAAAGAGTAAAGAGTGTTTAGCTCGGAATCAAGATAATGCGTCCGAGTGAGGTGACATATCTATCCACGGACTGTTGTTTCAGTGAGCTAGCACTATGAACATCCAACTAAGGGTGATGGTCTAGTGTAAAGCACCCTCATCATGATATAGCTGAACATTACTTAGTTGGCGTTAAAAAACCCAATCACTCTCTCATTCACATAAAGGTCACGTTGACAATTACACTGACTGTTAATTTGCTAGCACTACCACCTATGCAAGTCCAATTAGGCTTGGTTTGTTCAGATATTGGACTATACGCTTGTAAATGTAGAATCTAGAGCTACAAACTATTTGTTATTTTCCTTAATATTTTTATTTCTTATAACACGCTCTTGAAAAATTGACATATTTTGACATTAACGTTATATTTATATGATGTACAGTTCCCTTTTATGTTGACTATAATGATATATAATTACAATGTACTATCCTTTCTATTGTAACATTATATTATTGTTTTTTTTTCTATTTTAATACGATGTTTTTGTCTGGCTCGTCTTTATTCCCGTTTTCATGAAATAACTACATGAATTTATGACTCTACAGTTCTTGGTGTACCATTTATATAATTAATGAATGTCTTAAAAACTCTAGATTTAGTAATAAAAACGTGGATGTCAAATTTAGTGCGCACGACACACTTCTGGAATAACCTTCATACACTTTGTAAAATAAGTCTAGCTGTATCATACAGTACTTGAATTTCAAACACCATATGTCGTGGTCTTTTTGTGTTAAACGATGAAAGGTGATTCTTCGTTTTGTTGTTGATATTAGTGAAATTGCTTAAAATTTCTTTTAGTAGACAAATATATGTCGAAGTTAATATTGAACTATAGATTAAATGTTTTCTTTACACCATTTTCAGTAATTTGTAACGATACAAATACGCCGAGCTGGTATAATGGTGAAGGAATGTTTGTAGGTATTTGGTAAACTTGCTTACTTGAATATAGTCGAGTACCAATTTTACCAAAGTTATCGTTCCTTACTCTGACATCAACGTTGTAGCAATAACAAGGAACGATAACTCATTCTGGAAGATATTGGTTTAGTACAACTCGCAATGAACTAGATATAAGAATATAGTATCTCATTGGCGAAATAGTAGGACATTTACTCAACTTAATCAATGAACCGGGTGGCACCTCCCTAAAATTTTGTTGACAAAGTTGTATAATTAGAGGAATCTCCTAATCATATAAATACCCATATAGAATGATATTTATATTTATCGGTAATTTGCTACAGTTTCCTTTGATCTTTACTACCCGATAAATTTAGTAACAACGTTCAGTTGACCACCGAATCGTGATACTAGAAATTATCAGCTGTTAGTCATTTGTCATGCGCGGTCTAATGTGGCGTCACTAAACCTTTCATTAAAGAAAAAGGTCAAAACACAACAACAAAAATCACAAATCTGTGTTAGAATTGTGAAATTACCGTTAAAAAATTATTAATATTTTTTTCGCTCGAAAAGGATTATCAGATCCATATCAGATTCATTCTTCGAGCTCATCTGATATGGACCTGATCATCCTTGTCTTGCGAAACAAAACCAATTAATAATTAATATATACAATGTACTATTAACTAAACAATAAAACACTTGCATGACCACGTCATTTCACTGAAAGGAATGGTTTGGGTCCATAGTACTAGTTAAGCCCGCCATTTTTTTGTATTGAAGTGCATGTACGAAGCCAGGAAATTGAACGGTCTATATATATATATATATATATATATATATATAGCAAGACGACAGGGAAGGAGTATGCAATGTTTTCCAATGTCAATTACAAAATACCTAATGTGGTTTACCTCCTTGACTGTCACGTCTGCGGGTCGCAATGCGTGGGAGAAAGTGTCCAACCATTCAACAAAAGAATGAATGGACACAGAAGTGACCTTACGAAAAAGACGCTCTTGCCCGTGAGTGAACACTTTGTGCCGCCGGGACATTCATTGGATGACATTGATGTTGTTGTGCTGCATTTTAGACGTTTATGTATATAAACATATTGGAAAGCCAAATAATTTAAAAGGATATGGAAGCAAGAAAAACAAAAGGCCTAAATGGGATTGCCAAAATCTGCACTTTTTCTAAGGAGGAGAACCTTAATTAGTTTGAATGCTAATTACATTATTTTTGAATTGTAAATTTCAAAAATAGATATACGTAATAAATCAGTTCAGTGCCGAAACATTGACTTACAATATGCTGAAAGAAGGGACGATAATTACTAATAATACAAACCTCTTATCAACAGGTTAGTTACAGACAAGTTTTTTGAGAGTACATTTCTAAATAACAGAAATTCGTGTATAGCTTTTTATTATTATTGGAGGAAATGAACAAATATATATACAAAATGTACAGGGGACATTAGGTGTATCGAGTACACCTTGACAATTTATGCAACAAGCTATAATATAACCACCACAATATATTTATTATTGATAAACAATGCAATTCAATTAATCTTGGGAATTGACATGCCTTTTGTAAATACTCATTTTGCGTATCAATGTTGAGTCACACTAAAGGTAATGTCACCACTAGTAAGCAAAACGACATGCAGCATGAACTCAAATATATACTGAGTATTACAATCAATGGATTTTTTACATTGCCTGTTACGCCAAATATGCTGATAACAGTTTTTTTTCTAGAATTGTAATAACGTAAATAAGGGTGATAACAAATTTGTTGTCATCAGCTGGAATGCCGCATGTGTAGCTATACCACCGAATGGGTTCACTACAGAGGTCATGTGCATACAGTTTTGCCATCCGAGAAGACTACAAATCTGAAAACGAATTCATTCTCAAATATTCTTAAAAAAATAGAAATTTAAGCTATGATATATCATATGCTATATTTTTACAAGCTCAAACAGCTTCTTTATTGCCAACAGAAATTCTTCTATAAGTATATTATAATATAGCATGATGAGGTACAAAATTGATATATCCTACCATGACATCTGCTCGGTCATGCAATAATGTCGGTCATTTGTTTTGATTTACAATTCTCGCGCAGCACGAGACCAATGACGTCATTCTGTATATTCATAGCGTACATAAACACAGAGGGAATACTTTTCAACGTCAAAATTACAAGATGAGATTAAAACAGAGAAGTTTGAATTGAATAAATTCCATGCAAGTAAAAAAGATCCTTTTTACTAATGTCTTTTTTTCCTGATCATTATGCTTGTTAAATATGTTTCCATCGATGGTATTCCCCAAACATTTGTATTTTTCCGGTCTGTTGACACAATCGACATCACAGTTCATGACCGTTTCTGGAATGTAGGCCAAGCAAATTGTATTTTAAAATACTTTGAAAATATGATGATTGATCATTCAGATTCCACCATTTTCTAGAAAATGGCCGATTTTACCGGGAAAATACATGCAAGTGCTCTCCATTAGTCACACAATGGCAGATTATTTTGCATTTCCACTGCTGCTTTAATAACAAATATACCCCTTACTTCTTGGGGTAATGAAATGAAATTCACAGAGAAGATAGAAAAAGAATTAATTTAACAGCAATAATCAAAATTTATAGCATAAATTGAACAGAGAATTAAATTAAACCAGACAGAAAAATGAGATTGTCTGGGTCATTATTACAAATAGCATCAACAAAACTGTATTGTTACCACTCTGTGATAATAAATGTGATTAAAATAAATTGAAATCAGTCATTAATTGATTTACCAAAATATGTCGGTCTAATAGATTGCATTGACAAAAGCAAAAACACCAAGTTCACTGGATTAAATACTTTTTATTTGGGTAAGCAAGTTTAATATTTGCTTCAAATAATTAATTTTTAATACTTCAATTTCAAACTATTTAAAAAAAACATTTTTTGAAATTTTACAGACAAATCAATTACACTGAGAAAGCTAAAATACTGTACTTTCTTAATCTGGTTTACTTTTTAAGTTTGGTCGGCCTATGACAAAATCATGTGCTTTATTGAACTTTGACCGACTTTATGTGACGTCATACGACGCCATTTGGAAAAAGGGTGGTGAGCAAATATGGGTCAGTATGTAATTATTATCGATCTTTTTTCCATGGAACTTTACACGTGTGAGCAAGAATAGATGAGGAACATAATTAAAAAGAAAAAAATGTTTACTTTTCAAACATGAAAAAAATAATCAAACATTATCCAATGACTGACCGACTTATTGTCAGACGAGGATATATATATGTTTTGTTGTTGTTGTGATTTTAGTTTAATACATGAATGGGTCACCAGTGACTGATGAGGCCGTCGTTATCGTATGGTGGTTAGCTTTCCAACTACACCTGTCCGATCAGTGCCTATCACCACTAATGTTTTGAGTTCGAACCCCGCTCAGGCGAGGTGTGCTCGATACAGCATTCAGTATTTGATAAAGTTTGCCAAGGACTTACGGCAATTCAGTGGTTTTCTTCGGGTACTCCTGTTTCTTCCACCAATAAAATTGACCTCCACGATATAGCTGAAATGTTGGTGAAATTGTGTATTTTGATAATTTCTAACTGAGGACCCAATTTGATTTGCTGCAAAACAATTCTTCAACTTAGGTAAACAAAAATCAACTTAAAGTAATAATATTGACTTATGGTTGCTTTGAAAAATCCAAGCCTAATTTAACAAAAAATAATAAAATGCTCACTGGATAATACTTTCCTCCAGAGGGCATGTGAATGTATACATAGTTAGTGTCTATATAGAGACTCACACAAAAGCGTAAATACTAGCCTGAGACTTACTTTATCGTGTAGACAGAATCCTGATATTGACATAAAAATCTGGATTATATTGAATATGCAATGTCTCCATTGAATCCAATTTTTTCCCCCAGAAAGTACTTGAAAATCTGTATTTTCTTAACTGGTCATAGGAATTAGGACTGGGTGTCATTAATTGGACAGGGGTCAGGGGAAGCTGACCCGTTTGGAACCCCTGGTTTTATTCCTTGCTTTTGTGGAATTTGATATCTGATTTGCTTTGTTTTTGTTTTATTTTGTGCAGAAATTGGCAATATCAATATAATCTTATTTGCTTCCCAGAAAAAAATAATACAATATCTTTTAAATGCAGGTGCTGGCAGACAGGATAGCAGTATGATGTACACTGAACCGTGGAGAGTATAACTTAGCTTGGAATGAAGTCATGTTACCAGATTCTGATGATACTGTAAGTTACATTCTACATCATATTTTTTATAATTAACAGACATTATATTAAGGCATGAACTCTTTTATGCTGTGGAATGTTTTTTGTTGTTATTAAATTAGTTTTTATTAGCTCACCTTGTCAAAGGCAATGTGAGCTTTTGCCATCACTTTAACTTTTCACATTTTGATCTTCTCCTCTGAAACCACTTGGTAGGAAGCATCTATGGAAGGTCCTCAAAAAAGATTGCTCATTATTTCGTCTCGATCTGTTAGCAAACATGGCCGCCACAGGCAATTATTTTTTCTGATTGGTTGATTTCTTTAAAAATCTTCTCTTCTAAAACCACTTCGCCAAATGAACCGAAACTTGGTATGAAGCATCTATAGAAGGTCTTCTATTAGGATGTCTCATTTCGTCTCGATCCATTAGCAAACATGGCCGCCACAGGCAATTCTTGTTTCTGATTTGTTAATTTCTAAAAAAAATTCTACTCTAAAACCGAGTGACCAAAAGAATCGATATTTGGGTAGGAAGTATCCTTGGAGTGTTCTCTATGACGATTGCTAATTTCGTCCCGATTCGTTAGCAAACATGGCCATCATAGGAAATTCTTGTTTCTGGTTGGTCCATTTCTAGATAATCTTCTCCTCTGAAACTGAGTAGCCAAATGAACCGAAACAGTTGGTAGGAAGCACCCATGGTAGGTTCTGTATTACATTTCCTCAAAGTAGAATGAAAGGTGAGCGACACAGGCTCAGTCCACTCAGCCTCTAGTTAAATACTAGTAGGATGAACATACAGTCAAGCCGCTATGTAAAGAGCACTTAAGGGAACCTGCAAATCTTCCTTTTATGACAGTTGTCCTTTATATGCAGGTTAAAATTATATGCACTATTCATTAATGAGAAATATGAGGCTGCTCTATATAGACAATGATGTGTTATATAGAGATGACCTTTTAAGGCAGGTTTTACTGTATTCTAATTACTATAAGAGACTTTGTGGTAATTCTTCTACATATATTAAGAGTAAACAGTTTGTCCTGATAAAGTCCTCCATTTGTTCAATGGATTATTGTCTGTGTTACAATGAGGACCACAAATGTGGTGTATTGGTGAGCGTGCTTGCCTTGAGTCGTAGGTAGATCATGGGTTCAAGCCTCAGTCAGCCCAAATCAAAGACGATAAAATATGTATTTGCTGATTCTCTGAGAAGCACACACCTATTAAGGAGTAAGAGTGGTTGTTAGGGAGTAAGAGTGGTTGTTAAGGAGTAAGAGTGGTTGTTAGGAATCAGGAATGTTGTTGGTTCAGTGAGCTAGCACTATGAAAATCCATGTTTGCTTAGTACAAAGCTGACATCATCATCATATCGATTGGTCTTGCCACGATATAGCTGAAAAATTGCCCATTTGACATTAAACAACAATCACTCACTTACTGTCACAATGATGTTTAGTAATAAATCAAGGTAGGCTATAAATAGATATGGGTATGTCATGGAAGATGGCAAATAATATAGGAGTACATTGTAAATATGTATATCTTATATTCGTCCGAATATAAATCAATTATTATTTAATGACTTAAACAAACTAAAACATGTAGTGAATGCTCTAATATTTCCAAATGAAAATATTAGTCCGATTGACTTTTACATTACAAGATTCTATTGTAGTTTAATTTTGGTGATTATTTTGGTGTTCTCTTCCCTTCCAACTGTAGTTTTGTTTATTTCTTGATGTGTTAATCTTAGTGGATTTTGAGTTACCTATTCAATCTCTAAAAGAGAAAACGAAATGGAAATGTCCAAATGAGATATTGAGGATAATACCACCGTATATCAGAATGCTGTATTCTGATTGGTTGATGAAAGGGGTATTTTTTTACCAATTCTTAGTTTTTTCCAGCTTTTCCACCATTGCCGGGGTATTTGCTAAGCCCACTCGAGACCAAATCCCTTCTTTAAATAGTTTATGACGTCACGGATGTAATTCAAATTGTTCAGGTTTTCTCTTTCAATCAACGCTAAAGTAAAGAAAATGACGAAGATGTCAGCCGTTATGTTTGAAATCGCTGAAATGTATATATTTCCAATTCATTTACATTTTTTTTGCATGTTGTATGTTAAAGCAAAACCGTTATTTACTCTATTTTTGAGTTTGTTCCAGAAATACACTTCTTTGAAAAGATTTTTCCTGTTTTCGTAGATTGATTGTAAATCTCAGTTGAAAATCAAATGATCGAGGTGTTCTGAAGTTCTGAACCTGCTTGCATGCCACTGTTTTACTTGCTGTTAAATATTCGGCGGAATTAAATATACAATATTGGTCTGTTGACGGTAAATATAGAATTTATTTGACAAGGCTGAGAAACGGGGTGAAAGACGAGCTTCTAGCGAGTCTTTCTCCCCGTTTCGGGCCGAGTCAAATAAATTCTATATTTACCGTCAACAGACCAATATTGTATTTATCCTGCAATCCACGATGTCCTAAAAAATAATCTTAACTCGTAAAAATGCATTTTTTAATGCAACAGAATCCTCACTATTTGGCGTAGTAAAATACCAGATGTTTTTGGCTGACCAAAATTCGCGAACAAATAGTCCTCAAAAGGAAGTGAAATAACTTTATTTAAGTGAAGATTTATTGATTAAGGTGAAAATCTATATAGAAAATTGATAGTTTAGAACCTGAAATATATATATTTAATATGTTTTTCATAGATATGAAAACACATTAATTTAGCGATCATACGTCACATGCGGTCATACTTAAATACGCCTGCAGTAGTAACCAGGTAAATATATACGCCTGTGTGAAAAGGTATACGCCTGCAACTATATGGTTCACTTTTATTTTAATTTTTTTATATCAAATAATAAACATCCGATATATTCCTTTTACTAGTTTATATTAAAAAATAATAAATAAAAAAGAACCATATAGTTGCAGGCGTCCACCTTTGTATGACACACAGGCGTATATATTTGCCTGGTTACTACTGCAGGCGTATTTAAGTATGACCCACACAGTTTGTAAACATGTGAAAGCAACACACACATGTATAGACGATTCGAGCATGTTTTAAGTAAACTAGGTAGAGTAGAGAAAACAGAAAGATTAATCATTTATCTCAACAAACTGAACTGATTCACGGAAATGTATTTATCAACGATGTCAGACACTCAAATGCTCAGTTATTGGGATATTTAGTCATTTGTGAAAATTGTGTACACATTCACCATTTGTTATGGATGACCACGCCGTAAAACATAGAACTAATTTGACTTGACATATTTGTATTGGAACTGTAAAAAGGAACATCGGGATTGCTTCGACACGAAACATCAGAAGTGCTACTGGCTGTAGAATTTGTGGAGGTTTTACGAGGTAAGTTTGCTGAAAAGCATTTCTGTTAGTTTCACTTTCAGTGTTGCTGAGGATGTTTGATATTTTCTTGTGTCTTTCCTCACTCAATGTTGAGTAATTATTAATAAATGCCACATTGTTATGCCCTGATATTTGCATAATATCTATCCCCTCCACATTGTTTTCTCTTAACTTCTGGACGGGATAAGATATTTTCTGGCACTGATTGATTAATGTCTAATTTGCAACTATCCTTCATTTTTTTCATGAGACTGGAAAGTTTTCTTTCATGCACTTTTCTACCTGTTTCTAAAGCTCGTACAAATAAATTATGTATTTTGCGACAATGCAAGTATATAAAGGAGGAGAAGCTAATACCAATCTTCTGGACTTTACATAGGTTTCAAGGGAAAATTGGAATTTATTTTTATAAAATAAAATAAAACTTTCATATATACAATGTACATGTACATGGTAAATTGAAGAAAATCAAAATAGAAATCTGATTTAGTGTCAACAAGCAGCAGATATGATTTTAATTACTATATTTAACTTCTGTTTGTATATCAAATGAATTAATATGCATTGAAGTCTACATGTATGTAGAATCCCCACCAACTATTTTCTTCATATCAAATTTGCTATTATTAAACCATAATCCATTGATTGGTACATTACATTACATAATGCGATGTCACTAAGGAACCAAGAATATTATGGACATAGGTGTTGTGACCAGAAAAATATTAGAGTGAAGGATATATTTTTCTGGAATGAACAATATTTACATGATAATGTTGGTTTTTGCGAGTAATGACTAATGTGCGAATATATTTTCTGAGTCAGATCATACAAAAATGCATTATGAAAGCTTGAAGTTTCAAATATTCAAACATTGCTAATTTAGTCTGCATTTTGTTCCTTTTTTCTTGTTATTTTATTAGTAAATATATAATAACATGTATTTTAATTATAATCAATGCTATATTAATGTCTTTCAGATGAATGGCTGGATTAATGGTTTAACAGTGTACAATGTACATGTGATGTTTGAAATAAGTGCAAAGATTATATATGAAAGAAATAATTGCATAAAAACCTATGAACGTTTTATAAAGATCTGATTAAACAAAGGACATTTTTCAAGAACTATCACTCAGTTGTTGCATACAGGCCAGGGGTATGTGAATCAGTTTCAAATGGAATTGCACAAAATAAAAAATGTACTGTAATCCTGATCAACAGTGAGTAGAATTCCAGCAGATAAAACACTAGTTTCAACTGACAAATCATACAACTTTGTTGGAATTTTGCAAAAGAAAAAAATGTTTTAAAAAAAGATGCAAATGATTGGAGGAAGTGACTGAATACAATTATTCCAAATGGTTAAAACAAATTATATAGATATTTTGTGGTGTCATAAAGAATTCAGAATATAAAAAAATATCTATAATTTTAAAGTGACTTGATGCAATAGCAGGAATATGTGTTATTTTCACCTTGAAGAAATCTACTATCTGATATGTTGAAGTAATTGATGTGAATTAATTGAACATTTAATATGAAGAAATTTTATAATAAAATATATGTAGTAATCTTAGAGTTTGATGTTCAAACTGTACCGAGTTATTTAACCATATAAGTGTGTTTAGTAAAGATTATGGTGTGTGACTGCCCAGAACGTTTCTGTTATAAAGGATGTTAATTTCCTCATCTGTTGGAGGGCGTGCCCTCTTTGGTTTATTCCCTTTGTCCTGTAGTTTTAGTTGCTTTTGTTTTGTTTTCAAAGCTTCCCTGTCAAGTTATAAATGATTCGGATTTGTTTAAGATTTTTGTTTTGTTTTTTATTGACTTCTAGGATTTTTTTTATCGTAAAATATGTATAAAAAATATGAAATTTTAGAATTATTAGTTTCATTTTGTCGGTTTGTAAATTTACAAATAGTGAGAACGAAAACATTTATTAGAAAAAGACGACGTCGATTATTGACATTGGTTACGGTTAATATTTAACTCCTTCACAGGAGAGCAAAAACACAAACAAGTAGTTCCGGAATCTATGGGCGGGGCTTAAAAGTTTATTCGTAGGTTTAAAAGTTTATTCGTAGGCTTCAAAAGTTTATTCGTAGGCTACGAATAAAGCAAAAATTTATTCGTGTGGTATATTTGTACAGCAAATGTACTGATTGCAGGATAAACAAATATATTCTGTTTGTGAGGGTTCCGGTATTTTTCGCAAATAACCCTCACTAACATGATATATTTGTCTAATACTGTAATATCTTGGCGTTGGTTAACTTTCTTTTATATGAAAGCTTAGATTTTTATTGCAAATTGGATTCATCAGTAAATTATGTTCAAGTATTTTATTTAATTGTCATAGAAGAAATTATTTTAGTCTGATAATTAACAATAATTATCAGTAGTATTTCGAATAAGTAGAAATCTTTTTATCTGATTGAATTTACTTAAGTATACCATACATGCCAACCCTCGAGAGACTAAAAGCGGTAGAGGGTCTAGGGTTTGCCACGCACCCCCCCCCTCCCCCCCCTCCCCCTCAGAAAATTGTTTTTCAAAAGGACGCAATTTTCACCTAAACTTTGGTATTTTGTAATTTGTAAATATTTATATTATTCCGCGCATGCGAAAACACAAAAGTATTGAGTACTCTGAATGAGTTTATATACTATAACGAAGAAGATGGTGCATTCTGTTGCATTTTGGATATAAAATCTGTTCAGTCAAATCTTTAAATATAGTATGAAAAAACCATGAAAAAATGGAAATTAGCATTTTACATATATACAAGTCAAACCTCGTTCCCTCGAACTCGGATGGGTCGAATACCATGGATGGCTCGAACGTATTTGAAAGTCCCGCCAATTTTCCATATATTTTTAAGCTAAAAAAAATCTTTCGCTCGAACAGTCGAACTTAATAAATGGTCCCATCAATAATAGAGAATCATAATAAAATCACGAGTTTTACCATATCAAACTCGAACATCGCAATTTAATTGACAGATGTACGTTGAATGAGCTTACATACAAATGTACATATATATATGATTAATCAATCTACTGGCTTGATAAATACACTTCAATATAAAATAGCGGGGTTATGTTACTTAAAATCATTTAATCCACGTCATCTCTTGTGACTTGTGTGTGTTACAATAATATATCATCAATTATGAGTGCCTATTGTCGAGTATGTTTTACTATTAAAGCGGAAAAAACATTTCCTGGTTTATTATAAAAAACAAGGAAGATTTACTAATATATTCGAGACTTAAATCACGTATTTTTCACAATTTTTTCACATTCACAGCTAAGTTGATAAAAAAAACATGCCAATATTCACATATGAATTTGTAAAGATGCGCTTTCTTCAACCTGGAAACCGAGAACCTCATATGCGCTTTCCCCCTCCTAGAAACCCGGACAACCACTATCAATAGGACAGGCACGCAAGAGAAGCGACTGATGAAAATGCCCCAAGGTCTAAAAAACAGAAACTTAATTTTTCAGAAATAAAATGTTTGTGGTATCAAGTCAAAACTTGTATTACTTAAATTTATGCAGTTAATTACAACACATGATATACAGTATGTATTTTTATAGAGACAAAAACTGACAAATATGACATTTTAAATATCCCAGATGGTTTTAGCTATGTTGCAAAAAATAGAAAAATATTTAAGCATAAATCTGGAGGTATTGTTGTTGTATATAACAAATCTTATTAAATTTATTAATATTAAATTTAAATTTAAGTATTTAATAATGACCTTTTATTGGGATGTGTATACATCCTACCTGAAAACTCTCTATATTCGTCAATAAATGCATTTTTAGATATTGAAAATGAATTAGTAAATTGTATAGAGAAAGACATGAAATGTGCACTTGTTGGAGATTTTAATGCTAAAACTTGTTTTTTTTGAAGATTTTTTCAGAACCAGATGAAACTTTTTTGAATGTTATGGATGTAAATGTAGAAGATGGCCTATTTAGATATCATATTGCTATGACTACCAAGTCAGTTTTACTTGATAATAATATTTCCTTAAAAAGATATACTCAGTGTGAATGCAGACCAAATAATTTTGGACGAAAACCTTTAGAAATGTGTAAGTCTGCTTTTGCTATATTTGAAAAGTATTGTCATCATTGGAAATTGAAGGTTAACTTGCAAAAGACTAAAGTAATAATATTTTGTAAAAGAAAATAACAAAATAAACCTATGTTTAAGCTATGTGGTGTTATATTTAATTATAACGGCTCTTTTGTGAAGGCAAGAGCTAAATTGATGGATCAAGCTCGCAAAGCTTTATATTGTTTGTATAGAAAATTGAGAAATATATTGATTCCAATAGATTTACAATTTAAATTGTTTGATACACTTATGCTTCCAATACTTACTTATGGCTCTGAAATATGGGGTTATGAGAACACTAAGCAACTAGAAAAACTTCATCTTCAGTTCTGTAGAAATATTTTAGTTGTTAGAACCACTACTCCAAATTTTATGACATACGGAGAACTTGGTAGAACACCTATAGATATATTATGTATACAATTAAGGATTGTAAATTTTTGGAATAGACTTATTTCAAACAAGAAGAAACTTAGTTGTATTGTATATAAGATTATGTTTAATTTGAGTATTATTGATAATGTTCAATTTAAGTGGCTAAATTTTATCAAATCAATTTTTGAGAAAACTGGGCTTAATTATCTATGGAACCAACAACAGCCAGTTCATTCAGTGCAACTAAAATGTATTGTTAAGCAAAATCTGACTGATCAATATATTCAAAACTGGTTTAACCAAATTGAGAACTCTTCTAGGGGAGAATTTTATGGCATATTTAAAAATGAATTTAATTTAGATAAATACTTATTAAAATTATTACCACATGAGAGAAACATGAAAACAAAGCTTAGATGCAATAACATTAAGCTTCCAATAGAAACTGGAAGATGGCCGAATACTCCCAGAGAAGAACGTATTTGTCATCTGTGTAATGTTGGTTTAGGTACTGAATTTCCTTTTTTATTTGAATGCACCTCTGCTGATGTACAAAGGCTTAGATGTAAATTTATTCCAATTTATTATACTAGATATGCAAACATGTACAAAATGAAAGGCCTGTTATCTTTGTGTTATGTTAAGGTTCTGAAAAAATTGTCTTATTTATATCTAAATTGCAAAATGTTTTGTAATTATATTCTGAGGCTGTATTATTTTAGGTTAGTTATATCCGTCATTATGTAAAATATTTTGTATAATATTCCTCTTGTTACACTTGTATATATGTGTCTGAGTGAATAAAGAACTTGAACTTGAACTTAAATGATTAAATATTTTTTACGAGAAAGGCCAGTTTTACTGTGCATCAGTTATCATATATAGGTAATGAAACTGTCCCGGGTCAGAACAAGATTTGTTTCTGTCTAAAATTACGGGACCTCGGTGGCTCGAACTTCCGATAGCTCGAACATATTTTGACAGTACCTTCGAGTTCGAGCGAGCGAAGTTTTACTGTATATATATGCTTAGGAGTCATAAGTTCAAAATGTAGTGCTTCAAAACTTTATTTTAAATACAGTTTCTGATTGGTTTAATGATAAAGAATTGACCAATGGAAGTTTCCGGTACACATTTAAGAGGGAAACGATTACGGAAAGGGCCTAAATAATTTGGATTTGTACACATTTATTCGTCTTAGAAATCTACAAGAATAATCAACATGTGAACAATTCACGATAAAACATTTTTTTTTAAAATCGGTAGGAAAACATCTAAAATCGGTAGGCGGTAGAAGACTTAAAAAATCAGTAGACTACCGCGTAAATCGGTAGAGTTGGCATGTATGGTATACATTCATTTTAACATGATCGATAACATTGGAAGTTGCTTAGCGCTAAATTTTGAACTGGGACAAGCATTACTTCAGATCAAGTTTTCGTAGTTTTGGATCATGACACAATGTCTAATGATTATACCTGGTATATAGGGGAATTCAGCTACTTATATCTCTCATAATGTTGAGATTCAGCCAATATTGACTGAGAAATTGACGGAATTCCATTGTTACATTTTTTTACAAACTTCATTTTGGCAACAAAATATTCACCGGAGATCGTACTTCCGGTTTATAGTTCGTCTTCATTTTATCAATTTTTGGGGTGTATTTTACATTTTTGAAGCTAACAAAGTATTCAGAACATTGGTTGGCCTTCCAGAATCGTATTTATAAATATGTTTGTTGGTTAATTTTATATTTATGTGCATTTGCTAAGAACCATGTTTTGATGTGGATTAATTTACTGACGTTGTCACGTCCCTGACAAACAGATGAAACGTATTTTTGTCAGTTCACGTCATAAAGTTTAAGAACCCGGGAAAATTTGAATATAAGATTTTTTATTAAATAATATGAGACAGGCAACCTGTTTGAAGGACGAAGTCCTAAAATTTCAATAATACGATGATCCGTACACGTTAGCCTCACCGCCACCGGACGCAATTATGAACAATTTAGATGATATTGACCGTGGCATTTCAGTGATAATAATTTATAAATTTGACCAAATTGATGAAGCTGATTGCATGTTCATATTTCAGATTAAGCACCAACATTCCTTTTGAATCATAGCCCATATATTATTCAATGCATTGTTACGGGTTTTAACTTGGAACAGATTTTCATGACCCCGTTCTAGTCACTCTGTGACCTAGATCCAGACACAATTTCGAACATCATAATAACCTTTCTAGTGTAAATTATTTAATGACAACTGTTAAAATTGAAAGAGCATTCATTCATTTACGTTCACATATCTATTTGTATATAATACACATGACATAAAAACCTTTCCTTTATTCATACCATAAATGTGTGCCAGTTTGCATTCGGAATTCCTTGGACTCTTCAATGAATAAGGTACATCACGGATTTTGACATAGATCAAGGTAAGGAAAATGTATTATATTGACTGTTTTTGTTTTAATTTCAATGTGTTCTACATATGCATAGAACCAGGAGATCATATTCTTTCCAATTACAGGCATAAGATAACAAAATATGCGAACCTCAATGAATTTTAGCGATAGATTCCAAGTGCAATTGTCGATCGTTTTCTGTTTACAAATATGAAAACCCGTCGTCTGCAACATTCAACAACTGCGCATGAATAATGAATAATTTTCTCCCAAAACACGAGTAATTTAGCGGGGTATCTATTTATAAAAGCATTTTTTTAATTCATGTTTTGAAGGAACAATTAGGGGACATACTTTGTATTTCGATCGTAATTGCGTCCGGTGAGGCTATTATCTTTTATTTTGAATGAATTGTGTAGCCGATTTGTTATGGCGTTCATTTTACCTACGCCGCTCTTCCATCGGTAAACTGACGAGTTCTGTCCCCTGGCTCGTATCTCGGCTAGAATGAGACAGATTGAGTCTGTCAATTCCATCGGGAGTTTCGTAGAAAGAGATTTTTTTATTAGAATTTTAATAAAAGTTTATTTCGATTTTGCATAGAGTAAATAATCAAAGAATTGGGAATTTTTCATTGAAATAGATTTCTTTTGCGTTTCTAAATTATCAATTGATCTATTTTCTAAACTTCCGGTGAGCAGATTTTTGGCTATCAATATAGAAGGAAAAATCGGAGAGCTCACCGTTAGAAGGACTTCGTCCTTTATTATCTATTTTCCACCTTGGCTGACAAGGGAAATATGAATTATTTCGATGTATTATGTCAGCCAGAATGACAAGCACTGATTGGTCAGAGAAGGGTATAAATACGGCGCGAATTCAGAAGATGGCAGATCGCATCCCAGTCTTGGTACTGGACACATCAAGAGCCAAAAGCAGATAGAAATAGCTAAATACCAATTATAACAACAAGAGATATCTTTATAAGTTTAGGTACATCTACAAGTAAATTTATAAGGAAACGAATCAATAATGGAAACAATATATACATTTAAAACAATATTTCCATCACTTTAAAGAATAATTAAATCTATCGTTTCAAACGTATTCGGCAACAATCAAGATGGCGATTGTTTACATTTACTTCCGTTTCGGACTTTTTATTAAAGATCATAGAGTCATTACTGTTAAAGAATACAACATTACGAAGAGCTTTTAAAGATTTATATGGAATATTAAAATATATTTTCATGTCATATATATATACGATGCGATCTCCCACCACACTGCTGCCCCGATATGCTTACTAGTATTTGGAATTTTTGGATAATCGTTTGGAACACAACTATTAATCAAGTTTTACAAAGGAAGGCTAACATCCTACTTGTTTATTTCGTTATTATTATTATTATTATTATTATTATTATATAAGCTTATGCTGTAGAAACTTATTATTACTGATGAACATCAACAGAAATGAATACAACATTTAACTGACAATATTCGTAGTCTTTATCGCCTTTACATGTATTTAAATGGACAACAAACCACTCGACCATCTATTACAATACCTTGACATCAACAAATTTTAGAACCCTCAAATATGTCAATTGTAAATATACAAAATAAAAATGATATACAAATTTCTTTCACAGTTAGATTGATGTTTTAACGCCACTTTCAACAATATTTCAGCTATATCATGGCGACCAGTTTTAGTGGTGGAGGAAGCCGGAGTACCCGGAGAGAACCATCGACCATGAGCAAGCAACTAATAAACTGTATCACTTGCGGCTGCGAGTCGAGTGCACCCTTTTTGAAATATACAAAGGCGGGCGCGAACCCACGCCGTATTGGTGATATACTTGTACGAGTTGTCAGATCCAGCGACCTAACTCATTGAGCCACCCGGGCCCCCTTTCACAGTTAGTTAAAAGACTTGTAAGTAAACATTTATATTTTGTTACCATGTATATTTCTCTGTATACTATGAAAGGGGGGATAAACTGGTGATGAGCATTAACAAATATCTGTAGGTTTAAATGTGTTACACAAGAACCATTAATCGAGTAACTAGCCTGCACCTTCTCAAACCACCTGACTTTATGAAAGCAAATTATAGGGTTAAATATGTTGCACAAGCACCTTTCATGGAACAGGTAATTCTCACCTTCTCAGACCACATGACTATATGGTATTGGGACTTTCAAATACAAGTTTCTGTTTCGTACTCCAACATTATGTGATAGAGTTTTCTGATTGGTTGCTTTTGTAAGTATGAGCACGAAACATGTACTTAAGAACTTCACGATCGTAATAAGGGGGTGGGGTTTGATAGACTCAAAACCTGGACTGAAGTAGTCATAGTTCAACCAAAATATCAACTTTATAGTCCTTCTTGCTTTTTAAGACCTGCCTATGAATGTACACAATGCCTGCAATCAAATCAATCATTATTTTTATTTGGTTAGTGTTGTTTTCCTTACCATCACTTTAGTATTTAGCTATATTTTGAATAAAACTGCAGGACATTTCAGTTATTTTGACAAAAATGAATTTGATGTATGGCTTAGCTGGTTTTTTTTTCATTTATAACCTGGAGCACCAAAGTTTCCACCGAGAACGTTTGTGGTCGACTTAGTACATGAGCGCTAGCCTGGTAAACTATTGAGAGCAGATTCACCAAATACTATAGCTGTAAATAAAATGAAAAAGTTCCTTGAAAAAAAGTACCATATTTCAAAAACGATCAGTGGAATATATGTGAACAGTGAAAAAGTTGAAACTTTATATGGGTGATCACCATTCTCTCCATCTCATTAGAAGGTGTACTAATTTATTCTGCAATGTTCAACAAACGAATATTTTAATTTTAATATTGCATTCTGTCCTTTATTGACTATTTACAATTATTTTTATTTACATACAAATAGAAAATGTGATATGAATTTTGTTATTTACTTAAAAATTCTTAATAAATGTTTTATATTATGTATATACTTAATATGACTACCTCCTCAGGGGCTGTCGTGGTCAAGATCGTATGGTAGTTGAATTTACAACCCTCCATGCAACCAGTGCCTATCACCACTACAGTTGTGAGCTCGAATCCCGCTCAGGGGAGGCGTACTCCAGGCGGCTTACTCGATATAACATTATGTGATAAAGTTTGTCAGTGACTTGAGGGTGGTCGGTAGTTTTCTAAGGGTACTGTTTCCTCCACCAATAAAACTATATAACTAAAATATTGTTGAAAATGGCATTTGACACCATAACCCCCACCTCTTTATAATGACTACCTCATCGTGTGGTGGTTTCTGTACTGTGGTATCATTCTGATATTAAACTATATAATATACAAATATGAACTTTAATGTTTTGTTTGTTTCATTTAAGGTATTGCAGGAACGAATGGCATATCTTGCAATCTTCCTAATAATGTGTATATAAATGCAATTTAAGATACATCGAAATATTTATTTTTAATTAGAGGCTCACCTGAGCCTGTATCACTCACATGATCATTCATACAATTTATATTCAATCAAGTCTAGATATTCAGAAAAAAATATATTATTCAATTCACATATGGTCCTATGTCAATCTTTAATCCTTTAAAGGGGTTGTCGTCGCCATGATCATATGTTAGTTGGATTTATAACTACTTATGCAGTCAGTGCCTCTCACCACTGATGATTGGGGATTCGAATCTCGATCAGGGTGAGGTGTACAACATTATCTGATAATGTTTTTCAGTGACTTGCGGCAGGTCGTTGGTTTTCTCCGGGTCCTCCAGTTTCTTCCAACAATAAAACTGACTGCCAGATATAACTGAAATATTGTTGAAAGTGTCATTAAACACCATCAAGCAAACATGCAAACAGTAATCCATTAATAGAGGAGTTTTGGTTCTCTCATATCTCTGTAATGGTAAAAGATACATGTTGCCATACTCTAGAGAGGAATTTTTCTAAAGATTTTATACAAAAAAAATATTAAAAAACAACTGCATAAAAATGTATTTATCATTTTGGGTGTTGGTCTCTTTTTGGTACCTTCAACCACTTTTATCTTGCAAACCACAAGAGCTAGTTCAAATCTGGTTGGAGGAAAATGCAACTAAAAAATGTCTAGAGGACCATTCAATGAATATTCCTACCAAGTGTGATTGCAATTGACCCCATGCTTTCAGAAAAGAAGAGTCAACACTGACAACACCCTAACCCAATATGTTTTAAGTCACAACAATATAATATTGTTTGCGCTATAACATGTCAAAAAAACGCTGACATCCATGACCGACTTTAGGAGGTGCGAGGCCCAATACTGTTCTCTGTATAATATGCAGTGTGTGTATGCTTGAACAGCCAATAGTATATAATTCAAGTTGGGTTCCTTAATCGCGGGGCCCAATTCCCTTAAGGAATGTGAAGAAGGTTCCACAATGATAAGCCGAATTTAAATTAACGCTCAATAAGAGAATAACATTGCCCAACACCTGATTGAGTGAGTGCTGAATTGTATAATTTTGTTTTATAAATAATAAGTTAAAACAGTGATGGTCAGCAATATCAACAAAACAAAAGAACACATCTCGCCTTAAATCTTTCAACACAAAAAGGGTGTAGGCCCGAAAGTCCAATAGTCCGAAGGTCCAATAGTCCAACGGTCCAATAGTTCGATCGAATGACCTTCCCAAAAATCGTCCAAAGCGGTTATGAAAACTGTAATACTAGCGTGTAATGCAGTGTTGAAGTATAAATGATACGCCTGCCGAAAAATTATGATGAAAACAGAGAAGTTCTATGCTATTGTAATCTAAAGTAGTATAATTTAATGGTAACACACACACACACACACATATATATAGAGAACATTTTCATGTCTCATCTGATCCTCTTCCGTGTAAATTGTTGTTGGGGGGTCGCAGTGGTCGTATGGTAGTTGGATTTAAAACTACCTGTGCAATCAGTGCCTATCACCACTATAATTGAGAGTTCGAACCCCGTTTATGCCGACGTATACTTGATTCAACAATATGTGATCAAGTTTGTCACAGGTGTGTGGTTTTCTCCGGGTACTCTGGTTTCCTCCACCAATAAAACTGACCACCACGATAAAACATAATCAATATACGCGGTTTGTCAGTGAATAGAAAAGCGTCCAGTTTGTTTTATACATTTGTGAACACATTAAAAAACTTGAAATTTAATTTCAGTAGATAGTTGATCACTTCCAAATAGTAATAATGTAATTGGTAAACCTCTCATGTCATTTCCAATACTAGGCGGTTAAATGTCAGACCATGTATAGATTCTCCACAAAATATTAGGTGTTCACTTGTCAGACGAGGTATATATGTTGATTTATTCAGCCTTAGATAGTGCAATGTATATATAGCGTCCATTCTCACAGTGCTTTATTTTCGTCGTCCAAACTGAAATGTATTAAATCTGACCAATATATGGACATACTGATCAATTCTGGTTATATTGAAATACAGCTATGATGGGATGATTCCACTCCCGCAATAAAATCTCTCTCTATATGTGGTTTTTCTGTTCAAGTTTTATTCTAAAGTGTACCATATTTTTTACTCCCATTTAATAAGGAAAACTAATTATCAAATATCTAATGTTATTTATTATTAATAGAAAACGAAAGTAGAAATTTATATTCAGCAAGTTTTATTATATTTATATTCACAATAAAATGTAATTCATAAATTATTTTTAATACCTAGATGGTATTTTATCATTATAAATGTGTATTTTAGTGTTTGGTAGTTGAAGAAGCGGCAAAAAAGGTTCAAATATCAAGAAAAACATGTATATTTTTTTATTTGGAAATATATGATAGAAATTTTGACAAACGGATCTTTTTTATTTGGCCTTCATATCATACTAAATGTCCTTTGTGATAATTGTATATAGTATTCTACATTTTTGTTTCCATACTTAAATCCAAAGCTGTTGAATATGTCTATATATAGTCTATGTTTAAATCTGATTCCGACGCTCCATATATTTTGTTTGCTTGTCAGTATATATGTACTGGTTCCCTGTTACCACTGTCTTATTCGTAAATATTTGAAAGGTGACGGTGCAATTCTTCAAGAAATAATCTGATGATTATGTAAGTATAAATCAAAACTTTAAAAGTGTAATCATTTTGTGTTCAGTGTCACACATAGTTGCATATATCTATGTAAGACATGATTTACGTGTACTGAATAAGATCGAAAGTTCATTGTCAAATCTATAGTACTTGTTAATTTATAATGGAAAACGAAAGAAAACAAATCAAAGCATGTTTCAACATATTTAATGTACATAATAAGATGTAATTTGTAAATTTGTTACATCTTTATTGTTATATTATTATTATAAATTGGATTTTTTGTGTTTAAGAGATGAACAAGCGGCATACAAACAAGGAAGTGTTTATGTAAAAGCTAGGTCACGTAATGCATGTCAATATACATTAAATTAGGGGTGTTACTAAAAGGCGGAAATGGCAAACGGATCGGAAAAAAATGTTCAGATTGGATGAATTTTATTTAAAATATTATACACATGGCCGTAGCGCAATGGAGGCAAATGAGGCAACTGCCTCACTTTTGAAACAGTAAGTATAACCTTTGAAAACAAATAAAATCTTTTTTTTTTCTTCAAAATTTGTCTAATTTCACCCATAAATCCATTGCTATAATAGCACGGATTATAAATTCATTGGACGTAATATTCGATTAACAGTTGTTAGACAGTGACATTGTTATTCGGCAGATGTATGTCATAAATTCAGATGAAAAACTATGAGAATATCCGAAGTTGCTCCCGCGAAAAAACATTGCAGAAGACGTTGGAAAGTCATCATGTCACTTCACAATTGGTTGAAGACAGGGTCTTTAAAACGAAAATTAGATGAAGGTAACTTTCAAAACATCAGTGTGGATTTGCATATTCCAATATCTGTCACTTTGTTATCACACTGGAACTAGATGTTGTGTCAATATGAATGTAACATAAGCAATGGGCAGACAATAGTGTCCAATATAATACTGAAGGGAAAAAGAAACGCAGGGTCAACATTTTAGGTGATTTAATATTACCGGCTATCACAATCAACGGCGACTTTAACCCGTGAGATATCCCTCCCCAGACCATAACCGAGCCACCCCCAAGCCTATCCCTCTCAAGAACGCAAGCGTCGGCGAAGCGTTCCCCACGACATCGGTATACACCACGTCGACCGTCCGGACGAAAAAGAGTGAACCGCGACTCATCTGTGAAAAAGACCAGTCTCCATTGCCTCATTGGAAATTGTCTGGGACCATGTGCCGCTAACCAAGCCATACGACGCGCGCGACGTGCACGAGTGAGAAGAAACCCAATGTAAAGTCGACGAGCTCGCAAACCAAACTCGCGCAATCGGTTTCTCACAGTTTTTGGGTGAATGTGGCGATTATGATTGCCTACCGTAGTTAAAGTGGTTTCAGTGGCAGTAACGTGGCGATTACGCAGGTGGGCAAGATGAATAGTCCTGTGTTGGGGTGGCGTCGTTACGCGCGAACGTACCCGTCAGAGACGGTCGGCAACCCTTCCAGTATCTCTCAGACGACGGACAAGACGCTCTATGGTGGAAACATTCACACCAAATTGCAAAGCAACTTTTTGTTGCCTTTGACCTTGCATTAGCAATGCAATAGCCTGACCCCTCTGAACTTCCGTCAGCCGTGGCATGATTACAAGAGATTCAAATTAACTTTAAATAGTGGCGAGCGATGTGTATACCTCAAGAGTATAAAGTGGTATAACACGATGTGTTGACGAACTTGTTATCATTATTCTGCATATTATTTTATCACTTTCTCTATGTCACATGATACCTTTCACGGTTGAATAACTTTAGACACCGATTTTAATGAACACTGATCAAGCCACTCGTTTGCCCAGTTTTCCTAATTTTACGCCACGCAGTTAAGAAATAGGAGCATATTATGTTACCTTGCGTTTCTTTTTCCCTTCAATAATAATGAAAAAATAGCTATTATTATATATATTGGACAGTATTTTCTGCCCATTGCTTATGTTATATTCATATTGACAGAACGTCTAGTGCATGTGATTATCATAACAAAGTGACAGATATCGGATTAATAGAAACTACATCGAAACATATTTATATGTCTAGAAAATCCAACTAACTGGCAATATCTAGAATAACGCTCAAACAGGTCTGAAGAGGTACAATGTGCAGTAAACAGTTATATTTCTGACTTTTAAAAGGCATTCTCAATTTAGAATTTAGTCTAAAAATTACAAAAAGTCGTCAGCTTGCGGGGGTTACGCCCCCGGACCGCTTTACCTAATGGGATTTCTGCCCCCAAACCCCCGCTGGAGGGAATATCCCCCCAGACCCCCCCTTGCCTCACTTTATTCAGACCCGGCCTACGGCCGTGATACACTAAATAAAAACGCACTTCACAGTGAAGACATTTTCACTATTACTGAAATTATGTTACTTTTGGTGGGTTGATTAAAAATTAAAAATAAATCACCGGTGGCGTTAAATTACATTCATTTGGAGATATTGATAAAGATATCACTGTTGGATATAAAATATCTCTGCTAAATTATAGATACATAAATCTCTATTTAAAAACAGATATCCTAATTGAATTGCAGATATCTGGATACACAATTGGGATATATGTACATTTTTGATAAAGATATATGTATTTAAAATATTGATTATAATTTCTTACCTATCACCAATACGGCGTGGGTTCGCGCCCGGCTTTGTAAATTACAAAAAGGGTGCACTCGACTCACAGCCGCAAGTGATAAAGCTTACCAGTTGCTTGCCCATGGTCAGTGGTTTTTTCCGGGTACTCGGCTTCTTCCACCACTAATGCTGGTCGCCATGATATAGCTGAAATATTGTTGAAAGTTGCGTTAACACAATAAATCAAATAAAATAAAATCTAATCTCTTACTATAATATAAATACATCTATTTATAATATAATATAGATATCTCTAAACAAAATTTAAAATAAATACAAATATCTCTATTTAAGATAGAGATATCTCTGTAAAAATGCCGATATCTCTGTTTATAGTAAAGGGGCCGTCGTGTCCGTGATCGTATGGTAGTTGGAATTACACCTACATATGCAATCGGTGCCTATCACCACTGATGTTGTGAGTTTGAACTGCGTCACATAAATTGTGTACTACCTTTCCCTCATCGATAAACATCAATTCATGAATTACCCTATTTCTTCAAAGTGTACTACCATATTTGTGCGGTTAGTCATATTAAAGTCAAAGTATTTCATGGAAGCTACCGTTCGGGATAATATACTAATATGGTTTGGTTTGGTTTATGGTGTTTAACGACACTTTCAACAATATTTCGGTGATATCGTGGTGGCCAGTTTTATTGGTGGAGGAAACCGGAGTGCCCAGAGAAAACCACCGACCTGTCGCAAGTAACTGACAAAAACTTTATCACCTATTGTTGTATCGAGTACACCTCGCCTGAGCGGGGTTCGAACTCACAACTTCAGTGGTGATAGGCACTGATTGCATAGGTAGTTATAAATCCAACTACCATACGATCACGACCACGACGGCCCCTATGCTAATATGCTGCCAACCCATGTTAAAACAAATAATGGCTGCCATGAATTATTCCTTGAGCAAACAGCTGAAAGAATTTTGACATTTTGGGACTTCCGATAACCTCCATATTCATATACATGTATATCAAGTTCCAAAACTATATTACATACCTACATATACACTCCCCAACCAGATAATGTTATGTTGTTGTGGTAAATACAGGCATATTCCTGTATTTTATATTAACATTATGGTCAATAGTATTGGGCATATAAGCCTTCAGGCACTCAAAATCTGCCGGTGAAGACCTATGACTTCTTGTTTTAAAAATATCAGACTTTCATGGATTCACACCAAACTTTAACAGAGACATTATTTCAAGATGATTTTATTCCAATTTTTTTCAATATGCTGGAAAACTCTCATTCGTTTCTGGAAAAGTACATAGGGAAAAAAGTTTGAAGATACTATAGGGGTATAAAGAAATGATAAATGGAAGGACATCCAATACAATGGTGAAATGGAAAAAAGAACAAAAAGATAGATAATGATCTACAAAAAACCCCAGAAAATCGGAAGAACGACAACGCTAACCCTAGCAAAAATCGGGGTTGAACCCATGTTTTCCGACAGTGTAAGTAGAATAGGGCTTCTTGGACTCCACCTCTGATTGGCTAAAAGAATCACGTGACCACACCCACCAATCACCTGTAAAATTTTACTATCCCATTATTTCTTTAATATATGTGCGTTATTTATACCGACATCGATTCGCTTTTTAGACACACATGGCAGAGGAATCAACATCCGTCGTTTCTTCCAACAACCATTCGTTTCTACGACAAACTAGAGAGGAAACAAATTA
Source organism: Bathymodiolus brooksi (assembly GCA_963680875.1). Lineage (NCBI taxonomy): Eukaryota > Metazoa > Mollusca > Bivalvia > Mytilida > Modiolidae > Bathymodiolus > Bathymodiolus brooksi. The sequence goes on along the minus strand of OY804582.1, from coordinate 94,059,338 downwards.
ATGTCTGGTATGTTTTATTAAGCTTGAGCAAAATAGTTAAGCAAATATAACATAATTGATGTCAATAAATAACTTATATATTATTATTTAACAAACAAACGTGATGAAGATTAAATAAATATATAAAGAATTCAATAATAAATATTACCTACCAATAAAATATAATATGGTATATTACGAAATTCAAATAAATCGTGACATGTTAACTTAATTTGTTACACTTTCTGATATTGATACTTTATTCCATTTGTCAAAATTGATTTGAAATGGTAAGTCCTTGTTGCATGAAACTCAGTTATGTAATGTCAATACCACATTGTGGACATACAATTTATATTTTTTTCAAATATGTTATATAGTTATATGATTATATGACATGGTATATTACGAAATTGTAGAAATATGCAAGGACTTACCATTTCAAATGAATTTTGACAAATGGAATAAAGTATCAAATTAGAAAGTGTAGCAGATAAAGTTAACATGTCAAGATTGATTTGAAATTTGTAATATACCATATCATATTTTATAGGTATATAGGTAATATTTGATATAATATAGTATCAAATATTTCATGTAGCCTAGATCTCTTTGTAAAATAAAAATGTAATATTTGCCGATATTTTAACTAGCGTTCCTTTATAAATATACCTAAAGGTAGAGCTTTCCGAATGAGTTAAACATATTGCATCTTGACCGATATTGCATTCCATACGTATACTATATCCTTTACATTTGGTACACAATAGATAGGTTCCGAGTAAAATGATACATGCACGCAAGCAGACGAGAGATACACAGGAAGGCGGAATTATATTGAATACGCGTTACGTATACATGTTGCAAAGAAATATGGTGAAATGTGATTGTCACAGACTGAAATATGTGGTACTATATTATAAAAGGGTCATTACACTAATATTATTGAATTCTTTATATATTTATTATACCCCCCGCAAACAAAGTTTTTTGGGGGGATATATAGGAATCACCCTGTCCGTCCGTGACGGTCCGTCCGTCCGTCGTCCGTCCGTCCGTCTGTCCTTTCGTCCGTCCATGTACCTTGTAAGCGGGGAGATGATTCAACTTATACTTTCACGAAAGCGCAACTCCTCCTAAACGGCTTATTGGAGTGTTGTGAAACTTTACACAGTTGTAGTGCACTACCTGCAGATGTGCATGAAGGAATATGGTTGCTGTCCAAAATTCAAAAGGGGAGATAATTCAACTTATACTTTCACGAAAAAGGGGGTGTACCCTGTAAGCGCAACTCCTACTAAACTGCTTATTGAATTGTTATGAAACTTTACACAGTTGCAGTACACAACCTGCAGATGTGCATGAAGGAATACCGTTGCTGTCTAAAATTTAGAAGGGGAGATAATTAACTTGCTAATATACCTGTATTCCAAAGTTTGAACATCATAGTATTGCAAGCGGGGGGTATCACTCAGTGAGGTCACTCACAGTTCTAGTTTTATCTTCATCACGTTTGTTTGTTAAATAATAATATAGAAGTTATTTATTAACATCAGTTGTGTTATAATTGTTTAATTATTTTGTTTAAGCTTAAAAAAACATACCAGACATTAGTTTGTTTCCTCTCTAGTTTGTCGTAGAAACGAATGGTTGTTGGAACAAACGACGGATGTTGATTCCTCTGCAGTCAGTGTGTGTCTAAGAAGCGAATCGATGTCGGTATAAATAACGTAGTAGTTTATTTTAATAACTACTTTAGAATGTACTTTAGAATTGATGGGATAGTAAAATTTTACCCATTGGTGTTGTTGTGTGATTCATTATTTATGTCAGTTTGTATTAACGTTTGCGTTTTTTTATGGTAGTGGGGTGACAGTTTGTGGTTTTCTCGATTTACATATAAGGAAGGTAATACAATTGCTGTCCTTTGGCGTGTCAATCATTTTCACATTTTTATTGGTGCATTATGTTATTTTTGTAATTCGGTTTATGCATCTTAACTTTCTATGATTTTGAGCTCATCAGCGCCAAGTGATCATGTGAACGTTTCCCATCATATGGCGTTTGACGTCTTTCGTCCGTTAACTTTTCACATTGTGATGTTCTTCCGAGCAACCACTGGTCCAAATTGGATGTTATACTCCTTGGATGGTCCTCTTCCAAAATTGTGTCTGTGTCCATCCTCTATGCCCAAGATGGCAACGACGGCTGCTAGATGTTTGAAAAATTATAAATCCAACATAAAACAAAGTATAATTTTCATGTAAGCACTTCTTTTTAAAACAATCTACATTTCCATAAAATCACTGGACCATTTGAAATCTCTTTATTTATCTGGTCCAAGTTTTTGTGTTCTATTTAGAACACTGACGCCCAATAAACATAAGAACTTTTCGTGAGTTATCTCTCTTAACACAGTTTGATTGTTAAATAATGATTACTAGAGTGTTACAACTATTACTATTCCAATAATATACCGTAGTTGTATTGTGAGCAAAAACAATAATAGCAGTTTGTTGTTCAACAAGTTTTTATCCGAGCGCATTTAGTTGTGTATATTATGCTCAGAGCCACACTGTAATTTTAAATGTTTGTCTAGTATAAAGCGCACACTTTCGCCATCATATCGAATTGCACTTGTTCTCGCCATGATATAGCTGCAAAACTTGATCCTTTGGCGTTAGGCAACACTCACTCACTCACTCACTCACTCACTCACTCACTCACTCACTCACTCACTCACTCACTCACTCCTCTCACTCACTCACTCACTCACTCACTCACTCACTCACTCACTCACTCACTCACTCACTCCTCACTCACTCACTCACTCACTCACTCACTCACTCACTCACTCACTCACTCACTCACTCACTCACTCACTCACTCACTCACTCACTCACTCACTCACTCACTCACTCACTCACTCACTCACTCACTCACTCACTCACTCACTCACTCACTCACACTCACTCACTCACTCACTCACTCACTCACTCACTCACTCACTCACTCACTCACTCACTCACTCACCATCACTCACTCACTCACTCACTCACTCACTCACTCACTCACTCACTCACTCACTCACTCACTCACTCACTCACTCACTCACTCACTCACTCACTCACTCACTCACTCACTCACTCACTCACTCACTCACTCACTCACTCACTCACTCACTCACTCACTCACTCACTCACTCACTCACTCACTCACTCACTCACTCACTCACTCACTCACTCACTCACTCACTCACTCACTCACTCACTCACTCACTCACTCACTCACTCACTCACTCACTCACTCACTCACTCACTCGCTCGCTCGCTCGCTGCTCGCTCGCTCGCTCGCTCGCTCGCTCGCCCGCCCCACCCACCCCCACCCACCCCACCCACCCACCCACCCACCCACCCACCCACCCACCCACCCACTCACTCACTCACTCACTCACTCACTCACTGACTGACTGACTGACTGACTGACTGACTGACTGACTGACTGACTGACTGACTGACTGACTGACTGACTGACTGACTGACTGACTGAATGACTGACTGACTGACTGACTGACTGACTGACTGACTGACTGACTGACTCACTCACTCACTCACTCACTCACTCACTCACTCACTCACTCACTCACTCACTCACTCACTCACTCACTTCACTCACTCACTCACTCACTCACTCACTCACTCACTCACTCACTCACTCACTCACTCACTCACTCACTCACTCACTCACTCACTCACATCACTCACTCACTCACTCACTCACTCACTCACTCCTCACTCACTCACTCACTCACTCATCACTCACTCACTCACTCACTCACTCACTCACTCACTCACTCACTCACTCACTCACTCACTCACTCACTCACTCACTCACTCACTCACTCACTCACTCACTCACTCACTCACTCACTCACTCACTCACTCACTCACTCACTCACTCACTCACTCACTCACTCACTCACTCACTCACTCACTCACTCACTCACTCACCCACTCACTCACTCACTCACTCACTCACTCACTCACTCACTCACTCACTCACTCACTCACTCACTCACTCACTCAACTCACTCACTCACTCACTCACTCACTCACTCACTCACTCACTCACTCACTCACTCACTCACTCACTCACTCACTCACTCACTCACTCACTCACTCACTCACTCACTCACTCACTCACTCACTCACTCACTCACTCACTCACTCACTCACTCACTCACTCACTCACTCACTCACTCACTCACTCACTCACTCACTCACTCACTCACTCACTCACTCACTCACTCACTCACTCACTCACTCACTCACTCACTCACTCACTCACTCACTCACTCACTCACTCACTCACTCACTCACTCACTCACTCACTCACTCACTCACTCACTCACTCACTCACTCACTCACTCACTCACTCACTCACTCACTCACTCACTCACTCACTCACTCACTCACTCACTCACTCACTCACTCACTCACTCACTCACTCACTCACTCACTCACTCACTCACTCACTCACTCACTCACTCACTCACTCACTCACTCACTCACTCACTCACTCACTCACTCACTCACTCACTCACTCACTCACTCACTCACTCACTCACTCACTCACTCACTCACTCACTCACTCACTCACTCACTCACTCACTCACTCACTCACTCACTCACTCACTCACTCACTCACTCACTCACTCACTCACTCACTCACTCACTCACTCACTCACTCACTCACTCACTCACTCACTCACTCACTCACTCACTCACTCACTCACTCACTCACTCACTCACTCACTCACTCACTCACTCACTCACTCACTCACTCACTCACTCACTCACTCACTCACTCACTCACTCACTCACTCACTCACTCACTCACTCACTCACTCACTCACTCACTCACTCACTCACTCACTCACTCACTCACTCACTCACTCACTCACTCACTCACTCACTCACTCACTCACTCACTCACTCACTCACTCACTCACTCACTCACTCACTCACTCACTCACTCACTCACTCACTCACTCACTCACTCACTCACTCACTCACTCACTCACTCACTCACTCACTCACTCACTCACTCACTCACTCACTCACTCACTCACTCACTCACTCACTCACTCACTCACTCACTCACTCACTCACTCACTCACTCACTCACTCACTCACTCACTCACTCACTCACTCACTCACTCACTCACTCACTCACTCACTCACTCACTCACTCACTCACTCACTCACTCACTCACTCACTCACTCACTCACTCACTCACTCACTCACTCACTCACTCACTCACTCACTCACTCACTCACTCACTCACTCACTCACTCACTCACTCACTCACTCACTCACTCACTCACTCACTCACTCACTCACTCACTCACTCACTCACTCACTCACTCACTCACTCACTCACTCACTCACTCACTCACTCACTCACTCACTCACTCACTCACTCACTCACTCACTCACTCACTCACTCACTCACTCACTCACTCACTCACTCACTCACTCACTCACTCACTCACTCACTCACTCACTCACTCACTCACTCACTCACTCACTCACTCACTCACTCACTCACTCACTCACTCACTCACTCACTCACTCACTCACTCACTCACTCACTCACTCACTCACTCACTCACTCACTCACTCACTCACTCACTCACTCACTCACTCACTCACTCACTCACTCACTCACTCACTCACTCACTCACTCACTCACTCACTCACTCACTCACTCACTCACTCACTCACTCACTCACTCACTCACTCACTCACTCACTCACTCACTCACTCACTCACTCACTCACTCACTCACTCACTCACTCACTCACTCACTCACTCACTCACTCACTCACTCACTCACTCACTCACTCACTCACTCACTCACTCACTCACTCACTCACTCACTCACTCACTCACTCACTCACTCACTCACTCACTCACTCACTCACTCACTCACTCACTCACTCACTCACTCACTCACTCACTCACTCACTCACTCACTCACTCACTCACTCACTCACTCACTCACTCACTCACTCACTCACTCACTCACTCACTCACTCACTCACTCACTCACTCACTCACTCACTCACTCACTCACTCACTCACTCACTCACTCACTCACTCACTCACTCACTCACTCACTCACTCACTCACTCACTCACTCACTCACTCACTCACTCACTCACTCACTCACTCACTCACTCACTCACTCACTCACTCACTCACTCACTCACTCACTCACTCACTCACTCACTCACTCACTCACTCACTCACTCACTCACTCACTCACTCACTCACTCACTCACTCACTCACTCACTCACTCACTCACTCACTCACTCACTCACTCACTCACTCACTCACTCACTCACTCACTCACTCACTCACTCACTCACTCACTCACTCACTCACTCACTCACTCACTCACTCACTCACTCACTCACTCACTCACTCACTCACTCACTCACTCACTCACTCACTCACTCACTCACTCACTCACTCACTCACTCACTCACTCACTCACTCACTCACTCACTCACTCACTCACTCACTCACTCACTCACTCACTCACTCACTCACTCACTCACTCACTCACTCACTCACTCACTCACTCACTCACTCACTCACTCACTCACTCACTCACTCACTCACTCACTCACTCACTCACTCACTCACTCACTCACTCACTCACTCACTCACTCACTCACTCACTCACTCACTCACTCACTCACTCACTCACTCACTCACTCACTCACTCACTCACTCACTCACTCACTCACTCACTCACTCACTCACTCACTCACTCACTCACTCACTCACTCACTCACTCACTCACTCACTCACTCACTCACTCACTCACTCACTCACTCACTCACTCACTCACTCACTCACTCACTCACTCACTCACTCACTCACTCACTCACTCACTCACTCACTCACTCACTCACTCACTCACTCACTCACTCACTCACTCACTCACTCACTCACTCACTCACTCACTCACTCACTCACTCACTCACTCACTCACTCACTCACTCACTCACTCACTCACTCACTCACTCACTCACTCACTCACTCACTCACTCACTCACTCACTCACTCACTCACTCACTCACTCACTCACTCACTCACTCACTCACTCACTCACTCACTCACTCACTCACTCACTCACTCACTCACTCACTCACTCACTCACTCACTCACTCACTCACTCACTCACTCACTCACTCACTCACTCACTCACTCACTCACTCACTCACTCACTCACTCACTCACTCACTCACTCACTCACTCACTCACTCACTCACTCACTCACTCACTCACTCACTCACTCACTCACTCACTCACTCACTCACTCACTCACTCACTCACTCACTCACTCACTCACTCACTCACTCACTCACTCACTCACTCACTCACTCACTCACTCACTCACTCACTCACTCACTCACTCACTCACTCACTCACTCACTCACTCACTCACTCACTCACTCACTCACTCACTCACTCACTCACTCACTCACTCACTCACTCACTCACTCACTCACTCACTCACTCACTCACTCACTCACTCACTCACTCACTCACTCACTCACTCACTCACTCACTCACTCACTCACTCACTCACTCACTCACTCACTCACTCACTCACTCACTCACTCACTCACTCACTCACTCACTCACTCACTCACTCACTCACTCACTCACTCACTCACTCACTCACTCACTCACTCACTCACTCACTCACTCACTCACTCACTCACTCACTCACTCACTCACTCACTCACTCACTCACTCACTCACTCACTCACTCACTCACTCACTCACTCACTCACTCACTCACTCACTCACTCACTCACTCACTCACTCACTCACTCACTCACTCACTCACTCACTCACTCACTCACTCACTCACTCACTCACTCACTCACTCACTCACTCACTCACTCACTCACTCACTCACTCACTCACTCACTCACTCACTCACTCACTCACTCACTCACTCACTCACTCACTCACTCACTCACTCACTCACTCACTCACTCACTCACTCACTCACTCACTCACTCACTCACTCACTCACTCACTCACTCACTCACTCACTCACTCACTCACTCACTCACTCACTCACTCACTCACTCACTCACTCACTCACTCACTCACTCACTCACTCACTCACTCACTCACTCACTCACTCACTCACTCACTCACTCACTCACTCACTCACTCACTCACTCACTCACTCACTCACTCACTCACTCACTCACTCACTCACTCACTCACTCACTCACTCACTCACTCACTCACTCACTCACTCACTCACTCACTCACTCACTCACTCACTCACTCACTCACTCACTCACTCACTCACTCACTCACTCACTCACTCACTCACTCACTCACTCACTCACTCACTCACTCACTCACTCACTCACTCACTCACTCACTCACTCACTCACTCACTCACTCACTCACTCACTCACTCACTCACTCACTCACTCACTCACTCACTCACTCACTCACTCACTCACTCACTCACTCACTCACTCACTCACTCACTCACTCACTCACTCACTCACTCACTCACTCACTCACTCACTCACTCACTCACTCACTCACTCACTCACTCACTCACTCACTCACTCACTCACTCACTCACTCACTCACTCACTCACTCACTCACTCACTCACTCACTCACTCACTCATATATACCCATAAAGCTAAAGATATCTTTATTTACAATCCATATATACGAATTCGTAATCCAGATATCTGTATTTGATATGAAGTTATTTCTATTTAAGCTACTTTTTTTTACATGGATGAAAAATATATTAAAAATGCAGAGAATTGTCGTTACGTTTGAATTGCTAGTCATATGATGTACTGTTTCGATATTATGAACTCGCATTGAAAAGATCGAATGATCAGATTAGCTAAATTGTTGGTAAACAATATTATTAACATTGACAATAATGTCTGATATTTGACCTCATATCTGTTTGTGTAGTTTATCTGTCGTTTCACCGATATATATTTCTATCATATACTGTTTATATTTGTAGTTTGTCTGTCAATATGCAGGATGTCGGTTGCTCATCTCTCAATTCTTAAGACCGAGACAGTCCCTATTTTCAATTATGTAAGTATAAATCAAAACGGGTTTTAATTTATTTCCAGTGTCATATATTTTCAGTGTGATGTATTATGAGTGCATTGTCAACTTTTTAGTGTTAATTTATAATGGAAAACGAAAGTAGAAAATTGTAGGCATGTCTTACCATATGTAATGTATGTAGTAAGTAGTATTTTACAATTTTAGTGGGGTTCGTTCGTGTTACTCGATCTTTAATTTTCTGTGTAGTGTTTTGTGGATCATTGGTTGTCCTTTTGTCCTGTTACTTTTTGTCATTGTATTTTCTGTTTTTCTTTGATTTACGGATTCTGATTACCCCTTTGGTATCTTCAAGCTCTCCTTACAGTACGTCAGGAGTTTTGTTTTCTGATAATAAATCTGACATCCATGATATAACTGAAATATCATATAAAGTGATAAAGTTTATAAGTGACATACAGGAGGTCAGTAGATTTTTTGTACAATAAACTTGACACCCATGCTATAGCTGAAATATCATATAAAGTGATAAAGTCTATCAGTTACTTACACTTGTCATCTGACATTAGCCTCATTTTCATGGCATACTGAATTTGTTAAATCTATGTTTTCGCAATTATGTCCGTTTTATCATTACCATGCATCATTAGCTCACCATATATTCCCCACACATTCTGATGGAAGGTATATGGGATTACTAATCTCACATTAATTTCATTTTTAAAGTACATTGACTGAAATTATTGTCGGAAAAAATTTGAAACATACAATTTGTAGGGGCAGGGAGATATAGATATGTGATGACCATTGTTGTTTTTATGTATGTTATCTGAAGTCCAGCTGATTACTGTATCAATTTATGACTTTAATTCCGGCTATACATGGATAACATATAGGCAAAGTTTTCCCGACTATTTTCTTTCAAGAAACAATATTTCGTTTATCATCTCTGGTGAACGACTACATGTTCTAATGAGCCCTTTTTCACAATGTAATATACACTTACAGAAACAAACATCGTATTTAGCATTGGCTATTAATTTCCGATTTTCGAAATTTGTGTTAGAGAAAATATTATGAAAGTTGTACCATATGTAGTCTTTTATTTTATTTTATTATTATAGAATTTACAATGGCCACACCGGATATTTGTGACCCCTGCCAGATTCGTAATATAACTAAAACATCTGTGAGCTGGTGTATGGAATGCGAAGAAGAATTATGCCCTGAATGCACAGAACACCATAAAGCTTTGAAAGCGACGAGAAATCACCATGTTGTTGACTTAAAGCTTAAAAAATCTTATGAGTCACTGCTAAAAAAGTCTAGCCTCGTTTGCGAACAACATACATATTGTGATGTAGAATATTTCTGTGTTGACCATGATGAACTATGCTGTCGGGATTGTCTAGCTAAAACACACAAATCATGTGTCAATACCATGTCTCTGGGTTCGGCGTCAAAGGGAGCCAAACAATCTCAACTATTATCTGATTGTCAAGAACAGTTGACTAGTATTAGTCAAGCGTACAAGAGAGTATTGAAATATAGAGAAGAGAATGTGAATGGTATAAAAGATGACAAACGAAGAATAAAAGAAAACATGAAGAAACTTAAAGAGAAGCTCATCCAAAGAATTAACCAAGTAGACAATGAGCTGACCAATAAGTTAGATATACTAGTTCAAGAAAACACAAAGTTTCAACAAGATGAAATTTCCAAAGTGTTAGAGGTCACAGAAGAGGTTGAATTATACCTGAAAGAAATTTTGTTTATCGTTGAAAATGGATCAGAAAAACAAGCCTTCCTTCTAAGCCGAAAAATAGATAAATACCTACACCAAGCAGATAATGAATTGCAAACAACTACATCACAACTGAATCGAGTTACGCTCTCCTTTGATGAATCAAATGATTTATTGTCGTCCATTCAACCATTTGGAGACGTCACAGTTAGCAAGATAATTGACCACGGCATTACCCACGAGACACTAAAAGACCAACAAGCCAAGTTTGTATCAGATAAAACTACCACAATGTCAACATTTAAACTTCAGAATCGTATTAAGGATACAGGAACAGTAATTACAGGTATGGTTGTTACAGATGATGGTCATTTACTTCTATGTGATCATAGTGTAACTAATGGTAAATTAGTGGCTGTATACTACCCAAGTGGCAAGTACATGAAGAGAATTGACGTGTGTTATCTACCATGGGATATAGCTATAATACCCAGAACACATAGAGCCGTCGTGACGTTTGACATCAAGAAGATACAGTTCATCAACCTACAAACATTTACACAAGATGATAAACTAAAAACTATACAGAATTCTTCTAATATATGTGGAATAGCAGCTAACAGTGACAACATCATTGTTGGTGACACACGGAGGATTCATTGTTTAGATACAAAGGGAACATATCTAAGGACAATAACATTATCAACAGGATTTACTAATAAAAGACACCTCAGTATAGGTCACAATAACCAGATATATTATTCTACCATTAGTTCAATCTACTGTGTAAAGTGGGATGGAACGGAAGTATTTTCGTATAAAATACCAAATGAAGAGAATCACAGGAAAATAGCAATCGACCGTAATGGAAACGTTTATGTTGTTGGATCCAATACAAACACCATACAACGACTACATTCAGATGGTACAGTGGATTGCGTAGTATTGAGCGTAGAAGATGGAGTCCAAAAACCTTTGTCTATCTGTTTCAACAAAAGTTGTGACAAACTGTATATGGCTTATATCAATTCATCTGTTGTACATGTGTATTCATGTTCATAACGTGGATTACACGAATCTTAGCTAGGTTATATTACTCTTACTGATATGTACATGGCATTGTTATATTTTTACTTAACATTTAACTTGCTTGAAATTAAAAGAAGCTGCCTATAAAACAAAAACAAAAACATAGATAAAATACAATATGTGAACAATATTATATAACTTTTTTGTGCAGAATTTTTAATCTTAAGTAAATTATAGAATGAGGTTGAGCATTATGTACATAGAAGTTTCTGTATTTTATGTATCTTTTATAAATATGGATGCAGTGTTTTAATATGATCTTTTCGAACTTTTTCTTTTTGATTTATAAGTTATTGTTATTACACCAATTGTGATTTTCAATTGACAAAAAAAAATCCTAGCGTACATTTTACATATATTGGTTCATTCTCTTAAAATTGGGTACAACAAATTTATTCTAGATTTTCCTTCTTAAATTCTTGAATTACAATATTGTATCTTAAAGACAAAATATACTAATTTCTCTATATATAGATACATGTATATTATATACAATGTAATCAATATTATGTTTAATATATCTTATGCTACAATAACAACTTAATCTAAGAAACATCTCCCTATTTTAATTATATTTTATTATATATACAGTTCATCGAATATTTACATCTGTCCTATGCTTATTTAGTGTGTGTATATTTTTTTTTGTTATCGTAATTTTATTAGAGGAAGAACTCGTATGTATATTGTTATGTCTATCATCAGAGATTAGAACCTTTAGTTGATCTATTTTTTGATTTACTACAAAAAAAAATGTAAAAGTTTTCTCATTCTATTTTAAAATTATACTCCATTTGTATTTTCGAACTTTTTTATTTTGCATTGAAGAAACATTACGTGTTATTATAAAGTGTGTCCTGTTTTCAGGTGTCTTTTTGGTCAGAATTCTTCATTTTATTTACTTATAGAGAATATGGGTCCTTTTCCCGGACCTCATTCATGGTTGTAACATATTAACATTTGGTCTCCATCTTCCATTGTTTCTTATTTATCAACCACATTGAAGATATTATCTTTGGGTTTTGCTTAAAATGATAAAAAGAACTAAACAGTTTATTTTTTTCCTGTAAGTTGACAGAAATAATTGATTTTTTCCCCTTTATACTGAAGTTTTTATAAAAAAAAAGTTGGATCCTTTTCGGGACGTCGTGTCATCATCATACGCACCCGAGGATTAGTTGGGGGAGGGGGGGTGGACATATATACGACCGTAGTGTTAGTCAATGTTCGAAATTTAATTTGAAATTAAGCATTATGAAGTAGGAACAAACGTATAATGGGAATATAGAATACTTTTATTTTTCTTTGACTTGAGGACTAGATACCAACCATTTAACTTTTAAGGAGAGAAGGTTTATCTCCCCTGGTCGGACAGTTCTTCCCACGCGAAACAAAAATCAGATTTTTTTTACATGAAGCTTCAGTATTGCTTGTTTATCGAATACTTTACGGTCACATCATTCATGTTTTGAATTTTTGAGAGCAAATTATTTTTTCTTTAAAATTTGGCAAAAAACTTTAAAGAAAAACATAGCCCCACTCCCTAAAAGTAAATTAGCTGTGCTCTTAATTAATTTAATTCTCCAGATTTTGTTATATAATTTTTATTTGCTGTTTTATACTGTTAATGAAAATGATCTTTGACAAGAATGACCTGTTCAATGAAAATTTACCAAATCATTAGATTTATAAATAGATCAATTACAGGAAAGAAGTGTGTCAAAGAGCAATTGAAGTTTTCCAAATGAACAAGACTGAAGTCTCAGCTTCCGAACGTCCAAAGATTATATTTCTCACTGATATATTTTCATGAGCCCTATATGAGGCTATGTGAATTTTAGATTTCAATATGAAAATATACTCGGGCTTATGGCAGACCAAAGTCGTTAAAGAGATAATTGTAACAAACATAATGCAGAATCAGTACTAATTTTGATAATTTTAATGTTTGCAAATTATTAATCTTTTTGTGAAACTTATGTTTTAAATCAATTGTTTTGTAAATAACAGTCATACATTTGGAGTACTTATTTTACTCACTGTATATTGAGTCATATCTATATTTCATGTCTAAAATATTAATTGTAAAATGATTTCATAGTATAAACATGTAATTAACATAATATTAGAGGGAATTTACATGTAATTAACATAATGTTAAAGGCAATGAAAATGTAATTAACATACTATTGGCGGGAATTATTGGCTTGCTCATCATAACCATGGAAATATACCAAAACCTCCTCCTATTTATCATCTAGTGACGTATGGCAGCTCTGTATGTTAAGTGTAGTGAGCTGTCATCAGTATCTTTAATTGTTCAAGAGCAGTTTCTTCTTTTATGACCAATGTACACATGGTAATAGTCCAACGTTTATCCAAGGTAGTTTTTTTTGCTGAATTATAAGCAAACTTTATCTATTATCAGGTTGAACTAAAACAATATCACAAAAACACCTGAATATATGTTAAAACTAATGATCAAACATTTGGTGTTCAATGGTTCAATTCTATTCTTCAGGTGGAATAAAACATCTTATTAGCAAATTGAGGAGAATGTTATGTTTACCTAAAATGGGTATATTATCTGAATACACTTTACATTTAACATGTCTTGTAGTTTATCATCTTATCTTCAGTGTATATTATTTATAGTCAATTGCAAACTTAATAGACATAGCTTTCATAATAAATGATGTCAATGTTTTGTAACTGTAATTTTCAACTATATTAAAATTGAAAAGAGAAATTTCTACTTAATTTTGTATATATTGTAATAAAATTGTATTTGCTAAATATGAGGCCCAATTGCTTTAACACCACTAAAATAGAAATGAGTGAGAGGTTTGAAAACATCAATGGCCACAAAAAAAAAGAAAAAAAAAGACAGACAATGATTTACATAACACTACAGAGTAAACTAAAGATTTAGCAAGAGGAATACACCAACAAAGTGAAATAAAGTGCTCTGAATGGGTACGCAGATCCTGCTTCACCTATTACCCATTTAGTCTCACTCCTGTTACAAATCTGGTGGTTAGTCAGGAAAGATGAAAATATCAGTAATGTGACATTAATATTTTGCAGAGGTTCATAGTTTTTACTGCAATTTTCAGCCATATTTTCATCATGAAGAGTTTGAAGATATCAAAGGGGTAATCAGAATTTGTCAATCGAAGAAGGACAGACAACACAAAGAAAATGACAAAAGGACAAACACGATCTACCAAACATACACATCATTTTAAAGATCGAGTAACCGGGACGGGTTAGCAATTCCTGCTCCAGTAGTTAACATTAATTTCTGCATTGTTTTATTTTATTTCAATCAGATTTCAAGGTAGTTTTTTCCCGAAATAAATAAATATACAGGTGAGGTAATTCCACATGTTAAAAGTTACAATCAGAGACAACCATTGTCTATTCAACCCATTGTCTATCACAGCCATTGTCTATGCCTATCACCACTAAAGTTTTAAGTTCGAACCCCCTTCATGGCGAGATGTACGCGATACAACATTATGTGATAAAGTTTGTCAGTTACCTGCAATAGGTCGGTGGTTTTCTCCGTGTACTCCGATTTCCTCCACCAATAAAACAAACTGCCACGACATAACTGAAATACTGTTGAAAGTGGCGTTACACCTCATACACCAAACAAACATATTAGAACCATGCTTTTTGGCCGATTGTTTCTGTAGAAGAATTTCCAAACACAATTCCTGCAAGCTTGGTCAGAATTTACACATTTGCGCCAGAGTTGTAGGATTTTGTTTGCACTTGTCCAATCAAAAACGTAAATAATCTTTGGCGTTCATGTTGTGTGACCAATCGGAACAAACTGAGCATTTTCTAGAGGAGCTTGCATACGTCATTCGTATTATTTCCAAATGAAGAAGTGGTTCAAGGCGAAAAGATTTATTTATGTTGCCCAATGAGAACGAGTATTAATTGCCTATCACGGTCATAGCTGTCATCAAATCAGAACAAAATAAAGTCCATGTGTATATTATTTTCATAAAACATTCACGCAAAGTTTGGTAGCAAAGTTTCAAAGGTGATCAATATGTGAAATGCAAACCACAGACGAAGTACAATTGAGGACGAACGAATACCCTACATAATCTTTTGGGCAATTGAGCTCATATAAAAGTGAAGAAAAAAAAAGATTGATGTCTCGCCAGCCCTTGCAAATTGTCTATTTTAAATCATATCCGAAAATAATTTAAATCAAAGGACCATGAAACTAAAATTAGGGTAAAGTGGCATATGCAGTAATATGTACATGTACCTTCCATCAACAATGTAGAGACACAGCATGGTGAGCCTATGCGGTATTTATTATGGAGAAACTAATCTAATTACAACAACTTGATTTTGTTAACATATAATTAAGAGTCATAGCTCTGAAACTATAAACGTCAAATACCTCTAATTCTACATATTGAAGACGCTTGCATTATATTAATTGCCGCTTCTTAAAGCGTTTCACCGACTCCGCATACAGGGCTTGAACAAACCATGTCTTCTGCAAATCAAGACGTTCTTGATCAGAATGAATGAAATGAATCTGTAGATTTAGAACGAAGTCGAAATGATGATGCAGATGTTCCAAAAAATGAAGACAAAATACATGCAGAAGTACAAAGAATCATCATTCTTCATATCCCTGTTTAACTTCGTCAAAAAAGGGAGAACACTTGGTCAACTGTACGGTCTACAATGCGGACTTTTGTTGCAGTCGTGCTGGAAAGAATTACAACAAAATGTATTGCTTTCGCCATATTCAATGTAAACAACACATTTAATCCAAGTCACACTTTGATTTCGAAAAGCCTTTGTGACAAAAACGGACAATTATGTGAAAACCGATAACAACATTGAATCTATCATCGTCAAGTGCCAACCTTTTCTCAAAGTATTTCAAAGCTATGTTTTCTGATTCCAAAATAGCCTCTGGTGAGAAAAATGTTTGAACTTAATCTATTTTTTTGCAAAGATTATGTTCCTTCAGAATTAGGGGAACTGTCCCAATTCTTTACATAGTGACTCTAAGGTTTGAATAATTTTTAGTTTTCTGTGTATATTTTTTGTAGATCGTTGTTTGTCCGTTTATCCATTTTGTTTTTGGTCATTGTGTTGCATGTCCTTCTTCGATTTACGAATTCTGACTACCCCTTTCGTAATTACTGTATATATGTACAATATATATCGCAATACTTTTATTTGTATCAACAAACCAATGTGTGTCAGCCAGATGTATACATGCAAGAAATGCGAAGAAAATAAAAAGCAGAACAATAATTTGCAGATACTTTTCAAATTCTCATTAGGATATTTAATGATAATCGTAATTCACGCACTATATGAGAGTAAAGGTTTGTTACTAGTATTAATGAACGAGTTACGCAATAGCTATTATGACAACGTTATACTTCCGGTTAGTGGTCTCGCACAGGTTATCTGAGAAATGCTAGAAAATTACCTGAAACTTATAAATATTGTCAAAATGTTTTGGGAGTGTGTTCGTGTGCTAAACTATTTATGTCTTGCAATAATTCGGTCTTTAGTTTTTCAAAATGGCACACATAAGCGAAAAGAAGAAGCACCTTTTACCGAAGTCAATGATAGCGATATCGTCTTATGATAATATAACTAAATTTTAATGTATATGCCTTGGATGGTGAGACACAACATACGAAAAAGGAGTGAAGACGGTGCACCCTTCATGGTCATATGTTATGCCCTGTAGTGTGCTTCATTTACAAGCTCACGTTATTTAAGATGTATCTATCTGTCAGTCATGATTAATTTCATTGAGATTGTTGTACAGTTCTCTAAAGTAATAAATTAGACAATAGTCTCAACGTCTGTTGCGATGAAGCGTGCAGTCATTATGTTAATCAAATTATAGAAGAATTTCCGTTATGTTACCCACTTTTAGGGTGAAAATTTGGAATTTTGGAATTCATATTTATTATTAACCTGCTGCTTTCCTCCATTAAAGGTGGCATTTTCTATTTGCGATCAGCTCCAGCATCAACAGTCTGTAGGATATATTTGGTTTTACGCATTGTTTTCCTATCAAAGATTATTTTTCCTGAGGTTTTCTGATCTATGGTTGTAAAGTCGAAGACACTTACCATTGTCTTTCCTGGGGAGAGGTGGATTAAAAAAATAACAAGTCACCATTTTTGATTGTACATATCAGAGTATCAGAGCTAAGTAATATGTGCAATACGTTCACAGAGACATTCCCCAGAGTCGCAAGGTAGTGCATTCCAATCAAAATTGTCACTGTACGTAATAGCGATCGACCATGGTTTAATAGCGAACTCAGAAGAGAAATTAAAAAACGAGACCGTATTCGTATGACAGTAAAAACATATAACAAACAATCAGATATCGACAAATACAAGAAACAGAGTAATAAAGTTAATAACTTAAAAAAGATTGCAAAAGAACATTTTGAACAAAATTTAGATAATATAATCTTAGAAAATATATCAAATCCAAAAACTTACTGGAAAATAATGAAGATATTAATTAAATCGAATAAAGGATGTAGTAATATACCCCCTCTCCAAAATATAATTCAGGATGAAGGACTAGAGGAGATAGTTTACGGAGACGACGAGAAGTGTGAATTACTAAATAAATATTTTAGTTTTATATCTTCATTGGAAGATGCGAACATTCCTCTTCCAGATATTAAACTTAAGACCGATAATTTTCTACGAGATATAGTAATAACCACAGAGGAGATTGTTGATATTATTAAAATAATAAATCCTAATAAGGCATCGGGGCCAGATATAATTAGTCACAAAATGTTTAAAAATCTGTCCTGAAAAAATAGCATCCCCTCTTCAAATAATTCTTAATAAATCTATTCTACAATGTAAATATCCATCCAGCTGGCAGATTGCACATGTGATTGCTATTTTTATAAAAGGTGACAAATCATTACCGTCTAATTATAGACCTATATCTCTCATAAGTTGTGTTGGAAAAATAATGGAACGAGTTATCTACAAATATGTATTTAACCATCTACAATGAAACAAGTTAATTTATGAATATCAATCTGGTTTTCTCCCAAAATATTCCACAGTACACCAACTAATAAAAATGTATAACTGCATCTTAAATTCACTAGAAAAAACGGAAATTAGCTGTTTTGTATTCTGTGATTTTTCTATAGCATTTGACAAAGATTGGCACAAAGGGTTGATACATAAAATTAAATCATACGGTGTGGATATTAATTTATTAAATTGGTTTTCTAGTGACCTGCAAGATCGACAACAGAGTGTATTAATAAACAATTCCTCTTCTTCACTTTGCAATGTTTCAGCTGGTGTAACCCAAGATCAGTACACGGTCCTGTATTATTTATTATGTATATCAAAGATATCGCTAAGAAGTTAATCTCTCTTACCCGACTTTTCGCAGATGACACTTCCTTCAGCTATTGAAACCGTGATGAATTACAGATAACAATTGTGATTGATCACGATTTGGAAGAGCTGGATGAATGGTCAAAGAAATGGTTGATGACTTTTAACTCTGATAAAACAGAAATTATGCTATTTTCAAATACGAATATTCCAGAATTCAATTTTACATTTAATGGAAGAATTATTCCTATTACAAATTCTCACAAACATTTGGGAGTTACATTTAGCAGCGATGCTAAATGGAATATACATGTTGAAAATATATTGTTAAGTATTTGCAAACACCTGAATGTTCTTCGAAAGTTAAAATATAATCTTTCTCGGAAAAATCTAGAGAAATTATATTTAGTTTATATCAGACCAATTTTTGAATATGCTTGTGAAGTATGGGATAATTGTGAGCGAACACGATATAAGATCTCAGGTAACATTCGAATAACAAATGTACAGAGTTGTAACGCATTGATATTTTTATGATTGAAAATAAAATTGGATACATGATGGAAAGCTGGGGATCCCATCCCCGCCACATTGTTGTGCTTGTCCCAAACAAGGGCCCGGATTTCAAAGTCGTGATCTGTTTTACGTCAAGGGAGTGAAGGTGAAGGTGATTATTCGCTTTGCTGAAATTGGTGAAATTGTTAACCATCACATATTATTACTCAATCTTTTTTTTTTATGTAGGGTTTTGAATATCATTGTATTTCCTTTTTATATATTTTCTTTTGACCATTTGACCATTGTAAAACAATCACTGGTGATACATTTGATGGCTTGCAACTCTTTTAAATATTGACTTAAATGTCCGATAATCAAAACAGAGACTATATCAAAATTATGTCCCTCTGTGTAAATTATTTATGTAGAGAAATTACTTTTTTTTAAATATGGACGTAAATACTACAACTTACATAGACGGGATGGATGAAACAAGATTTCTTCGCCCCACTTTATAATTCATCCGCAAGAGAAACACAATCTCATTGTGAATACCAATAACATATATGAAAGGAATACATTGATTCCACATAAAGCACTCGTTTACAAATGAGAAAAGTTTGAAGGTACCAAAGGGGTAATCAGAAGGCATACATCTAAGACGGACAGACAATGCAATGGCAAAAATGGAAAAATAAGAAAAAATGACAAACAATGACGTACAAAACACTACATCGACAATTAAAGATCAACCAACACGAACCCCACCAATTATCAGGAGTGATTTCAGGTGCTCAGGAAGGGTTAGCAGTTCCTGCTGCACATTTGACTCTCGTGGGTAATATCATTTCCATGATATTTTATATAAAAACGGTTTGCTCAAGGCAGTTTGAGAAATGCACAAAGATCAACATATATATTCACATTTTCTTCATTCTTATCAATAAATATAACAATCAACATACCAAGAAAGAGAAAGATCGATGTATAGTTTCAAATGAAGTGCACGTGTACGTTCAAATTAATAATGTAAATTACCCACCTCCATTCTTGTACATAACTGGGATATTTTGTGTGTTCGATCAACTTTTCGTCAACGTCCTACTTCAATCGTCCTAACCGCATCGGTGGGACAATGGCTAGCTTATTCGCCAATAATTCGGTAAATCGTGGGTTCGACCCCGGTCGGGTCAAACTAAGGACTAACACATTGATAGTTGTTGCTTCTGCACTAAGCATACATCATCAAGAAAAAAGAACCAAGACAGGTTGTCTGTGATTAAGGATAACGTGTCCGAGTGGAGTGATATATCTACACGCGGACTGTTGTGTCAGTGAGCTAGCACTATATACAAATTCACCTAAAGGGACTTCATTACCATCTCATTGAAAGTAACTTGTTCACGTCATAACTTAGCTGGCAAACTTGCTCACTTGGCGTCAAGCAACAATCATTCACTCGCTGACTCTATAGTTCTAATTTCAGATAATAACAATTGAGCATTATTTTGCAACAAGTTAAAATTTGATGTTGTTGTTGAATTTTGCAACAGATGCGTTCCTATTTTGAGTCCGCAATAATATTTGTTCTACAAAAATTAATAGCCATTTAGACGAAAAATTATTTTGAAAAAAGCTCATACTTGCCATATCTGTTTAGTTAAGACTATTATGGGTCTGTAAAAGTTCCATCATGAAATGATTAACCATAACAGCTTTAAAACTAGAGGACGGAAAATGGATTCGATCTAATTATTCAGGTATGAAATAAATAGTTTATCAAAACAATTACAAATAATCATAGTCGTAAACAAAATCTGGATCTAAAGTAACTTTTATTAATCGATATTATATTCCTGATAAATATCCTACCAGATATTAGCATTATTTATACTGTAAACAGTACATGTACTGATCATATACAGTTGTACGTATACACCTTTGCTATATACGTCTACAAGACGCATAAAGTCACCTGGTACTATATGTCTTATGTAGAGCAAAAGCACAACAGACACTGTTTGAAGAGAGAAACCAAAATGGAAATTTAAGCAAAATTCAAAACCATGTTGCCTTCTTGTGTAGAAATTGAAGAATGTTTGTGAATACACGACATGGCAGTAGGGGTGGGTTAGGGTTATGGTGTTTATCGCCACTTTCAACAATACTTCAGCTATTTCGTAGAGAAAACCGGGGAAATCCACCGACCTGCCCTAAATCACTACAAACGTTATCAAATAACGTTGGATCGAGTACACCCCGCCTGAGCGGGATTCTAACTTTCAACGTTGTTGGTCACATGCACCGATTGCATAGGTAGTTATAAAATCCAGCTACCATACGGTCATGATCACGACATCCCCAACATGACAGTATAACACGTTATACGTAGATTATCTACATAGAGAGTTAACCTACTTTAATCTTACAACTGTAAAATTAAATCTATCCACGATTTATTTATACGTTTATTATTATGAAATGGACACTACTTACCATATCGTGTTTTAAAAACAATCATGCAAAATAACACTCCATCGGTTATTACACCTCTGCTGTTGGACTATTTAATTCCGAGGAGGTCATCCGCCCAGTAGTCAGTGCTTCAGCTTCGGTACTGACATTGCTCATGAAATATAGTTATGTTATCAAGTTCTTAAGATGAAATTAAGTTAAAATAAGGTTAATCTACCTCGATAATAGATAACTGTAGCCGATGCTTGTTATCATGTTGAGATGCTTTGATATACTTACTCCCAGACATTTAAATCATTTGGCACTCCAATCATTTGACGATCAGTGTACCCGATGAAGGTTATTTAAGATACGCCTAGTGCATACCAAATTAGATTTATTCTTGTTTATTACCAATTGCTTCAGACAAATACACCAAACAAATTGAAACAGTTTTATTTTAAGTCGGGCATATCTAAACAATAAACATAAGTTCTAATGGGATTTTTACACAGCAACAGATCAGAATACAAATGTATCAAGAAAATGATTCACTCTTCCTGATATACTGTATATATTGTATGTGTGTCTACGTGTATAACTGGTCTTGTCTGGAATGTGTTATGATGCATTTATATGTTGCATCCTCTATATACCATTACAATCCATGGTGTAATTGAGATTTAGATTCTTGTTTCCGTGGAATTACAAAATAGATGTACATGTATGTATGGTCTGAAATATGGATTTCAAATTTAGTGCGCACGACGCGTTTTTTGGAACAACTTTATCAGATACGTTCGATACCAAAATGCTTGAACACCATATTGTATTAATTATTTCTTTATTAAACACCCTTTACCTTAATTTACTAAGGAAAATTAATTGTTTTTTAAGCGTTTTTTTTTAATTATAATCAATAGAAAACGAAAGTAGAAATTGATGTTTAGCCAGTTTTATATATATATATATCTTAAAATATCTTAATGGTATATTATTATTATAAATAGATAATTTGGTACTTTAGAATATGGACAAGCTGTATATAAACAAGAAAGTGGTCATGTACATCATTAGAAACTGTTAAGCAATAACATATATCTCTATTGAATATATAGCTGTATTGAAAATGTAGATATTTCTATTGAAATATAGATACATTAATTGAATTTTAAATATCTGCATACAAATATAGACACATGTGATTGAAAATTTGTTGACTTTTTTACATTTTAAGATCAAATAAGTGAATCATAGCAATATTCTCAAAAGCGATGAGTTAGGTCGTTGGATCTAACAGCTCGTACAAGCCTATCACCAATACGCGTGGGTTCACGCCCAACTTTTTAAATTACAAAAAAAGGTGCACTCGACTCGCAGCCGCAAGTGATAAAGTTTATCAGTTGCTTGCCCAGGGTCGGCTGTTCTCTCCGGGTACTTCGGCTTCCTTCACCACTAAATTGGTTGTCATGATATAGCTAAAATATTGCTGAAAGTGGCGTTAAACACCAAAAATTCAAATTCAAATTCCTAAATATGATGTGTGTCTACATTATGTACAAACTAATTGTGAGGAAAACGCAACATTAAGTCACCTGAGATAACACCAAGCATAATGCTAGATGTAAATATATCTGATATCTAATTTTAATTCGATTGAATTGTATTATGTTTAACATCACATTAGTAATTTGTTGATACATTAACATTTGAGATCAAATATCGAGGAAACATACTAATATTTTGCTTTATTTAAGCACATCTGATAAGAATTTTGACAAACGTAATAATTTCCCTATCTGGCAATCGTGTCATATTAAATTTCAATTAGGATAATTGTCAAGAGCATTTTATACGTTTCCGATCCTACTTAAGCACTGAGTGGCTGAACAGGTGATAGACTATGCTTAAATCTGGTTCCGACACTCCATATATTTTGTTTGTTTGTCAGTCAATATGTCATGGTTCCCTGTTACCACTGTCTTATTCGTAACTAAGGTGACGGATCAATTCTTCAAGAAATAATCTGATGATTATGTAAGTATAAATCAAAACTTTAAAAGTGCAATCACTTTGTGTTCAGTGTCATATAGTGTTAATGTTTTCTATGTAAGACATGATTTACGTGTACTCAATAAGATTCCAAGATCATTGTCAAATATTTTGCATTAATTTATAAAGGGAAACGAAAGTAAAAAATTTAAAGCATGTTTTAAAATTATTTAATGTACATAATAAGCTTTCATTTACCAATTTATTGCATCTTTACTGTTATTTTATCATAAATTGGAATTTTTGTTTTTTTTGTAAAAGAGATGAACAAGCTGTCTACAAACATGGATGTGTTCATGCAAAGCCTAACGCACACCACGTGTGTCATAATACATACACCACCTTTGTTGTCATAAACAACATGTGCAAATCTAATCTAAAAAGAAAATCAGCATCTCTGCTATGATCTGTTCAAGCAAATGTATTACAATGCAATCAGACAGAGATATTCTGAAATTCTATGGCAAGCCATTGGAGATGTTAATAAAGATATTACTGTTAGAAATATTAAATATCTCTGTTGATGTAATTGATGCATAAATCTCTATTTAAAAACATATAGCTTACTTGAATTACAGATACTTACAAAAATATCTGATATATGTACATTTACAATAACAATATATTTACATCTATAATAAAAATATATGTACATCTATAATAAAGATACATGTACATATATAATAAAGAAATATGTACATATATAATAAAGATATATGTACATTTATACTAAAGATATATGAACATCTATGATAAAGATATATGTACATTTGTAATAAAGATATATCTACATATATAATAAAGATATATATACATCTATAATAAAGATATATGTACACATATAATAAAGAAATATGTACATATATAATAAAAATATATGTACATTTATACTAAAGATATATATATACATCTATGATAAAGATATATGTACATCTATTATAAAGATATATCTACATATATAATAAAGATATATATATACATCTAGAATAAAGATATATGTACATCTCTAATAAAGATATATGTACATTTATAATAAAGATATATGTATATCTCTAATAAAGATACATGTACATCTATAATAAAGATATATGTACATCTATAATAAAGAGATATGTACATCTATTATAAATATATATGTACATCTATAGTAAAGATATATGTACATCTATAATAAATATATATGTACATCTATTTTGAAGATATATGTACATCTATTTTGAAGATATATGTACATCATTAACAAGATATATGTACATCTATAGCTATGATAAAGATATATGTATATATATAATGAAGATATATGTACATCTGTAATACAGATATATGTGCATCTATAATAAAGAGATATGTACATCTATAATAAAGATATATGTACATCTACAATAAAGATATATGTACATATATGAACTATCACTTTCTATATTTAGTTAAATTCTAATGAAAATTAAGTAAAACATATTGATCTAAGAAGAAAGATTGAAATAAAAAAAAAGCAAATTCAATAAGAAATGAAATAATATAGTTGTTGTAATTTTTTTTTATTAGTGAAAATGAAGTAAAAATATTGATTGAAGAAGAAAGATTGAAATCAAGAAATTTTAGTGAAAAATGAAATAATATAGTTGTTGTAAATTAAAGTAATATGAAAGGAAAATATCGTGTAATTTTTGGATTAAATATTTTCACTTAATATGTCACTTGATTTTAACTGATGCTATGCACATTAACAGTCCGCTCAAGACCAGATTTTAAGAGCAAATCGCAAAATATTTGACAGCAGATAATGCTGTCTTCCCGGACAGTAATGCAAATGATATGCGCGTGACCCAAGATTTGAACTCTTTCGGGGAGATTGAAATACAAATATATTCCGTGTGTACCACATAAGAATAATTGCAAGAAAAAAATGAAAAAATGGTTCACACGACATGAAACAGACAGATTCCTCAATAATCATTGTCAGGAATGTGTGCGTGCTTACCTCAGCATCCATGATTGTTTAACTTTTCACGAGGTCATATCGACAATAATCGGAACAAAACAACCGAAAGTTAATCAGTCTCCACAACGCAATGGCGAGGACGATAAGCATGCACATGGATTTGCAGATTTATAGTTGTTGGGAGCATATTTCGATTTGAAGCATGTATGAATAGCTTAGTAAAAGTACCGCCGTATTCTAAATTGAATTTTCAGGGAAACATTTTCTTCACCCAAAACTGGTGTAATATTACTTTAATTAATAAATAATAATTAGTGAAATATCACATGCTATATTTAGTTAATATCTATTGAAAATGAAGTTAAATATTTTGACTTAAGAAAAAAAAATGAAATAAAGAAAATGGCAAATTTAATGAGAAATGAAATAATATATTTGTTGTAATTTGATTTAAAAAAAGTAATTAATAATTAAAATATCATATGATATATTAAAATAAAATGTTCAGACTCTGTTCAGACTTTTCAGACAATGTTCAGAATGTTCAGAATTTTCAGTCATTGTTCAGAATGTTCAGAATCTGTTCAGATACTGTTCAGAATATTCAGACAATGCTTAGTCAATGTTCAGAATATTCAGAATCTGTTCAGAATTTTCAGTCAATGTTCAGAATGTTCAGAATCTGTTCAGAATTTTCAGTCAATGTTCAGAATGTTCAGAATCTGTTCAGACTTTCTCAGAATTTCAAGCACAAAAACTGGTCTACTCAGAATTTCTTGACTTTGTAGTATAATAAAGATATATGTACATCTATAATACAGATATATATATACATCTATAATAAAGATATATATATATATATATATATATATATATATATATAATTGCAGAGTTAGATTGCTGTCAAATTATAATATTAAGTATATATGTACCATCTACACACGCTTATACACATGTCTTACGCCTATCCCTAGATTTGCCTTACGAGACAAGGTAACACTACGACTATTGAAGCTCCTTTTTTAGGGAGTGGATGTAGTCGAGTGGTCTAGGGCGCTGGACGTAAGGCTAAGCGAATGGTGCTGCAGTGTAACAATGGTGTGGGTTCAAATCCCGTCGAGGGAAGAACAAAAATTTGACAGCTCTAAAATCTAATTCTAACACTGTTTGGTTTAATTTTCAGACGTATATATATATATACAAACGTCTAGAAGCAAGTGACAACCATACAATATATCTGTCCCACTGGATCTCAAAGTTACTTTAAAGGATACTAGGTTAATACTAAATATGATATACGTCTGAAAATTAAACCAAACAGTGTTAGAATTAGATTTTAGAGCTGTCAAATTTTTGTTCTTCCCTCGACGGGATTTGAACCCACACCATTGTTACACTGCAGCACCATTCGCTTAGCCTTACATCCAGCGCCCTAGACCACTCGAGTGGATGTAGTCGAGTGGTCTAGGGCGCTGGACGTAAGGCTAAGCGAATGGTGCTGTAGTGTAACAATGGTGTGGGTTCAAATCCCGTCGAGGGAAGAACAAAAATTTGACAGCTCTTAAATCTAATTCTAACACTGTTTGGTTTAATTTTCAGACGTATATATATATATATATATATATATATATATATATATATACATCTATTTATAATATAAAATAGATATCTCTTTTGTTTTATTAATAAATACAATTCCTTCCCTCCCGCTATATCTACCTGCTGGCTCCATATCAAAGCTCGCGTGAGCTGAACAGGATTTATCAACAGTCGCCAGGAGTTATCACAAAATTCTCCCAATAATAAAATGATATTTCCTGTGAAGATGACAAAAGTAGATACAATTCATTAACGCCATTAGCTAGTTAACATTTCAATTTTATAAACATCAATCAAATTAGGAACTGTCGGGTGGTTGGCTCGAAATCAGAATAATGTTTCCGAGTGGGGCGACGTGTCTCCCCGCGAACTGTTGTTTTAGTGGGCTAGCACTATATAAATCCCACTCAGCGTATTGGTCTAGCACAAAGCGGACCTCATCATCATCTCATGGAAAAGTAACTTGTTCTCGCCATGATTTAGCTGAACATTTGCTGAATTGGCGTTAAACAACAATCACTCACTCAATCACTAAAAAATGACGACCTTATTTATACCGACATCGATTCGCTTCTTAGACACACACTGCAAAGGAAACAACATATGTCGTTTGTTCCAACAAGCATTTGTTTCTAAGACAAATTATCGATGAAACAAACTAATGTCTGGTATGTTTCATTAAGCTTAAATCAAATAAATAAACAATTATAACATAACTGATGTAAATAAATAACTTAGATATTATTATTGAACAAAACAAACGTGATGAAGATTAAATAAATATATAAAGAATTGAATAATAAATATTACCTATATATCAATAAAATATGATATGGTATATTACGAAATTCAAATCAATCTTGACACGTTAACTTATTCTGCTACACTTTCTGATATTGATACTCAGAGCCTCCACGAGAAATGTTGACGGGTGGAACAAGACTGCATTGGGCTCCAGGGACAGGGAATTCTAAAAACAGTTAAAATGCACAAACGTAATAAAAAATCAAAATAAAAGGTCTATGGCTAACGATATGGAGCTCTTTAGAGATTCACAGGCTCTCCGGGACCCGGACCGATGTACCGACTGAACACACCTCTCATAGGCCCTGGCAAGTCCTTGTATATTCCTACAATTTTGTAATATACTTTGCCATATAACCATATAACCATATGAAGTACTTGTATGTCCACAATGTGGTATTGAAATTACATTACTGAGTTCATGCAACAAAGTCCCCAGTAGATCAACAAACCCCCTAGATTTACCCAAGTCAAAAGTTATATGTACATGTTTATAATTATTAATCATCGTTATGAAAAGTAGTTTCAACATATACATCTGAAAATTTATCATTTATATAGTTTATTGATAAAGAACAAACAATTGTTTTTCTATTATATATAGCATCAAAAATAAATGTAACACGATTCATTATTGTGGCGTTTGCATCATAAATATCAATATCACCAATCTCCTCCACCTTTAGATACTTCATACATTTGCCCACTCTCATTTCTACGCAACCCCCCTTTTCTATTTCCGCCTCCAACAGTGGATAACTCTTGACGACACCAAGCCGCACCTGTCACTAACTGTATCAACAAACAAACAAAAACCTATTATATAATTAATTGAATAACTAAATTTCTTAGGTTGAAAATTTAATATTTTATTATATTCTCACCACATATAAACATATTATAAAATACACAAAGGACACGTAAAACAACAAAACAATTACAATGTATGCACCAATTTAAAAAGATTTATGAGAGACTTTTAAGACATGATATATACATGTTTATATAACTAATGTTAATTTATTCATAAAAATGTAAGAGATTTTGTTCAGTTAAAAACTAAAATAGCTAGTGATATAAAACACTGTTTCTTCTTAATAATATTATCTAATTATAACATTACATTTATGAAGACGCCACGGTATAACTGAAATATTGTTGAAAGTGTCGTTAAACACCATTATCCTCCTCCCATTTATGGAGAATACCTAGTCTTGATTTTAATAAATTATCTAATTGCAAACGATAATGATCAACAAGTACTAATAATTGTTTTGAAGTCCCAAACGACTCCAATATCACAAGAGTCTTATATTTCAATTTCAGCAACTTTGAAAGAAAAGTAAGCAAGATATCGAATTTGAAAATTTGTGACAGAGTAATAACTGTTATTCCTAGCTTCGCTTGGGGTGGGGGGTGGGGTGGTGGTGATATTCTTACGGACACAAAAAAAAAGAAAACAAAGAGACCACGTAGACATCTGAACGCTTGAACTATTTTTTTCGACATGCAATCAATACAAAGACAGTGTTGTTTGCTTGCTTGGTGATGCTTAGTGCTTCTTTTTTCAACAATATTTCAGTTATATCGAGGCGGTCAGCTTTATTGGTGGAGGAAACCGGAGGATTCGGAAAAAACCACCGACCTCTCGCAAGTCACTGACAATTTTATCACATAATGTTGTAAATCTCGCCATGTTCGAGATTCGAACTCTCAACATCAGTGGTGATAGGTACTGATTGCAACTAACAAATATACGATTACGGCCACGACCGCCCCATGAAAACGTGTGTCAATAATATTAAATAATAATAACTTGATAAGAAACAACATACAGCTATTAAATATCGAATGATACAAACATTATACTAATAGAATACATTGCAATGAAATAAATAAAACCACATTTTACACATTTGAAAAGATAAATCATTTCATCATCAATTTCCCCTGTGCTACAACTGCGACAGACACGATTCTGTGGGAGGGTACCCTGGTATCTGCCCACCTCAATTTGCAGCTGATGAGCTGATATTCTTTGCTTGGTAATATTTTTCCTGTGTTCAAAACTTCTTACAATACTAAGATAATTTCCAAACCCAAAATTACATTTAAATAATAAGTAACATCTCAATTTACCATTCGAGTATACATTTGCATTTTTTTCCACCACAAAATGTATCTATCTTTTATTATTTTCTTACAATGTTGCTTAAAAGTTGACGAATTATAAGACAGATATTTCTCTAGACCTGGTATTTTTTTCTTTTATATAATGAATTGATCCATACCAAGATGCTTTCCTCAAAAGAAAAAGTTTTTTAGAGCTATTATATGCAGCCTTTAATAATGGAAAAGAAGATTCAAGATTTTCAAGATGATGCCAATATCCAAGCATTTGTTTAATAATTTGATAGTGTATTGGAAAACGACCCAATTCAGATAAAACAGCAAAATTGGTACTTTTTTGATGAACTCGTAGCTCTTTTACAAAATTTAATATGTCATTTTTCACACTCTGTTTTGGAGTAAACAGTGTCTAAAGGAATTGACTCATTTCTAAATCTTGCAGTTAAAGTATGAATGGCGGTGTTTTTAAAACTCAAGTGGTACCACCGTGCCCAATTTACTACCCTACCCACACCCACATGTTGTAAATGTGTACCTACTAATTATACCTTCTGATTGGATATATTTTTAACAAAGAAACCCTACCTTTAAGAAATGTGTCAGATTGTAAAACTTATTTATATCTTTGTTAATGACGTCTCTCCATAGAACCATAGAAGGAACATACCTTTCGTGGTCGTATCTCTACATATAGAATTGTGTATTAAAATAAATAAGACGGAAAAATGAATTTTTCACAATATATTCACATTTGCTGTAAAACACGCTCGAGCGAAATGACCCGGCGCGAAAGACAATATGTGCGGAATGATACAGAGGTCGAACGAGATTCGGGAGAGAAACTACCCATATTTCTCTTCATATAGTGGATAATGTATCCTTATAACATCTAGCGTCTAATTTTTGTTCGATTGATTTGTAGTATGATTAACATAATAGTTGTAATTTGTTGATACATCAACATTTGAGATCAAATGTCAATTGGCCATCGTTTCATAGTGTCAATTAGGAAGATTTTCTATACATACAAACGGTTGAATATATATATGCGGATCAAGAGGGAGCCCAGGGGACTTCCCCTTTTCTTAGCTAAGCTATAGACTGGTAAAATAATTTTTAACAGAATATTTTCATTTTAGTCCTTGTAATGTTTCTTTTTATCATTTTTTGTCATTTTCGCTTCGATCGATTACGATTCGGTATCCAGTGCCTGATTTACCATTGTGGTTAGGTGTGCTTAAGCACAGGGCCCCGTTGGCCAAGGGGACCCATCTTCCTGCCAATGTTTTTTGCTTACGACGGATTTCTGCTTATGTAGTGCAATTCTAAAATGTTAACTATTCCTAAATGTCCTGAGCCCGTATGCCTGACTGCCTGTGTAGGCCTACCTGATCTACCACATTCAGGGCCCAAGTAAGGTGCTTCATTGCATAACTGGCACAGGGCCTCGTTTGTCCTAAATCCGGCACTGTCGATATCTTTTGATTTTTCTTAGCACAAATTGTGTTGCAATCCCTTTTTTCTACACCACCACCCCCCTTTTATGGAAATGTTTGGATCCGCCTCTATTATGTCATAGGATTGTGGACGTTTCATATTCGTTTTTGTATTGTCAGTCAACATGTACTGTTTCTTGTCTAATTCGTAAATAAGGTGACGATGACGATTCAGTTCTTCAACATTAATGGGGTTCCCCTATCCCATTCCCGACAGGTGGCGCATGTGCACTATCAGTTATTCGATTCCAAGATGGCGGACGGCGGTCAGCTGTGCTCCACTGGCTGTGATCAGCGCCGAAGCTCGAATATGATCTACTACGCCGAAATGCATCGACAAACGGTCGAAAAACTGACTTGATTGAAAGGTACATATTACACCGAAAACCCAATCATACGATTTATGTTCGTTACTTTTCAATATTATTGTATATTTGTTGAATGTCCAAGTTGCCCCGACTGAAAATAAAGCATCATTAAAATTATGATGACGAATCAGTTTGAATGTGCTTTCGTGACAGGATTCAGAGACAAGACCAGGAAAATTTGTCATATTTATGCTATCCATTATAATTGAAAAATAAGATTTTGAAGTTAACTGCCTGTATAAAACCAGATGGGATTCATATCCAGGCATAGGTTAGTGAGAAAAAATCATTTTTTATTTAAAAACCTGACCCACTTTTTACACACCTTTTCTTTTTATTAAATATTCAAAAACAACACACTGAAAGCATCATATACATGTCATCATTCAGAATGTGAAAAAACGGGGCATATTTTCATACGTTTTTTAAGAAACATTTTACATTTAAAAAGAAAACATTAATTTTTTCACAATTTTCACAATTTTTTTTATCTTTGAAATATAAATACACAATCATGTGTAATTACCTCAATAAATATACTAATTTCAAAGATGCTCATTACATTCGGTATACATCTTTATGAAATTTGTACAAAAAATGTGTTCCTTATTTGTCTGGAATAAAATATAATATATATTGTATTGCCTAATCATAGGGCCCACATGAGGCATCATTAACAATACAAACATTCATGATTGATAAATGAGACATACACACAAAAGAAAAAGGACATAGTTTAAGGTTTTTATATTTCTAAAAATGTAAATATAATTATTATTATTTAGTGGATCATGTTCTGGTTTGTCCCCTATATCTCAGATCCAGTGTGAAACTTTACATATATATTTTCAAAACTGTGCAATAAAAAAAAGTCACTATGGTTTCAAAGCATACCCTTGGCTAAATCTGGTCCTGATGCTCCATGTTTTTTTTTTATGTCAGTCAATACTGGATCCTGCTTACCATGGTCGTATTCGTAAATAAGGTGACGGATCAATTCTTCAAGAAATAATCTGATGATTATGTAAGTATAAATCAAAACTTTAAAAGTGTAATCATTTTGTGTTCAGTGTCACACATAGTTGTGTCTATGCCAGACATGATTTACGTGTACTGAATAAGATCGAAAGTTCATTGTCAAATCTCTACTTAATTTATAATGGAAAACGAAAGTAGAAAATTTAAAGCATGTTTTAACATATTTAATGTACATAATTAGCTGTGATGTGCAAATTTGTTGCATCTTTATTGTTATTTTATTATTATAAATTGGAATTTTTGTGTTTAAGAGATGAACAAGCGGTGTACAAACAGGGAAGTGTTCATGTTTCTAAAAGACGGAATCAGAAAATGAGGCCAGTGAAGACGTTTTGGATCAACTGAACTTGGTGACCACAATAACCCTAACCCTAACCCCTAAACCTAACCCTATTACCCTAACCCTAACCCCTAACCCTAACCCTATTACACTAACCCTAACCCTAACCTTAACCCTAACCCCTAACCCTAACCCTATTACACTAACCCTAACCCTAACCTTAACCCTAACCCCTAACCCTAACCCTATTACACTAACCCTAACCCTAACCTTAACCCTAACCCCTAACCCTAACCTTAACCCTAACCCCTAACCCTAACCCTATTACACTAACCCTAACCCTAACCTTAACCCTAACCCCTAACCCTAACCCTAACCCTAACCTTAACCCTAACCCCTAACCCTAACCCTATTACACTAACCCTAACCTTAACCCTTACCCCTAACCCTAACCCTATTACACTAACCCTAACCCTAACCTTAACCCTAACCCCTAACCCTAACCCTATTACACTAACCCTAACCCTAACCTTAACCCTAACCCCTAACCCTAACCCTATTACACTAACCCTAACCCTAACCTTAACCCTAACCCCTAACCCTAACCCTATTACACTAACCCTAACCCTAACCTTAACCCTAACCCCTAACCCTAACCCTATTACGCTAACCCTAACCCTAACCTTAACCCTAACCCCTAACCCTAACCCTATTACACTAACCCTAACCCTAACCTTAACCCTAACCCCTAACCCTAACCCTATTACACTAACCCTAACCCTAACCTTAACCCTAACCCTATTACACTAACCCTAACCCTAACCTTAACCCTAACCCCTAACCCTAACCCTATTACACTAACCCTAACCCTAACCTTAACCCCTAACCCTAACCCTATTACACTAACCCTAACCCTAACCTTAACCCTAACCCCTAACCCTAACCCTATTACACTAACCCTAACCCTAACCTTAACCCTAACCCCTAACCCTAACCCTATTACACTAACCCTAACCCTAACCTTAACCCTAACCCCTAACCCTAACCCCTAACCCTAACCCTATTACACTAACCCTAACCTTAACCTTAACCCTAACCCCTAACCCTAACCCTATTACACTAACCCTGACCCTAACCTTAACCCTAACCCCTAACCCTAACCCTATTACACTAACCCTAACCCTAACCTTAACCCTAACCCCTAACCCTAACCCTATTACACTAACCCTATCCCTAACCCTTACCCTAACCTTAACCCTAACCCCTAACCCTAACCCTAACCCTAACCCTAACCCTAACCTTAACCCTAACCCTAACCCTAACCCTAACCTTA
Source organism: Bathymodiolus brooksi (assembly GCA_963680875.1). Classification (NCBI taxonomy): domain Eukaryota; kingdom Metazoa; phylum Mollusca; class Bivalvia; order Mytilida; family Modiolidae; genus Bathymodiolus; species Bathymodiolus brooksi. The sequence continues at coordinate 94,023,976 of OY804582.1, read as the reverse complement.
ACCCTAACCCCTAACCCTAACCCTAACCCCTTACCCTAACCCTAACCCTAACCCTAACCCTAACCTTAACCCTAACCCCTAACCCTAACCCTAACCTTAACCCTAACCCCTAACCCTAACGCTAACCCTAACCCTAACCCTAACCCTAACCCCTAACCCCTAACCCTAATCCTAACCCTAACCCCTAACCCCTAACCCCTAACCCCTAACCCCTAACCCTAACCCTAACTCCAACCCCAACCCCTAAAAAAGTATTGTGGTCGCCAACACTACTACTGAAATTATGTTAGTTTTGGTCGGTTGAATCAAAAATTTTAAGAAATGCTCATTTTTATCTAACCCGAATAATCACCGGTGGCGTTAAATTACATTCCCTCCGGCTCTTCGTCAACGTAAGGACATTCGGCCGATAGATGACGCTGAACTATTTGGGTTAATTTTGATCCAACTTTGTAGTGTGAAATGCACTTCTCGTGTTAGAATTATTTAAATAAAACACAAAAAGAAAGTTTTAAATTGGTATTCATCCTCTAATAAAAATCTAATTGATATTTAATATCGACCAGGGAAATTAAACAGGTTTTTGCTTTCAACGATCAACCTATTAATTATTTATTTTTATGCACAAGAATATAAGTTTTGAAGCTTCAAAGGCGTTTTTAGCCGAATCGGTGGTGTAATGGTTGAGTTGGCATTAAACAACAATCACCCACTTATTCAGTTCATTTGAACATTTCTTTCCTTTCCGTTTCGTTTTCCGCTTCCGTCTTTGAGTAACACCCATTACGTTAGATGTCTTTTGTACTTATTTTTGAGCAGTTGTGGATACATTTGATGTCTACTGTCAATGTAAACTTATTTATACAAATAAAAAAAATCAGTCTTTGCGCTATGATCTGTTTAAATGAATGTATTACAAATAAATAAGACATCAATGTTCTCAAAGTCTATGGCAAGCAATTGGAGCTATTAATAAAGATATCACTGTTAGATATAAAATATCCCGGCTTAATTAATGACACATCGATCTCTATTGAAATAGAGATGTCTCTATTTAAAAACGGATAACTTAACTGAATTACAGATAGCTGCATTAAAATTGGAGATATATATATATATACATTTATGATCAAGATATATGTATTTAGAATATTGATTCTAATATCTAACTATAATATAAATACATCTATTTATAATATAATATAGATATCACTGAAAATTTAAAACAAATAAAAATATCTCTATTTAAAATACAGATATCTCTGAAAAAATGCCGATATCTCTGTTTATCGTAAAGGTGGCCGTCGTGGCCGTGATCGTATGGTAGTTGGATTTACAACTACCTATGCAATCAATACCTATCACCACTGATGTTGTGATTTCGAATCTCGATCAGGGCGAGGTGCACAACAATGTGTGATCAAGTTTATCAGTGACTTGCGATAGGTAGGTGGTTTTCTCCCGGTTTTCCTCCACCAATAAAACTGACTGACACGATATAGCTGAAAGATCTATTATGTTAAAAACAGAGATTAATTTACATCTTTGCATGTTCTCTTGATTCATTTTGATTTTTTTCATTTAGCACTCCATTTTAATTGGACAGGTTGGAAGATAGAACAACCAACTGGGTTACATAGATTATGTAGTACCTTTCCCGCATCGGTAAGCATCAATTCATGAATTAACGTCTTTCTTCAAAATGTACTACCATATGTGTACCGTTAGACATATTAATATGAAAGTAATTCATGGAAGCTATTGTTTGGGATAATATACTAACATGCTGCCAACCCATGTTAAAACAAATCATGGCTGCCATGAATTATTCCTTAAGCAAGCAATCTGAAAGAACTTTGACATTTTGGGACTTCCGATTACCTCCATATTCATATATATCAAGTTCAAAAACTATATACATGTACCTATTCATATGTTTCCCCCCCAGAAAATGTTATGTTGTTGTATGAAAAACATACATATTCCCGTATGTTCTATTAACATCATAGTGGATATTGTTCGACATATAAGTATTCTAGCACACAAGATCTGACGGTTAAGACCTAGGATTACCTGTTATGTAAATATCAGTCTTTCACGAATTCACACCAAACTATAACAAAGACATTATTTCAAGATTATCTTATTCCAATTTTATTATATATGCAGGAAAACTTATCATATCTATTAATTTCTGGCAAAAGAACATAGGAAAACAATTTGAAGGTACCAAAGGGGTATTTAAAGAGGTGGTAAATCGAAGGACATACAATACAATGGCGAATTGAAAAAAAGGGCAAAAAGATAAACAATGATCTACAAAAAAAACCCAACAACACGGCATTAAAAGAATGACAATGCGAACACCAGCAAAGATCGGAGTTGAACCCATGTGCTCCAGAAAGGTATCAGATCCTGCTCTATGTGTGGCACTCCCCGTGTTACTCGTGTAATTAGCAACGATATATCTCTTGAACTAGATGAACGTTAAGTTTGACATAAAACAATTTGATTTCAATATGTTTGAAATTTGAATATCCTAATTTTTGTTGCCTGGGTGTAATTTAAAAAGTAGGAAATTCGGGTTATGCATCCTCTCCCTCTATGATTTTGAGCTCATCAGCGCCAAAGGATCATGGGGATTTTTCCCATCATATGGCGTTCGGCGTATGTCACCTGTCGTCTGTCGTGCGCTAGCTTATTACATTTTGATGTTTTTCGGAACAACCACTGGTCCAAATTCGATATGATACTCCTTGGATGGTTCTCTTCCAAATTTTCTCCTGTGACCTTGCCCTATGTCCTAGATGACCGTAACGGCTGCTAACTGTCTGAAAAAATAAAAATATTTTACAGTTTTCGTCAGATGTATGGATGGATGGGATGAAAACAAATTTGATGTCCAATACAAATGTAGTCCGTGTGTGGTCTCTTTCTAAAATCATGACCGTCAATCTCGTCAATTATCTAAGATGGCCGCCACGGCTGATCTTGCTGTTTTTGACTTTCTGACATATCTTAAGTTTCTGATATCCTGTTTACAAAATATTTTAGTTATAGTTAGATGAATGAAATGCAAGTCAACCTCGAGTTTGAGGTATTTGACTTTTATCGTTTCATACTTATGCCACTTAACTATGAGTTAACACAGCCATGTTTGTATTATGAGATTAATTTCTCCATAACAATACAACATAGGCTCACCGTACTTGGTCTCATACCCTTAACATCATATTCATGGTCTGCTGAGTTTTATTTCATGCTTTGGTTAGTTTCTCACACTTTGTCACCAGACATTTACTTCCTTTTCATGGTCAACTGACTTTGTTGAATTTATGTCAAATTTTCGTAATTAGGTTAGTTTCTCCATTACAGTGCAGCCTATTTGGGCCATACATTGATGATGGAAGGTACATGTGCATATTAATGGTACTTTGATTTAATTTATTTTAGGACAACATTTTCAAAGGCAGAGGAGATATAGATCTGTGTTTACAATTTCTGTATTTTATCCTAAACCCAGCTGTATCGATTTAGAATTTTAATACAAGATTTAAATGATAATACACAGGTAAAGTTTGTTCCCGCTATTTCCATTCAAAAGACAACATTTCACATACAATCTCTGGTGAGCGACACCAGGCTCTATTGGGCCTTTTTTACATTGTAATGATCACTTCCAAAAACGAAATTGGTCTTTGGCCTTGTATATTATTATCTGATATACTGTATTTGTGCTAGAGAAAATATTAAGAGAGTTGTGGCAAAAATAGTCTTTTATTTTATTATTATAGAATATACCATGGCAACAGCTACGATTTGTGACCCCTGCCAGAGTCGTAATATAGTTAACACATCTGTGAGCTGTTGTATGGAATGTGAGGAAGAACTATGCTCCGAATGCACAGAATATCATACGAATTTGAAAATGGCGAAAAATCACCACGTTGTTGACTTAAAGTTAAAAACATCATATTTAGCACTGTTGAAAAAGTCTAGCCTCGTTTGCGAACAACACAAAGATTGTCAAGTAGAGTATTTGTGTGTTGACCACGATGAACTATGCTGTTGGGATTGTCTAGCTAAAACACACAAATCATGTGTCAATACCATGTCTCTGGATTCGGCGTCAAAGGGTGCCAAGCACTCTCAACTACTTTCTGATTGCCAAGAACAGTTGACTAGTATTAGTCAAACGTACAAGAGTATATTGAAATATAGAGAAGAGAATGTGAGTGGTATAAAAGATGACAAACGAAGAATAAAAGAAAACATGAAGAAAATTAAAGAGAAGCTCATCCAAAGAATTAACCAAGTAGAAAAGGAGCTGACTAATAAGTTAGATCTACTAGTTCATGAAAACACAAAGTTTCAACAAAATGAAATTTCCAAAGTGTTAGAGGTCACAGAAGAGGTTGAATTATACCTGAAAGAAATGTTGCTTATCGTTGAACATGGATCAGAAAAACAAGCCTTCCTTCTATGCCGAAAAATAGATAAATACATTCATCAAGCAGACAATGAATTACAAACAACTACGTCAGAATTGAAACGAGTTACACTCTCCTTTGATGAATCAAACGATTTATGTTCGCACATTAATTCATTTGGAGACGTCACAGTTAACAAGATAATTGACCACACCATAACCGACAAGACACTAAAAGACCAACAAGCCCAGTTTGCATCAGATAAAACTACCACAATGTCAACGTTTGAACTTCAGAATCGTATAGAGGGAACAGGAAGAGCAGTTACATGTATGGTTGTTACAGATGATGATCATTTACTTCTATGTGATGTCAGTTGTGTTAATAGTAAATTAGTGGCTGTGTATTACCCCAGTGGCAAGTACATGAAGACAATTAACGTGAGTTATCGACCATGGGATATAGCTATAATACCTAGAACACAGAGAGCCGTCGTGACGTTTGGCGACAAGAGGAAGATACAGTTCATCAACTTACAAACATTTACACAAGATGATAAACTAATAATTATACCGAATTCTACTGCTATATATGGTATAACATCTACCAGTGACAACATCATTGTTGGTGACACACGGAGGATTCATTGTTTAGATACAGAGGGAACATATCTAAGGACAATACCATTATCAACAGGGCCTGCTGCACATTACCTCTGTATAGGTCACAATAACCAGATATATCATTCTACCCATAGTTCAATCAACTGTGTAAAGTGGGATGGAACGGAAATATTTTCGTGTGAAATACCAAATGAATGGGATCACAGGAAAATAGCAATCGACCGTAATGGAAAGGTTTATGTTCCTGGAAGAAGTACAAACACCATACAACGACTACATTCAGATGGTACAGTGGATTGCGTAGTATTGAACGTAGAAGATGGAGTCGAACAACCTTTGTCTATCTGTTTCAACAAAAGTTGTGACAAACTGTATTTGGCTAATAAGAATTCATCTGTTGTACATGTGTATTCATGTTCATAACGTGGATTACACGAATCTTATCTAGGTTATATTACTCTTACTGATATGTACATGGCATTGTTATATTTTTACTTAGCATTTAACTTGCTTGAAATTAAAAGAAGCTGTATATAAAACAAAAACAAAAACATAAATAAAATACATTATGTGAACAATATTATATAATTTTTTTTGTGCAGAATTTTTAATCTAAGTAAATTATAGAATGAGGTTGAGCATTATGTACATTGAAGTGTCTGTATTTGATGTATCTTTTATAAATATGGATGCAGTGTTTTAATATGATCTTTTCGAACTTTTACTTTTTTGCTTTATAAGTTATTATTAATACACCAATTGCGATTTTCAATTGACAACAAAAAACAAAATTCTAGCCTACATATATTGGTTCATTCTCTTAAAACTGGGAACAACAAATTTATTCTAGATTTTCCTTCTTAAATTCTTGAATTACAATATTGTATCTTAAAGACAAAATATACTAATTTCTATATATATAGATACATGTATATTATATACAATGTAATTAATATTATGTTTGTTAGATCTTATGTTACACTAACAACTTAATCTAACAAACATCTCCCTATTTTAATGATATTTTTATTATATATATAGTTCATTGAATATTTACATCTGTCCTATGCTTATTTAGTGTGTGAGTGTATTTGTGTTTGTTATCGTAATTTCATTAGAGGAAGGATTCGTATGTATATTGTTATGTCTATCATCAGAGATTAGAACCTTTGGTTGATCTTTGTTTTAATTTACTAAAAAAAAATGTAAAAATTGTCTGCATTCTATTTTAAAACTTTTGTCTTTTTTATTTTGCTTTGAAGAAACATTATGTATTATTATAAAGTGTGTCCTGTTTTCGGGTGTCTTTTTGGTCAGAATTCTTCATTTTATTTACTTATAGAGAATATGGGTCCTTTTCCTGGACCTCATTCATGGTTGTAAGATATTAACATTTGCTCTCCATCTTCCATTGTTTCTTATCTATCATCAACATTGAAGATATTATCTTTGGCTTTTGTTTAAAATATTAAAAAGAACTACACAGTTTATTTTTATCCTGTAAGTTGACAGAAATAATTGATTTTGTTTTTTACTTTACACTGAAGTTTTAATAAAAAAAAAGTTGGATCCTTTTCGGGACGTCCTGTCATCATCATACACACTCGAGGTTTAGGGGGGTGGACAAATATCCGACCCTTATGTTCGTCAATGTTCGAAATTTAATTTGAAATTAAGCATTATGAAGTAGAGACCAACGTATAATGGGAATCAGGAATAATTTTATTTCACTTTGACTTGAGGACTAGGTACCAAAACCATTTAACTTTTCAGGAGAGAAGGGTTATCTCCCCTGGTCGGACAATTCTTGGCACGCAAATAAAAATCAGATTTTGTTTATATGAAGCTTCAGTATTGCTTGTTTGTCGAATACTTTAGGGTCAGATCATTCATATTTTGCATTTTTGAGAGGAAATTATTTTTTCTTTGAAACTTGGCAAAAAACTTGGCATAGCCCCACTTCCTAAAAGTAAATTAGCTGTGCTCTTACTTAATTTATTTTTCCAGCTTTTGTTATATAATTTTTATCAGCTGTTGTATACTATTAATGAAAATTATCTTTGACAAGAATAACATGTTTAATGAAAATTTACCAAATCATTAGATTTATAAATAGATCAATTACAGTAAGGAAGTGTATCAAAGAACAATTGAAGTTTTCCAAATGAACAAGTGTCAGTTTCCGAACGTCCAAGGATTATATTTCTCGCTGATATATTTTCATTAGCCCTATATGAGGCTATGCAAATTTTAGATTTCAATATGAAAATATACTCGGGCTTATGACAGACCGAAGTCTGTTAGAGAGATAATTGTAATAAACATAATGCAGAATCAGTACTAATTTTGATAATTTTAATGTTTGCAAATTATTAATTTTTTTGTGAAACTTATGTTTTAAATCAATTGTTTTGTAAATAACAGTCATCGATTTGGAGTACTTATTTTACTCACTGTATATCGAGGCATATCTATATATCATGTCTAAAATATTAATTGTAAAATGATTTCATTGTATAAACATGTAATTAACATAATATTAGAGGGAATTAACATGTAATTAACATAATATTAAAGGGAATGAACATGTTATTAACATACTATTAGAGAGTATGAACATGTAATTAACATAATGTTAAAGGGAATGAGCATGTAATTAACATAATGTTAAAGGGAATTAACATGTAATTAACATACAATTGGAGGGAATTATTGGCTTGCTCATCATACCCAAATAGTACCGAACGAATCTATTCAAAATTCTTATATCATGCTAGTATATCTTTTCTTATGAAAGTGGACCACAAACGACTTCAGTAGAAGAGACCATAGACTGATTGGTATGAACCTGTATCGCTCACATTACGATCATAGTCAAACATAGATCTCAAAGTACCACAAACAAATTATAGTCATGTTTCTTGTAGTGGTTGAGGGGTGGTGGTAAGATTTTCAATGGATTGTTGATTGGCTGCTTCACGTCCAGGGGCAAATGCATTGTGCATAATCAGGAGGAGGACAAATTTAGCGATAATAAAAAAAACCTGCATAGATATAAGAGAGAGATGGGCAAATATAAACAACTTGCATTGCTCCCACAAAAGAATGGAGAGTTGGACAAGGGTTGGAAAAGTAGCATTTTGTAGAAACACTACAATACATTTCCTTAATTTCGAAATCTACAAAAGAAGCCTTTATCATGAAGGGCGAGCACTCTGCAAGCAAGTTATCAGCCATGGTTCACGAACAGTGTTTCCGTACTATATAATGATAATGCCCAATAAAGAGGACGCCTCTTCCTATTTGTCATCTAGTGACGTATGGCAGCTCTGTATCTTAAGTGTAGTGAGCTGTCATCAGTATCTTTAATTGTTCAAGAGCAGTTTCTTCTTTTATGACCAATGTACACATGGTAATAGTGCAACGTTTATCCAAGGTAGTTTTTTTCTCTCTGGATTATAAGCAAACTTTATCTATTATCAGGTTGAACTAAAACAATATCACAAAAACACCTGAATATATGTTAATACTAATGATCAAACATTTGGTGTTCAATGGTTCAATTCTATTCTTCAGGAGGAATAAAACATCTTATAAGCAAATTGAGGAGAATATAATGTTTACCTAAATTGGGTATAATTTCTGAATACATTTTACTTTTAACATGTCTTGTATTTTATCATCTTATCTTCAGTGTATATTATTTATAGTCAATTGCAAACTTAATAGACATAGCTTTTATAATAAATGATGTCAATGTTTTGTAACTGTAATTTTCAACTATATTAAAATTGAAAAGAGGAATTTCTACTTAATTTTGTATATATTGCAATAAAATTGTATTTGCTAAATATGAGGCCCAATTGCTTTAACACCACTAAAAATAGAAATGAGTGAGAGGTTTGAAAACATCAATGGCCACAAAAAAAAAGAAAGAAAAAGACAGACAATGATTTACATAACACTACAAAGTAAACTAAAGATTTAGCAAGAGGAATACAGCAACAAAGTGAAAAAATGGGTACGCAGATCCTGCTTCACCTATGACCCATTTATTCTTACTCTTGTTACAAATCTGGTGGTTAGTCAGGAAAGATGAAAATATCAGTAATGTGACATTAATATTTTGCAGAGGTTCATAGTTTTTACTGCAATTTTCAGCCATATTTTCATCATGAAGAGTTTGAAGATATCAAAGGGGTAATCAGAATTTGTCAATCGAAGAAGGACAGACAACACAAAGAAAATGACAAAAGGACAAACACGATCTACCAAACATACACATCATTTTAAAGATCGAGTAACCAGGACGGGTTAGCAATTCCTGCTCCAGTAGTTAACATTAATTTCTGCATTGTTTTATTTTTATTTCAATCAGATTTCAAGGTAGTTTTTTCTCTAAATAAATAAATATACAGGTGAGGTAATTCCACATGTTAAAAGAAAGTTACAATCAGAGACAACCATTGTCTATACAATCCATTGTCTATAACAACCATTTTCTATAACAGCCGGATCCGTTGTTGTCATGAAACTATGATAGTTGGATTTACAACTATATGTGCAATTAGTGCCTATCACCACTAAAGTTTTAAGTTCGAACCCCCTTCATGGCGAGAGGTACACGATACAACATTATATGATAAAGTTTGTCAGTTACCTGCAATAGGTCGGTGGTTTTCTCCATGAACTCCGATTTCCTCCACCAATAAAACAAACTGCCACGACATAACTGAAATACTGTTGAAAGTGGCGTTACACCTCATACACCAAACAAACATATTAGAACCATGCTTTTTGGCCGATTGTTTCTGTAGAAGAATTTCCAAACACAATTCCTGCAAGCTTGGTCAGAATTTACACATTGGCGCCAGAGTTGTAGGATTTTGTTTGCACTTGGCCAATCAAAAACGTAAATAATCTTTGGCGTTCATGTTGTGTGACCAATCGGAACAAACTGAGCATTTTCTAGAGGAGCTTGCATACGTCATTCGTATTATTTCCAAATGAAGAAGTGGTTCAAGGCGAAAAGATTTATTTATGTTGCCCAATGAGAACGAGTATTAATTGCCTATCACGGTCATAGCTGTCATCAAATCAGAACAAAATAAAGTCCATGTGTATATTATTTTCATAAAACATTCACACAAAGTTTGGTAGCAAAGTTTCAAAGGGGATCAATATGTGAAATGCAAACCACAGACGAAGTACAATTGAGGACGAACGAATACCTTACATAATCTTTTGGGCAATTGAGCTCATATAAAAGATATGCGCTGTTACAAGTGATGATTTCAATTTGACCGATATGAACATTTGGTTCAATAGCTTCCTTGTTAGGAACAACTCTTTCTTTTTCGAGGAAATCCTGATACAACAATGTACACTCAGTTATTTGCTAGGTTTTATATTTTAATCATATCTGAAAATACAATAAAAAAGCGCATTGCTTCACTAAGAGAGTTTAGGCCCATTCATCCACCATAACCTTGCCACTTTTTATTGAAGTGTACGATCACGTAAAGGTAGCGATTTTACGTCTTTCTACAAATTTCCTATTTAATCCCGGAACTGTTCGAACAGCGTGTTCTTCTTAATTTGGATTTTGATTTTATTGCACCGATGGCAGTTTTTGTAAAGTGAGATTTGTGTTAATTCATATATAGAGCAAACAAACATTATATATGAACACTTTTAAAGAATAATTTCTACATTTCAATTATATCACTGGACCATTTGAAATCTCTTCATTATTGTTTTCCATGTTTTTGTGGTCTATAAAGAAGACTGACGCCCACTAGATATATCAGAACTCTTCGTGAGTTATCTCTCTTCACACAGTTTGACCGTTAAATTATGATTAATAGAGTGTTACAACTATTACTGTACCAATGGCATAGTTGTATCTGTGAACAAAAATCATAGTTGCTTGTTGTTCAACAAGTTTTAATTCGACCGAGTTGTGTATATATGTGCAAAGCGAGACTGTGTAATTAATAATGTTGGTCTAGTACAAAGTGGACAGCATAGTCATCACATCCAACTGAATTTGTTCTCGCCATGATATAGCTGCAAACATTTCTCCTCTGTCGGTAAGCAACACTCACTCACTCACTCACTCACTCACTCACTCACTCATGAGAACGAATAGTAATTGCTTATTACAGCCATTGATGTCATCCAATCAGAACAAAATGAAGTGGATGTGTTTCATAGGAGGTCAATATTTGAAATCTAAACCACAGATGAAGGACACAGGAGGACGTACGAATACCTTGCATAATCATTTTGCCGAATGAGCTAAAATATTGATTAATATGAAATATAAGCGCTGTTACATTTCACCAACTTTCGAAGTGATGACTTCAATTTGGTCATTAGGAACCACTGGTCCAGTAGCTTCCTCTTGTTAGCAACAACCATCTATCAAGGGCATCCTGATACCACAACACTGTACACCCATAACGACGACTCTTTTTTATTGAAGTCAGGATATTGATCGATGTTTTTACTATTTTACTATTTAATTTCAGAACTGTTTGTAGTGCGTTTTCTTCTTCTTTTTTTTAAACATTTTTATTATGTAACAATTTTGTTTGCGAAAAAATGAGATTCGAGATAATACAACATAGGAAAATGTATAATTTACATATGGATACCTTTGTTTTCTAGATACAATTTCTACATTTCCATAAAATCACTGGACCATTTGAAATCACTCCATTATTCTTTTTCCGTGTTTTAGTAGAATTAAGAAGACAGGCGCACAATTAAATATATTAGAACGACAACATATTTTATCAACAGAGAAATACTCTACCTCACAATTTTTATGTTGTTCACAGGCTAGACTAGGCTGTTTCAACAGTGCAGCATGTGATGCTTTTAGCTTTAAATCAACAACGTAGTGATTTCTCGTGGCTTTTAAAGACTTTTGGAATTATATGCATTCAGTACACACATCTTCCTCGCATTCCATGCACCATCTCACAGATGTGTTAATTACATTACGACCTTGGTGGGGGTCACAAATCGTAGCTGTTGCCATGGTATATTTTATAATAATAAAATAAAAGTTTAGTTTGGATGCAACTGTCATTATATTTTCTCTAACACACATTTAGAAAATCAGAAATTAATAGCTAAATCTAAATATGAAGTTCGTTTCTGGAAGTTTCTATTACATTGTGAGAAAATAGGCTATGTAGAGGATGTAGTCGCTTACCAGTGATGCTATGCCTTGAAGGGAAATCGAAGAAAAAAAAAGATTGATGTCTCGCCAGCCCTTGCAAATTGTCTATTTTAAATAATATCCGAAAATAATTTAAATCAAAGGACCATGAAACTAAAGTTAGGGTAAAGTGGCATATGCAGTAATATGTACATGTACCTTCCATCAACAATGTAGAGACACAGCATGGTGAGCCTATGCGGTATTTATTATGGAGAAACTAATCTAATTACAACAACTTGATTTTGTTAACATATAATTAAGAGTCATAGCTCTGAAACTATAAACGTCAAATACCTCTAATTCTACATATTGAAGACGCTTGCATTATATTAATTGCCGCTTCTTAAAGCGTTTCACCGACTCCGCATATAGGGCTTGAACAAACCATGTCTTCTGCAGATGAAGACGTTCTTGATCAGAATGAATGAAATGAATCTGTAGATTTAAAACGAAGTCGAAATGATGATACGGATGTTCCAAACAATGAAGACAAAATACATGCAGAAGTACAAAGAATCATCATTCTTCATATCCCTGTTTAACTTCGTCAAAAAAGGGAGAACACTTGATCAACTGTACGGTCTGCAATGCGGACTTTTGTTGCAGTCGTGCTGGAAAGAATTACAACAAAATGTATTGCTTTCGCCATGTTCAATGTAAACAACACATTTAATCCAAGTCACACTTTGATTTCGAAAAGCCTTTGTGACAAAAACAGAAACAATTATGTGACAACCGATAACAACATTGAATCTATCATCGTCAAGTGCCAACCTTTTCTCAAAGTATTTCAAAGCTATGTTTTCTGATTCCAAAATAGCCTCTGGTGAAAAAAATGTTTGAACTTAATCTATTTTTTTGCAAAGATTATGTTCCTTCAGAATTAGGGGAACTGTCCCAATTCTTTACATAGTAACTCTAAGGTTTGAATGATTTTTAGTTTTCTGTGTATTTTTTTTGTAGATCGTTGTTTGTCCGTTTATCCATTTTGTTTTTGGTCATTGTGTTGCATGTCCTTCTTCGATTTACGAATTCTGACTACCCCTTTCGTAATTACTGTATATATGTATAATGTATATCGCAATACTTTTATTTGTATCAACAAACCAATGTGTGTCAGCCAGATGTATACATGCAAGAAATGCGAAGAAAATAAAAAGCAGAACAATAATTTGCGGATACTTTTCAAATTCTCATTAGGATATTTAATGATAATCGTAATTCACGCACTATATGAGAGTAAAGGTTTGTTACTAGTATTAATGAACGAGTTACGCAATAGCTATTATGACAACGTTATACTTCCGGTTAGTGGTCTCGCACAGGTTATCTGAGAAATGCTAGAAAATTACCTGAAACTTATAAATATTGTCAAAATGTTTTGGGAGTGTGTTCGTGTGCTAAACTATTTATGTCTTGCAATAATTCGGTCTTTAGTTTTTCAAAATGGCACACATAAACGAAAAGAAGAAGCACCTTTTACCGAAGTCAATGATAGCGATATCGTCTTATGATAATATAACTAAATTTTAATGTATATGCCTTGGATGGTGAGACACAACATACGAAAAAGCAGTGAAGACGGTGCACCCTTCATGGTCATATGTTATGCCCTGTAGTGTGCTTCATTTACAAGCTCACGTTATTTAAGATGTATCTATCTGTCAGTCATGATTAATTTCATTGAGATTGTTGTACAGTTCTCTAAAGTAATAAATTAGACAATAGTCTCAACGTCTGTTGCGAAGAAGCGTTAATCAAATTATAGAAGAATTTCCGTTATGTTACCCACTTTTAGGGTGAAAATTTGGAATTTTGGAATTCATATTTATTATTAACCTGCTGCTTTCCTCCATTAAAGGTGGCATTTTCTATTTGCGATCAGCTCAAGCATCAAAAGTCTGTAGGATATATTTGGTTTTACGCATTGTTTTCCTATCAAAGATTATTTATCCTGAGGTTTTCTGATCTATGGTTGTAAAGTCGAAAACACTTACCATTGTCTTTCCTGGGGAGAGGTGGATTAAAAAAATAACAAGTCACCATTTTTGATTGTACATATCAGAGTATCAGAGCTAAGTAATATGTGTAATACGTTCACAGAGACATTCCCCAGAGTCGCAAGGTAGTGCATTCCAATCAAAATTGTCACTGTACTTAATAGCGATCGACCATGGTTTAATAGCGAACTCAGAAGAGAAATTAAAAAACGAGACCGTATTCGTATGACAGTAAAAACATATAACAAACAATCAGATATCGACAAATACAAGAAACAGAGTAATAAAGTTAATAACTTAAAAAAGATTGCAAAAGAACATTTTTAACAAAATTTAGACAATATAATCTTAGAAAATATATCAAATCCAAAACTTACTGGAAAATAATGAAGATATTAATTAAATCGAATAAAGGATGTAGTAATATACCCCCTCTCCAAAATATAATTCAGGATGAAGGACTAGAGGAGATAGTTTACGGAGACGACGAGAAGTGTGAATTACTAAATAAATATTTTAGTTTTATATCTTCATTGGAAGATGCGAACATTCCTCTTCCAGATATTAAACTTAAGACCGATAATTTTCTACGAGATATAGTAATAACCACAGAGGAGATTGTTGATATTATTAAAATAATAAATCCTAATAAGGCATCGGGGCCAGAAATAATTAGTCACAAAATGTTTAAAAATCTGTCCTGAAAAAATAGCAGCCCCTCTTCAAATAATTCTTAATAAATCTATTCTACAATGTAAATATCCATCCAGCTGGCAGATTGCACATGTGATTGCTATTTTTATAAAAGGTGACAAATCATTACCGTCTAATTATAGACCTATATCTCTCATAAGTTGTGTTGGAAAAATAATGGAACGAGTTATCTACAAATATGTATTTAACCATCTACAATGAAACAAGTTAATTTATGAATATCAATCTGGTTTTCTCCCAAAATATTCCACAGTACACCAACTAATAAAAATGTATAACTGCATCTTAAATTCACTAGATAAAACGGAAATTAGCTGTTTTCTATTCTGTGATTTTTCTATAGCATTTGACAAAGATTGGCACAAAGGGTTGATACATAAAATTAAATCATACGGTGTGGATATTAATTTATTAAATTGGTTTTCTAGTGACCTGCAAGATCGACAACAGAGTGTATTAATAAACAATTCCTCTTCTTCACTTTGCAATGTTTCAGCTGGTGTAACCCAAGATCAGTACACGGTCCTGTATTATTTATTATGTATATCAAAGATATCGCTAAGAAGTTAATCTCTCTTACCCGACTTTTCGCAGATGACACTTCCTTCAGCTATTGAAACCGTGATGAATTACAGATAACAATTGTGATTGATCACGATTTGGAAGAGCTGGATGAATGGTCAAAGAAATGGTTGATGACTTTTAACTCTGATAAAACAGAAATTATGCTATTTTCAAATACGAATATTCCAGAATTCAATTTTACATTTAATGGAAGAATTATTCCTATTACAAATTCTCACAAACATTTGGGAGTTACATTTAGCAGCGATGCTAAATGGAATATACATGTTGAAAATATATTGTTAAGTATTTGCAAACACCTGAATGTTCTTCGAAAGTTAAAATATAATCTTTCTCGGAAAAATCTAGAGAAATTATATTTAGTTTATATCAGACCAATTTTTGAATATGCTTGTGAAGTATGGGATAATTGTGAGCGAACACGATATAAGATCTCAGGTAACATTCGAATAACAAATGTACAGAGTTGTAACGCATTGATATTTTTATGATTGAAAATAAAATTGGATACATGATGGAAAGCTGAGGATCCCATCCCCGCCACATTGTTGTGCTTGTCCCAAACAAGGGCCCGGATTTCAAAGTCGTGATCTGTTTTACGTCAAGGGAGTGAAGGTGAAGGTGATTATTCGCTTTGCTGAAATTGGTGAAATTGTTAACCATCACATATTATTACTCAATCTTTTTTTTTCTATGTAGGGTTTTGAATATCATTGTATTTCCTTTTTATATATTTTCTTTTGACCATTTGACCATTGTAAAACAATCACTGGTGATACATTTGATGGCTTGCAACTCTTTTAAATATTGACTTAAATGTCCGATAATCAAAACAGAGACTATATCAAAATTATGTCCCTCTGTGTAAATTATTTATGTAGAGAAATTACTTTTTTTTAAATATGGACGTAAATACTACAACTTACATAGACGGGATGGATGAAACAAGATTCCTTCGCCCCACTTTATAATTCATCCGCAAGAGAAACACAATCTCATTGTGAATACCAATAACATATATGAAAGGAATACATTGATTCCACATAAAGCACTCGTTTACAAATGAGAAAAGTTTGAAGGTACCAAAGGGGTAATCAGAAGGCATACATCTAAGACGGACAGACAATGCAATGGCAAAAATGGAAAAATAAGAAAAAATGACAAACAATGACGTACAAAACACTACATCGACAATTAAAGATCAACCAACACGAACCCCACCAATTATCAGGAGTGATTTCAGGTGCTCAGGAAGGGTTAGCAGTTCATGCTGCACATTTGACTCTCGCGGGTAATATCATTTCCATGATATTGTATATAAAAACGGTTTGCTCAAGGCAGTTTGAGAAATGCACAAAGATCAACATAAATATTCACATTTTCTTCATTCTTATAAATAAATATAACAATCAACATACCAAGAAAGAGAAAAATCGATGTATAGTTTCAAATGAAGTGCACGTGTACGTTCAAATTAATAATGTAAATTACCCACCTCCATTCTTGTACATAACTGGGATATTTTGTGTGTTCGATCAACTTTTCGTCAACGTCCTACTTCAATCGTCCTAACCGCATCGGTGGGACAATGGCTAGCTTATTCGCCAATAATTCGGTAAATCGTGGGTTCGACCCCGGTCGGGTCAAACTAAGGACTAACACATTGATAGTTGTTGCTTCTGCACTAAGCATACATCATCAAGGAAAAAGAACCAAGACAGGTTGGCTGTAATAAAGGATAACGTGTCCGAGTGGAGTGATATATCTACACGCGGACTGTTGTGTCAGTGGGCTAGCACTATATACAAATTCACCTAAAGGGACTTCATTACCATCTCATTGAAAGTAACTTGTTCACGTCATAACTTAGCTGGCAAACTTGCTCACTTGGCGTCAAGCAACAATCATTCACTCGCTGACTCTATAGTTCTAATTTCAGATAATAACAATTGAGCATTATTTTGCAACAAGTTAAAATTTGATGTTGTTGTTGAATTTTGCAACAGATGCGTTCCTATTTTGAGTCCGCAATAATATTTGTTCTACAAAAATTAATAGCCATTTAGACGAAAAATAATTTTGAAAAAAGCTCATACTTGCCATATCTGTTTAGTTAAGACTATTATGGGTCTGTAAAAGTTCCATTATGAAATGATTAACCATAACAGCTTTAAAACTAGAGGACGAAAATGGATTCGATCTAATTATTCAGGTATGAAATAAATAGTTTATCAAAACAATTACAAAATAATCATAGTCGTAAACAAAATCTGGATCTAAAGTAACTTTTATTAATCGA
Organism: Bathymodiolus brooksi; assembly: GCA_963680875.1. NCBI lineage: Eukaryota > Metazoa > Mollusca > Bivalvia > Mytilida > Modiolidae > Bathymodiolus > Bathymodiolus brooksi. The sequence goes on along the minus strand of OY804582.1, from coordinate 94,006,091 downwards.
TATTATATTCCTGATAAATATCCTACCAGATATTAGCATTATTTATACTGTAAACAGTACATGTACTGATCATATACAGTTGTACGTATACACCTTTGCTATATACGTCTACAAGAAGCATAAAGTCACCTGGTACTATATGTCTTATGTAGAGCAAAAGCACAACAGACACTGTTTGAAGAGAGAAACCAAAATGGAAATTTAAGCAAAATTCAAAACCATGTTGCCTTCTTGTGTAGAAATTGAAGAATGTTTGTGAATACACGACATGGCAGTAGGGGTGGGTTAGGGTTATTGTGTTTATCGCCACTTTCAACAATACTTCAGCTATTTCGTAGAGAAAACCGGGGAAATCCACCGACCTGCCCTAAATCACTACAAACGTTATCAAATAACGTTGGATCGAGTACACCCCGCCTGAGCGGGATTCTAACTTTCAACGTTGTTGGTCACATGCACCGATTGCATAGGTAGTTATAAAATCCAGCTACCATACGGTCATGATCACGACATCCCCAACATGACAGTATAACACGTTATACGTAGATTATCTACATAGAGAGTTAACCTACTTTAATCTTACAACTGTAAAATTAAATCTATCCACGATTTATTTATACGTTTATTATTATGAAATGGACACTACTTACCATATCGTGTTTTAAAAACAATCATGCAAAATAACACTCCATCGGTTATTACACCTCTGCTGTTGGACTATTTAACTCCGAGGAGGTCATCCGCCCAGTAGTCAGTGCTTCAGCTTCGGTACTGACATTGCTCATGAGATATAGTTATGTTATCAAGTTCTTAAGATGAAATTAAGCTAAAATAAGGTTAATCTACCTCGATAATAGATAACTGTAGCCGATGCTTGTTATCATGTTGAGATGCTTTGATATACTTATTCCCAGACATTTAAATCATTTGGCACTCCAATCATTTGACGATCAGTGTACCCGATGAAGGTTATTTAAGATACGCCTAGTGCATACCAAATTAGATTTATTCTTGTTTATTACCAATTGCTTCAGACAAATACACCAAAAAATTGAAACAGTTTTATTTTAAGTCGGGCATATCTAAGCAATAAACATAAGTTCTAATGGGATTTTTACACAGCAACAGATCAGAATACAAATGTATCAAGAAAATGATTCACTCTTCCTGATATACTGTATATATTGTACGTGTGTCTACGTGTATAACTGGTCTTGATTGGAATGTGTTATGATGCATTTATATGTTGCATCCTCTATATACCATTACAATCCATGGTGTAATTGAGATTTAGATTCTTGTTTCCGTGGAATTACAAAATAGATGTACATGTATGTATGGTCTGAAATATGGATTTCAAATTTAGTGCGCACGACGCGTTTTTTGGAACAACTTTATCAGATACGTTCGATACCAAAATGCTTGAACACCATATTGTATTAATTATTTCTTTATTAAACACCCTTTACCTTAATTTACTAAGGAAAATTAATTGTTTTTTAAGCGTTTTTTTAATTATAATCAATAGAAAACGAAAGTAGAAATTGGTGCTTAGCCAGTTTTATATATATATATATATATATCTTAAAATATCTTGATGGTATATTATTATTATAAATAGATAATTTGGTACTTTAGAATATGGACAAGCTGTAAATAAACAAGAAAGTGGTCATGTACATCATTAGAAACTGTTAAGCAATAACATATATCTCTATTGAATATATAGCTGTATTGAAAATATAGATATTTCTATTGAAATATAGATACATTAATTGAATTTTAAATATCTGCATACAAATATAGACACATGTGATTGAAAATTTGTTGACTTTTTTACATTTTAAGATCAAATAAGTGAATCATAGCAATATTCTCAAAAGCGATGAGTTAGGTCGTTGGATCTAACAGCTCGTACAAGCCTATCACCAATACGCGTGGGTTCACGCCCAACTTTTTAAATTACAAAAAAGGGTGCACTCGACTCGCAGCCGCAAGTGATAAAGTTTATCAGTTGCTTGCCCAGGGTCGGCTGTTCTCTCCGGGTACTTCGGCTTCCTTCACCACTAAATTGGTTGTCATGGTATAGCTAAAATATTGCTGAAAGTGGCGTTAAACACCAAAAATTCAAATTCAAATTCCTAAATATGATGTGTGTCTACATTATGTACAAACTAATTGTGAGGAAAACGCAACATTAAGTCACCTGAGATAACACCAAGCATAATGCTAGATGTAAATATATCTGATATCTAATTTTAATTCGATTGAATTGTATTATGTTTAACATCACATTAGTAATTTGTTGATACATTAACATTTGAGATCAAATATCGAGGAAACATACTAATATTTTGCTTTATTTAAGCACATCTGATAAGAATTTTGACAAACGTAATAATTTCCCTATCTGGCAATCGTGTCATATTAAATTTCAATTAGGATAATTGTCAAGAGCATTTTATACGTTTCCGATCCTACTTAAGCACTGAGTGGCTGAACAGGTGATAGACTATGCTTAAATCTGGTTCCGATACTCCATATATTTTGTTTGTTTGTCAGTCAATATGTCATGGTTCCCTGTTACCACTGTCTTATTCGTAACTAAGGTGACGGATCAATTCTTCAAGAAATAATCTGATGATTATGTAAGTATAAATCAAAACTTTAAAAGTGCAATCACTTTGTGTTCAGTGTCATATAGTGTTAATGTTTTCTATGTAAGACATGATTTACGTGTACTCAATAAGATTCCAAGATCATTGTCAAATATTTTGCATTAATTTATAAAGGGAAACGAAAGTAAAAAATTTAAAGCATGTTTTAAAATTATTTAATGTACATAATAAGCTTTCATTTACCAATTTATTGCATCTTTACTGTTATTTTATCATAAATTGGAATTTTTGTTTTTTTTGTAAAAGAGATGAACAAGCTGTCTACAAACAAGGATGTGTTCATGCAAAGCCTAGCGCACACCACGTGTGTCATAATACATACACCACCTTTGTTGTCATAAACAATATGTGCAAATCTGATTTAAAAAGAAAATCAGCATCTCTTCTATGATCTGTTCAAGCAAATGTATTACAATGCAATCAGACAGAGATATTCTGAAATTCTATGGCAAGCCATTGGAGATGTTAATAAAGATATTACTGTTAGAAATATTAAATATCTCTGTTGATGTAATTGATGCATAAATCTCTATTTAAAAACATATAGTTTACTTGAATTACAGTTACTTACAAAAATATCTGATATATGTACATTTATAATAACAATATATTTACATCTATAATAAAAATATATGTACATCTATAATAAAGATACATGTACATATATAATAAAGAAATATGTACATATATAATAAAGATATATGTATATTTATGCTAAAGATATATGAACATCTATGATAAAGATATATGTACATTTGTAATAAAGATATATCTACATATATAATAAAGATATATATATATCTATAATAAAGATATATGTACATATATAATAAAGAAATATGTACATATATAATAAAAATATATGTACATTTATACTAAAGATATATATACATCTATGATAAAGATATATGTACATCTATTATAAAGATATATCTACATATATAATAAAGATATATATACATCTAGAATAAAGATATATGTACATCTCTAATAAAGATATATGTACATTTATGATAAAGATATATGTACATCTCTAATAAAGATACATGTACATCTATAATAAAGATATATGTACATCTATAATAAAGAGATATGTACATCTATTATAAATATATATGTACATCTATAGTAAAGATATATGTACATCTATAATAAATATATATGTACATCTATTTTGAAGATATATGTACATCTATTTTGAAGATATATGTACATCATTAACAAGATATATGTATATCTATAGCTATGATAAAGATATATGTATATCTATAATGAAGATATATGTACATCTGTAATACAGATATATGTGCATCTATAATAAAGAGATATGTACATCTATAATAAAGATATATGTACATCTACAATAAATATATATGTACATATATGAACTATCACTTTCTATATTTAGTTAAATTCTAATGAAAATTAAGTAAATAAAGGTAATAACAAAATTACCGAACTCCGAACAATCTTACAAAGGGAAAGTCAAAACTCATAATTATATAAACAGACAAAATCAGTCAACAACCGGAAAACTGTGAAAACCGTAATGACCCTGACTTGGTACAGGCATTTCTAAAGAAATGGTGGGTTGAATCAGATTTTAAGGCGCCAAACCTCCCGCTCTCATTACGGTTCAAAGGTTCCGGCTGTCACTGTAACAGTATTTAAATACAGGAACAAAATAGGTAAAATAGTTGTCAAAGCAGTACCATATTCGGTGACGTAAATGTCAAAAATACTTTTACGTCACACATTGACAAAAAAATTCTTGACATTTGTGACTTCTTTATCTTTATATATTTTCACTATATGAAAATGCATCGCTTATAATTTTTTCTGCAGAGACGGAATATATTTCGACAAGATATTGGTATCGGAATATAAATTTTTTAAGAGATCGAATAAGGCGAATCTTTTTATAGCCCTGGTCCAGTAGCCTGTTTCTCAGATGAAGATGACGTTTCAGGAAATCAGAATAATTGCTACTGGCCCTTGCATAGCGAATCAATTGCGAGATGTAAACACCATATGCAGGAGAAGCTGGTATATTGCTGCACATGTTTGGAAAATTTATGATTTTAAAATTGAAGTCGTCCCGCTTATCATAAATTTTAGTACTGAGTTGACCACTGTCGTCAAATTCGAGGTATAAGTCCAAAAATGATGCGGACGAAGCTGTATCGGTGGTCTCTTTAACTTCCAGCTCTGGAGGATATATCAATGGAAGAAATTCTGCAAATCTAGAATTATTGATAGATAAAACGTCATCAATATACCTGTATGTGAAATTAAAGGCTCTAGCCTCATGAATCTTCTTATCTTTTACAAGCTTTTGAAGAAACTCCGACTCATATGAGTATAAAAATAAATCGGCTAGAAGAGGGGCACAATTCGTACCCATTGGTATGCCGACGACCTGCTGAAACAGTGTCCCTCCAAAGGAAACAAATATGTTATCGATGAGGAACTCCAGCATACTGATCACTTGTTCCTCGGAGTAGCATGTTTTACCTTTATGAATTTTGTTTGAAAAATATGTGGAATTGTAGCCTAACACAACAAATTTGGAGCCATAGTTTCTATGACTAAAAGCTTTATGAATTGTTTCTTTTAAGCGGGTTTTTAATTTGTCATGCGGTAGGGTGGTATACAGAGTTGCAAAATCAAATGTTTTGATGGAGGATACCTGAGAGAAAGATCTTGATTTCAGGTTATCCAAAAGATCTTTAGAGTTTTTCAAAATCCACATGTGATTTATGCCACTACGCGAGTAAACAGTTTCACAATATTTCTGTTGTCCCTCTTTTACTGCAGACAGAATCTTTGTCAGGTGAATAGACAATTCTTTCGTCGAACAAGTTGATGATCCCGCTATGTACCTTTCTTTGTATGGTGTCTAATGGAGTTTAGGTATCCAATATAAATAGGGTAAATCCTCAGACTCTTTACCAGAGGGAATGTTTAAAGAGGTCATGAATGATCTGTGGTTAGCTAGGATTTCATCTTTGTCGAACGAAGTTGGTTTGTATGTGATATTACTAAAACATATTGATCTAAGAAGAAAGATTGAAATAAAAAAAAAGCAAATTCAATAAGAAATGAAATAATATAGTTGTTGTAATTTTTTTTTATTAGTGAAAATGAAGTAAAAATATTGATTGAAGAAGAAAGATTGAAATCAAGAAATTTTAGTGAAAAATGAAATAATATAGTTGTTGTAAATTAAAGTAATATGAAAGGAAAATATCGTGTAATTTTTGGATTAAATATTTTCACTTAATATGTCACTTGATTTTAACTGATGCTATGCACATTAACAGTCCGCTCAAGACCAGATTTTAAGAGCAAATCGCAAAATATTTGACAGCAGATAATGCTGTCTTCCCGGACAGTAATGCAAATGATATGCGCGTGACCCAAGATTTGAACTCTTTCGGGGAGATTGAAATAAAAATATATTCCGTGTGTACCACATAAGAATAATTGCAAAACAAAATGAAAAAATGGTTCACACGACATGAAACAGACAGATTCCTCAATAATCATTGTCTGGAATGTGTGCGTGCTTACCTCAGCATCCATGATTGTTTATCTTTTCACGAGGTCATATCGACAATAATCGGAACGAAACAACCGAAAGTTAATCAGTCTCCACAATGCAATGGCGAGGACGATAAGCATGCACATGGATTTGCATATTTATAGTTGTTGGGAACATATTTCGATTTGAAACATGTATGAATAGCTTAGTAAAGGTACGCCGTATTCTAAATTGAATTGTCATGGACACATTTTCTTCACCCAAAACTGGTGTAATAATACTTTAATTAATTAATAATAATTAGTGAAATATCACATGCTATATTTAGTTAAAATCTATTGAAAATGAAGTTAAATATTTTGACTTAAGAAGAAAAAATGAAATAAAGAAAATGGCAAATTTAATGAGAAATGAAATAATATATTTGTTTTAATTTGATTTAAAAAAAGTAATTAATAATTAAAATATCATATGATATATTTAAATAAAATGTTCAGACACTGTTCAGACTTTTCAGACTATGTTCAGAATTTTCACTCAATGTTCAGAATGTTCAGAATCTGTTCAGATGCTGTTCAGAATATTCAGACAATGTTCAGTCAATGTTCAGAATGTTCAGAATCTGTTTAGAATTTTCAGTCAATGTTCAGAATGTTCAGAATCTGTTCAGAATTTTCAGTCAATGTTCAGAATGTTCAGAATTTGTTCAGACTTTCTCAGAATTTCAAGCACAAAAACTGGTCTTCTCAGAATTTCTTGACTTTGTAGTATAATAAAGATATATGTACATCTATAATACATATATATATATACATCTATAATAAAGATATATATATATATATATATATATATACGTCTGAAAATTAAACCAAACAGTGTTAGAATTAGATTTTAGAGCTGTCAAATTTTTGTTCTTCCTTCGACGGGATTTGAACCCACACCATTGTTACACTGCAGCACCATTCGCTTAGCCTTACGTCCAGCGCCCTAGACCACTCGACTACATCCACTACTATATATATATATAAAAGAAATTATTATAAAAAGAACAAAACGGATTTTTCACAACATTCTTGTACTAACGTTTTCACTGCTGTTGCAGATCTTCAGGTACAATGTTTATAAGTGTATATATATGACGTTAACAATAGTGTGACGTTAACAATATAAAGGGAGACTATGATGTTACGTATTCGCGGTAAAATATATTACCTATAAAATTAATGAACATCTTTAAAGTTGTTATAAGATTAATAAAAATCTTTAAAGTCATTGTAAGATTAACGAAAATCTTTAAAGTCATTTATCATTTAACGAAGGTTTAAGAATATTAATTAATAAAGTTTCTTTTCTTCTTCTTAAAAAATCACCCTCTGTATTAACTTTATACAGCGGGAATATTTTGAAATGTCCTCCAGAACAATCATGGAAATGTTCATTAGCTCTTATTATAGTAAGGTCCTGGTGCCTTGTTTGTTGTCTGTGAACAGTCATTCGAGTCCGCAATTCAGTTTTGGTTTCACCTACATAGAATTCTCCACAATTAGAGCAAATAATTGCGTATACAAGATTCTTAGTTTTGCATGATATATCTTGCATAACTGTAAAAGTCCGTCCATTCTTAAATGTAAACGAGGTTCCTTCTATTAAGCTAGGACATGTCATACATCTCTTGTCGGTACATTTCTTAACAGATGGTGATGATTCATGAAAATCAAATTTTGATGATGACAAGAAGCCTTTCAGATTTTTCGGCTGCCTTTTGCTTTTTATAATCTTCTTTTTTTGCAATACATTTTTCATACGTTCGCTACTGTTTAAGTTATATTCAATTTGTTTCATAAAATGGAAAATATTGTAATCCCTTGGATTATAAGTAGTTACAAACGGAATTATATTATTTTGATTTGAGGTTACATGTACTTGTTCCCGCAGTTCCGTATGTATCGGTCCTTTTTCCAACGCTTTCTGTATACCATGTTCAACTATTTCCTCCGGATATTGTTGATTTTTCAAATACAATCTAAGTTCTCGTAGTCGCGTATCTCTCAACTCCTCTGTGTTTGTGATCGTTATAATTCTCGAAGCCAAATTAAACGGAATGTTTATTTTAATATGTTTCGGGTGACTGGATCTGAAATTAAGATACATATGGGTGTCAGTATCTTTCGAGAAAATGTCCGTTATTATGTTGTTATTTGTTGATATACGAATTAAAACGTCTAAAAACGGCATTTCTATTTTGCTTCTGTTTATGGTGAAACGAATTTGGTCATTTAAAGAATTAAGTTCGGTATGAAAAATTTCAACGGGAATGTCAGAGTTCCATATAATAAAACAATCGTCAAGAAAACGCTTCCAGTTTTGTCGTACATACGATGCAAATTCTTGTCCGTAGCTATTCAAAAGTTGTTCGTATAAAATATGTTCAAGGTATCCAAGAACAAGAGTAGCGTAAGTTGGCGCCATTTTAGTTCCCATTGCGGTTCCTCTTTTCTGTCGGTAAAACTTACCGTCAAAATAGAAAACATTTCTTTCAAGAATAATTTTCACGGTTTCAAGAATAAAATCTTTAGAAAAGCGATCTTGTACAATGTTTCGTTTATTTTCCAACCAAAATGTTATTGCAGAAATTCCCAAATCGTGCGGAATATTTGTATAAAGACTTACAACATCAAAACTGACGAGTTCAGAATTTGGATTTACGGTCGTCGGCAAATGATTTAAAAATTCTAGATCGTCCCTTATAAAACTAGGTACTTCACAACATAGTGGTTTAAGTATAATGTCTATAAAATGGCTTAATCGTTGAGTGACGCAATTGGGTCCGCCAACAATAGGACGAAATTTTAAATCATCCGGATTTATAATTTTGATACATTCTGTGTGTTGTTCCAGTATTGCGTTTGAGATTACTTCACTTTTATGCACTTTTGGCAATCCAAATAAATAGCTTTCTGTAAATGTAAAATTTGTAATATAATCAATTTCTTCTTTATGTAATTCACCTTCATGTTCATGTAACAATTTAGTTATCATTTTATATGTCTTCTGATCTGCCTTTTTATCCGTTTCTTCATAATACATTCTATCTTTCAACATGTCAAAAATTTTGTCTCTGTAATATTCTCGATCTAAAATTACAACAGCATTACCTTTATCTGCCTCTTTTATCACGATCGATTTATCTGATTTTAATCTAAATAAATATCAATTATAATTAAATCAATGCAAGATTTATGGAAAAATGAATGCCAAAAAGAAGAATTAAAATCTGTTGAAATCGGGAAACGTAAACAGTCCTGGCTTGAAAGATATGAAGAGGAATATGATAGCAGAAACATATTTAGAAAAGAAGAAAACACACTGGTTGAATACAATAATCGCGGATATAATTATAATCAAAATACAAGGAGAAGGAAAAACAAAGCAAAAATAAATGAAAATTACATAGAACCAGAAAATCACAGCGCATCTAACAGATTTACGCGTCGCCAAAATAATTCACAGTTGCAATCGCAAAATAAAAATTACTGGCGACAAGATGGGTTTAATCAAATTAACCGAGAATTGAAGTCGAAAAATAAATATTCGGTCAACCAGACACGTACGAGACAGCAGAACGTGGTTCATCGAAACGGAACAACATACATTGGAAAAAACTTCCCGAATAATTTTTTAGAGCAGCGCGTGAGCGACAAGGCGGGTGGGACACCACAGAACAACATACAGAATGCGAATCAAGAACACCCCAAGCAATCCCAAGACGGAAGAAACGTTGGTGAAAGAAATTTAAATGAAGCTAGAAATAATATCAACAAACATCGTCCTACAACAATGCATAACCACGACGGTGGTGTAGTGGTTAGTGTGCTCGTCTCGAGTGCGGTAGATCGTGGTTTCGAGCCCTGATTGGGTCAAACCAGACTATACAATTGGTATTTCTTGCTTCTCCGCTAAACACGCAGCATTAAGGAGAAAGAGCAAAGACTGGTTGGCTCGAAATCAGAATAATGTGTCCGAGTGGGGCGACGTGTCTACACGCGAACTGTTGTTTTAGTGGGCTAGCACTATATAAATCCCACTCAGCGTGTTGGTCTAGCACAAAGCGGACCTCATCATCATCTCATGGAAAAGTAACTTGTTCTCGCCATGATTTAGCTGAACATTTGCTGAATTGGCATTAAACAACAATCACTCACTCAATCACTAAAAAATGATGACCTTATTTATACCGACACCGATTCGCTCCTTAGACACACACTGCAAAGGAAACAACATATATCGTTTATTCCATAAAGCATTTGTTTCTAAGACAAACTATCGATGAAACAAACTATTGTCTGGTATGTTTCATTAAGCTTAAATCAAATAATTAAATGATTATAACATAACTGATGTCAATAAATAACTTAGATATTATTATTGAACAAAACAAACGTGATGAAGATTAAATAAATATATAAAGAATTGAATAATAAATATTACCTATATATCAATAAAATATGATATGGTATATTACGAAATTCAAATCAATCTTGACACGTTAACTTATTCTGCTACACTTTCTGATATTGATACTTTATTCCATTTGTCAAAATTGATTTGAAATGGTAAGTCTAAGAGCCTCCACGAGAAATGTTGATGGGTGGAACAAGACTGCATTGGGCTCCATGAACAGGGAATTCTAAAAACAGTTAAAAATGCACAAGCATAATAAAAAATAAAAATAAAAGGTCTATGGCTAACGATATGGAGCTCTTTAGAGATTCACAGGCTCTCCGGGACCCGGACCAATGTACCGACTGAACACACCTCTCATAGGCCCTGGTAAGTCCTTGTATATTCCTACAATTTTGTAATATTCCATGCCATATAACCATATAACCATATGAAGTACTTAAAAAAATTACCAATTGTATGTCCACAATGTGGTATTGAAATTACATTACTGAGTTCATGCAACAAGGTCCCCAGTAGATCAACAAACCCCCTAGATTTACCCAAGTCAAAAGTTATATGTACATGTTTATAATTATTAATCATCGTTATGAAAAGTAGTTTCAGCACATACATCTGAAAATTTATCATTTATAAAGTTTATTGATAAAGAACAAATAATTGTTTTTCTATTATATATAACACCAAAAATAAATGTAACACGATTCAGTATTGTGGCGTTTGCATCATAAATATCAATATCACCAATCTCCTCCACCTTTAGATACTTTATACATTTGCCCACTCTCATTTCTACGCAACCCCCCTTTTCTATTTCCGCCTCCAACAGTGGATAACTCTTGACGACACCAAGCCGCACCTGTCACTAACTGTATCAACAAACAAACAAAAACCTATTATATAATTAATTGAATAACTAAATTTCTTAGGTTGAAAATTTAATATTTTATTATATTCTCACCACATATAAACATATTATAAAATTCACAAAGGACACGTAAAACAACAAAACAATTACAATGTATGCACCAATCTAAAAAGATTTATGAGAGACTTTTAAGACATGATATATACATGTTTATATAACTAATGTTAATTTATTCATAAAAATGTAAGAGATTTTGTTCAGTTAAAAACTAAAATAGCTAGTGATATAAAATACTGTTTCTTCTTAATAATATTACCTAATTATAACATTACATTTATGAAGACGCCACGATATAACTGAAATATTGTTGAAAGTGGCGTTAAACACCATTATCCTCCTCCCATTTATGGAGAATACCTAGTCTTGATTTTAATAAATTATCTAATTGCAAACGATAATGATCAACAAGTACTAATAATTGTTGTGAAGTCCAAAACGACTCCAAAGTCTTATATTTCAATTTCAGCAACTTTGAAAGAAAAGTAAGCAAGATATCGAATTTGAAAATTTTGTGACAGAGTAATAACTGTTATTCCTAGCTTCGCTTGGGGTGGGGGGTGGGGTGGGGGTGATGTGCTTACGGACACAAAAAAAAAGAAAAAAAGAGACCACGTAGACATCTGAACGCTTGAACTATTTTTTTCGACATGCAATCAATACAAAGACAGTGTTGTTTGCTTGCTTGGTGATGTTTAGTGCTTCTTTTTTCAACAATATTTCAGTTATATCGAGGCGGTCAGCTTTATTGGTGGAGGAAACCGGAGGATTCGGAAAAAACCACCGACCTCTCGCAAGTCACTGACAATTTTATCACATAATGTTGTAAATCTCGCCATGTTCGAGATTCGAACTCTCAACATCAGTGGTGATAGGTACTGATTGCAACTAACAAATATACGATTACGGCCACGACCGCCCCATGAAAACGTGTGTCAATAATATTAAATAATAATAACTTGATAAGAAACAACATACAACTATTAAATATCGAATGATACAAACATTATACTAATAGAATACATTGCAATGAAATAAATAAAACCACATTTTACACATTTAAAAAGATAAATCATTTCATCATCAATTTCCCCTGTGCTACAACTGCGACAGACACGATTCTGTGGGAGGGCACCCTGGTATCTGCCCACCTCAATTTGCAGCTGATGAGCTGATATTCTTTGCTTGGTAATATTTTTCCTGTGTTCAAAACTTCTTACAATACTAAGATAATTTCCAAACCCAAAATTACAATTAAATAATAAGTAACATCTCAATTTACCATTCGAGTATACATTTGCATTTTTTTCCACCACAAAATGTATCTATCTTTTATTATTTTCTTACAATGTTGCTTAAAAGTTGACCAAATATAAGACAGATATTTCTCTAGACCTGGTATTTTTTTCTTTTATATAATGAATTGATCCATACCAAGATGCTTTCCTCAAAAGAAAAAGTTTTTTAGAGCTATTATATGCAGCCTTTAATAATGGAAAAGAAGATTCAAGATTTTCAAGATGATGCCAATATCCAAGCATTTGTTTAATAATTTGATAGTGTATTGGAAAACGACCCAATTCAGATAAAACAGCAAAATTGGTACTTTTTTGATGAACTCGTAGCTCTTTTACAAAATTTAATATGTCATTTTTCACACTCTGTTTTGGAGTAAACAGTGTCTAAAGGAATTGACTCATTTCTAAATCTTGCAGTTAAAGTATGAATGGCGGTGTTTTTAAAACTCAAGTGGTACCACCGTGCCCAATTTACTACCCTACCCACACCCACATGTTGTAAATGTGTACCTACTAATTCTACCTTCTGATTGGATATATTTTTAACAAAGAAACCCTACCTTTAAGAAATGTGTCAGATTGTAAAACTTATTTATATCTTTGTTAATGACGTCTCTCCATAGAACCATAGAAGGAACATACCTTTCGTGGTCGTATCTCTACATATAGAATTGTGTATTAAAATAAATAAGACGGAAAAATGAATTTTTCACAATATATTCACATTTGCTGTAAAACACGCTCGAGCGAAATGACCCGGCGCGAAAGACAATATGTGCGGAATGATACAGAGGTCGAACGAGATTCGGGAGAGAAACTACCCATATTTCTCTTCATATAGTGGATAATGTATCCTTATAACATCTAGCGTCTAATTTTTGTTCGATTGATTTGTAGTATGATTAACATAATAGCTGTAATTTGTTGATACATCAACATTTGAGATCAAATGTCAATTGGTCATCGTTTCATAGTGTCAATTAGGAAGATATTCTATACATACAAACGGTTGAATATACATATGCAATCAAGAGGGAGCCCAGGGGACTTCCCCTTTTCTTAGCTAAGCTATAGACTGGTAAAATAATTTTTAACAAAATATTTTCATTTTAGTCCTTGTAATGTTTCTTTTTATCATTTTTTGTCATTTTCGCTTCGATCGATTACGATTCGGTATCCAGTGCCTGATTTACCATTGTGCTTAGGTGTGCTTAAGCACAGGGCCCCGTTGGCCAAGGGGACCCATCTTCCTGCCAATGTTTTTTGCTTACGACGGATTTCTGCTTATGTGGTGCAATTCTAAAATGTTAACTATTCCTAAATGTCCTGAGCCCGTATGCCTGACTGTCTGTGTAGGCCTACCTGATCTACCTCATTCAGGGCCCAAGTAAGGTGCTTCATTGCATAACTGGCACAGGGCCTCGTTTGTCCTAAATCCGGCACTGTCGATATCTTTTGATTTTTCTTAGCACAAATTGTGTTGCAATCCTTTTTTTCTACACTACCACCCCCCTTTTATGGAAATGTTTGGATCCGCCTCTATTATGTCATAGGATTGTGGACGTTTCATATTCGTTTTTGTATTGTCAGTCAACATGTACTGTTTCTTGTCTAATTCGTAAATAAGGTGACGATGACGATTCAGTTCTTCAACATTAATGGGGTTCCCCTATCCCATTCCCGACAGGTGGCGCATGTGCACTATCAGTTATTCGATTCCAAGATGGCGGACGGCGGTCAGCTGTGCACCACTGGCTGTGATCAGTGCCGAAGCTCGAATATGATCTACTACGCCGAAATGCATCAACAAACGGTCGAAAAACTGACTTGATTGAAAGGTACATATTACACCGAAAACCCAATCATACGATTTATGTTCGTTACTTTCAATATTATTGTATATTTGTTGAATGTCCAAGTTGCCCCGACTGAAAATAAAGCATCATTAAAATTATGATGACGAATCAGTTTGAATGTGCTTTCGTGACAGGATTCAGAGACAAGACCAGGAAAATTTGTCATATTTATGCTATCCATTATAATTGAAAAATAAGATTTTGAAGTTAACTGCCTGTATAAAACCAGATGGGATTCATATCCAGGCATAGGTTAGGGAGAAAAAATCATTTTTTATTTAAAAACCTGACCCACTTTTTACACACCTTTTCTTTTTATTAAATATTCAAAAACAACACACTGAAAGCATCATATACATGTCATCATTCAGAATGTGAAAAAACGGGGCATATTTTCATACGTTTTTTAAGAAACATTTTACATTTAAAAAAAAAACATTAATTTTTTCACAATTTTCACAATTTTTTTTATCTTTGAAATATAAATACACAATCATGTGTAATTACCTCAATAAATATACTAATTTCAAAGATGCTCATTACATTCGGTATACATCTTTATGAAATGTGTACAAAAAAATGTGTTCCTTATTTGTCTGGTATAAAATATAATATATATTGTATTGCCTAATCATAGGGCCCACATGAGGCATCATTAACAATACAAACATTCATGATTGATAAATGAGACATACACACAAAAGAAAAAGGACATAGTTTAAGGTTTTTATATTTCTAAAAATGTAAATATAATTATTATTATTCAGTGGATCATGTTCTGGTTTGTCCCCTATATCTCAGATCCCGTGTGAAACTTTACATATATATTTTCAAAACTGTGCAATAAAAAAAGTCACTATGGTTTCAAAGCATACCCTTGGCTAAATCTGGTCCTGATGCTCCATGTTTTTTTTTTATGTCAGTCAATACTGGATCCTGCTTACCATGGTCGTATTCGTAAATAAGGTGACGGATCAATTCTTCAAGAAATAATCTGATGATTATGTAAGTATAAATCAAAACTTTAAAAGTGTAATCATTTTGTGTTCAGTGTCACACATAGTTGTGTCTATGCCAGACATGATTTACGTGTACTGAATAAGATCGAAAGTTCATTGTCAAATCTCTACTTAATTTATAATGGAAAACGAAAGTAGAAAATTTAAAGCATGTTTTAACATATTTAATGTACATAATTAGCTGTGATGGGCAAATTTGTTGCATCTTTATTGTTATTTTATTATTATAAATTGGAATTTTTGTGTTTAAGAGATGAACAAGCGGTGTACAAACAAGGAAGTGTTCATGTTTCTAAAAGACGGAATCAGAAAATGAGGCCAGTGAAGACGTTTTGGATCAACTGAACTTGGTGACCACAATAACCCAACCCTAACCCCTAAACCTAACCCTATTACACTAACCCTAACCCTAACCTTAACCCTAACCCCTAACCCTAACCCTATTACACTAACCCTAACCCTAACCTTAACCCTAACCCCTAACCCTAACCCTAACCTTAACCCTAACCCCTAAACCTAACCCTATTACACTAACCCTAACCCTAACCTTAACCCTAACCCCTAACCCTAACCCTAACCCTAACCTTAACCCTAACCCCTAACCCTAACCCTATTACTCTAACCCTAACCCTAACCTTAACCCTAACCCCTAACCCTAACCCTATTACACTAACCCTAACCTTAACCCTAACCCCTAACCCTAACCCTATTACACTAACCCTAACCCTAACCTTAACCCTAACCCCTAACCCTAACCCTATTACACTAACCCTAACCCTAACCTTAACCCTAACCCCTAACCCTAACCCTATTACGCTAACCCTAACCTTAACCTTAACCCTAACCCCTAATTCTAACCCTATTACACTAACCCTAACCCTAACCTTAACCCTAACCCCTAACCCTAACCCTATTACACTAACCCTAACCCTAACCTTAACCCTAACCCTAACCCTATTACACTAACCCTAACCCTAACCTTAACCCTAACCCCTAACCCTAACCCTATTACACTAACCCTAACCCTAACCTTAACCCCTAACCCGAACCCTATTACACTAACCCTAACCCTAACCCCTAACCCTAACCCTATTACACTAACCCTAACCCTAACCTTAACCCTAACCCCTAACCCTAACCCTATTACACTAACCCTAACCCTAACCTTAACCCTAACCCCTAACCCTAACCCTATTACACTAACCCTAACCTTAACCTTAACCCTAACCCCTAACCCTAACCCTATTACACTAACCCTGACCCTAACCTTAACCCTAACCCCTAACCCTATTACACTAACCCTAACCCTAACCTTAACCCTAACCCCTAACCCTAACCCTATTACACTAACCCTAACCCTAACCCTTACCCTAACCTTAACCCTAACCCCTAACCCTAACCCTAACCCTAACCCTAACCTTAACCTTAACCCTAACCCCTAACCCTAACCCTAACCCCTAACTCTAACCCTAACCCTAACCCTAACCATAACCTTAACCCTAACCCCTAACCCTAACCCTAACCTTAACCCTAACCCCTAACCTTAACCCTAACCCTAACCCTAACCCTAACCCTAACCCTAACCCTAACCCCTAACCCCTAACCCTAACCCTAACCCTAACCCATAACCCCTAACCCTAACCCTAACCCTAACTCCAACCCCAACCCCTAAAAAAGTATTGTGGTCGCCAACACTACTACTGAAATTGTGTTAGTTTTGGTCGGTTGAATCAAACATTTTAAGAAATGCTCATTTTTATCTAACCCGAATAATCACCGGTGGCGTTAAATTACATTCCCTCCGGCTCTTTGTCAACGTAAGGACATTCGGCCGATAGATGACGCTGAACTATTTGGGTTAATTTTGATCCAACTTTGCAGTGTGAAATGCACTTCTCGTGTCAAAAATTATTTAAATAAAACACAAAAAGAAAGTTTTAAATTGGTATTCATCCTCTAATAAAAATCTAATTGATATTTAATATCGACCAGGGAAATTAAACAGGTTTTTGCTTTCAACGATCAACCTATTAATTATTTATTTTTATGCACAAGAGTATAAGTTTTGAAGCTTCAAAGGCGTTTTTAGCCGAATCGGTGGTGTAATGGTTGAGTTGGCGTTAAACAACAATCACCCACTTATTCAGTCCATTTGAACATTTCTTTCCTTTCCGTTTCGTTTTCCGCTTCCGTCTTTGAGTAACACCCATTACGTTAGATGTCTTTTGTACTTAATTTTGAGCAGTTGTGGATACATTTGATGTCTACTGTCAATGTAAACTTATTTATACAAAATAAAAAAAATCAGTCTTTGCGCTATGATCTGTTTAAATGAATGTATTACAAATAAATAAGACATCAATGTTCTCAAAGTCTATGGCAAGCAATTGGGGCTATTAATAAAGATATCACTGTTAGATATAAAATATCCCTGCTTAATTATTGACACATCGATCTCTATTGAAATAGAGATGTCTCTATTTAAAAACAGATAACTTAACTGAATTACAGATAGCTGCATTAAAATTGGTGATATATATATATACATTTATGATCAAGATATATGTATTTAGAATATTGATTCTAATATCTAACTATAATATAAATACATCTATTTATAATATAATATAGATATCACTGAAAATTTAAAACAAATAAAAATATCTCTATTTAAGATACAGATATCTCTGAAAAAATGCCGATATCTCTGTTTATCGTAAAGGTGGCCGTCGTGGCCGTGATCGTATGGTAGTTGGATTTACAACTACCTATGCAATCAGTACCTATCACCACTGATGTTGTGAGTTCGAATCTCGATCAGGGCGAGGTGTACAACAATGTGTAATAAAAGTTTATCAGTGACTTGCGATAGGTCGGTGGTTTTCTCCCGGTTTTCTTCCACCAATAAAACTCACTGACACGATATAACTGAAAGATCTATTATGTTAAAAACACAGATTAATTTACATCTTTGCATGTTCTCTTGATTCATTTTTATTTTTTTCATTTAGCACTCCATTTTAATTGGACAGGTTGGAAGATAGAACAACCAACTGGGTTACATAGATTGTGTAGTACCTTTCCCGCATCGGTAAGCATCAATTCATGAATTAACGTCTTTCTTCAAAATGTACTACCATATGTGTACCGTTAGACATATTAATATGAAAGTAATTCATGGAAGCTATTGTTTGGGATAATATACTAAAATGCTGCCAACCCATTTTAAAACAAATCATGGCTGCCATGAATTATTCCTTAAGCAAACAATCTGAAAGAACTTTGACATTTTGGGACTTCCGATTACCTCCATATTCATATATATCAAGTTCAAAAACTATATACATGTACCTATTCATATGTTTCCCCCCCAGAAAATGTTATGTTGTTGTATGAAAAACATACATATTCCCGTATGTTCTATTAACATCATAGTGGATATTGTTCGACATATAAGTATTCTAGCACACAAGATCTGACGGTTAAGACCTAGGATTACCTGTTATGTAAATATCAGTCTTTCACGGATTCACACCAAACTATAACAAAGACATTATTTCAATATTATCTTATTCCAATTTTATTATATATGCTGGAAAACTTATCATATCTATTAATTTCTGGCAAAAGAACATAGGAAAACAATTTGAAGGTACCAAAGGGGTATTTAAAGAGGTGGTAAATCGAAGGACATACAATACAATGGCGAATTGAAAAAAAGGGCAAAAAGATAAACAATGATGTACAAAAAAAAAACCAACAACACGGCATTAAAAGAATGACAATGCGAACACCAGCAAAGATCGGAGTTGAACCCATGTGCTCCAGAAAGGTATCAGATCCTGCTCTATGTGTGGCACTCCCCGTGTTACTCGTGTAATTAGCAACGATATATCTCTTGAACTAGATGAACGTTAAGTTTGACATAAAACAATTTGATTTCAATATGTTTGAAATTTGAATATCCTAATTTTTGTTGCCTGGGTGTAATTTAAAAAGTAGGAAATTCGGGTTATGCATCTTCTCCCTCTATGATTTTGAGCTCATCAGCGCCAAAGGATCATGGGGATTTTTCCCATGATATGGCGTTCGGCGTATGTCACCTGTCGTCTGTCGTGCGCTAGCTTATTACATTTTGATGTTTTTCGGAACAACCACTGGTCCAAATTCGATATGATACTCCTTGGATGGTTCTCTTCCAAATTTTCTCCTGTGACCTTGCCCTATGTCCTAGATGACCGTAACGGCTGCTAACTGTCTGAAAAATTAAAAATATTTTACAGTTTTCGTCAGATGTATGGATGGATGGGATGAAAACAAATTTGATGTCCAATACAAATGTAGTCCGTGTGTGGTCTCTTTCTAAAATCATGACCGTCAATCTCGTCAATTATCTAAGATGGCCGCCACGGCTGATCTTGCTGTTTTTGACTTTCTGACATATCTTAAGTTTCTGATATCCTGTTTACAAAATATTTTAGTTATAGTTAGATGAATGAAATGCAAGTCAACCTCGAGTTTGAGGTATTTGACTTTTATCGTTTCATACTTATGCCACTTAACTATGAGTTAACACAGCCATGTTTGTATTATGAGATTAATTTCTCCATAACAATACAACATAGGCTCACCGTACTTGGTCTCATACCCTTAACATCATATTCATGGTCTGCTGAGTTTTATTTCATGCTTTGGTTAGTTTCTCACACTTTGTCACCAGACATTTACTTCCTTTTCATGGTCAACTGACTTTGTTGAATTTATGTCAAATTTTCGTAATTAGGTTAGTTTCTCCATTACAGTGCAGCCTATTTGGGCCATACATTGGTGATGGAAGGTACATGTGCATATTAATGGTACTTTGATTTAATTTATTTTAGGACAACATTTTCAAAGGCAGAGGAGATATAGATCTGTGTTTACAATTTCTGTATTTTATCCTAAACCCAGCTGTATCGATCTAGAATTTTAATACAAGATTTAAATGATAATACACAGGTAAAGTTTGTTCCCGCTATTTCCATTCAAAAGACAACATTTCACATACAATCTCTGGTGAGCGACACCAGGCTCTATTGGGCCTTTTTTACATTGTAATGATCACTTTCAAAAACGAAAT
Organism: Bathymodiolus brooksi; assembly: GCA_963680875.1. Lineage (NCBI taxonomy): Eukaryota > Metazoa > Mollusca > Bivalvia > Mytilida > Modiolidae > Bathymodiolus > Bathymodiolus brooksi. Next base: position 93,985,191 of record OY804582.1, on the reverse strand, counting down.
TGGTCTTTGGCCTTGTATATTATTATCTGATATACTGTATTTGTGCTAGAGAAAATATTAAGAGAGTTGTGGCAAAAATAGTCTTTTATTTTATTATTATAGAATATACCATGGCAACAGCTACGATTTGTGACCCCTGCCAGAGTCGTAATATAGTTAACACATCTGTGAGCTGTTGTATGGAATGTGAGGAAGAATTATGCTCCGAATGCACAGAATATCATACGAATTTGAAAATGGCGAGAAATCACCACGTTGTTGACTTAAAGTTAAAAACATCATATTTAGCACTGTTGAAAAAGTCTAGCCTCGTTTGCGAACAACACAAAGATTGTCAAGTAGAGTATTTGTGTGTTGACCACGATGAACTATGCTGTTGGGATTGTCTAGCTAAAACACACAAATCATGTGTCAATACCATGTCTCTGGATTCGGCGTCAAAGGGTGCCAAGCACTCTCAACTACTTTCTGATTGCCAAGAACAGTTGACTAGTATTAGTCAAACGTACAAGAGTATATTGAAATATAGAGAAGAGAATGTGAGTGGTATAAAAGATGACAAACGAAGAATAAAAGAAAACATGAAGAAAATTAAAGAGAAGCTCATCCAAAGAATTAACCAAGTAGAAAAGGAGCTGACTAATAAGTTAGATCTACTAGTTCAGGAAAACACAAAGTTTCAACAAAATGAAATTTCCAAAGTGTTAGAGGTCACAGAAGAGGTTGAATTATACCTGAAAGAAATGTTGCTTATCGTTGAACATGGATCAGAAAAACAAGCCTTCCTTCTATGCCGAAAAATAGATAAATACATTCATCAAGCAGACAATGAATTACAAACAACTACGTCAGAATTGAAACGAGTTACACTCTCCTTTGATGAATCAAACGATGTATGTTCGCATATTAATTCATTTGGAGACGTCACAGTTAACAAGATAATTGACCACACCATAACCGACAAGACACTAAAAGACCAACAAGCCCAGTTTGCATCAGATAAAACTACCACAATGTCAACGTTTAAATTTCAGAATCGTATAGAGGGAACAGGAAGAGCAGTTACATGTATGGTTGTTACAGATGATGATCATTTACTTCTATGTGATGTCAGTTGTGTTAATAGTAAATTAGTGGCTGTGTATTACCCCAGTGGCAAGTACATGAAGACAATTAACGTGAGTTATCGACCATGGGATATAGCTATAATACCTAGAACACACAGAGCCGTCGTGACGTTTGGCGACAAGAGGAAGATACAGTTCATCAACTTACAAACATTTACACAAGATGATAAACTAATAATTATACCGAATTCTACTGCTATATATGGTATAACATCTACCAGTGACAACATCATTGTTGGTGACACACGGAGGATTCATTGTTTAGATACAGAGGGAACATATCTAAGGACAATACCATTATCAACAGGGCCTGCTGCACATTACCTCTGTATAGGTCACAATAACCAGATATATCATTCTACCCATAGTTCAATCAACTGTGTAAAGTGGGATGGAACGGAAATATTTTCGTATAACATACCAAATGAATGGGATCACAGGAAAATAGCAATCGACCGTAATGGAAAGGTTTATGTTCCTGGAAGAAGTACAAACACCATACAACGACTACATTCAGATGGTACAGTGGATTGCGTAGTATTGAACGTAGAAGATGGAGTCGAACAACCTTTGTCTATCTGTTTCAACAAAAGTTGTGACAAACTGTATTTGGCTAATAAGAATTCATCTGTTGTACATGTGTATTCATGTTCATAACGTGGATTACACGAATCTTATCTAGGTTATATTACTCTTACTGATATGTACATGGCATTGTTATATTTTTACTTAGCATTTAACTTGCTTGAAATTAAAAGAAGCTGTATATAAAACAAAAACAAAAACATAAATAAAATACAATATGTGAACAATATTATATAATTTTTTTTGTGCAGAATTTTTAATCTAAGTAAATTATAGAATGAGGTTGAGCATTATGTACATTGAAGTGTCTGTATTTTATGTATCTTTTATAAATATGGATGCAGTGTTTTAATATGATCTTTTCGAACTTTTACTTTTTTGCTTTATAAGTTATTATTAATACACCAATTGCGATTTTCAATTGACAACAAAAAACAAAATTCTAGCCTACATATATTGGTTCATTCTCTTAAAATTGGGAACAACAAATTTATTCTAGATTTTCCTTCTTAAATTCTTGAATTACAATATTGTATCTTAAAGACAAAATATACTAATTTCTATATATATAGATACATGTATATTATATACAATGTAATTAATATTATGTTTGTTAGATCTTATGTTACACTAACAACTTAATCTAACAAACATCTCCCTATTTTAATGATATTTTTATTATATATATAGTTCATTGAATATTTACATCTGTCCTATGCTTATTTAGTGTGTGAGTGTATTTGTGTTTGTTATCGTAATTTCATTAGAGGAAGGATTCGTATGTATATTGTTATGTCTATCATCAGAGATTAGAACCTTTGGTTGATCTTTGTTTTGATTTGCTAAAAAAAATGTATAAATTGTCTGCATTCTATTTTAAAACTTTTTTCTTTTTTATTTTGCTTTGAAGAAACATTATGTATTATTATAAAGTGTATCCTGTTTTCGGGTGTCTTTTTGGTCAGAATTCTTCATTTTATTTACTTATAGAGAATATGGGTCCTTTTCCTGGACCTCATTCATGGTTGTAAGTTATTAACATTTGCTCTCCATCTTCCATTCTTTCTTATCTATCATCAACATTGAAGATATTATCTTTGGCTTTTGTTTAAAATATTAAAAAGAACTACACAGTTTATTTTTATCCTGTAAGTTGACAGAAATAATTGATTTTTTTTTTACTTTACACTGAAGTTTTAATAAAAAAAAGTTGGATCCTTTTCGGGAAGTCCTGTCATCATCATACACACTCGAGGTTTAGGGGGGTGGACAAATATCCGACCCTTATGTTCGTCAATGTTCGAAATTTAATTTGAAATTAAGCATTATGAAGTAGAGACCAACGTATAATGGGAATCAGGAATAATTTTATTTCACTTTGACTTGAGGACTAGGTACCAAAACCATTTAACTTTTCAGATTTTGTTTACATGAAGCTTCAGTATTGCTTGTTTGTCGAATACTTTAGGGTCAGATCATTCATATTTTGCATTTTTTAGAGGAAATTATTTTTTCTTTGAAACTTGGCAAAAAACTTGGCATAGCCCCACTTCCTAAAAGTAAATTAGCTGTGCTCTTACTTAATTTATTTTTCCAGCTTTTGTTATATAATTTTTATCAGCTGTTGTATACTATTAATGAAAATTATCTTTGACAAGAATAACATGTTTAATGAAAATTTACCAAATCATTAGATTTATAAATAGATCAATTACAGTAAGGAAGTGTATCAAAGAACAATTGAAGTTTTCCAAATGAACAAGTGTCAGTTTCCGAACGTCCAAGGATTATATTTCTCACTGATATATTTTCATTAACCCTATATGAGGCTATGCAAATTTTAGATTTCAATATGAAAATATACTCGGGCTTATGACAGACCGAAGTCTGTTAGAGAGATAATTGTAATAAACATAATGCAGAATCAGTACTAATTTTGATAATTTTAATGTTTGCAAATTATTAATTTTGTTGTGAAACTTATGTTTTAAATCAATTGTTTTGTAAATAACAGTCATCGATTTGGAGTACTTATTTTACTCACTGTATATCGAGGCATATCTATATATCATGTCTAAAATATTAATTGTAAAATGATTTCATTGTATAAACATGTAATTAACATAATATTAGAGGGAATTAACATGTAATTAACATAATATTAAAGGGAATGAACATGTTATTAACATACTATTAGAGAGTATGAACATGTAATTAACATAATGTTAAAGGGAATGAGCATGTAATTAACATAATGTTAAAGGGAATTAACATGTAATTAACATACAATTGGAGGGAATTATTGGCTTGCTCATCATACACAAATAGTACCGGACGAATCTATTCAAAATTCTTATATCATGCTAGTATATCTTTTCTTATGAAAGTGGACCACAAACGACTTTAGTGGAAGAGACCATAGACTGATTGGTATGAACCTGTATCGCTCACATTACGATCATAGTCAAACATAGATCTCAAAGTACCACAAACAAATTATAGTCATGTTTCTTGTAGTGGTTGAGGGGTGGTGGTAAGATTTTCAATGGATTGTTGATTGGCTGCTTCACGTCCAGGGGCAAATGCATTGTGCATAATCAGGAGGAGGACAAATTTAGCGATAATAAAAAAAACCTGCATAGATATAAGAGAGATGGGCAAATATAAACAACTTGCATTGCTCCCACAAAAGAATGGAGAGTTGGACAAGGGTTGGAAAAGTAGCATTTTGTAGAAACACTACAATACATTTCCTTAATTTCGAAATCTACAAAAGAAGCCTTTATCATGAAGGGCGAGCACTCTGCAAGCAAGTTATCAGCCATGGTTCACGAACAGTGTTTCCGTACTATATAATGATAATGGCCAATAAAGAGGACGCCTCTTCCTATTTGTCATCTAGTGACGTATGGCAGCTCTGTATCTTAAGTGTAGTGAGCTGTCATCAGTATCTTTAATTGTTCAAGAGCAGTTTCTTCTTTTATGACCAATGTACGCATGGTAATAGTGCAACGTTTATCCAAGGTGGTTTTTTTCTCTCTGGATTATAAGCAAACTTTATCTATTATCAGGTTGAACTAAAACAATATCACAAAAACACCTGAATATATGTTAATACTAATGATCAAACATTTGGTGTTCAATGGTTCAATTCTATTCTTCAGGAGGAATAAAACATCTTATAAGCAAAATGAGGAGAATATAATGTTTACCTAAATTGGGTATAATATCTGAATACATTTTACTTTTAACATGTCTTGTATTTTATCATCTTATCTTCAGTGTATATTATTTATAGTCAATTGCAAACTTAATAGACATAGCTTTTATAATAAATGATGTCAATGTTTTGTAACTGTAATTTTCAACTATATTAAAATTGAAAAGAGGAATTTCTACTTAATTTTGTATATATTGCAATAAAATTGTATTTGCTAAATATGAGGCCCAATTGCTTTAACACCACTAAAAATAGAAATGAGTGAGAGGTTTGAAAACATCAATGGCCACAAAAAAAAAGAAAGAAAAAGACAGACAATGATTTACATAACACTACAGAGTAAACTAAAGATTTAGCAAGAGGAATACACCAACAAAGTGAAATAAAGTGCTCTGAATGGGTACGCAGATCCTGCTTCACCTATTACCCATTTAGTCTTACTCCTGTTACAAATCTGGTGGTTAGTCAGGAAAGATGAAAATATCAGTAATGTGACATTAATATTTTGCAGAGGTTCATAGTTTTTACTGCAATTTTCAGCCATATTTTCATCATGAAGAGTTTGAAGATATCAAAGGGGTAATCAGAATTTGTCAATCGAAGAAGGACAGACAACACAAAGAAAATGACAAAAGGACAAACACGATCTACCAAACATACACATCAATTTAAAGATCGAGTAACCGGGACGGGTTAGCAATTCCTGCTCCAGTAGTTAACAATAATTTCTGCATTGTTTTATTTTTATTTCAATCAGATTTCAAGGTAGTTTTTTCCCGAAATAAATAAATATACAGATGAGGTAATTCCACATGTTAAAAGTTACAATCAGAGACAACAAATGTCTATACAACCCATTGTCTATAACAGCCATTGTCTATGCAACCCATTGTCTATAACAACCATTTTCCAGAGCAGCCTGATCCGTTGTGGTCATGAAACTATGATAGTTGGATATACAACTATCTGTGCAATCAGTGCCTATCACCACTAAAGTTTTAAGTTCGAACCCCCTTCATGGCGAGATGTACGCGATACAACATTATGTGATAAAGTTTGTCAGTTATCTGCGATAGGTCGGTGGTTTTCTCCGGGTACTCCGATTTCCTCCACTAATAAAACAAACTGCCATGACATAACTGAAATACTGTTGAAAGTGGCGTTACACCTCATACACCAAACAAACATATTAGAACCATGCTTTTTGTCCGATTGTTTCTGTAGAAGAATTTCCAAACACAATTCCTGCAAGCTTGGTCAGAATTTACACATTTGCGCCAGAGTTGTAGGATTTTATTTGCACTTGGCCAATCAAAAATGAAAATAATCTTTGGCGTTCATGTTGTGTGACCAATCGGAACAAACTGAGCATTTTCTAGAGGAGCTTGCATACGTCATTCGTATTATTTCCAAATGAAGAAGTGGTTCAAGGCAAAAATATTTATTTATGTTGCCCAATGAGAACGAGTATCAATTGCCTATCACGGTCACACCTGTCATCAAATCAGAACAAAATAAATTCCATGTGTAGATTATTTTCATAAAACATTCACGCAAAGTTTGGTAGCAAAGTTTCAAAGGGGATCAATATGTGAAATGCAAACCACAGACGAAGTACAATTGAGGACGAACGAATACCTTAGATAATCTGTTGGGCAATTGAGCTCATATAAAAGATGTGCGCTGTTACAAGTGATGATTTCAATTCGACCACTATGAATCTTTGGTTCAATAGCTGCCTTGTTAGCAACAACTCTCTCTCTCTCTCTCTCTCTCTCTCTCTCTCTCTCTCTCTCTCTCTCGGGAATCCTGTAAAAACAACAAAGTACACTCAGTTATTTGTTAGGATTGGTATTTTACTCATATCTGAAAATACAATAAAAAGCGCATTGTTTCACTAAGAAAGTTTAGATCCATTCATCCACCATAACCATGCCACTTTTTATTGAAGTGTATATACCAAGTCAAAAGATTGCACGATCATGTAAAGGTAGCGATTTTACGTCTTTCTACAAATTTCCTATTCAATTCCGGAACTGTTCGAACAGCGTGTTCTTCTTAATTTGGATTTTGATTTTATTGCGCCGATGGCAGTTTTTGTACAGTGAGATTTGTGTTAATCCATAAATAGAGCAAACAAACATTATATATGAACACTTTTAAAGAATAATTTCTACATTTCAATTATATCACTGGACCATTTGAAATCTCTTCATCATTGTTGTCCATGTTTTTGTGGTCTATAAGGAAGACTGACGCCCAATAAATATATAAGAACTCTTCGTGAGTTATCTCTCTTCACACAGTTTGACCGTTAAATTATGATTAATAGAGTGTTACAACTATTACTGTACCAATGGCATAGTTGTATCTGTGAACAAAAATCATAGTTGCTTGTTGTTCAACAAGTTTTAATTCGACCGAGTTGTGTATATATGCTCAAAGCGAGACTGCGTAATTAATAATGTTGATCTAGTACAAAGTGGACAGCATAGTCATCACATCCAACTGCATTTGTTCTCGCCATGATATAGCTGCACACATTTCTCCTCTGTCGGTAAGCAACACTCACTCACTCACTCACTCACTCACTCACTCACTCACTCACTCACTCACTCACTCACTCACTCACTCACTCACTCACTCACTCACTCACTCACTCACTCACTCACTCACTCACTCACTCACTCACTCACTCACTCACTCACTCAATCACTCATGAGAACGAATAGTAATTGCGTATTACAGCCATTGATGTCATCCATTCAGAATAAAATGAAGTGGATGTGTTTCAAAGGGGGTCAATATGTGAAATCTAAACAGATGCGTTCCAATTTGGAGTCCGCAATAATATTTGTTCTACAAAAATTAATAGCCATTTAGACGAAAAATAATTTTGAAAAAAGCTCATACTTGCCATATCTGTTTTGTTAAGACTATTATGGGTCTGTAAACGTTCCATCATGAAATGATTAACCATAGCAGCTATAATCCCAGAGGACGGAAAATGGATTCGATCTAATTATTCAGGTATGAAATAAATAGTTTATCAAAACAATTCCAAAATAATCATAGTCGTAAACAAAATCTGGATCTAAAGTAACTTTTATTAATCGATATTAAATTCCTGATAAATATCAGCATTATTTATACTGTAAGCAGTACAAGTACTGATTATATACAGTTGTACGTATGCACCTTTGCTATATACGTCTACAATACGCATAAAGTAACCTGGTACTATATGTCTTATGTAGATCAAAAGCACAGCAGACACTGTTTGAAGAGAGAAACCAATATGGAAATTTAAGCAAAATTCAAAACCATGTTGCCTTCTTGTGTAGAAATTGAAGAATGTTTGTGAATACACGACATGGCAGTAGGGGTGGGTTATGGGTTATGGTGTTATCGCCACTTTCAACAATACTTCAGCTATTTCGTAGAGAAAACCGTGGAAATCCATCGACCTGCCCTAAATCACTACAAACGTTATCACATAACGTTGGATCGAATACACCCCGCCTGAGTGGGATTCTAACTTTCAACGTTGTTGGTCACATGCACCGATTGCATAGGTAGTTATAAAATCCAGCTACCATACGGTCATGATCACGACACCCCCAACATGACAGTATAGCACGTTATGCGTAGATTATCTACATAGAGAGTTAACCTACTTTAATCTTACAACTGTAAAATTAAATCTATCCACGATTTATTTATACGTTTATTATTATGAAATAGACACTACTTACCATATCGGGTTTTAAAAACAATCATGCAAAATAACACTCCATCGGTTATTACACCTCTGCTGTTGGACTATTTAACTCCGAGGAGGTCATCCGCCCAGTAGTCAGTGCTTCAGCTTCGGTACTGACATTGCTCATGAGATATAGTTATGTTATCAAGTTCTTAAGATGAAATTAAGTTAAAATAAGGTTAATCTACCTCGATAATATATAACTGTAGCCGATGCTTGTTATCATGTTGAGATGCTTTGATGTACTTGCTCCCAGACATTTAAATCATTTGGCACTCCAATCTTTTGACGATCAGTGTACCCGATGAAGGTTATTTAAGATACGCCTAGTGCATACCAAATTTGATTTCTACTTGTGTATTACCAATTGCTTAAGACAAATACACCAAACAAATTGAAACAGTTTTATTTTAAGTCGGGCATATCTAAACAATAAAAATAAGTTCTAATGAACTTTTTACACAGCAACAGATCAGAATACAAATGTATCAAGAAAATGATTCACTCTTCCTGATATACTGTATATATTGTATGTGTGTCTACGTGTATAACTGGTCTTGTCTGGAATGTGTTATGATGCATTTATACGTTGCATCCTCTATATACCATTACAATCCATGGTGTAATTGAGATTTAGATTCTTGTTTCCGTGGAATTACAAAATAGATTTACATGTATGTATGGTCTGAAATGTAGATTTCAAAATTAGTGCACACGACGCGTTTTTTGGAACACCTTTATCAGATACGTTCAATACCAAAATGCTTGCACACCATATAGTATTAATTATTTCTTTATTAAACACCCTTTACTTTGATTTACAAAGGAAAATTAATTGTCAATTGCGTTTTTTTTTTTAATTATTATCAATAGAAAACGAAAGTAGAAATTGATGCTTAGCCAGTTTTTATATGTATATATCTTAAAATATCTTGATGGTATATCATTATTATAAATAGATAATTTGGTACTTTAGAATATGGACAAGCTGTATATAAACAAGAAAGTGGTCATGTAAATCATTAGAAACTGTTAAACAATAACATATATCTCTATTGAATATATAGTTGTATTGAAAATGTAGATATTTCTATTGAAATACAGATACATTAATTGAATTTTAAATATCTGCATACAAATATAGACACATGTGATTGAAAATTTGTTGACTTTTTTACATCTTAAGATCAAATAAGTTAATCATAGCAATATTCTCAAAAGCGATGAGTTAGGTCGTTGGATCTAGCAGCTCGTACAAGCCTATCACCAACTTTTTAAATTACAAAAAAGGGTGAACTCGACTCGCAGCCGCAAGTGATAAAGTTTATCAGTTGCTTGCCCAGGGTCGGCTGTTCTCTAAGAGTAATTCGGCTTCCTTCACCACTAAAACTGGTTGCCATGATATAGCTAAAATATTGCTGAAAGTGGCGTTAAACACCAAAATTTCAAATTCAAATTCCTAAATATGATGTGTGTCTACATTATGTACAAACTAATTGTGAGGAAAACGCAACAGTACGTCACCTTAGATAACACCAAGCATAATGCTAGATGTAAATGTATCTGATATCTAATTTTAATTCGATTAATTTGTATTATGTTTAACATCACATTAGTAATTTGTTGATACATTAACATTTGAGATCAAATATCGAGGAAAACATACTAATATTTTGCTTTATCTGATAAGAATTTTGACAAACGTAATTATTTCCCTATCTGGCCATCGTGTCATATTAAATTTCAATCAGGATAATTGTCAAGAGCATTTTACACGTTTCCGATCCTACTTAAACACTGAGTGGTTGAACATGTCATAGATTATGCTTAAATCTGGTTCCGACACTCCATATATACTGTTTGTTTGTCAGGCAATATGTTATGGTTCCCTGTTACCACTGTCTTATTCGTAACTAAGGTGACGGATCAATTCTTCAAGAAATAATCTGATGATTATGTAAGTATAAATCAAAACTTTAAAAGTGCAATCACTTCGTGTTCAGTGTCATATAGTCTTAACTATTTCTATGAAGACATGATTTACGTGTACTCAATAAGATTCCAAGATCATTTTCAAATATTTTGCATTAATTTATAAGGGAAACGAAAGAGAAAAATTTAAAGCATGTTTTAACATTATTTAATGTACATAATAAGCTTTCATTTACCAATTTGTTACATCTTTACTGTTATTTTATTATAAATTGTAATTTTTGTATTTAAGAGATGAACAAGCTGTCTACAAACAAGGAAGTGTTCATTAAAAACCTAACGCACGCCACGTGTGTCATAATACATACACCACCTTTGATGTCATAAACAACATGTGCAAATCTGATTAATCAAGAAAATCAGCATCTCTTCTATGATCTGTTCAAGCAAATTTATTACAATGAAATCAGACAGAAATATTCTGAAAGTCTATGGCAGGCCATTGGAGATATTAATAAAAATATTACTTTTAGAAATATTAAATATCTCTGTTGATGTAATTGATGCATAAAAAACATATAGCTTAATTGAATAACAGATACCTACAAAAATATCTGATATATGTACATTTATAATAAAGATATATGTACATCTATAATAAAGATATATGTACATTTATACTAAAGATATATGTACATCTATGATAACGATATATGTACATCTATGATAAAGATATATGTACATATATAATAAAGATATATGTACAGCTATAATAAATATATATGTACATCTATGATAAAGATATATGTACATCTATGATAAAGATATATGCACATATATAATAAAGATATATGTACAGCTATAATAAATATATATGTACATCTATGATAAAGATATATGTACATCTATGATAAAGATATACATGTATGTACATCTATGATACAGATATATGTACATCTCTAATAAAGATGTATGTACATCTATACTAAAGATGTATGTACATCTATACTAAAGATATATGTACATCTATAATAAAGATATATGTACATCTATAATAAAGATATATGTACATCTATAATAAAGATATATGTACATCATTAATAAAGATATATGTACATCTATGATAGAGATATATGTACATCTATAATAAAGATATATGTACATCTATGATAAAGATATATGCACATCTATAATAAAGATATATGTACATCTATAATAAAGATATATGTACATCATTAATAAAGATATATGTACATCTATGATAAGGATATATGTACATCTATAATGAAGATATATGTACATCTATAATAAAGATATATGTACATCATTAATAAAGATATATGTACATCTATGATAAAGATATATGTACATATATGATAAAGATATATGTACATCTATAATGAAGATATATGTACATCTATAATAAAGATATATGTACATCTATAATAAAGATATATGTACATCATTAATAAAGATATATGTACATCTATAATAAAGATATATGTACATCTATAATAACGATATATGTACATCTATGATAAAGATATATGTACATATATGATAAAGATATATGTACATCTATAATGAAGATATATGTACATCTATAATAAAGATATATGTACATCTATAATAAAGATATATGTACATCATTAATAAAGATATATGTACATCTATAATAAAGATATATGTACATCTATAATAACGATATATGTACATCTATAATAAAGATATATGTACATCTATGATAATAATATATGTACATCTATTATGTATCAATGTTAGGAACGTTGAGACTCTGTCACAAATATCGCATACTATATTTAGTTAAAATCTAATGAAAATGAAGTAAAATATATTGATGTAAGAAAAACAATTTCAAATAAAGAAAATGACAAATTTTATAAGAAATAATATAGTTTTAATTTAATTAAAAAAATAATAATTAGTCAACGAACTATCATTTTATATATTTAGTTAAAATCTAATGAAAATGAAGTAAAATATATTGATCTAAAAAGAAAGAATGAAATAAAAAAAAAGGCAAATTGAATAAGAAATGAAATAATATAGTTGTTGTAATTTTTTTTAAAATAATTGATTAGTGAAATATCATATGCTATATTTAGTTAAATTCTAATTAAAATGAAGTAAAAATATTGATTGAAGAAGAAAGATTGAAATGAAGAAATTCTAGTGAAAAATGAAATAATATAGTTATTGTAATTTAAAGTGATATGAAAGGAAAATATCGTGGAATTTTTGGATTAAATATTTTCACTTAATATGTCACTTGATTTTAACTAAATGCAACATTTAACAGTCCGCTCAAAAGCAGATTTTAAGAGCAAATCGCACAATATTTGACAGCAGATAATTATGTACTCCCGGACAAATAATATGCGCGTGACCCAAGATTTGAACTCTTTCGGGGAGATTGAAATAAAAATATATTCCGTGTGTACCACATAAGAATAATTGCAAAAAAAAGAAAATGGTTCACACGGCATGAAACAGACAGATTCCTCAATAATCATTGTCAGGAATGTGTGCGTGCGTACCTCAGCATCCATGATGGTTTATCTTTTCATGAGGTCATGATAGGCAATCATCGGAACAAAGCCACCGAAAGTTAATCAGTTTCCACAACGCAAAGCCTAGGACGATAAACATGCACACGGATTTGCAGATTTATAGTTGTTGGGAAAATATTTCGATTTGAAACATGCATGAATAGCTTAGTAAAGGTACAGCCGTATTCAAAATTGAATTTTCAGGGAAAACCTTTCTTTACCCAAAACTGGTGTAATATTACTTTAGATAAAAAAAATAATTAATGAAATATCACATGCTATATTTAGTTAAAATCTAATGAAAATGAAGTTAAATATTTTGAGCTAAGAAGAAAAAATGAAATAAAGAAAATGACAAATTTAATGAGAAATGAAATAATATATTTGTAGTAATTTGATTTTAAAAAAGTATAATAACTAAAATATCATATGATATATTTAAATAAAATGTTCAGACTCTGTTCAGACACTGTTAAAAATGTTCAGACTTTTCAAACAATGCTGGAAAGGTGCAGACTCTGTTCAGACAATGTTCAGAATGTTCCGAATCTGTTTAGAATTTTCAGTTAATGTTCAAAATGTTCAGATACTGTTCAGAATATTCAGACAATGTTCAGTCAATGCTCAAATTGTTCAGAATCTGTTCAGAATTTTCAGTCAATGTTCAGAATGTTCAGAATTTGTTCAGAATTTTCAGTCAATGTTCAGAATGTTCAGAATTTTTTCAGAATTTTCAGTCGATGTTCAGAATGTTCAGCATCTGTTCAGATTTTCTCAGAATGTCAAGCACAAATTCTGGTCTACTCAGAATTTCTTGACTTTGTAGTATAATAAAGATATGTACATGTATATATATATATATATACATCTATAATAAAGATGTATGTATTTAAAATATTGATTCTAATCTCTAACTATAATATAAATACATCCCTTTATAGTATAAAATAGATATCTCCTTTTTGTTTTTTAATATACACAATTCCTTCCCTCCCGCTATATCTACCTGCTGACTCCATAACCAAAACTCATATCAACGTTCGCATGAGCTGAGCAGGACTTATCAACAGTCGGCAGGAGCTATCACCAAATTCTCCCAATATTTAAACGATATTTCCTGTGAAGATGATAAAAGTGGATACAATTCATCAACACCATTAGCTAGTTAACATTTCAATTTTATATACATAAATCAAATTAGGAATTGTCGTGTCAGCAACATCAACAAACATCGTCCTACAACAATGTATAACCACGTAATGGTCAGCCTGCTCGCCTCGAGTGCGGTAGATCTTGGTTTCGAGCCCCGGTCGGGTCAAACCAAAGACTATACAAATGGTATTTGTTGCTTCTCCGCTAAACACGCAGCATTAAGGAGAAAGAGCAAAGACTGGTCGGCTCGAAATCAGAATAATGTGTCCGAGTGGGGCGACGTGTCTACCCCCTGACTGTTGTTTTAGTAAGATAGCACTATGTAAATTTCACTCAGCGTGTTGGTCTAGCACAAAGCGAACCTCATCATCATCTCATGGAAAAGTAACTTGTTCTCGCCATGATTTAGCTGAAAATTTGCTGAATTGGCGTTAAACAGCAATCCCTTACTCAATCACTAAAAATGACGACCTTATTTATACCGACATCGATTCGCTTCTTAGACACACACTGCAGGGGAAACAACATCTGTCGCTGGTTCCAACAACCATTCGTTTCTAAGACAAACTATCTAGGAAACAAACTAATGTCTGGTATGTTTTATTAAGCTTAAATAAAATAATTAAACAATTATAACATAACTGATGTCAATAAATAACTAACATATTATTATTTAACAAAACAAACGTGATGAAGATTAAATAAATATATAAAGAATTGAATAATAAATATTACCTATATATCAATAAAATATGATATGGTATATTACGAAATTCAAATCAATCTTGGCACGTTAAGTTATTCTGCTACACTTTCTGATATTGATACTTTATTCCATTTGTCAAAATTGATTTGAAATGGTAAGTCTCAGAGTCTCCACGAGAAAAGGACGGAACAATACTGCTTTGGAGCTCCAGGTACAGAGAATTATAAAAACAGTCAAAAATGCACACAAATAATAAAAAATCAAAATAAAAGGTCTATGGCTAACGATATGGGGCTCTTTAGAGATTAACAGGCTCCTTCATGGTTCTCCGGCACCCGGACAGATGTACCAGCTGAACACACTTCTCATAGGCCCTGGTAAGTCCTTGTAGATTCCTACAATTTCATAATATACCATGCCATATAACCATATAACCATGTGAAATATTAGCAAAAATTACCAATTGTATGTCCACAATGCGGTATTGAAATTACATTACTGAGTTCATGCAACAAGGTCCCCAGTTGATCAACAACCCCCTAATTTTACCAAAGTAAAAAGTTATATGTACATGTTTATAATTATTAATCATTGTTATGAAAAGTAGTTTCAGCACATCCATCTGAAAATTTTGCATTTATAAAGTTTATTAATAAAGAACAAATAATTGTTTGTCTATTATATACACTCCGACCAAAGTTAAGCACCACCCTATATTTTTATCGATATTTTTTTACATCAATACTGTTAAAACAAAAAAATAGATATCACCATTTTTCTTACACTTCTTAAAAGACTACACCAAGGGCTCTAAAATTAGCAATTTACGAAGTATTTATCATCCTGAAAGACGTGACTATGACGTGGCAAAAATGGGGTTCAAAACAGGCGCTGGAAAAACGTAAAACCAGTTTTTAACATTGCATTAAAATGCAGAGTTTTCAAATTTTGGAGCGAGCACATTGTAACGGTATTTTTGGCCTGTCAGATTACCATCAAGAACGTACAAGTCCAACTTACAGTCAAAGGAAAAACAACCCCGGACAGTTACACCCCCACCCCCAAAAGCAGTTGTGCCCAAAATGTGGTTGTCCTGAAATGAGGTGTTTCGTTGGTGCCAAACCCTTGCACGACCATCGGTAGGGTATTTTTTTCTTTTAAATAATGAATTGATCCATACCAAGATGGTTTCTTCAAAAGAAAAAGATTTTTAGAGATATTATATGCAGCCTTTAATAATGGAAAAGAAGATTCAAGATTTTCAAGATGATGCCAATATCCAAGCATATGTTTAATTATTTGATAGTGTATTGGAAAGCGACCCAATTCAGATAAAACAGTAAAATTGGTACTTTTTTGATGAACTCGCAACTCTTTTACAAAAAATATGTAATTTTTCACACTCTATTTTGGAGTAAACAGTGTCTAAAGGAATTGACTCATTTCTAAATCTTGCAGTTAAAGTATGAATGGCGGTGTTTTTAAAACTCAAGCGGCACCACCGTACCCTATTTACTGCCCTACCCACACCCACATGTTGTACATTTGTACCTACTAATTCTACCTTCAAATTGGATATATTTTTAACAAAGAAACCCTAACTTAAAGAGATGTGTCAGATTTTAAAACTTATTTATATGTTTTGTTAAAGACGTCTCTCCATAGAACCATAGAAGGAACACACATTGCGTGGTCGGATCTCTGCATTTAGAATTGTGTATTAAAATAAATAAGATCGAAAAATCAATTGTTTACAATATATTCACATTTACTGTAAAACACGCTCGAGCGAAATGACCCGGCGCGAAAGACAATATGTACGGAATGATACAGAGGTCGAACGAGATTCGGGGGAGAAACCACCCAGATTTCTCTTCACATAGTGGATAATGTATCCTTATAACATTTAGCGTCTAATTTTTGTTCGATTGATTTGTAGTATGATTAACATAATAGCTGTAATTTGTTGATACATCAACATTTGAGATTAAATGTCAATTGGCCATCGTTTCATACTAAGTGTCAATTAGAAAGATGTTCTATACATACAAACCGTTGAATATGCATATGCGAATCCAGAGTGAGTACAGGGGACCCGTCCCCTTCTTGAGATAAGTTATAGACTGGTAAAACAATTTCTAACTAAATATTTTAATCTAGTCCTTGTAGTGTTTCCTTTTATCATGTTTTGTCATTTTCGCTTCGATCGATTACGACTCGGTATCCAGTGCCGGATTTAACACCGCTTAGGTGTGCTTATTTGTTTTGCTTATGATGGATTTCCAGAGCCCATATGCCTGAATGCCTGTGTAGGCCTACCAGATCTACCTCCTTCAGGGTCCAAGTAAGTAAGGTGCTCCATAATTTAACTGGCACAGGGCCTCGTTTGTCCTAAATCCGGCACTGTCGGTATCTTTTGATTTTTCTTAGCACACATTGTGTTGCAATCCTTTTTATCTACACCACCACCCTCCTTTTATGGAAATGTCTGTATCCGCCTCTAATATGTCATAGGATTTGGGACGTTCCATATTCTTTTTTTTTATTGTCAGTCAACATGTACTGTTTCTTGTCTAATTCGTAAATAAGGTGACGATGACGATTCAGTTCTTCAATAAATACTCATGATTAATTGGGTAGATTTAAATCTGGTCCCGATGCTCTATGGTTTTTTTTGTGCCAGTCAATATGTACTGGTTCCCGGTTACCACTGTCTTATTCGTAAATAAGGTAACGGACCAATTCTTCAAGAAATAATCTGATGATTATGTAAGTATAAATCAAAACTTTAAAAGTGTAATCATTTTGTGTTCAGTGTCACACATAGTTGCATATGTCTATGTAAGACATGATTTACGTGTACTGAATAAGATCGAAAGTTCATTGTCAAATCTCTACTTAATTTATAATGGAAAACGAAAGTAGAAAATTTAAGGCATGTTTTAACATATTTAATGTACATCAAAAGCTGTGATTTGCAAATTTGTTACATCTTTATTGTTATTTTATTATTATAAATTGGAGTTTTTGTGTTTAAGAGATGAACAAGCGGTGTACAAACAAGGAAGTTTTCATGTAAAAGCATTAGGGGTGTTTCTAAAAGAAGGAATCGGAAAACGGAACGGGAAGAATTGTTCAGATTGATTGAATTTTTATTTAAAATAGTATGCACTAAAACACACTATGCAGTATAAAGGCCATTGAAGACGTTTTGGATCAACTGAACTTGGTTACCACAATAACCCTAATATCTAAGCCTAACCCTATTACCCTAACCCTAACCTTAACCCTAACCCCTAAGCCTAACCCTATTACCCTAACCCTAACCTTAATCCTAACCCTAACCCCTAAACCTAACCATAACCCTAACCCCAACCCATGAAAAAGTATTGTGGTCACCAACACTATTACTGAAATTATGTAGTTTTAAGAAATGCTAATTTTTTCTAACCCAAATAATCACTATGAACTATTTGGGTTAATTTTGATCCAACTTTGTAGTGTGAAATGCACTTTTCGTGTTAGAATTATTTAAATAAAACACAAAAAGAAAGTTTTAAATTGGTATTCATCCTCTAATAAAAATCTAATTGATATTTAATATCATCCAGGGAAATTAAATCAGGTTTTTGCTTTCAACATCAACCTATTAATTATTTATTTTTATGCACAAGAATATAAGTTTTGAAGCTTCAAAGGCGTTTTTAACCGAATCGGTGGTGTAATGGTTGAGTTGGCGTTAGACAACAATAACTCATTCAGTCCATTTGAACATTTCTTTCATGGAAGTTATTGTTTGGGATAATATACTAACATGCTGCCAACCCATGTTAAAACAAATCATGGCTGCCATGAATTATTCCTTAAGCAAACATCTGAAAGAACTTTGACATTTTGGGACTTCCGATGACCTCCATATTCATATATTTCAAGTTCAAAAACTATATACATGTACCTATTCATATGTTCTATTAACATCATAGTGGATATTGTTCGACATATAAGTATTCTAGCACACAAGATCTGACGGTTAAGACCTAGGATTACTTGTTATGTAAATATCAGTCTTTCACGGATTCACACCAAACTATAACAAAGACATTATTTCAAGATTATCTTATTCCAATTTTGTTAAATATGCTGGAAAACTTATCATATCTATTAATTTCTGGCAAAAGTACATAGGAAAAAAGTTTGAAGGTACCAAAGGGGTATTTAAAGAGGTGGTAAATCGAAGGATATACAATACAATGGCGAAATGACAAAAAGGACATACAGATAAACAATGATCTACAAAAAAAACCAACAAAACGACATTAAAAGAACGACAATGCGAAAACCAGCAAAGATCGGAGTTGAACCCATGTGCTCCAGAAAGGTTTCAGATCTTGCTCTTTGTGTGGCACTCCCCGTGTTACTTGTGCAATTAGCAACGATATATCTCTTGAACTAGATGAACGTTAAGTTTGACATAAAACAATTTGATTTCAATATATTTGAAATTTGAATATCCTAATTTTTGTTGCCTAAGTGTAATTTAAAAAGTAGGAAATTCGGGTTATGCATCTTCTCCTTTTTTGGAGCTCACCAGCGCCAAAGGATCATTTGGATTTTCCCATCATATGGCGTTCGGCGTATGTCACCTGTCGTCTGTCGTGCGCTAGCTTATTACATTTTGATGTTCTTCGGAACAACCACTGGTCTAAGTTCGATATGATACTCCATGGATGGTTCTCTTCCAAATTTTCTCCTGTGACCTTGCCCTATGTCCAAGATGACCGTAACGGCTGCTAACTGTCTGAAAAATTAGAAATATTTTACAGTTTTCGTCAGAACCCAGTATTGATGGGATGAAAACAAATTTGATGTCCAATACCAATGTAGTCCGTGTGTGGTCTCTTTCTGAAATCATGACCGTCAATCTCGTCAATTATCTAAGATGGCCGCCACGGCTGATCTTGCTGTTTTTGACTTTCTGGCATATCTTAAGTTTCTGATATCCTGTTTATCAAATATTTTAGGTAGAGTTAGGTGGATGAAATGCAAGTCAATCTTGGGTTTGAGGTATTTGACTTTTATCGTTCCATACTTAAGCCACTTAACTATGAGTTAACACAGCCAGGTTTGTATTATGAGATTAATTTCTCCATAGCAATACAACATTGGCTCACCGTACTTGGTCTCATACCCTTAACACCATATTCATGGTATGCTGAGGTTTTTTCATGCTTTGGTTAGTTTCTCACACTTTGTCACCAGACGTTTACTTCATTTTCATGGTCAACTGACTTTGTTGAATTTATGTCATATTTTCGTAATTAGGTTAGTTTCTCCATTACAATGCAGCCTATTTGGGCCATACATTGGTGATGGAAGGTACATGTGCATATTAATGGTACTTTGATTTAATTTATTTTAGGACAACATTTTCAGGGGCAGAGGAGATATAGATTTGTGTTTACAATTTCTATATGTTGTCCTAAACCCAGCTGTATCGACTTAGAATTTTGATACAAGATTTAAATGATAGTACACAGGTAAAGTTTGTTCCCGCTATT
Source organism: Bathymodiolus brooksi (assembly GCA_963680875.1). Classification (NCBI taxonomy): domain Eukaryota; kingdom Metazoa; phylum Mollusca; class Bivalvia; order Mytilida; family Modiolidae; genus Bathymodiolus; species Bathymodiolus brooksi. Next base: position 93,964,578 of record OY804582.1, on the reverse strand, counting down.
TCCATTCAAAAGACAACATTTCGCATACCATCTCTGGTGAGCAACATCAGGTTCTATGGGGCCTTTTTACATTGTAATGATCACTTCCAAAAACGAAATTGGTCTTTAGCCTTGTATATTATTATCTGATATTCTGAAATTGCCCTAGAGAAAATATTAAGAGAGTTGTGGCAAAACTAGTCTTTTATTTTATTATTATAGAATATACCATGGCAACAGCTACGATTTGTGACCCATGTCAGAATCGTAATATAGTTAACACATCTGTGAGCTGGTGTATGGAATGTGAGGAAGAACTATGTTCGGAATGCGCAGAATATCATACGAATTTGAAAATGGCGAGAAATCACCACGTTGTTGACTTAAAGTTAACAATATCATATTCAGCACTGTTGAAAAAGTCTAGCCTCGTTTGCGAACAACACAAAGATTGTCAAGTAGAGTATTTTTGTGTTGACCACGATGAACTATGCTGTCGGGATTGTTTAGCTAAAACACACAAATCATGTGTCAATACCATGTCTCTGGATTCTGCGTCAAAGGGAGCCAAACACTCTCAACTATTTTCTGATTGCCAAGAACAGTTGACTAGTATTAATCAAACGTACAAGAGTGTATTGAAATATAGAGAAGAGAATGTGTGTAGTATCAGAGATGACAAACAAAGAATAAAAGAAAACATGAAGAAAATTAAAGAGAAGCTCATTCAAAGATTTAACCAAGTAGAAAAAGAGCTGACCAATAAGTTAGATATACTAGTTCAAGAAAACACAAAGTTTCAACAAGATGAAATTTCCAAAGTGTTAGAGGTCACAGAAGAGGATGAATTATACCTCAAAGAAATGTTGTTTATCGTTGAACATGGATCAGAAAAACAAGCCTTCCTTCTATGCCGAAAAATAGATCAATACATTCATCAAGCAGACAATGAATTACAAAAAACTACGTCAGAATTGAAACGAGTTACACTCTCATTTGATGAATCAAATGATTTATTGTCGTCCATTAAAACATTTGGAGACGTGGCAGCTAACAAGATAACTGACCACACCATAACTCACAAGAAACTAAATGACCAACAATCCCAGTTTGTACCAGATAAAACTACCATAATGTCAACATTTAAACTTCAGAATCGTATTGAGGAAACAGGAAAAGGTATTGCAGGTATGGTTGTTACATATGATGATAATTTACTTCTATGTGATCACAGTAGTGGTAAATTAGTGACTGTGTATTACCCTAGTGGCAAGTACATGAAGAGAATTGACGTGAGTGATCCACCATGGGATATAGCTATAATACCCAGAACACACAGAGCCGTCGTGACGTTTGGAAGCAACACGATACAGTTCATCAACCTACAAACATTTACACAAGATGATAATCTAATAATTATACCGAATTCTACTAATATATATGGTATAACATCTACCAGTGACAACATTATTGTTGGTGACAGTCGGAATATTCATTGCTTAGATACAGAGGGAACATATCTAAGAATAATAACATAATCAACAGGAGCTATTGCTCATTACCTCAGAATAGGTCACAATAACCAGATATATTATACTACCGAGAGTTCAATCAACTGTGTAAAGTGGGATGGAACGAGAATATTTTCGTGTGAAATACCAAATGAAAGGGATCACAGGACAATAGCAATCGACCGTAATGGAAACGTTTATGTTGTTGGATACTATACAAACACCGTACAACGACTACATTCAAACGGTACAGTGGATTGTGCAGTGTTGAACGAGGGTGATGAAGTCAAGGGACCTTTGTCAATCTGCTTCAACAAAAGTTGTGACAAATTGTATATGGCTTATAACAATTCATCTGTTGTACATGTGTATTCATGTTCATAACGTGGATTACACGAATCATATCTAGGTTATATTACTCTTACTGATATGTACATGGCATTGTTATATTTTACTTAACATTTAACTTGCTTGAAATTAAAGGAAGCTGTATATAAAACAAAAACAAAAACATAAATAAAATACAATATGTGAACAATATTATATAACTTTTTTTGTGAATAAATTTTAATCTAAGTAAATTATAAAATGAGGTTGAGCTTTATGTACATAGAAGTGTCAGTATTATATGTATCTTTTATAAATATGGATGCAGTGTTTTAATATGATCTTTTCGAACTTTTACTTTTTGTTTTATAAGTTATTGTTATCACACCAATTGTGATTTTCAATTGACAAAAAAAAACAAAATCCTAGCATCCATATATTGGTTCATTCTCTTAAAATCGGGAACAACAAATGTATTCTAGATGTTCCTTCTTAAATTCTTGAATTACAATATTGTATCTTAAAGACAAAGTATACTAATTTCTCTGTATATAGATACATGCATATTAATTGTTCTTTGCTGTTTGTCATTGTGTTACATGTGTATATATCTGTTTGATTGCTATAGCATGTATATGCTTTTTGCAAATAAAGAATTCATTCATTCATTCATTATATACAATGTAATTAATATTATGTTTATTAGATCTTATGTTGCACTAACAACTTAATCTAACAAACATCTCCCTATTTTGATTATATTTTATTATATATATAGTTCATTGAATATTTACATCTGTCCTATGCTTATTTAGTGTGTGGGTGTATTTTTGTTTGTTATCGTAATTTCATTAGAGGAAGGGCTTGTATGTACATTGGCATGTCTATCATCAGAGATTAGAACCTTTGGTTGATCTATTTTTTGATCTACTAAGAAAAAATGTTAAAGTTTTCTGCATTCTATTTTAAAATTATACACCATTTGTATATTCGAACTTTTTTCTTGTTTATTTTGCATTGAAGAAACATTATGTGTTATTATAAAGTGTGTCCTGTTTTCGGGTGTTCCTTTGGTCAGAATTCTTCATTTTATTTACTTAAAGAGAATATGGGTCCTTTTCCCGGACCTCATTCATGGTTGTAAGATATTATCATTTGGTCTCCATCTTCCATTGTTTCTTATTGATCATCAAATTGAAGATATTATCTTTGGCTTTTGTTTAAAATGATAAAAAGAACTAGACAGTTTATTTCTTTTTTTTTACCTTTACACTGAAGTTTTCATAAAAAAAGTTGGATTCTTTGCGGGACGTCGTGTCATCATTATATGCATTTGAGGTTTAGTGGGGGGGTGGGGTGGGGAGGCGTGGGGGGGGGGCATATATCCAACCGTTGTATTCGTCAATGTTCGAAATTTAATTTGAAATTAAGTAGGAACCAATGTAAAATGGGAATAAAGAATACTTTTATTTCTCTTTGACTTGAGGACTAGGTAGCAGTCATTTAACTTTTAAGGAGAGAAGGTTTATCTCCCCTGGTTGGACAGTTCTTCCTACGCGAAACAAAAAATCAGATTTTTTTTTTTACATGAAGCTTCAGTATTGCTTGTTTGTCGAATACTTTAGGGTCACATCATTCATGTTTTGGATTTTTGAAAGCAAATTATTTTTTCTTTAAAATTTGGCAAAAATATTTAAAGAAAAACATAGCCCCACTCCCTAAAAGTAAATTAGCTGTGCTCTTACTTAATTTAATTCTCCAGATTTTGTTATATAATTTTGATTTGCTGTTGTATACTGTTGATGAAAATTATCTTTGACAAGAATGACCTGTTCAATAAAAATTTAACAAATCATTAGATTTATAAATAGATCAATTACAGGAAGGAAGTGTGTCAAAGAGCAATTGAAGTTTTCCAAATGAACATGACTGAAGTGTCAACTTCCGAAAGTCCAAAGATTATATTTCTCCCTGATATATTTTCACGTGTGAATTTTAGATTTCAATATAAAAATATACTCGGGCTTATGACAGACCAAAGTCGTTAAAGAGATAATTGTAACAAACATAATGCAGAATCAGTACTAATTTTGATAATTTTAATGTTTGCAAATTATTAATCTTTTTGTGAAACTTATGTTTTAAATCAATTGTTTTGTAAATAACAGTCATACATTTGGAGTACTTATTTTACTCACTGTATATTGAGTCATATCTATATATCATGTCTAAAATATTAATTGTAAAATGATTTCATAGTATAAACATGTAATTAACATAATATTAGAGGGAATTAACATGTAATTAACATGTATTAAACATACTATTGGCGGGAATTATTGTCTTGCTCATCATAACCATGGAAATATACCAACACATTGGTACTTATAGAAGATAATTTCTGAATGTACTTGTGTCCAACCATTTCTCGCCGAGTTCCATTCCTTCTCCTACTTTTTTATCAGATGTCAAAAGGCAAAGGAAATATAAGTAGAAAATGGATCTGTATTTACCGAGATGATACAAATAATGTTTGGGTGGCGAGTTGTAGTTCTATACCAATGCCGCAGCCACTTTTTGCAAAGTAACAGTGTTTTTCTTGGGAATTGAATGTCACAATTTGCAAATAGTACCGGACGAATCTATTCAAAATTCTATAAATCTCAAAGTACCACAAACAAGTTATAATCCTGTTTCTTGTAGTGGTTGAGCGGTGGTCGTAAGATTTTCAATGGATTGTTGATTGGCTGTTTCACGTCAACGGACAAATGCATTGTGTATAATCAGGAGGAGGACAAGTTTAACGATAATTAAAAAAAACTGCATAGAAACAAAAGAGAGATAGGCAAATATAAACAACCTGTATTGCTCCCATAAAAGAATGGAGAGTTGGACAAAGGTTGGAAAATTAGCATTTTGTAGAAACACTACAATACATTTCCTTAATTTCGAAATCTACAAAAGAAGCCGTTATCATGAAGGGCGAGAACTCTGGAAGCAAGTTATCAATCATGGTTCACGAACAGTATTTCCGTACTACATTATGACAATGTCCAATACAGAGGACGTCTTCTCCTATTTGTTATCTAGTGACGCACTGCAGCTCTGTATCCTAAGTGTAGTGAGCTGTCAGCAGTATCTTTAATTGTTCAAGAGCAGTTTCTTCTTTTATGACCAATGTACACATGGTAATAGTGCAACGTTTATCCAAGGTAGTTTTTTTTTCTGGATTATAAGCAAACTTTATCTATTATCAGGTTGTACTAAAACAATATCACAAAAACACCTGAATATATGTTAATACTAATGATCAAACATTTGGTGGTGTTCAATGGTTCAATTCTGTTCTTCAGGAGGAATAAAACATCTTATAAGGAAATTGAGGAGAATATAATGTTTACCTAAAATGAGTATAATTTCTGAATACATTTTACTTTTAACATGTCTTGTATTTTATCATCTTAACTTCAGTGTATATTATTTATAGTCAATTGCAAACTTAATAGACATAGCTTTTATAATAAATGATGTCAATGTTTTGTAACTGTAATTTTCAACTATCTTAAAATTGAAAAGAGGAATTTCTACTTAATTTTGTATATATTGCACTAATATTGTTTTTGTTAAATATGATTTCCAATTGCTTTAACACCACTAAAAATAGAAATGAGTGAGAAGTTTGAAAACATCAATGGCCAAAAACAAAAGACAGACAGAAAATGACTTACATAACACTACAGAGAAAACTAAAGATTTAGCAAGAGGAATACAGCAACAAAGTGAAATAAAGTGCTCTGAATGGGTACGCAGATCCTGCTTCACCTATGACCAATTTAGTCTTACTCTTGTTAAAAATCTGGTGGTTAGTCAGGAAAGATGAAAATATCAGTAATGTGACATTAATATTTTACATAGGTTCATAGTTTGTCCGCAATTTTCAGCCATATTTTCATCATGACGAGTTTGAAGATACCAAAGGGGTAATTAGAATTTGTCAATCGAAGAAGGACAGACAACACAATGGCCTAAAGAAAAAGGACAAAAGGACAAACAACGATCTACAAAGCATACACATAAAACTAAAGATAAAAATACGTGTTTGCCATGTTTGTTAATTTGTAAAACAATAAACCGAATCAAACAGCAACATATTATTATTGACTCTTTTGAAATATAAATCTCGAATTAATTAATCTGTTTCCAGTCAAAGAAGAAATGGATTAATGAATTGACCCTGTAGATATGTTTATTAAGAAGAGTTTGAAAATACCAAAGGGAGGTAATCAGAAATTGTCAATTGAAGAAGGACAGACAACAAAATTGTCCAAAGAAAATGACAAAGGACAAAAACGATCTACCAAACATACACATCAATTTAAAGATCGAGTAACCTGGACGGGTTAGCAATTCCTGCTCCAGTAGTTAACATTAATTTCTGCATTGTTTTATTTTTATTTCAATCAGATTTCAAGGTAGTTTTTTCCCGAAATAAATAAATATACAGGTGAGGTAATTCCACATGTGAAAAGTTACAATCAGAGACAATCATTGTCTATACAACCCATTGTCTATAACAGCCATTGTCTATGCAACCCATTGTCTATAACAACCATTTTCTATAACAGCGGATCCGTTGTGGTCATGAAACTATGATAGTTGGATTTACAACTATCTGTGCAATCAGTGCCTATCACCACTAAAGTTTTAAGTTCGAACCCCCTTCATGGCGAGATGTACACGATACAACATTATGTGATAAAGTCATTTTGCGCAGATTATCGCTTATTTCTCAATTAATATACGATGACATAGCCAAAATGTTTCATCTGACAGCAGGAAATGGTTAATAAAGCATTTATTTTCCCCAAGTTCATGCAAAAAAAAAAAATAAATAAACATAATTCTTACCTTCTTCTTGCCTTCTACCAGTCGGTTCCGTTCCGGAATTAGATATGAACGAGTCCAAACATTTTTTGCCGGGTCAGTTTGTACACAGTGGAGTTGTGTATATGTTAGCGCAATACGTGAAATCAGGCATTAGGCTTAAATCCTAGGCAATAGGATAATGCCTAGGCATTAGGCTTAATGCCTAAAATTTCAGGCATTAAGCTTATTTCATGAAATGAATTGATGATGTTTTCACCTATTGCCGAACTCAATTTTAGGCAATAGGTGAAATTCAGTTTTATGAATTCTGACAAATGCGTGCTCAATTTTTCAAATTATTCTGTATTTCAATCTGTTTTATAACTTGAATACAATTAGATATTGTCTAAAATATATTGTTTTGCCTAAAAATGAAAAAAGGTTGATGACAGAATTATTTTATTATAGAATAATTTCAAGATATTTTCCTAAAATAAAATTCACACTTCAGTGGCTTGGCTGGTTTCAACTGGTCACATCTAGATTTGAATTTTGCTCACTTACTTGTTCAAATGATTTTATTGGATAAGTAAAATTTCTTTGTTTAAGATGCCTTTAAATGCTCGATGCCCCCAGACCTCTTCTTTTCTTGATCTGGATTATAAGTAGTTAAATAACACATGTGACAAGATGTCTTCTTCTGAACAAAAATTTCTTGTGGCTTTACGAAATAAGTTTGAATCGAAGAAAACTAGGAATATATACCCAAGAGAGCAGTATAATGAACTTTTGGCTAAGATCAAATTATTGGAGTCATCAGAAAAGAAATCAACTACAGATTATTACAGTTTGAAAAGGTATGACATTTTTATTATTGGAGGCTATGAAAGGCTAACTACCAAACAGTTGCAGTGCCAATACCCACGTTTGATCGAGGGAAGGGCGATAGTAGAAATTTACTAGGAAGAATTATTGAGGTATTTAGTTTAACCATTTTTTTATGATCGTTATTCGTTTATTAAGCTTTAAAAAGTTTATTCATTTGAAAACAATAGCTCAAAACGGCAATAGGATAAAATGTGTATTTGTTGATGAGACAACACCCTAAAACTGAATTATTTCACTAAATAACTATGTTTGTTTAAAAAGAAGAGATGTTGATAATGTCAGAGAGACAAAATCCCTTCTACTAAGAACGACACCAAATGCGTCATCCAGAGATCATTTCCAGGTTTTCAAATATGAATTGAGCTCTGAATTGCCCCGACAACACAATACAGTGCACAAATCAGTAAAACACTGTAAGGCAAACAATAATGCAAATACATACCTTTCAATTTTTCTTAGCTTGGGGACAAAAATAACACATATATTTTGTTTGGCCTAAGCTAAAATACTACAATAATAAGATGACTAACAAACCTCAAAAAGAGAAGTAATTTGGACTCTTTATATTTTCTATTCTTTTGGTAAGAGTTTCCCTATTTGTTTTTTCAGGTGAACGACAAAGGAAACGCAGTTATTGTTACGCGATATGAACGACTTAACGGCATGTTTGGAACTAATGAGATGAGTATCTGCAAGCAGGATTTGATTTTACAAGAGGAACTTAACTGTGAAACATCTATCAGTATTCGCGAAGCTGCATCTCAGCAGTCCTTATCGGGTGGTCAGGGAATTTTTAAATGTTCGTGTAAATCAAATTTCTCAAGTAACAGATGCAAGTGTAAGAAAAATGGAGTACTGTGCAATAGTCGGTGCCATAGCTCTGGATCATGTGATAACAAATGAATTTTAATATATGACTTTAAATATTTCCATAAAACTTTATTTTTTAATATATTTTTTCTATTTAGCATTTTAACACAATTTAGGCATTAATCTTAATGCCCAGGCAATAGTTTATTGCCTAGGATTTAAGCTTAATGCCTGATTTCACTTATTGCCGCTAACATATATACTCATTACAATAATAATACATAATAAATGTATACAAGTGTCACATCTGCAGAAAACACCAAGGGATGGTACCAAATGGAGATTTATTCCAACTTGTGCTTGGTGCAGAATAGACACTCTGTTTATTTGGAAGATTTGCAATAGGCATCGGGGGACGGTGCCACAAAAAGATTTCTGCTTATGTGGTGCAATTCTAAAATTTAAACTATTCCTAAATGTCCTGAGCCCGTATGCCTGAATGCCTGTGTGGGCCTACCAGATCTACCTCATTCAGGGCCCAAGTAAGGTGCTTCATAACATAACTGGCACAGGGCTTCGTTTGTCCTAAATCCGGCACTGTCGATATCTTTTGATTTTTCTAAGCACAAATTGTGTTGCAATCCCTTTTTTCTACACCACCACCCCCTTTCATGGAAATGTTTGGATCCGCCTCTATTATGTCATAGGATTTTGGACGTTTCATATTCTTTTTTTGTATTGTCAGTCAACATGTACTGTTTCTTGTCTAATTCGTAAATAAGGTGACGATGACGATTCAGTTCTTCAACATTAATGGGGTTCACCTATCCCATTCCCGACAGGTGGAGAATGTGTACTATCAGTTATTCGATTCCAAGATGGCGGACGGCGGTCAGCTGTGCTCCACTGGCTGTGGTCAGAGCCGAAGCTCGAATATGATCTACTACGCCGAAATGCATCGGCAAACGGTCGAACAACTGACTTGATTGAAAGGTACATATTGCACCGAAAACCCAAGCATACGATTTATGTTCGTTGCTTTTCAATATTATTGTATATTTGTTGAATGTCCATGTTGCCCCGACTGAAAATAAAGCATCATTAAAATTATGATGACGAATCAGTTTGAATGTGCTTTCGTGACAGGATTCAGAGACAAGACCAGGAAAATTTGTCATATTTATGCTATCCATTATAATTGAAAAATAAGATTTTGAAGTTAACTGCCTGTATAAAACCAGATGGGATTCATATCCAGGCATAGGTTAGGGAGAAAAAATCATTTTTTATTTAAAAACCTGACCCACTTTTTACACACCTTTTCTTTTTATTAAATATTCAAAAACAACACACTGAAAGCATCATATACATGTCATCATTCAGAATGTGAAAAAACGGGGCATATTTTCATACGTTTTTCAAGAAACATTTTACATTTAAAAAAAAAGCATAATTTGTTTTCACAATTTTCACAATTTTTGTTATCTTTGAAATATAAATACACAATCATGTGTAATTACCTTAATAAATATACTAATTTAAATGATGCTCATTACATTCGGTATACATCTTTATGAAATGTGTACAAAAAATGTGTTCCTTATTTGTCTGGTATAGAATATAGTATATATTGTATTGCCTAATCATAGGGCCCTCATGAGGCATCATTAACGATACAAACATTCATGATTGATAAATGAGACATACACACAAAAGAAAAAGGACATAGTTTAAGGTTTTTATATTTCTAAAAATGTAAATATAATTATTATTATTTATTGGATCATGTTCTGGTTTGTCCCCTATATCTCAGATCCAGTGTGAAACTTTACATATATATTTTCAAAACTGTGCAATAAAAAAAAAGTCACTATGGTTTCAAAGCATACCCTTGGCTAAATCTGGTCCCGATGCTCCATGTTTTTTTTTTATGTCAGTCAATACTGGATCCTGCTTACCATGGTCGTATTCGTAAATAAGGTGACGGATCAATTCTTCAAGAAATAATCTGATGATCATGTAAGTATAGATCAAAACTTTAAAAGTGTAATCATTTTGTGTTCAGTGTCACACATAGTTGTGTCTATGCCAGACATGATTTACGTGTACTGAATAAGATCGAAAGTTCATTGTCAAATCTCTACTTAATTTATAATGGAAAACGAAAGTATGTTTTAACATATTTAATGTACATAATTAGCTGTGATTTGCAAATTTGTTGCATCTTTATTGTTATTTTATTATTATAAATTGGAATGTTTGTGTTTAAGAGATGAACAAGCGGTGTACAAACAAGGAAGTGTTCATGTTTCTAAAAGACGGAATCAGAAAACGGAACGGGAAGAATTGTTCAGATTGGCTGAATTTTTATTTAAAATATTATGCACTAAGACACACTATACTGTATAAAGGCCAGTGAAGACGTTTTGGATCAACTGAACTCGGTGACCACAATAACCCTAACCCTAACCCCTAAACATAACCCTATTACCCTAACCCTAACCTTATCCCTAACCCCTAACCCCTAACCCTAACCCTATTACACTAACCCTAACCTTAACCCTAACCCTAAACCTAACCCTATCCCTAACCCTAACCCTATCCCTAACCCTAACCCTAACCTTAACCCTAACCCTAACCCCTAACCCCTAACACTAACCCCTAACCCTAACCCTAACCCTAACCCTAACTCCAACCCCAACCCCTAAAAAAGTATTGTGGTCGCCAACACTACTACTGAAATTATGTTAGTTTTGGTCGGTTGAATCAAAAATTTTAAGAAATGCTCATTTTTATCTAACCCGAATAATCACCGGTGGCGTTAAATTACATTCCCTCCGGCTCTTTATCAACGTAAGGACATTCGGCCGATAGATGACGCTGAACTATTTGGGTTAATTTTGATCCAACTTTGTAGTGTGAAATGCACTTCTCGTGTTAAAATTATTTAAATAAAACACAAAAAGAAAGTTTTAAATTGGTATTCATCCTCTAATTAAAATCTAATTGATATTTAATATCGACCAGGGAAATTAAACAGGTTTTTGCTTTCAACGATCAACCTATTAATTATTTATTTTTATGCACAAGAGTATAAGTTTTGAAGCTTCAAAGGCGTTTTTAACCGAATCGGTGGTGTATTGGTTGAGTTGGCGTTAAACAACAATCACTCACTTATTCAGTCCATTTGAACATTTCTTTCCTTTCCGTTTCGTTTTCCGCTTCCGTCTTTGAGTAACACCCATTACGTTAGATGTCTTTTGTACTTATTTTTGAGCAGTTGTGGATACATTTGATGTCTACTGTCAATGTAAACTTATTTATACAAAATAAGAAAAATCAGTCTTTGCGCTATGATCTGTTTAAATGAATGTATTACAAATAAATAAGACATCAATGTTCTCAAAGTCTATGGCAAGCAATTGGGGCTATTAATAAAGATATCACTGTTAGATATAAAATATCCCTGCTTAATTATTGACACATCGATCTCTATTGAAATAGAGATGTCTCTATTTAAAAACGGATAACTTAACTGAATTACAGATAGCTGCATTAAAATTGGTGATATATATATATATACATTTATGATCAAGATATATGTATTTAGAATATTGATTCTAATATCTAACTATAATATAAATACATCTATTTATAATATAATATAGATATCACTGAAAATTTAAAACAAATAAAAATATCTCTCTTTAAGATACAGTTATCTCTGTAAAAATGCCGATATCTCTGTTTATCGTAAAGGGGGCGTCGTGGCCGTGATCGTATGGTAGTTGGATTTACAACTACCTATGCAATCAGTACCTATCACCACTGATGTTGTGAGTTCGAATCTCGATCAGGGCGGGGTGTACAACAATGTGTAATAAAAGTTTATCAGTGACTTGCGATAGGTCGGTGGTTTTCTCCCGGTTTTCCTCCACCAATAAAACTGACTGATACGATATAGCTGAAAGATCTATTATGTTAAAAATACAGATTAATTTACATCTTTGCATGTTCTCTTGATTCATTTTTGATTTTTTTCATTTAGCACTCCATTTTAATTGGACAGGTTGGAAGATAGAACAGCCAACTGGGTTACATAAATTGTGTACTACCTTTCCCGCATTGGTAAGCATCAATTCATGAATTAACGTCTTTCTTCAAAATGTACAACCATATTTGTACTGTTAGACATATTAATATGAAAGTAATTCATGGAAGCTATTGTTTGGGATAATATACTAACATGCTGTCAACCCATGTTAAAACAAATCATGGCTGCCATGCATTATTCCTTAAGCAAACATCTGAAAGAACTTTGACATTTTGGGACTTCCGATTACCTCCATATTCATATATATCAAGTTCAAAAACTATATACATGTACCTATTCATATGTTTCCCCCCAGAAAATGTTATGTTGTTGTATGAAAAACATACATATTCCCGTATGTTCTATTAACATCATAGTGGATATTGTTCGACATATAAGTATTCTAGCACACAAGATCTGACGGTTAAGACGTAGGATTACTTGTTATGTAAATATCAGTCTTTCACGAATTCACACCAAACTATAACAGAGACATTATTTCAAGATTATCTTATTTCAATTTTATTATATATGCTGGAAAACTTATCATATCTATTAATTTCTGGCAAAAGTACATAGGAAAATAATTTGAAGGTACCAAAGGGGTATTTAAAGAGGTGGTAAATCGAAGGATATACAATACAATGGCGAGATGAAAAAAAGGGCAAAAAGATAAACAATGATCTACAAAAAAAACCAACAACACGGCATTAAAAGAATGACAATGCGATCACCAGCAAAGATCGGAGTTGAACCCATGTGCTCCAGAAAGGTATCAGATCCTGCTCTATGTGTGGCCCTCCCTGTGTTACTCGTGTAATTAGCAACGATATATCTCTTGAACTAGATGAACGTTAAGTTTGACATAAAACAATTTGATTTCAATATATTTGAAATTTGAATATCCTAATTTTTGTTGCCTAGGTGTAATTTAAAATGTAGGAAATTCGGGTTATGCATCTTCTCCCTCTATGATTTTGAGCTCATCAGCGCCAAAGGATCATGGGGATTTTCCCCATCATATGGCGTTCGGCGTATGTCACCTGTCGTCTGTCGTGCGCTAGCTTATTACATTTTGATGTTCTTCTGAACAACCACTGGTCCAAATTCGATATGATACTCCTTGGATGGTTCTCTTCCAAATTTTCTCCTGTGACCTTGCCCTATGTCCAAGATGACCGTAACGGCTGCTAACTGTCTGAAAAATTAAAAATATTTTACAATTTTTCGTCAGAACCCAGTATTGATTGGATGAAAACAAATTTGATGTCCAATACAAATGTAGTCCGTGTGTGGTCTCTTTCTGAAATAATGACGTCGATCTCGTCAATTATCTAAGATGGCCGCCACGGCTGATCTTGCTGTTTTTGACTTTCTGGCATATCTTTAGTTTCTGATATCCTGCTTACCAAATATCTTAGTTATAGTAGATGAATGAAATGCAAGTCAACCTTGAGTTTGAGGTATTTGACTTTTATCGTTCCATACTTATGCCTCTTAACTATGAGTTAACACAGCCAGATTTGTATTATGAGATTAATTTCTCCATAACAATACAACATTGGCTCACCGTACTTGGTCTCATACCCTTAACATCATATTCATGGTCTGCTGAGTTTTTTTTTCATGCTTTGGTTAGTTTCTCACACTTTGTCACCAGACATTTACTTCCTTTTCATGGTCAACTGACTTTGTTGAATTTATGTCAAATTTTCGTAATTATATTAGTTTCTCCATTACAATGCAGCCTATTTGAGCCATACATTGGTGATGGAAGGGACATGTACATGTTAATGGTACTTTGATTTAATTTATTTTAGGACAACATTTTCAGAGGCAGAGGAGATATAGATCTGTGTTTACAATTTCTGTATTTTATCCTAAACCCAGCTGTATTGATTTAGAATTTTAATACAAGATGTAAATGATAATACACAGGTAAAGTTTGTTCACGCTATTTCCATTCAAAAGACAACATTTCACATACAATCTCTGGTGAGCGACACCAGGCTCTATTGGGCCTTTTTTACATTGTAATGATCACTTTCAAAAACGAAATTGGTCTTTAGCCTTGTATATTATTATCTGATATACTGTATTTGTGCTAGAGAAAATATTAAGAGAGTTGTGGCAAAACTAGTCTTTTATTTTATTATTATAGAATATACCATGGCAACAGCTACGATTTGTGACCCCTGCCAGAGTCGTAATATAGTTAACACATCTGTGAGCTGGTGTATGAAATGTGAGGAAGAATTATGCTCCGAATGCACAGAATATCATACGAATTTGAAAATGGCGAGAAATCACCACGTTGTTGACTTAAAGTTAAAAACATCATATTCAGCACTGTTGAAAAACCCTAGCCTCGTTTGCGAACAACACAAATATTGTCAAGTAGAGTATTGTTGTGTTGACCACGATGAACTATGCTGTTGGGATTGTCTAGCTAAAACACACAAATCATGTGTCAATACCATGTCTCTGGATTCGGCGTCAAAGGGTGCCAATCACTCTCAACTACTTTCTGATTGCCAAGAACAGTTGACTAGTATTAATCAAACGTACAAGAGTATATTGAAATATAGAGAAGAGAATGTGAGTGGTATAAAAGATGACAAACAAAGAATAAAAGAAAACATGAAGAAAATTAAAGAGAAGCTCATCCAAAGAATTAACCAAGTAGAAAAGGAGCTGACTAATAAGTTAGATCTACTAGTTCAGGAAAACACAAAGTTTCAACAAGATGAAATTTCCAAAGTGTTAGAGGTCACAGAAGAGGTTGAATTATACCTGAAAGAAATGTTGTTTATCGTTGAACATGGATCAGAAAAACAAGCCTTCCTTCTATGCCGAAAAATAGATAAATACATTCATCAAGCAGAAAATGAATTACAAACAACTATGTCAGAATTGAAACGAGTTACACTCTCCTTTGATGAATCAAACGATTTATTTTCGTCCATTAAAACATTTGGAGACGTCACAGTTAACAAGATAATTGACCACACCATAACCCACAAGACACGAAAAGACCAACAAGCCCAATTTGTATCAGATAAAACTACTACAATGTCAACCTTTAAACTTCAGAATCGTATAAAAGTAAAAGGAAGAATTAGTACAGGAATGGTTGTTACAGATGATGATCATTTACTTCTATGTGATTACAATAGTGGTAAATTAGTGGCTGTATACCCCCGTAGAAATTACATGAAGATAATTGACGTGAGGTATCGACCATGGGATATAGCTATAATACCCAAAACACACAGAGCCGTCGTGACGTTTACAAACAAGAAGATACAGTTCATCAACTTACAAACATTTACACAAGATGATAAACTAATAACTATACTGAATTCTACTAGAATATGTGATGTAACATCTACCAGTGACAACATCATTGTTGGTGACGCACGGATGATTCATTGTTTAGATACAGAGGGAACATATCTAAGGACAATACCATTATCAATAGAATCTGATGCACATTACCTCAGAATAGGTCACAATAATCAGATATATTATACTACCACTAGTTCAATCAACTGTGTTAAGTGGGATGGAACGGAAGTATTTTCGTGTGAAATACCAAATGAAGGGAATCACAGGAAAATAGCAATCGATCGTAATGGAAACGTTTATGTTGTTGGATACGATACAAACACCATACAACGACTACATTCAAACGGTACAGTGGATTGTGCAGTGTTGAACGAGGGTGATGAAGTCAAGGGACCTTTGTCGATCTGCTTCAACAAAAGTTGTGACAAACTGTATATGGCTAATCATCATTCATTTGTTGTACATGTGTATTCATGTTCATAACGTGGATTACATGAATCTTATCTAGGTTATATTACTCTTACTGATATGTACATGGCATTGTCATATTTTTACTTAGCATTTAATCTGCTTGAAATTAAAAGTAGCTGTATAAAAAACAAATACAAAAACATAAATAAAATACAATATGTGAACAATGTTATATAACTTTTTTTGTTCATAATTTTTAATCTAAGTAAATTATAGAATGAGGTTGAGCATTATGTACATATAGAAGTGTCTGTATTTTATGTATCTTTTATAAATATGGATGCAGTGTTTTAATATGATCTTTTCGAACTTTTACTCTTTGCTTTATAAGTTATTATTAATACATCAATTGACAACAAAAAACAAAATCCTAGCATACATATATTGGTTCATTCTCTTAAAATTGGGAACAACAATTTTTATTCTAGATTTTCCTTCTTATATTCTTGAATTACAATATTGTATCTTAAAGACAAAATAATACCATTTTATCTATATATAGATACATGTATATTATATACAATGTAATTAATATTATGTTTTTTAGATCTTATGGTACACTAACAACTTAATCTAGCAAACATCTCCCTATTTTAATTATATTTTATTATATATATAGTTCATTGAATATTTACATCTGTCCTATGCTTATGTAGTGTGTGGGTGTATTTTTGTTTCTTATCGTAATTTCATTAAAGGAAGAACTCGTATGTATATTGTTATGTCTATCATCAGAGATTAGAAACTTTGGTTGATCTATTTGTTGATTTACTAAAATTCGAACTTTGTCATTTTTATTTTGCATTGAAGAAACGTTATGTGTTATTATAAAATGTGTCCTGTTTTCCTGTGTCTTTTTGGTCAGCATTCTTCATTTTATTTATTTAGAGAGAATATGTGTCCTTTTCTCGGACCTCATTCATGGTTGTAAGATATTAATATTTGCTCTACATCTTCCATTGTTTCTTATTTATCATCAACATTGAAGATATTATCTTTGGCTTTTGTTTAAAATGATAAAAAGAACTAGACAGTTTATTTGTATCCTTTAAGTTGACAGAAATAATTGATTTGTTTTCCCTTTACACTGAAGTTTATATAAGAAAATTTGGATCCTTTTCGGGACGTCGTGTCATCATCATACGCACTCGAAGTTTAGGGAGGGGGTGGACATATATCCGACCGTTCTGTTAGTCAATGTTCGAAATTTAATTTGAAATTAAGCATTATGAAGTAGGGACCAACGTATAATGGGAATAAAGAATACTTTTATTTCTCTCTGACTTGAGGACTAGGTACCAACCATTTAACTTTTAAGGAAAGAAGGTGTGTCCCCCTTGGTCGGACAGTTCTTGCCACGCGAAACAAAAATCAGAGTTTGATTACATGAAGTTTCAGTATTGCTTGTTTGTCGAATACTTTAGGGTCACATCATTCATTTTTTGCATTTTTGAGAGCAAATAATTTTTTCTTTAAAATTTGGCAAAAAATTTAAAGAAAAACATAGCCCCACTGCCTAAAAGTAAATTAGCTGTGCTGTTACTTAATTTATTTCTCCAGATTTTGCTATATAATTTTTATCAGCTGTTGTATACTGTTAATGAAAATTATCTTTGACAAGAATGACTTGTTTAATGCAAATTTACCAAATCATTAGATTTATAAATAGATCAATTACAGGAAGGAAGTGTGTCAAAGAACAATTGAAGTTTTCCAAATGAACAAGTGTCATCTTCCGAACGTCCAAGGATTATATTTCTCACTGATATATTTTCATGGGCCCTATATGAGGCTATGTAGATTTTAGATTTCAATATGAAAATATACTCGGGCTTATGACAGACCAAAGTCGTTAGAGAGATAATTGTAACAAACATAATACAGAATCAGTACTAATTTTGATAATTTTAATGTTTGCAAATTATTAATCTTTTTGTGAAACTTTTGTTTTAAATCAATTGTTTTGTAAATAACAGTCATACATTTGGAGAACTTATTTCACTCACTGTATATTGAGGCTTATCTATATATCATGTCTAAAATATTAATTGTAAAATGATTTCATAGTATAAACATGTAATTAACATAATATTAGAGGGAATTAACATGTAATTAACATAATATTAAAGGGAATTAACATGTAATTAACATAATATTAAAGGGAATTAACATGTAATTAACATAATATTAAATGGAATTAACATGTAATTAACATAATGTTAAAGGGAATAAACATGTAATAAGCATAATGTTAAAGGGATTTAACATGTAATTAGCATACTATTGGCGGGAATTATTGGCTTGCTCATCATAACCATGGAAATATACCAAAACATTGGTACTTATGGAAGATAATTTCTGAATGTACTTGTGTCCAACCATTTCTTGCCGAGTTCCATTCCTCTCCTACTTTTTTTTATCAGATGTCGAAAGGCAAAGGGAATATAAGTAGAAAATGGATGTGTAATTACCGAGATGATACAAATAATGGTTGGGTGGCGAGTTGTAGTTCTATACCAATACCGCAGCCACTTGTTGTAAAGTAACAGTGTTTTTCTTGGGAATTGAATGTCACAATTTGCAAATAGTACTCGACGAATCTATTCAAAATTCTATAAATCTCAAAGTACCATAAACAAATTATAGTCATGTTTCTTGTAGTGGTTGAGGGGTGGTGGTAAGATTTTCATTGGATTGTTGATTGGCTGCCTCACGTCCAGGGGCAAATGCATTGTGCATAATCAGGAAGAGGACAAGTTTAACGATAATTAAAAAAAAAATGAATAGATATAAGACAGGGATGGGCATATATAAACAACTTTTATTGCTCCCACAAAAGAAAGGAGAGTTGGACAAAGGTTAGAAAATTAGCATTTTGTAGAAACACACAATGCATTTCCTTAATTTCGAAATCTACAAAAGAAACCTTTATCATGAAGGGCGAGAACTCTGCAAGCAAGTTATCAACCATGGTTCACGAACAGTATTTCATACTATATTATGACAATGCCCAATAAAGAGGACGCCTCCTCCTATTTGTCATCTAGTGACGCATTGCAGCTCTGTATGCTAAGTGTTGTGAGCTGTCATCAGTATATTTAATTGTTCAAGAACAGTTTCTTCTTTTATGACCAATGTACACATGGTAATAGTGCAACGTTTATCCAAGGTAGTTTTTTTTTAGGATTATAAGCAAACTTTATCTACTATCAGGTTGTACTAAAACAATATCACAAAAACACCTGAATATATGTTAATACTAATGATCAAACATTTGGTGTTCAATGGTTCAATTCTATACTTCAGGATGAATAAAACATCTTATATGGAAAATGAGGAGAATATAATTTTTACCTAAAATGGGTATAATATCTGAATACATTTTACTTTTTACATGTCTTGTATTTTATCATCTTATCTTCAGTGTATATTATTTATAGTCAATTGCAAACTTAATAGACATAGCTTTTATAATAAATTATGTCAATGTTTTGTAACTGTAATTTTCAACTGAAAAGTGGAATTTCTACTTAATTTTGAATATATTGCACTAAAATTGTATTTGTTAAATATGAGGTCCAATTGCTTTAACACCACTAAAAATAGAAATGAGTGAGAAGTTTGAAAACATCAATGGCCAAAAAAAAAGAAAAAAAAGACAGACAATGATTTACATAACACTACAGAGAAAACTAAAGATTTAGCAAGAGGAATCCAGCAACAAAGTGAAATGAAGTGCTCTGAATGGGTACGGAGATCCTGCTTCACCTATTACCCATTTAGTCTTACTGTTGTTAACAATCTGGTGGTTAAGTCAATAAAGATGAAAATATCAGTAATGTGACATTAATATTTTGCATAGGCTCATAGTTTGTCCGCAATTTTCAGCCATATTTCATTATGAAGAGTTTGAAGATACCAAAGGGGTAATCAGAATTTGTAAATCGAAGAAGTACAGACAACACAATTGTCCTAAGAAAATGCCAAAGGGAGAAACAACGATCTACAAGCACCATTCCTGCACTGGTAGGTCCGTATTTACGTAATGACGTCAGAGTTGAACGTTTGTGTTTGCATTTGGGCAATCAACAGCTTAAATAATCTCTGGTGTCCATGTTGTTGACCGATCGGAACAAAATAAGCCTTTTTTAGAGGAGCTTGAATACGTCATTC
The DNA here is from genome assembly GCA_963680875.1 of Bathymodiolus brooksi. Lineage (NCBI taxonomy): Eukaryota > Metazoa > Mollusca > Bivalvia > Mytilida > Modiolidae > Bathymodiolus > Bathymodiolus brooksi. The sequence goes on along the minus strand of OY804582.1, from coordinate 93,944,112 downwards.
TTATTAATTCCAAATGAACAAGTGGTTCAAATGGAAATAATTTCTTTAAGTTGCCCAATGAGAACGAGTCATGGCTGTTATCCAATCAGAACAGAATGAAGTACATGTACATGTGTAGACTATTTTCATAAAACATTCCCGCAAAGCTTAGCTACAAAGTTTCAAAGGGGATCGATATGTACAATGCTAACCACAGATGAATGACATAGGACGACAAAGAAATAACTTACATAATCTTTTGGCCAAAATATGTTTTTGCTAAATGCTTGCTTAATGTGAAATATGGGCGCTGTTACATTTCCTACTTTCGAAGTGATGACTTCAATTTGGCCAATATGAACATTTGGTTCGATAGCTTCCTTGTTAGCAACAACTCTCTCTCTCTCAAGCAAATCCGGATGTAACAACAATGCACACTCAGTTATTTGTTAGGTTTGGTACTTTATTCATATGTGAAAATACAATAATAAGGCGCATTTATACACTCAGAAAGCTTAGGCCCATTCATCTACCATAACCATGCCACTTTTTATTGAAGTGTATATACCAAGTCAAAAGAATACACGATCATGAAAAGGTAGCGATTTTACGTCTTTCTACAAATTTTCTATTTAATTCCGAAACTATTCGGACAGCGTGTTCTTCTTAATTTTGATTTTGATTTTAATACGTACCGATGGCCGCTTTT